>CM054131.1:81785264-82985264 GCA_028751855.1 Ambrosia trifida | reverse complement strand
CTCTTCAAAAGCAGGAACGTCACGGTCATCAGAATGATTCCCGGCTTCCTTTTCAGGTATCTTTGGAATGTAATTATCAGCAAGCAACTCTTCCAAAGTCTTTCCCACCTGTTTGGCTAAACCTTCAAGTATTTCTTTAGAAACCGCCGCAGAAACCTCTCCATCTTCAAGATCTGGGTCATCAAACTCCAATTCAAACAGCTTATTACTCGACTCAAATATTTCTGGAAACCTGCTTGTCATGTCAATCGTCCAGACTCGATCTGTAAGCATCTGGCGATACATGTTCTTGTCTTCTTCCGATAACGACTGCAGTTTTTCATTCCAGAAGATATCGTCATCAACATTTTCACCTGGAGTCTTAGAGCTCGACTCTCCACCCTTACTCGAATCACGCTTTTCATACGTATACTTCTCAGCGTTGTCATCATCATCATCATCACTACTATAAAAAGCAGAGCTGTTTCCATCACTCGATCCACCATCTGAACCTCCATCATCTCCATCATCTTTCTTCTTCTTCTTTTTAGAATCATTACCAGCATCTTCATCAAGATCTTCATCCTCTTCTTTGTCAGATGGTTCAAAATCTACTTGCTCTTCTTCTCGTTCTTTATCTTCTTCACCAGCTTGAAGTAGAGGAGCTCGAGAGTACAAGTCTTTTATCAAATCATCCATATGCTTGTTACTCTTCTTTAGCTGTTTGTTCTCCTCTTTCAAGACAATAATCCTTCTGGTGTTTCGTTGCTCGTGCTTCAGCAATTTCTTGTTCTCTCTTTTCAACTTCTTGATTGTTTTCTTCAATACTTCACTATCATCATGGGATGTGACTACGACTTCCAACATCTTTCGATCATTTGACTTCAATTGCTCGATCTCTGTTTGCTGTTTGTTGATAATACTCATCATCTTAGACAGCCTTTGATTCACAACATTCATTACGTCACTATCAACTGAAACCTTCTTCTTCACAGGCATTTCAGCAACTTCAGGCAGTTTTCCTTTCCTCATCTTCTTAAGTACATTATCTAAAGCTTCATTAAACTGATCAACAGGTATATCATCACCCTGTTGTGTGCTCGAAGTAGTCGCAGTCTTTTGTTTCTTTGATACTGGTGCAGTAACCGGTGACTTAGAACTAGAAGCTGGTGGTAGTTTCTTACCAGCTATGAGCGATTCAATCTCTATCTTTCTCTTTAGACTTGGTTTCTCCTGTTTCTTCTTCTTTGACTTTGCAGCTTGTACGGGAGAACCAGGAAAATCTTCTTCTACATTCAAAATCACTTCATCATCATCAACAGGAATTGGACTCTTATCTCCTTGATCTTCAACAGTCTGACTGACAGACTCACCAGCCACAGTGGCCTTGGGCGTGGTGGTCTTTAACGTTTCAGTCTCCGAGTCCCAATGTTCGTCTTCTTGCGTCTCTTCCGAATCAATCGACGCTTCATCCACAATATGCAAACCCTTCTTTGCCATCGTCTTGTTACGTCTAGGTGTGCTCTTTTTCTTCTCAGGTTCAGACACAACCTCTAACCTTATCCCTTTCTCCTTAACCTTTCCACTCTTAGCACCGACATTAACAACCTGTCTTTTGCGCTTCGCATCTGGATCAACAGGATGTAATGGGTTATCTGGATCTGAATCACTGTCCGCATGTCTTACAAGCCCTTTGCCTGGATCTGTATAATCAATTCTTGCTAGATGTCCAAATAAACGCCTTACTGGTGGACGTTCATTGACCGACAATCCTTTGTACGCCTTCATCCTAGCAAGTGTATTAAGTGACATATGTTCCTGTACAACAATGTGCTTAGGATCCCTCTTCAAGTCTTTATACTTGTTATCAAATACCATCTGGAGGAAACGAGGATATAGCAGAAACTTCAGATTCCTCGTGCCGTTCACAGGCTCTAACAAGTGTTCCATCAGCATTCCTGAAACATTGAACGGTTTGTTCAATACCAGGGCAACCATCATAGAGCTAATACTCTTGCGCATCAAGTCATATCCTCCAGCGGCTGATCCGAAGACATGTATCAAAACGTGTGCCAAATATTTGAATTGAGGGCACAATTTTCCCTTGTGCAATGAACCATCAGTGATCGGTCCATTGTACTTCATTCTCAGGAAGCACTTTCGCTGATCCATGAAACTCAACTCCTTAGGATCTGTCTTCTTATCTTGTAAGTTCAATGCTTCTCTTAAATCCTGCTCACATACAATAACCCTCTGCCCTTGGATCTTGCTAATCAAACATGAATCGCAATTCCAGAAATCTAGTTTCGCTCCTGACCAGAATTCTTGCATCATGTCTCGGTAAATGATAGTAGGCGTAGCAATCGCGTCAATCACCCTACTCCTCTTCAAGAATTCAATGATCTCGACAAACTCCGTGTGCTTTTTAACTTCTCCGAGATACGCACAACAATTATGCGCATTTTCGAAGGTTAAAGGCTCTTCAGGAACTTTCTTAGCAGGTTGTGAGGACGATCCAGCTTGCTCAGTAGTCTTTTCCTGCTCGGACATGGTTAATTCTGCAAAACAAAACAAAGAAACATGTTAAAAATCGACAAAAATTCAAACCTTGAAAATTTGGTATTTATCATTCTCATTCGCCCAAACGGGGGTGCGAATGTGAAAAGCTAGGTGCGAATGAGAAAATTTGATGGTACGAATGTAAAAGTTTTTGATAAAAAGTTTCATTCGCCCACAATTTCTTCATTCGACCAGTTTATCATCTCCTTCGCCCATTCGAAAGGGTCGAAGGAGTCTGTTCATATTTTTGAATTTTCAATTTTGAAATTTATGGTTTCTGATCATGTTCTTTTGATTTGTATGGCAACTAACAATGCCGATTAATCATGTTAAACTAACAGTTTCATCAATTTCTCATTATGTCTGTGTTTTCAACTAAAACTAGGGTTCGAAACACAACTGATGATCAATTGATCAATCTGTTGGTTTTGAATCCATGATTTATGGTTTTTCTCCCCCTAAAACACAGATATAATGAAGCTTTAATATCAATTGCAACAATTAAGTTGTTAAAATCAGTTTTTTAAGAATTAGGGCTTGAAACAGAGAATCAGTGATTAGTCCATGGATTCTTGATGTTAACCTGTAAGATATAGTGGAAAATGATCAGTGGAATGTAACGAACACAATGATATGGTTCAAATCAACAGGGCAACAAGGTGAGATTAGAGTGAAAATTTTGAATTTTTTTTGCAATTGTTCGAATGAGACAGAAAGACTATATATAGGCATCTTCCTTCGCCCGTTCTACTCGTACGAATGAGAAGCTTTTGTCTCCTTTGACCCTAGTTAAAGGTTCGAATGAGCCAAAAGGGTTCGAATGAAACATATGTTCAAGAACACTCTCCTTCGCCCGTTTAAAACATACGAAGGAACATGAAAAATCCCACATTCGACCAACCGAATGGGCGAATGAGAATTGGGATTTTTGATAAATTTTCCAAATCTCAAAAATGAGTCCCGTTCCAATTATTTTCCAACTTTTAGGCATCCAACACTCATATTTTCACATTTAAAAGATTACAAAGCTCAAATGGTGAACAAGGTTTAGAAAATCGACATCAACCACCATCAGTTATCAAAAATAAGATGAAAATGAAAAATCTTTTTGGATTTTCTAAAGTTTATGCTAAAACACACCTAAAATATTTTTGAGTTTTGTAATTTTTGACAAGAAAATAAAATGCAGAAATGTAAATGAAAAACTGTAAATGTTTTTGGGATTTCCGGTAAAGGGATCATATCAGTTATTGAGAAATCTGATCACACCGTTGATCTTTTGAATTATTATCATTAAAGACAATGTGTGATCTAGCAACTGCTGATATTGTGATCCACATAAACTCACATGCAGACTTTTGTGTAGTGCTTTAAACTGATACTGATATTTATAGTATAAACGTAATTGTCTGTGGTTCCCACGCACACGACATACTCCCGTATCAAGAAGTAAAGACACAAAGACTCATTGTAAAGCGTGATTATGCTTTCGTCATCTGTAATTGTACAAGGTATAATGCACAGAGGTATACAGGTCAGCAAATTAATGCAGCAAAGTAACATATGCACTGTACCAGGTTGAGGACTGATATTAATCATGATTTGCATCAGTGATTAATACGATGTAATAGATAATCTTTGATCATCATATAACATGGAAAGTTCCTCAATTCGGTAACTTTAGGATTTGGCATAAAGCTCTTTTATAAAGACACCCTGTCTGATCTAGGTCCGTAATGACTTACAGTAGAAGATCAGAGAGGCTATCCCCAGACAACTAATAACATAACGACCCTAATCCTCCGAGTTTTGTACAAATACCCTATCAAACGAAATTACGGTACTAAGACCATATGCCCATGAGGAGTTCATCCACACATCAATTCATTTGATATGTATGTATCAGGCACGCAGTAATAGGTCTACGAAGCCTATCAGCACATCGCACAGACTCAGACACACGCCCTATATAGCAGTACATTACTTAGAATGTGTCAGATCCCCACTGATGTACTATCATTTCCCTTTATACTCCAGGAAATCATTTTTGATTTTTCTGATTTTTATTAATTTTTGAATTTACTGTTCCCAAGGATAAGCTGGAGCATTTCAAATATGTGACTGCCCAGATATCGTTTGTTCACAGAAATCTGACGGCATTAATCTAAGGGAAGAAGATATAGCAGTCAGCAAAGAAATTTTCTAATTTTTTATGGATTTTGAAATTTTTCAATGTTTTTGGATTTTCGAAATTTTTCTGAAAAGCAGTAAAAATATAACTAAAAAAATGATAGACTGAGGTGGTGATCAGTCCTGTTTTTCCTTGATACCATTAGCTTTTAAAAGATAATCAAATCTGGATTTGTCAAAAGCTTTGGTAAAAAGATCTACGCGTTGATAATCAGTGTGGATTTTGACCATATCGATCAACTCTTTAGCATAACAATCACGGATAAAATGATATTTAATCCGGATATGTTTAGCCTTTGAGTGATTTACTAAGTCTTTTGTTAATGCGATTGCGGCTTCATTATCACAGTAAATAGGGGTTTTAAGAAATTGCAAACCGTAATCCACCATCTGTTGTTGGATCCAAAGAACCTGTGAGCAGCAGCTCGATGCTGAAACGTATTCTGCTTCACATGTGGATAGTGCAACTGCGGTTTGTTTCTTGCATTGCCAGGTCACGAGCCTGCTCCCCATAAACTGACATCCAGCCGTTGTGGATTTGCTATCTTTGTCACAGCCGCCCCAATCTGCATCACTAAAAGCGATTAGGTCAAAATTATCATCATGAGGGTACCAAAGTCCTTTCGATGGACAAACCTTCAGATATCTAAGGATACGCTTGACAGCTGCAAGATTACTCTGTTTCGGCTTCGATTGATATTGTGCACAAAGACATGTTGCAAACATTATATCCGGTCTAGACGCGGTGAGATACATCAGAGATCGGACGATTGCTCTGTATGTAAATGGATCAGTCAGCTCCCCCTTAACGTCAACTCCAATCCCGTGATTAGGTTGTATCGGGGTATCCATCGGCTTCGAATCATCCATCTGGAATCGGCTCAAGACTTCAGAAACATATTTCGTCTGGTGAATAAAGATCCCCGTTGGTCTTTGCTCCACCTGCAAGCCTAGGAAAAACTGCATTTCTCCCATTGCGCTCATTTCGAACTTTTCCTGCATAAATTTTTCAAATTCCCTGCACAGAAGTTCGTTAGTTGACCCGAAAATAATATCATCAACATAAATTTGTACAAGAAGCAAATCATCTCCTGCTCGTTTCGTGAACAGTGTGCAGTCTACCAATCCGCGTTTAAATCCTTTTGAGAGAAGATACGTGCTCAGCTCCTTATACCATTGTCTCGGAGCTTGGTGCAACCCGTAGAGAGCTTTGTTTAAAACATAAACCTTATCCCGGTGAATAGGGTCCTCAAAGCCTGGCGGTTGACCTACGTAAACTTCCTCTTTAACCACACCGTAAAGAAATGCGCTCTTTACATCCATCTGATACACCTTGAATTTCTTCCAGGATGCAAACGCCAGAAACATTCGGATAGCTTCCAAGCGTGCAACAGGTGCATAGATTTCATTGTAGTCGATTCCCTCAACCTGATGAAAACCTTGAATGACCAAACGAGCTTTGTTTCTCACTATGACTCCTCTATCATCCTTCTTACATTTAAACACCCATTTGGTTCCAATCTTCTTTCTTCCCGGGGGCAAATCCGTCAGCGTCCATACTCCGAGTTTCTGAAATTGTAACAACTCTTCTTGCATTGCTTCCACCCAGGCATCATCCAAAAGAGCATCCTTGTATGTCCGCGGTTCGACCTGCGAAACATAACAAGCGAAAGACCAGTCATTTTGAAAACCAGATTTTTGTATTTTGGCATATAAAGCAAGGTTGCCAATATTTTCTGGTGCTTGAGCATTTCTCAATTGCCCTCTTGTCATAACACTGCTACCTGGATCACCAATAACCTGTTCAAGCGGGTGGATCCGATAAATCCGAGATTCCAGATAATCAGGTACTTGTACTCCCGTTTGAGTTGTCAAATTCTCTGTAGAAACCAGATCATTACCCACATTCGATGTTGAAGCATCAGTTGTATTTGGGTTCACTGGTGGTGTTACTGTAGCATTGTCCAGAATAGCTTCACTTGTAGCATCATCGTCTTCATCTTCTGAATCTGATGAATTAAGCGTTGTTGAAGCTTCTTGGAACACCTCTTCTTCCATCACAGGAGCAGTGGTATCATTAGAAGCTGCTTGAGGATTTACAGTGATCGGACGCACTAACGGTGAAGTCACTGCGTTTTCGACCTCGTAATATAAGCGGAGTACAGCTTCTTCAACCATGCTATCTAGATTGAATGATTCAAAGAAGTCTTTGTAATCAAACATCCAATCTGGACCTCCACCCTATACATTTTGAGTATATCTTTGTACTTCGACATTAGCCCACTCCTCGAGTTTTCTAGTTCTTTTGTTGAATACCCGTTTTAGTGGGGTTGCATATCCAACAAAATAACCTTCTTCAGCCTTTGGTGCGAACTTCTCCGAAGGATTAAGCATTGTACACGGAGCACCAAATGGTTCTAGATACTCTAGATTCGGCTTGCGTCGGTTCAACAGTTCATAAGAAGTTTTGCCAAACTTCTTCACTGTTAAAACACGATTTAGAGTGTAACATGCTGCGTAAATTGCTTCATTCCAGAACATGACTGGAAGATTTGAGTTCGCAAGCATTGTTCTCGCCGTCTCGATTAGAGTCCTGTTCTTTCTTTCTGCGACGCCGTTCTGCTGGGGTGTATACGGAGCACTGTATTCGTGATGAATTCCCTTGTTTTCACAAAGATCCTCCATCTGAGCGTTTTTGAACTCCGTCCCATTATCACTTCGGATTTGTTTGATCTTTAAACCATAGATATTCTCCAGACGTGTAAACAGAACTTTCATGTTGGCAAACGTGTCGCTTTTCTGGTGTAAGCACATAACCCATGAGAATCTTGAATAATCGTCAGTCACCACAAGACAGTACAATTCCCCGGCATGACTTTTACGCCTGACTGGACCGAATAAGTCCATGTGCAAACGCTCAAGCGGTAGTTCAACGGAATTGACTTTCTTTGGTCTATGGGCCTGTTTGTGCTGCTTTCCCTTTTTACAACTAACACACTTGTCATTCAAATGGAAATGTTTCACATTAACTCCCGTGACAAGTTCATTCTTCACTAACTGGTTCATCTTTCTCAAATGAATGTGTCCCATTCTCCTGTGCCACATTATAGATTCTTTTTCCGTAGCCTTAGAGAGGAAACACGTGACTTGGCCATGGGTGGTCATAGCTTTGGACATATCGAGAATATACAAATTGTTTACTCTCGGTGCCTTTAGCATCACCCACTCTTTTGGAAGTTCAAACCCCGGTTTCAAGATGTAGCAAGATTTGTCGTCAAAATAAACAGAGAATTGCTTATCACAGATTTGGCTAACACTGAGCAGATTGTAATCTATCTGTTTCACATACGATATCCGCTCAAATGTCACGACCCCATTGCTAACACTACCCTCCATCGTAATGTAGCCTCCTTTATTTCCTGCAAACGCTACATAACCTCCGTTTATATTCTTGATATCAAAGAGTAGCGTAAGATCCCCTGTCATGTGACCAGAAGCTCCACTGTCAACAATCCATAGGCTGCTAACAGGGCCAGCTGGAGCTCCCTGCACATATCAAGTAAAGCAATTAGATCTTTCGGGGGACCCAAGCCTGTTTGGTCTTGGGTCTTTGAACTGGTTGTTTCAAAGATTCTTTCGATTCACAAACATCTTGGGTTCTCTCAACCCCTTTCTTCTCACACTCAACTTTCTTTTTCTCAGTTTTCACATTCTGTGAAGTTGAGGCACCCTCAGACTCCTTTGATGACCAAGATTGTTCAGACCTTTTCAAGATTCGGATCTGAGATTTTGAGTTCTCAGCCGGTTTCTTTACTTCGTCTTTAAATGCAACCTTCTTGGTTACCTTCTCTGATTTAACAGAGACAGGTCCAACTGCTGGTTTTACATTAGGTTTAGAAGCAACCTTTTTGTTATCAGCAGTTGAGTTCATCACAGGTTTCTTTACAGGTTTCTCAGTGGCTATCCGGTTGCGTTTATCATAAGTCATCGGACGGTTTTCCCTTTTGTTGTAAAAATTGTTTTGATTATAATAAGGTGCTTGCTGAGGGAAAAACCGTCTTTGTGGATAACTGTAGTTGTCAATCGGATAATCATGATGTTGCCTCATCTCCACCTCGTGCCTCTTGTGTCGTACATACGGGCAGGTGGCAAGTAAATGTCCCCTTTCCCCGCACTTAAAACACGCACGGTATTCTTCATAGTTTTCTTTGATATGCGACTTGGAAAAACTTGCAATGGGATATCGATCAACCATGCACTGTTTCCTTAAACTTTCAGGAGCTGGTTCCTTTGAGTAAGTCGGTTCAATGAAACTATTTGACTCATCAACTGGCAGAACAAATTGTGTGACATTGACCTTTGCGTCTTTAGAATTATCCGAATAAATTTTCTCTAAAATTTCTGGAGGAATGTCATTGGTTCGTTCATGTTTTGGGAACCAAATTATACTTTCCTGCCAGATCTTTTCAATTTTGGAATAATTCACAAATTTAATCGGATATTCATCATCAGACAAAATCTTATCGGAGCCTTGCATCCGATAGAAAACTTTTACAGGTTTGTCACATAATTCGTTGCTCATTTCATTTGGTTTCTCATTTTTAATTTCAGTTTTCTTTTCAACCGATTTAACCACATTTTTCTCAATTTTCTTGACCTTTTTCTTTTCAACACTTTTACCAACAGACTGCTCAGTTTTCTTAACAACATTCTTTCTATGAGCATTTGCCATGGGATGAACGATCTGAGATGGTGAGACTGGTTCAGTAGTGATTATATGATTTTCATCAGGGATATCACTTTCATTTTCAACCGTCTCAGACTGTTCATCTTCTTCATCAGAATCATCTGCAGCGACCACACCCTCATTGTTTCCCAATACAGGTCTCACATCAGAATACGGGTCTCCGACACTGGATGTGTTGGACTCGTTTTCTGATGTGGAGTCAAATTTGACTAGAGTCTCCGGTGGTATTGTATGTAAATTATGATTTTCGAACAACACCGGAGATGGGACAGCGTTGTAGTTTGCACTACTCGACTGTGAAGGTTCTTCGATGATATGGTCAACTACATATGCAATGTGCTTATAACTCTCTAGCTTCTTGTTCACTTTTTCAGCGAAGCACTTGATGGTTGCCATTTCTAACTTGGTGTTTTCCATTTCATTAATATAGTTATTAATGGCAAGTTGTTTTATTGACAAAGTCTTTTTGAGTTCAGAAACATCCTTTTTATAACCATCAAGTACTTTATTGAAATCTTTTGAATCTTTTTGATAAATCTGACAGTTTATTTTGGCACTCTCAAGTTGTACCTTAAGAAGCTTATTTTCTTCTGTCAATTTATCAAAATCAGCACATTTAACACACACTTTATATTGAGATTCAGAACTTACCGGTTTAGGTGGTTCTGTCATTGCCATCAGCGCGAAGTGAGCTTCCTTCCCTGCAAAGAATTTGGAGTAGTCAATCTTGGTGCACGCATCATCCACCATGCACGACTTGCGGGTCATAAGGAAATCAACTTCAGCTAGCAACTGATCAATGTCATCGTCTAGTGAATTCACACTAGCTTCCGAGTCAGAATCACTCTCCATATCCGAATAAGCTGAATCATAATGCTCTCCAACATCTGTGACAGAATCAAGAATCATTCCAGATTTCTTGTCTTCACTCTCAGCAATCACATCCTCATTCACCTCCTCTATTTTCAACTCCGACACTTTCTCTATCACAACCTCCTCTTCAATCTCCTCATGCTCATCCAAACTCATCTTTTGTGCCACACAAGCCACATTTCCAACAGTAATCTCCTCCACTCCCAATTGCATACCTGTCCAATCAAAACCTTCATCTTTTTGAATCACTAGTGCTTGGTTTTGATTTTCAGTTTGGTTTTGGGTGTTAGGTGTAGAGATAGGAACAATGGTTCAGTTTGGATTCTGTTGTGGTTGGTTTTGAGATGTGGGTTGTCTAGTATTGGTGTTTTGTTGTGTGTTTTGACGGTTCTGGTAGTTGTTTTGAGGTTGAAAGCTAGAGATGTTGGGACTGTTGTATGATACCTGATTCTGGTTTTGGTTTTGTCTGTTTTGGTATGTTGAATTGAACGGGTTTCGATTACCTTGCTGTGCCGGCTGTGTACACTCTCTCTTGAAATGACCCTTCTCACCACAATTGAAGCATGTAACCTTGGCTTTCTTGAAGCCGTAAGTGGTGTTTGGAGAAGTTGAAAGGTCAGTTCTTCCAGTTTTCTGGATAAAATCAGTGGCTCTCCTCATTATGCTCGTAAATGCCCACTGTATGTCCATAAGCTCCATCTCCTCTTTATCGATTTGTGCGTAGTCCTCATTGGTGAGATTGTTGTTTCCAATCTGACTCGCAACTAAACCGTTGTATGATGCAACCATAGCAGATACTAATGCAACATGTTGTTGAGCAATCTCAACAGTCACATTGTTAAGATTAGAAGTCTCCAACACAATCGGGCTTTGATTTGATTGTGTTTGAGTGATCTGCATTTGATTCATGTGAGGAGTATATTGTTGTTGTTGTTGAGGTTGACTTGCTGTGTAACATGCAACTTGTTGTAAAGGTGGAATGAAATTTGGTGTTTGATAAGATTGTGGTGTGTATGATGAAGTTTGGGCAAGATAGTTTATTGGTGCTTTTGTGGGTTCAACAACATTGGATACACATGCAATGTGAGGTGCAACATTTGAAGTAGAGCTTGAAGTAGAAAGAGAAGTAGATGTACCACTCACATACAGATATGGATTCTGTGGAATCTGCGCTCTCTTGGCTTTCCTCTTCTCCTCCATTTCTTTGTTCTCCAGTTTTTGTATGAACTCGTTGATAGTCCAATACTGGTATGCATCCTTTTCCTTCAACACTTCAATGTGTTTGTTCCAGTATGGTGGTAAAGCATCAGCAAATTTATCCACCAGTTCTGACATCGGTATGCTGATCTCATAGCTCGAAAGTTCTGTGAGCAAATGGCAATACCGTGGAACCAATTCTTTTAGAGTCTCATTGCCCATGTAACTAAAGTTCTCGAATTCTTTTCGAAGCTCTTCCATTCTCAGTTTCCTTGTCTTTTCATTACCATCATGTCTGTTTCTCAGCATATCCCACAATTGTTTTGATGTTGTACACGATCCAAACTGATGCAGCAAATCAGTGTTGATCGCCTGAGATAACTGAGAAAACGCCTTCTTCTCGATCGCAAACCTCTTTTTCTCATCATCAGCCAAATTCTCCAACGGTATCGGTTCTCCAGTGTTCTCCAGAATAGGAGCAACATAACCCTTTACTATCATCTGCCATGCCTCGGCTCCCTCTAATCCTTGTCCCTCCACATGTATCTTGAACTTTGTCTTCCATGTGTTGTACTCCTTCATATCCATGAGCTTTGGTGGACGATTGCCGCTTCCTGATGATAGATCATGAATGAGTGTAGATATGGCATTGGTCGTCTGTGAATGAACGGCAGCTGCTGCTACTCCCCAATAGTTGTCAATTGGTTGCTGTAATGGTTGCACAACTTGTTGAGGAGCAGAACTAGTCATAGCCATGTAATTGATTGGCTGGGATGGTGGACTAGTCTTCTGGGCTGCAACTGACCATGGATCTCTTGTTGTCTGCTGCTGTGGTGCTTGAATAGGTCTTGGCGTTGTTGGGAAGTTCCACATCTTAACCTGTAAATGTTTTAACACGAAAAGATTAGAAAAGTTTTAAAACAAAATACTCTTTCGCACTATCGGACGGGCGAATGAGAAAAATTCTTCTCCTTCGACCGTTTTGAATGGTACGAATGTGGACTGATATCACAAAAACTCTTTCGACCGTTTGCTTCTCTCGTTCGACCGTTTTCCCTCTCCTTCGACCGTTCGATCAGTCGAATGTAACACCAACGGGCGAATGAACACAAATAAGCAATGAAAGTCTACGTTCGACCACTAAAACAACACCTTCGACCACAATTTCACTCTTTCGACCAAATGAAATCACACTTTCGACCGTTCTCTCTACGTTCGACCCCTGGTAATTCAAAAACGGTTATTCTTTGAAAATCCATTAATTTTGATCATGTTTATCAAATGTTGATGGATTTTGATGATCTAAATCAGGTTTTGAATCGGAATTGATTTGGAACAAGTTTAATGAAGAGAATTATCCAATTTAACCTTGAAAACAAGTTGTAATCAATCAAAATCTTATCAAATCAGTTTGTTTAATGAAAACAGAAACTTTTTGACCAAAATTGGGTCCAAATCAACTGAGAAACTATCAATTTGTGGTTGTTTGATCCAGAATGGCTCTGATACCACTTTGTATGTGATGTATGGATCGTATAAACAACAAAGAATGATCAAACAAGTTAGTTTTAGGTGCGAAATCCCTAAAACAATCACAAAATAATAGTCAAACAGATCAAAACACGTAAATCATCATTTCAAAGCTTTTTCATTAATTAAAAACTCAATTACACGTTTAAAGATTGAAACAAACAGGGTAAGAACGTGAAAAGAGCTAAATAATATCCTAGAGAGAGAATCAGAAAGTGGAGGGAATAATATGACTCAAAGTTACATTCAAAAAATCAGCTTAACTATATATAGACTGCACATTCGCCCAAATGACTCATGCGAATGTGTAGGTTCGACCAAACCAACTGGTCGAACCAAGCCATACATAAAACAATATTCACATTCGTCCAAAACTTGCTCCTTCGCACCCTCTGATTCTCCTTCGACGATACACAATTCTTCCTTCGCACCATCGACAAATCACAAAACTAGTTTATTGTACAATCCGAAGCACTAGTCGCACAACTGCATCTACAATCCAACAAAATATCCTTCTTCAGCTTTTGGTCCAAACTTCTCATTAGGATTCAACATCGTACATGGCGCCCTGAATGGCTCTAGAAACTCTAAATTAAGCTTTTTCTTGTTAAGCAGCTCATAAGAAGTCTTGCCAAACTTCTTCACTGTTAACACACGATTCAATGTATAAGATGCTGCATGAATAGCTTCATTCCAGAACATAACTGGAAGATTAGAATCTGAAAGCATAGTTTGAGCCGCTTCGATTAGAGTCCTATTCTTTCTTTCTGCAACACCGTTCTGTTGTGGAGTATATGGTGCACTGTACTCATGGTGAATACCCTTTGTTTCGCACAATGCATCCATCATGGCATTCTTGAACTCCGTCCCATTGTCACTTCTGATACGTTTGATCTTCAAGCCATAGATATTCTCCAACCGGGTAAACAAAACTTTCAAATTGTTAAACGTTTCACTTTTGTGTTACATGCACATCACCCACGAGAATCTTGTGTAATCATCAATAACCACAAGACAATAAAGATCTACGTTGATACTCTTATGCTTAACAGGTCTGAATAGGTCCATGTGTAAACGCTTAAGTGGAAATTCAACTGAGTTTACTTTCTTGGGTTTGTGGGAATATTTGTGATGTTCCCCTTCTTACGATTCACACATTTATCATTCAAATGAATATGCTTCACATTGACTCCTTCTACAAGCCCATTCTTCACCAGATTGTTCATTTTCCTCAGGTGTATATGCCCCATCCTTCTGTGCCACATGATAGATTCTTTCTCTATAGCTTTGGACAGAAAACACGTTACTTGACCCTGAGTTTTGGTTGCCTTGCTCATGTCAAGAATGTACAGATTGTTCACTCTTGGAGCTTTAAGCATGATCCACTCTTTTGGCATAACGAAACCAGGCTTCAAGATGTAGAAAGATTTACCGTCAAAGTGTACAGAAAACTTCTTCTCACAAATCTGACTGACACTCAGCTAATTATAATCTATCTGCTTCACATAAGATATTCGTTCAAAACTTATAATCCCATGCTAACACTTCCCTCCATCGTTATGTAACCTCCTTTGTTTCCAGCGAACGCTACATATCCTCCATTAATATGCTTGATATCAAAGAGTAGCGACATATCACCGGTCATGTGCCCAGAAGCTCCACTGTCGATAATCCAGAGACTTCTAACAGGGTCAGCTGGAGCTCCCTGCACCAATCAAAGCACAATTAGTTTTTATGAGGGACCCAAGCCTTTATGGTCTTGGGTCTTTGAGTGTTAACATTCAAAGATTATTTTTCACAAATTTTCTTTTCAACCTGTTTTGAATCAATCTTTTTTCTGATTGTTCAAAACTTCATCACATTTAACTTGAACCTTAGCAGATGAAGTAGAAGCACCTGGAGAACCCTTTGGTGTCCAAGTTTGTTCTGAATATTTAAGAATCCTAATTTGAGGTTGTTTAACCTCAACATGTTTCTTTTTATCGTTCTTGAATGAAACTTTCTTGGCAACCTTATCTGATTTAACAGATAAAGGTCCAACTGATGACTTAACAGTAGGTTTTGGGTAAACCTTTTGTTTGTCATTAGCCGAGTTCACCATTGATTTCTTCAGTTTCTTCTCCAAGGCAATTCGGTTTCTATTGTCATAGACAATTGGATGGTATTCCCTCTTTGGATAAAAGCGATTTTTGTTATAAAATTGTTGTCTCTGAGGGTAAATCTGTCTTTGTGGAAAAGACTGTCTATGAAAATAACCATCAACCGAATTCCTATGATTCGGTCTGCTCTTAACCTCGTGCCTTTTATGTCGCACACATGGGTAGTGAGCAAGTAAATGCCCTCTCTCCCCACATTTGTAACACGTATGGTACTCTTCAAATGAGTTCTTATCACAAGGATTAGCGAATGATTTAACCGGGTGTTGATCATCAACACACTTTCACCTTAAGCTCTCAGGAGTGGGCTCCATTGAGTAAGTCGGTTCATAAAATCCATTAACCTTATCTTTCGGTTTAACAAACTCAGTGACATGAACCCTGGGTTGTTTAGAATCATCACCATACAGTCGCTTTATTAGTTCAGGTGGAATATCATTGGTTCGTTCATGTTTTGGAAACCAAATGGTACTCTCTTGCCAAATTTTCTCAATTTAGAATAATTTGCAAACTATATGGGATACTCATCATATGAGATTATCTTATTGGATCCTTCCATCTGATAAAATACCTTTACGGGTTTGTCACTTGAATCATTCTTTTTAACTTGCTTAACTGATTGATTCTTTTTGTTTTCACTCATTTGAGAATGTGGAACCTAAGAAGTTGATACAGTCTCATTCGTTCGAATGTGATTTTCCAATGGAATATCATCATTCTTCTTAGATTCCTCATCTTCAGTATTTGAATCATCAGTTACTGCAACCACTCCTTCATTATTCAACCCGAGAATCGGTCTCACATCAGAATTCAGATCACCAACACTTGAAGTGTTTGATTCATTTTCCGATGAAGAATCTGATCTAACTGAACTCTCCGGTGTTACTGAACCCAAATTATAATTTTCAGATAACACTGCGGAAGGAAGAACTTTGTAGTTTGCACTACCGGATTGAGATGGTTCCTCAACAATGTGGTCCAAAACATACGCCACATTTTTATAACTCTCTAACTTCTTGTTGATCTTTTCACCAAAACACTTGATTTTAGCCATTTACAATTTAGTTTCTTCAATTTCATTAATGTAATTATTAATGGCTTTTTGTTTTAATGAAAGAGTTTTAGTTAATTTAGAAACATCCTTTTTATAACTCTCAAGTGTTTTGTTGAAATCATGTTCATCTTTTCGATATGATTCAATGACAATTTTAGCACTCTCAAGCTGATGCTTAAGCTGCTTAACCTCATCATTCAATCTATCACATGTACCACAATATTTCTCACTAGAAGTAGAGTTAGAACATACTGGTTTAGGAGGATCTGTCATGGCCATTAAAGCAAAATGAGCTTCCTTTCCAGCAAAGAACTTAGAATAATCCACCTTCGTGAAAGCATCATCCACCATACATGATTTCCTTGTCATCAGAAAATCTGCTTCAGCTAGTAGTTGATCAATTTCATCATTGTAACATTATGCATTATCCTTAATTTTTAAATAAGTAAATTTTCCTACACCCAATTATTGAATAATAACATTCCCTCGTTGATTCCTATTGCGCCTCAAATTCTAGCATTTACCATGTCTCTTTTTACACTTATTTCATCATTTTTATTGATATATAAATAGAAGATAATGTTTCAAAAAAAAAAGTGTGTATTAATGATAGGGATATTGGATTATAATAACCCAAACTATTGGAAAATGGCCACTGGCACCCTGAATTAAAAAATTGGCCGTATACAACCTAAACTATTAACATGTTGGAATCTAGCACCTAACTAACTGACGCCGTTAGTTGGGTTGCTGACGTGGCACATCCGGCTGACGTGGCGTGCTGATTTGTCCCTCATTTAATCCAGTCAGCTTCTGATGTGTAATACTCATTGAATAAAAAAAAAAAAAAACAAAACAAAAAATCCACTTATATAAACAAACACTTAAACACTTCAAAACCAAATCATTTCTTAACAATCAGACAAACACGATCCAACTCTCAAACCCTAAATTTTCAATTTCATCCCTAAATTCCAACTCGTTCAACTATAAAACCCTATATTCAAGCTGAACATTGAAGCCCTAATTTTCCCATGACAGAAATCGAAGTGAAGTTGTTTTACTCTGGAACATTTGAGGTTGTCCACCCTGATCTCAAGTATGTTGGAGGTAAGTCAAAGGTCTTTAAGATAGATGTTGATATGTTATCTTTTTTTGAGTTAGTCGATTATGTTATGGAAACTAGTATATATGAATCAAGAGATTTTGAAATGTTTGGCATGACTGATGACGGGAATTTGAAAAGATTAGTGAGTGATGCAGATGTTTTGGCCATTGTAAAGGACCTGCTTTCCAATGCAAAAGGTTTGAAAATTTATATACAAGATGGTCCATTAAGTACAACAGTTGGTCCTTCTAGTGCTAGCCCAGCCCAAATCAAACAACCTAAAGCCCACAATCTACAGGCCAGCCCACCACCTACAGCCCAACCCACTATTCATGAAAGCCCATTACCATCAACTCAATGTACTCCTAAGAAGAAGGGTTATACCAGGAAGACTGCTAGTAGACTTGTACCTGATTCTCTATCTGATAAGATTGTAGATCTAGTATCTGACAAGGGAAAGTGTGTTGAAGACACTGCTGTGAATATTCAGTTAACTGAGTTACAAGTTGAAGACACTTATGTGAATCTTGATGAGGACAGTGTGTTACCTGAGTTTCAAGTTCAAGATGCTGATGTGAATGTTGGTGAGGGCAGTGACTCAGAAGATAGTGACTTTAATTGCAACTTAGATGGGTCAGAAGTTGAGTCTTCAGAAGAAGATGAAAGTTTAATAGATGAGGCAATATATGAAGAAGTAATTGGTTGTGAGTCTGATAGAGAGGATGATGAATGGAGGGAATCAATTGCAGCAGTTAAACAAGCAAGCCAGGAAGATGTTTTAGCTAAGAAGAAGGTGTTAGAAGAGTGTTTAAAAGAAGGTGAAGGTGAGGGGAAGATTAGTCAGGAACCAGTGGGGGTATCTACTATACATGGTGATAGTAGTTATGAGGAATCAGATGGGGATGTAAACACTCCAGGTGATAGTTCAGATGATGATATAAGGGGCAAAAAGTACACAAAATCTGCTCCAGTTGTGAGTGATAGAACAGATTGGAACAAGTTTAAGTGGGAAGTTGGCATAAGGTTTCCATCTAGGGTAGCTTTTAAATTGGCTGTGAAAAAGTATGCATTGGCTAATGGTAGGAATCTGAAAATTGCAAAGAGTGAGAGGAATGCTAATGGCCGTATAGGGGTTAAGTGTATCAAAGGTTGTCCATTTAGTCTATATTGTTCATTTCATAAAGGGAAAGAGGCTTTCATTGTTAAATCAGTGAAGGACAAACATACATGCCAGAGAAATATGATCAAGAATAGACAAGTAACAGCTGATTTCATTGCTGTTGATTTCCTGCCAATTAAGGCCCAGCCAGGTAGGCCTAAGAAGAATAGGAAGAGGGATCCCCATGAAGATCCAAAAAAACCTGGAAAGTTAAGTAAACATGGGGTGGTGATGAGTTGCAGTGTGTGTGGGTCCAAAAAACACAACAAAAGAAAATGCAGTGAAAGGGGAAAGATGGTACCAGGTATGTATTATGTCTGTATTTGACTAGGTATGTATTATGTTTGTATTTGACTAAGTATGTTGTCTGTCTTAGGTGAACCAGGTCCTAAGAGGCAGAGAGGGAGGGCCAGAAGAATTGTAACCCAAGAAACCACACAACAAACCCAACAAAGTACCCAACAAAACACTCAACCCTCACAAAGGTCCACTCAAACAAGGGGACATGCTGCAAGGGGCAATGGACAGGCTGCAAGGGGCAAGAGACAGGCTGCAAGGGACAGGAAATCAAAGGGGAAGGCTGCAATGGAATTGTAGACTGTAGGAGTATTTGGATAATATGTTAATGTTATCTTTTGACTGGTATGACAAGGGTCTTTTATGATAGACCTTGTAATTTTGTTAAACTTGTAGACTGGAAGCATGCTATCTAAGTTAGGTGTATTAAGGTTAAGGTTATGGTTATGTGTATGACTATGATAGACCTTGTAATTTTGTTAAACTTAATGGTATGACAAGGGTCTTTAATGCTATGTCCTTCATGTGTGCTTTAATGGTTTGTCCATGATGGGTCTCTGTAGGTGATTAATGGTTTGTGCAGGTTTCAGCATGATATATGGGTCATAGTTGTATCAGCAGGTTTCAAATGGGTCAAAACATCATTGTTACAAATGGTTCATACTTGTATCAGCAGGTTTCAGCATTTGGAAATGGGTTATAATGGGTCAAAACATCATGGTTACAAATGGGTCATAATTGTCATATTGTTCCAGTAGGTTTCAAATGGGTCAAAACATCATTGTTACAAATGGGTCAAAACACTTTCATTACATTCAACACTTTCATTACATTCCTTACAAAATACATAAACAACACACCTACAATCCAACTTTTTTATCCCATCATAATCCACCAAACTATAATGCCTACTACTAAACATATTACAAATTGAACCTTCTGGTTGGACTTGTTCATAATGCAACCTTTCAATCTCTTGTTCTCTTCTTCTAACATCGTTTTCTATAGCTCCAAATTCTGAATTTTCAGTTCTTCATATGTAGGCCTCCCTTTTGCATATGATTTTGACATATTTTCAAAATCTTCTTCCCACATAAAGAATTTGCAGTCGGTTCTCTATACAAGATCATATTAAAGACATTTCATCAATCAGTCAAAGGAAAAACAGAGGAAGAATAAAAGGATTGACTTACTGGCCAATTAGGGCAACCATAAAATCGTTCCCCATGCCGAAGACTGTTAGGTCCAGCTACTCTAAGGGCGGCGAGGGAATCATGGTGGCAGTACACGTTTGCATCCAAATCCACTATGAATTTTTTAGGGTTTCTGTTCCCACTTGAGGCAGAGGTAGACGACGAGCTCATATCATTAAGTTTTTGTGTTGTTTGATCTAAGGGTTGGTCGAATTTGGAAATTAGGGTTAGTGGGTGTTCATCGATGTTCAGAGAAGGAGATGAGCTTGTTAGGGTTAGATTTTGCCCAAATATTTATATAAATATTAGAAATGCCCACGTGGATTTTTTGTTTTGTTTTTTTTTATTCAATGAGTATTACACATCAGAAGCTGACTGGATTAAATGAGGGACAAATCAGCACGCCACGTCAGCCGGATGTGCCACGTCAGCAACCCAACTAACGACGTCAGTTAGTTGGGTGCTAGATTCCAACATGTTAATAGTTTAGGTTGTATACGGCCAATTTTTTAGTTCAGGGTGCCAGTGGCCAATTTCCAATAGTTTGGGTTATTATAATCCAATATCCCTTAATGATATTAAAATCATTTATGACAATATATGTGTGTATATATTTGGAAATGCATTGTTTTGCTATTATTTAAAAAAAAAACGTAAATTTGAAATGTTTTAGTGGTCAAAGATTTTAAGATATTAAGCTTAAATAAATAAAACAAAACTATAAAAGGTGATTTTTATGTGTAATGGGCATTATAGGGGCATGAATAAGCATGATAATGCCCCCAACACCATCCCCTTGGGCATTATATGGCATTATGAGGATGGGGCATTTCTAGTATAATGCCCAAATAGGATAAAAAAAATATGGAAAGTAATAATTAAAAAAAGGCATTAAGTGGCTTTAACCATTACACATTTTTTTGAAGGGCATTATAATAATGATGTGGTGAAAAATGCCCCCTAAAGGGCATGAACCATTACTTATTGTCTAATATGCCAAAGCTTACAAGTTGCATTCGAGTTTATATATTTCAAATTTTGTAAGTTATAATTAAGAATTAAATAGTTTTGACTAAGCCATAATTGCCTGTGTCAAACCATGGCAACATCTCCACGTCTCTTGCCAATTTTCTTTAATGCCATAATATAATAATTGACCATTAAATATAAATGTTTCTCCAAACCACATATATATATAGACACATTAGAAAACACTTTTTCTTCACAATCACGAAACATTAGAACCGGCACATAAGTTCTCAAAATAACCATCACTAGCGCATCCATGCTTCGGCCTCTATGATATACTGTAGGCAACGGTTTAGGTCTTATCGACCCAAAGAATTTGGTGGATGATTTGAGGTATTCTTAAAATTCTTCCATGTTTTATTTATATATATATATATATACATGGAAGCAAACATTTTTATAAATATGAGTGATGATTGAAGAAGATATTTATGAAAAAAAATATAATAATAATAACTTTAATTTTTATACTAATCATTATACATCAAAATTTGTAAAAGGTTAATTTTTTATTTGTTTTAAAGGACCTTTTCAAAGGGTATATACTAAATATATCTTGTAAAACTAATATTTTCTTGTTTGATATGTACTAAATATATTCTTTAAGTTTGTTTAATCTTGGCCATAAAATACTTCTGGCATCAAACTAAAACCATAGGATATATATTTAAAGATTTCCATATATGATATGGAGCTTGTTATTGCAAAGTAGTAATATATTAACAAATATACAAATATAATATCATGTTTTTTTTTTTCATATATGGGAAATAATGAACACTCCAATATTTAAACAGAGTAATGTATTTACATGAACAATAAAACTATAAAATAACATTAGTTATACTAAATCCTCATTCTTAAACAACTTAGGTACAAGCATAATCCTTTGGTTCTCGTCAAATCTTTGCAAGCTCAACATCAAATTTTATGTGAATTTTTGGTATGGTATTAAGGTGAGTTTACATAGCACCTTTTTCTGTTTTACATTTTGGGGTGAAACATGTTTAAACATTTTATACTCTATCATTTACTCACTCTTACATTGTTGAAACTTGTGTTTCAATTACACTATCATTTATTCATTCTATCATTTGACTGTAACAAAAAGACACAGTACAATCATTAACATTGATCAAGCCGCCTGTTTAGATTATAGCGCTATAGGTCTGACAAACCCCCCCTCCCCCGCATAAATTCAGGGATGATCGATAACAGTTACACTTTTACTAACTTGCGAGTTAGGTCTCAGTCGACACAAGGTTTGATTGTACAAAAGACGCATTGTTACATGTCGGACTCATATTCTATTATTACTCATTATTATACTTCAACTATGATTGCTATACAACATATTGTTTTCAACTATATGCAACACCTATGTATTCTCACCAACTATTTATAGTTGACCCCCCCCCATTTTTCCAACTTAACATGTTTCAGGTTTTGTTTGCTATTGGAGGTTGTACAAGTCTTGGAACACATAGGAGCTTTGGACCTAGTTTATGCAAATCAAGTTTATGTAATTTGTATGACAAATTGTAAATTGTTTAGTAATATTCAACTTCCATTTAGTACCATGAGCTATTGAACAATCATCACTACGTGACACCTCGATGTTTCCGCCATCAGTTGGGGTGTTACAGATTGGTATTAGAGCCATGGTTATAGGGAATTAGGTTATTAGAAAAAAAAATAATCTAGTCTATAACCATAGGATTTTAACCAGTACTTGCTCCTTTTACTTGCAACCTTACTTGTTTCAATTCTCTATCCTACTTCTTATCCTTACTTTAGTCCCTACAAGAAGAGTGCTCTCCATCACTGGATCTACTCTTAGACTAATAGGACAAATCCTCAGGTTTAGCCTGAACCACCTTGAAGATCTCGTCAAAGTTCTAGGTTTTAATAACGAACACGTGCAATCTGGAAGGGTGAACACCTGTATTCTGAGTTTTCTGTCTAGGACTGGCATTGCGCATAAATCCCAATCAGACGAGGGACCCGGATGCCTACCTGGGAATTCTCGGGATGAGTGTTCACTTATAGGCTAAAGCATGTCTTCACTATGTTATTAGAATCTAGAAGTTTTGATAAGTCAACGTTTTCGTTTATTCGTTTTAATTAATGAATAAATGATTACACTCACTTTCCTTAAACTAAGCTCTAAAATCTCAAAATTTTACAGCTTAAATCAATCTCATTTCATAACCATCTATGGATTTCACAATCACACTTCACCTTACCATCTTAGCCACTTTTTAAATATTCAACACCCTACCCAAATCATATTATTTCCTTTCTCCACATGTTACATATTTAAAAAAAAAAACTATAACCTCATACCATAGCACAAACTAAAGATTTCTAAATCTTGTTGTATTTTCATTACCTAGAAACTTTACAAAGTACATATTTTTGTCAAAAGATGTCCTCGAACTTAAATTCAATTGTTTATTTATTGATGTAACAAATGATTTTCTATATAATGCTTTAAACTATTAAAAATCACTTAATAGAACCTTGATCTTCAAAACCTAATGTCATCTCCAACTAACGGGAATATTTTAATCAAAGCCCACTTAGCTTGTACTATTTAACAACTTTTGCTTTATGTACAAAACCAATTTTGAAAATAATTTTTTTTTCAATCCATAGGAATAATATTTAGTCTTAAAATTCTCCATCGACACTCACTCATTTTCAGCTTGTTCAAATTTTTACAATATTTGGCATATACTACAATCATGTTTTCTTATACACTTGATTCTAACCTATTATCCAAACCCCAAAATTTACACTGCTACATAATCTCCTTACTATAAAATAAACTCTTTATCAACTATCTTCACATTCACCATCTTTCACACCTTGGCTTTTCCTTGAGTTTATTTATATCCTACACTTTCTCAAAACATAAACTTGATCCCTACAATAACCAATGTTGATGCGTTTTGCGACTAATGATTGGATAACTAACATATGTTAAAGTTTTTGTTAGAAATGGGCGAAGGTAGATAATAGTGGGCGAAGGTAGAAGCTTAGTGGGCGAAGGTAGACTGGAAGCTGACAAGATGTTCATTTGACCATTGGTAGTGGGCGAATGTGGAAAAGATCCACATTCGACCAGTGGCAAGGGGCGAACGTGCAGTATCTATAAATAGGTTTTGTGTTTTTGAGTTTGAAATAGAGTTGTCAGTTGTGTATGTGTTCAGGTCAGGTTCCAGGTCATTTTGTGAAAGTCTGTATTTGATCTAGATTAACGTGTGTGTGATTGTAATTGAATATTTGACAAAGTTAATCTATGAAAAGATATTGAAAATGATCTTGATTGTGTTTTGATTAGAGTTTTATCATTTTGTTCAGAACTAGGGTTTCCGCACCTGGTTTTGTGACTTGTATGATCATATTATCCTGTTTTAGCTAAAATCTTTCGCTTACAAAGTGGTATCAGAGCCATACGGATCATACAACAACAAATTTGATAAACTCAGAGCTGATTTGGACATGTTTTTGATCAAAATACATCTGTTTTTACATAAACATGGTTTTTGAGTGTTTTTGATTGATTTAGAGTTGAATTTGTGGTTAAAATCAAGTTTTCCAAGAATTAAAGTTGCTCCAAATCAATTCCGAAGCATAACCTGATTAAGATCATTCAAATCCATAAACTTTTGAAAATCTGAGATCAAAATAACCGTTTTTCAAAGTGTAACCGTTTTTCAAAGTGAGATCTGAGCAAAAATGGGCGAACCTGGAACCTGAGTGGTCGAATGTGTTTGTGGGTGGGCGAACCTGAGTAGATTTTGGTCGAACCTAAAAATTGTTGTAGAAATTTTCACTTTCGGGTACAGAATTCCACATTCGACCGGTTTGTTTTGGGCGAAAGTGGAAAGTGTGTTAGTCTGTGTTTACATTCTGGTGATTTCTACGTTCGGGTGGTACTGTTTGGTCGAACTTAGAATCAGAAGGGACGAAAGTGTTATATTTTGGGCGAACCTAGTTTATTTTGGGCGAATCTAGGTCAATCCGGGCGAACCTAGATTTTGTTATGGAAAATTTTCTAAGTGTTGAAGTTTTTTCTAAGTTCGTGATCATGTGGAATTTTCCGACTACACCGAGACCAGCAACGACACAACCACAACAGCAAGTGATGGACCCTTGGACAGTGGCAGCACAAAAATTAAAGCACACAGTCTTCGCAACCAATAAACTACATGGCGATGACGAGCTCGATGCCTCAAAGTGTAGCACCTCCAGCACCACAACATGACTACTGGGGAGTAGCAGCGGCGGTGGTAAACACTCAAACTACAAATGCTATTTCTACATTGATTAACGATTTGTTTTCAGGTAGCGGGAATAGGCCACCGAAGCTCATGGACATATCAGAATACAATCAGTGGCAGAACAAATTCAAGATTCATTTAGAAGGCATGGGAGTGGAAGGAGCAGAGGCATGGAGCATGATTGCTAAAGGATACACAGCACCGATTTTGGAGAATACAGGTGAAATGATTCCTTTGGAAAGCTTAACTGAGGATGAGAAGAAGAAATATGTGGTGGAAAAGAAAGCCTTTTCCCAATTGACTCAGGCAATAACAAATGATCTGCTACATCAATTTGGGACTTGTACAACCTCTAAGCAATTGTGGGATGTGCTTAAGAGGAGGCATGATGGGAACGAGAAAACGAGAAGTTTGAGGATGGATGAACTGAGAAAGGAGTTTGAGAATTTTTCTTATATTGGAAATGAAACTTTAAAAGAATTAACTCCTAGATATAGTCATTTGCTAACCGAATTGTCTAGTTATGGTATACAGATTCCCATGAAGAATTTGGTGGATAAGTTTGCAGATGCTCTACCACCTTACTGGGATCAGCATGTGGAAGTTCTCAGGGAGAAGGATGCATATCAGTACTGGACTATTCAAGAGTTCATACAGAAGCTGGAAAACAAGGAAATGGAAGAGAAGAGGAAAGCTAGGAGAGCACAGGTTCCTCAGAATCCTAGTTTATACTTTGGAGGTACTTCAGTTCCTGTGAGTAACTCAAGTTCAGGAGGGGTAGTTGCACCACATGTTGCTTGCATTTCAAATGTTATGGAACCACCAAAACCAACCATCAACTACATGGCACAAACTTCATCTTACTCACAACCATCATACACACAACCACCACCACAACAACAATACAACAATTCCTACATTTCACCATTCTCCCCAATGCAACAAGCAGGTTTCTATACTGCTAGCCAATCTCAACAACCAATGAACCAAGTTACTCAACCTAATCAACAACAAGTGGTTTTGGAGACTTCTAACTTGGGCAATGTGACAGTGGAAATTGCTCAACAACATATTGCACTAGTCTCAGCAATGGTTTCATCCTACAATGGACTTGTTTCTAGTCAAATTGGGAATAACAACTTAACCAATGAGGACTATGCACAGATCGACAAGGAAGAGATGGAACTAATTGATATACAATGGGCTTTTGCAAGCATCATGAGAAGAGCAACAGACTTTATTGAAAAGACTGGTCGAACAGATTTGGGAACTTCTCCTAACACAACCTACGGGTTCAACAAGGAGAAAGTTACTTGTTTTAACTGTGGAGAAAGAGGTCACTTTAAACGAGAATGCACCCAACCACCAAAACAAGGTAATAGAAACCCATTCAATGCAACCTATCAGAATCGTCAACAACAAAACCAAAACCGAGTTTCTTACCAAAACAACAACAACTACCAAAACCGTCAAAACAACTCTAACAACAACCAAAACAGACAATCTAACACATCAAACCAGATCCAAAACCAATCTCCTAACAACACTAACCGAACAGTTATACCGATCACTACACCAAATGAGACACAACAGAACACGAGTCAGAATCAAGCACTGATGACTCAACAAGATGAAAGGTTTGATTGGTCGGGATTGCAGATAGGAGTGGAGGAAATCACTACTGGTGGAAATGTGGCTTGCGTTGCTTGCAAGGTTGATATTGAAGAGTCAGTGATGGAGGAAGAAAAGAAAGAAACTGAGGAGTGTGATAATGATGATTCTGAGACTGAGATGAATGTGGAGAATGAACTTGTTGAGGTTAAGGTTGAAGAAACTCATTCTGGAATGGTGATGGATACAGTTTCTGATGTTCCTGAGGAATGTAGATCAGTTTATTCAGACTCGGACAGTGAATCGGACACAGAGGCAAGTGTTGATTCTTTAGATGATGACATTGATCAGCTGCTAGCAGAAGCTGATTTTCTGATGACGAGGAAGTCGTGCATGGCTGATGATGCTTTTACCAAGATTGACTATTCCAAGTTTTTCACTGGAAAAGAAGCTCATTTCGCGTTAATGGCCATGACTGAACCGCCAAAACCTGTAAGTTCTGAATCTAGCACTGATGTTAGGAGTGATAAATATTGTGGAATATGTGATAGATTGACTGAGGAGAATAAACAACTCCGAATTCAACGTGATAGTGCTATCATAAACAGTCAATCTACTCGCAAAGAGTTGAATGCTTTCAACAAAGTATTAGATGGCTATAAAAAGGACATTTCTGACTTGAAAAATACTTTATCATTGAAACAATTGGCAATTAACAACTATATCAATGAAATTGAAAACACCAAGTTGGAAATGGCAGCCATAAAATGCTTTGCTGAGAAAGTAAACAAAAAGTTGGAAAGTTATAAGCATATTGCTTATGTGGTAGACCATATCATTGATGATAACACCACCAATTACAAGTCTGTACCATCTCCGGTTCTTTTTGAAAATCATAACTATCACCAAGTTATACCGGAGAGCTCGGTAAAATCAGACTCATCATCGGAAATGGAATCTAATACCTCGAGTATTGGTGATCCTCATTCCGATGTGAGACCGATTTTAGGCTTGAATGATGAGGGTGTTTATGCTGAAAGTGTGAATTCAGACTCAGAGAATGATGATACTTGTAGTGATCAAACTGTTAATGTATGTGAAATTCCAAAAGAAAATCACATCATTACTACTGAACCAGTGTCACCATCTCAACATGTGCATCCGATGGCAACTGCCCATCGTGAGAAAAAGTCTGAAAAGAATGAGAGTAGAAAGGATCTTGAGAATGAACAAAGTGATAAACCTGTCAAGGTGTTTTATCGGATGGAGGGATCCGATAAAATCATCTCTGATGAGGAATTTCCAATCAAAAATGCTAACTATGCTAAAATTGAAAAGATTTGGCAAGAAAGCACTATTTGGTTTCCAAAACATGAGAGAACAAACGAAATTCCACCAGAAATTTTAAAGAAATTGTTTTTGGATGTTCCTCAAGAACCAAAGGTCCATGTCACAGAGTTCATTTGACCAAATGACAAAGCAAATGGTTTTCATGAGCCCACTTACTCAAAAGGACCACTTCCTGAGAGTTTGAGGAATCAACAGTATAATGATCAATATCCTGTTAGATCATTTGCTCCACCAAATGCTCATTATGTTTTTGAAGAGTATCGAAAATGCTTTAAATGTGGAGAACGTGGGCATTTACTTGCTCAGTGTCCATATGTAAGGCATAAAAGACATGAGGTTGAAGTTAGAAATTCCATGAGAAAACCGATTGATCATTATGTTCCACCACATAGACGGGTTGTTCCTCAACAACAACAGTTTTATAATCAAAACAATTTTCAAATGAGGAACAATCGTCCAATTCAATATGATCAAAGAAATCGGATTGCTATGGAACAATCATGGAGAAAGCCTGTGGTGAACGCAACAATTGATAGGCAAAAGGTTCCACAAAAACCAATTGTCAAATCAAATGTTGGACCTAAGTCTGTTAACTCAGATATGGTAGCCAAGAAAGTTACTTTTGTTAACAATGTTCAGAAACCAATTGAGAAACCAAAATCTCAAATTCGTATTCTTAAAAGGTCTGAACAATCTTGGTCACCCAATGCTACTCCAGGAGCTTCTACTTCAAAGGTAAGTGAGAAAAAGGAAAATGTTTTGAACAATCAGAAAAAGATTGATCCAAAACAAAAAGTTGTTGAAAAAGTTAATGAGGATGTTTCTTTGAAATCTGATATTCAAAGGCCCAAGACTCAGGCTTGGGTCCCCCGAAAGAACTAAATGATTTACTTTTTGTGTGCAGGGAGCTTCAGCTGGCCCTATTAGCAGTCTCTGGATTGTTGATAGTGGAGCTTCAGGCCACATGACGGGGGATCTCGCATTGCTGTTCGACGTGAAAAACATCAATGGAGGGTATGTCGCTTTCGCGGGTAATAAAGGAGGTTATATTACAATGGAGGGAAGCGTGAGTAATAGGATTGTGACTTTCGAGCGAATATCTTATGTGAAACAGATAGACTATAATCTGCTGAGCGTCAGTCAAATATGTGATAAACAATTTTCTGTGCATTTCGATGACAAATCCTGTTATATTCTCAAACCGGGCTTCAAAATTCCAAAGGAGTGGGTAATGTTGATGGCACCTCGCGTCAACAATCTCTATATTCTTGACATGTCCAAGGCGATGACATCACAGGGGCAAATAACATGTTTTCTATCCAAGGTGACCGAGAAAGAATCGATTATGTGGCACCGAAGAATGGGGCACATTCATCTGAGAAAAATGAATCAACTTGTGAGAAATGGGCTTGTCGATGGAGTAAACGTGAAACATTTCCATCTGAACGACAAGTGTGTAAGTTGTATGAAAGGCAAGCAACACAAACAGTCCCATAAAGTGAAGAAAGTTAACTCTGTTGAGATGCCACTTGAGCGATTGCACATGGACCTTTTCGGACCGGTCAAGCGCAAAAGTCATCTTGGAGAGCTTTATTGTTTAGTTGTCACTGATGACTATTCAAGATTTTCATGGGTGATGTGTTTGAAGAACAAAAGTGACACCTTTACCAACCTACAAGTTCTGTTCACTCGATTGGAGAATATCTACAATTTGAAGATAAAAAGAATCAGGAGTGACAACGGGACGGAGTTCAAAAACGCCAAGATGGATGAACTTTGTGAAAGCAAAGGGATACATCATGAATATTCGGCTCCGTATACCCCACAGCAGAATGGTGTTGCTGAACGAAAGAATAGGACTCTAATTGAAGCGGCTAGAACAATGCTCGCTGATTCAAATCTTCCGGTAATGTTCTGGAATGAGGCGATTTATGCAGCAAATTATACATTAAATCGGGTTCTAACAGTGAAGAAGTTTGGAAAAACATCTTATGAACTGTTACACCGACGAAAGCCCAACTTAGAGTATCTAGAACCTTTCGGGGCGCCATGCACGATGTTGAATCCAGGTGAGAAGTTTAGTCCTAAAGCTGAAGAGGGATATTTTGTTGGATATGCAACCCCGCTCAAACGGGTATTCAACAAGCGAACTCGTCAAGTGGAGGATTGGGCTAACGTGGAAGTTCAACGATACACTCAAAATTTGCAAGGCACGGGTCCTGATTGGATGTTTGATTACAAAGATTTCTTTGAATCATTCAACCTAGATAGCTTGGTTGAAGAAGCTGTTATCAGATTACTTTACGAGTGTGAAAACGCAGCGACTTCACCGTTGATGCGTCCAATCACCGTGAACCCCCTACCAGCTTCTAATGATACCAGTGCTCCTATACAAGAGGAAGAGATGTTTCAAGAGGCTTCAACTTCATTAGACACTTCAGAATCTGAAGATGAACAATTTGAAGAAGCCGTTCTTGAACATGCAGAAGAATTAGAGGCTCAACCTGTGAACCCAACTCCAAATCCAGATGTTGCTTCATCATCAAACACGGGTCATGATCAGGATGCTGTAGAAAACTTGACTGCTCAGACGGGAGTTATTGTACCTGTTAATCCGGAATCTCGGATTCATCGTATTCACCCGCTGGAGCAAGTTATCGGTGTTCCTGGAAGTGGTGTTATGACCAGAGGGCAGCTGAAAAGCGTTAACTCGCCAGAGAGTTTTGGTGCTTTAGCATTATATGCCAAAATTCAAAAATCTGGTAGTCAAAATGATTGGTCGTTTGCATGTTATGTGTCGCAGGTAGAGCCAAGGACATACAAGGACGCTTTGAATGAAGATGCCTGGGTTGAAGCAATGCAGGAGGAGTTATTGCAATTCCAGAAATTAGGAGTTTGGACGCTCACGGATTTGCCGCCGGGAAGGAAGAAAATAGGCACAAAATGGGTGTTTAAGTGCAAAAAGGATGATCGTGGGGTTATTGTTCGCAACAAAGCCAGATTGGTCGTGCAGGGTTTCCATCAAATCGAAGGAATTGATTACAACGAAATCTATGCACCAGTAGCACGGATTGAAGCTATTCGGATGTTCCTCGCGTTTGCTTCATACAAGAAATTCAAAGTTTATCAAATGGACGTCAAGAGCGCATTTTTGTACGGGAAAGTCAAGGAGGAGGTTTATGTCGGGCAGCCACCAGGCTTTGAGGACCCAATCCACCGGGATAAGGTCTACGTGCTGAACAAAGCTTTATATGGTCTGCACCAGGCTCCAAGACAGTGGTACGAGGAGCTAAGTACATATCTCATCTCCAAAGGATTCAAGCGCGGCCTCGTCGATTGCACCCTCTTCACGAAGAAGACGGGAGATGATTTGCTTCTTGTACAGATTTACGTTGACGATATTATATTTGGTTCAACTAACGAACTTTTATGCAGGGAATTCGAAACTGTTATGCAAGAAAAGTTCGAAATGAGCGCAATGGGGGAGATGCAGTTTTTCCTCGGCTTACAGGTAGACCAAAGAACCGACGGGATCTTCATTCACCAGACGAAATATGTATCCGACATCTTGAGCCGATTCCAGATGGAGGACTCTAAGCCGATGGATACCCCGATTCAACCCAATCACGGGATTGGAGTGGACGCTAAGGGGGAGCTGACAGACCCATTTACATACAGAGCAATCATCGGATCTCTGATGTATTTGACAGCGTCTCGACCAGATATTATGTATGCAACGTGTCTCTGTGCTCGCTATCAATCGAAGCCGAAACAAAGTCATCTGACGGCGGTCAAGCGTATCCTTCGATATCTGAAGGGTTATCCATCAAAAGGACTTTGGTACCCTAATGATGATGATTTTGATTTTATTGCGTTTAGTGATGCAGATTGGGGCGGCTGTGACAAAGATAGCAAATCAACAACAGCTGGTTGCCAGTTCTTAGGGAGCAGGTTAATTACCTGGCAATGCAAGAAACAGACTTCCGTGGCACTGTCTACCTGTGAAGCCGAGTACATTTCAGCCTCGAGTTGCTGTTCGCAAGTAATCTGGATCCAACAACAGAATGTGGATTACGGTTTGCAGTTTCTTAAAACCCCTATACACTGTGACAACGAAGCCGCAATTGCATTAACTAAAAATACTGAAAATCATTCTAAAGTGAAACATATCCGGATTAAATATCATTTTATCCGTGATTGTTACGCTAAGGAATTGATAGATATGGTCAAAATCCATACTGACTACCAACGTGCAGATTTGTTTTCAAAAGCTTTTGACAGATCCCGCTTTGAATATCTTTTAAAAGTAAACAATATAAAGGAAAAACAGGACTAATCGGCACCTCGGTTTATCGCTTTTTAGTTTTAGTTTTAAATTTTTGCTAATTGGGAATTTCTCTTTGCTAATTGGGAATTTCTCTTTACTATCATAATCCTCAAAGAAGTTGATGCTTTCGAGGGGGTTGTTTAATCCTCAAAGAAGTTGATGCTTTCAAGTGGATTGTTTCTTTCAAATTTTTTGTTTTTCAGAAAAATTAAAAACCCAAAAATATGTTTTTTATTTTAGGGGGAGTCATTTCATCAGAAAAACCAAAAACATTGAAAAATTTTCAAAAGACCTAAAAATTAGAAAAACCAAAATGATTTCCTGGATAAAAAGAGGAAATGATAGTACATCAGTGGGGATCTGACACAGGCTAAAGAATTGTATAGTATAATGAGACGTATGTTGATTAAGTGTGATATGCTGATAGGCTTCGTAGACTAAATATTGCGTGCATTAGTGATACAAACATAACAAACTACGCGTTTGTGGCTGAACACCTCATGGGCATATGGTCTTAGTACCGTAATTTCGTTTGATAGGATTGCCAAAATCTGAGGTTTCGGGTCGTTATGTTATTGTTATCTGGGATATTCTGATTAAACTTCTGTCGTATTGATTTACGGACCTAGTTTCATCAGAATATTTGCAAAAAGAGCATATTGCCAAAACCGAAAGTTACCGAATTGAGGAACTTTATGTTTTATTGATCAAAGATCATTATTACATCGTATTGACTTTCTGATGCAAATCAGTGGTTAATATCAGCCTCAACCTAGTGTATACGCACATGTTACTTTGCTGCATTCATTTGCTGACCTGTACACCTCTGTGCTATATACTTTGTAATCTTTACGGATAACTCTGGCATAATCATGCGTTACGATGAAGCTTTGTGCAATTACTTGATACGGGAGTATGTCGTGTGTGTGGGAACCACAATGTGTTAGTCTAAAATACCTAATTCGTATCATTTTAAAGCAGTGCGTAATTGTCTGCATGTGAGCTTAAGTGGACCACAATATCAGCAATTGCTGTATCACATATTGTTTCTAATGATAATATTAAAACAGATCAACGCTGTGTTCAGATTTCTCAGTAAACTGATATGATCCTCTTACCGGAAATCACAAAATGTTTACTGCTTTCATTTACTTTGATGCATTTTACTTTTATTGTCAAAAAGATACAAAATCCCAAAAAGATTTTAGGTGTGTTTTGTTAAAATTTCAGAAAACCCAAAAAGATTTGCATTTCTGCTTTATTTTTGATAACCGGGGATGCTTGATGGTCAATTTCTGAGATTTGATAACACCATCTGGGCTTTGTATCATTCAAAATGTGAAAATTTGAGTTTTGGAAGTTTAACAGATTGAAAAATGTTGAACGGGATTCGAATTCGTGATTTGGCGAAATTTTCAGATTTTTCCATTTCACATTCGCCCCTTAATTGGGTCGAATGTGGAAAAATCCTCACTTTCGACCGTTTTAATTTGGACGAGTGTGGACATTTTCACCTTCGGGTATAAATTCCACCTTCGGGTAACACTTTTCACATTCGGGTCATTAGCTTGGGGCGAATGTGGAATTACCCCACATTCGTCCATATCCAACGGGCGAAGGTGGCCTTTATATATAAGCCATTTCACATTCGAGTCTTCATTCACAAAATTTTTCAAACATTCTTCGATAACCAGACCTTGTTGCTTTGATTTCCTGTGATTGTGCGATCTGTTCCTTGTTAAATACTGATTCTTTTGACTCTAATTTCACAGGTATTGGAGCCTTATTCAGATCAGAATCGCTGTTTTTCTATTCGGACCTAGGGTTTTAAATTTTAGGGCCTTAGAGTGTTTCTTGTTGATTATTTTTGTTGTCATTTCAATACACATCAGTTTTAGGGGGAGAATGTTAAAGGAATTAGGTTTTTATCATCGTTTTTGTGATCAATTGATTGAATGAACTGATTTAACCTAATTCATCTTTGAAAACTGATATATATTGAAAGTAATGGACAATTGGTGATACACGAGTGATAATCGGCCATATTAGGACATATCCTAATCAAAATCAGGAGTTAAAAACAAGTTTGCAAAATTTTTAAATTTTGGGGATAAACATCTTTCACATTCGGGTCACTAAAACGGGCGAATGTACATTTTATGGACGAATGTAGTTTAATAACGGGCGAATGTGTTTTTTAATCAAATATTTTTCACATTCGACCTAAATGTTTTACTTTCGTCCAAAACATTTCACATTCGTCCAAAACAAAAGGGGCGAATGTAGACCTTTAAAACCTTAAAATTTTTTAACTTTTTGTCGTTTTTGCATTTTGACGTGTTTTTCTGTTTTTGATGTACAGATGGCTGATCAATCCGAGAATGTTGAAGCACCAGTAGAAAATGTGGAAGCTCCAGCAGAGAATGTTATTCCAGATCCGGTGCAACAGGCTGAAGCATCTGTTCCAAGCAGTTGGCCATTCGAGCGATCTCACAACTGCTGTGCGTATCTTGGTGACGTGGAGAAGAATACAGAGTTCACCGGGATCATAGAGTTTTTGAGAAGGAGCAGAATTGTACATGCATTAGCCACACCGACGATCATTTATAGAGACATTATTGAAGATTTCTACCAAAATGCGAAGTATGACTTCTGGGATAATCAGACGATTATCAAGAGCAAGATTCAAGATATGGAGATGTTTTTGACAGAGTCTGATATACGGGAAGCACTGCAGATCAAGTTTGAAGTCAGTGAAGATCCCAGAGAGTTATCATGGACTGAGCAGAAAGCTTGTTTCTTACGGATGAAGTACAAAGGTCCGATTACAGATGGATCTATGTATAAAGGGAAGCTGGGCGTGCAGTTCAAGTACTTTGCACACGTTATTATCCACGTATTTGGATGTGTGAGCAGTGGATATGACGTTATGAGAAGAAGTTTGAGTTCGTTAATGGTAGCGTTGACTCTCAACAAACCATTTAACGTTTCTGGTATGATTCTAGACCATATGCTGGAGATGCTGAAAGGTATGAAGTACAAGAAGTTCATGCTATATCCAAGATTTCTGATGATGATCTTTGACCACAAGTATCCAGAGTTGAAGAAGGATCCGACTATGATCCTAGGTCAAGATCACATGAACATTCGTACTCTAGTGAGGATGAAGGGATACAAAGGTGTGCCAGATAGTGAAAAGCCACCTAATAGGAGACTCTTTGGAGCTTTGGCTCGTCAGGATTACACTGATCCTGGCAAGAACAAAGCAAGGCACGATAATAGTGATTCGGATAATGATGATCCCTTAGTGTACGCTGATTCAAGCACTAAGAGGAAGAGACAAGTAGTCAATCCTGGAGCCAAAGGGAAGGGCAAGGGAAAGATTGATCAGGGAAGTTCAAAGCAACAGGCGGTTAGACATAAATCAACGGCAAAGAAAGGTTCAGGTTTGGTGGATGAAGAGTCAGTTGATTCAGAGGAGACTGAGATAGATGAGCAGTGGGATTCTGATGCTGAAAATGTTAGGGCCACCAAACGTAAGGCCACTATGGTTGGTGAGTCTGAATCTTTGAACAAATCGATTGAAGAAGCTGAGAAAAGAAAGAAGTCTGTTGAAGATGAGAGTCTAGGTGTTGACTTGGCAGAGTTGAGTGTTGGAGAGACTGTGGTGGTTAATTTGCCTAAGACGAAAAAGCAAAAGACCATGGCGAAGAAGTCTAGTACGAAAGAGTTGAGAGAGAAAGAGTTAGCTCAACTGTTAAAAGGGAAAAGAGTGCCCGATGCTGGTACATCATCAAAGCTATCTTCACCTGTCGCCAAGAAGCATAAGAAAACCAAAGAGGCAGAACCAATATCAGCTGATCAACTTAATGTTGCACTGGACAATGTACTTGACATGTTCAGAAAGCCTCAGAAAGAAAAAGAAGTTGAGCCATCCAAATCCAAATCCAAGAAAGTTACTGTGGATGATGATGTGATGAAGCAGGTGAACAGGAAGATGGATGACATGATGAAAATGATTGTAGCTCAACAAGCTGAGATTGCTAAGTTTAAGCAGAATGAAGAGAAAATGCTTCAGATTGTGGTTGCTTCTAAATCTAATCAAGATGAGATCAATGAGAAGGTTAAGATGCTTGAAGCTAAGAATGAAAAGCTTGAAGGAAAGTGTGCAAGAAACAAGAGCAGGATTAAGCTGATAAAAGCAGACAACAAAGAACTAAGGGCTGAGAACAAACGCCTTAGTGATTTGATTGATGATTTGTATAACACTGCACCCAAGTTGAAGGAGGGTGAAGAAGATGAAGAAGAAGAAGAAGAGAAAGTTGATTATGAAGATTCTGAATCTGATAAAGAACAAGATGATGATGAGGATGATGATGAATCGGAGAAAAGTGATGATGATGACAAGAATGATGATGATGATGATGCAGAAGGTGCTGGGAGACAGAAAGGAGATGAGTTTAGCAGTGGTAGTGATAATGATGGAGGAGATGATACTTCCAGATTTACTTATGAGAAGAGAACACCAAAGAAGAAAGATACTGGAGAATCAAGTTCTAAGAAGAAAGGTGAGAATGTTGATTCAGATGAAAGTATTTTCTGGAATGAGAAGGTGAGGTCTTTATCTGATGATGCTAAACAGTTATACAAAGATATGTTGGAGAAAAGAGAATGGACCATTGAGTTCACAGGATGCTTTACTGAAATATTCCAAACTGATGATATGCGATATGAATTGGAATATGAAGATCCTGATCTTGAGGAAGGAGAATTTCCTGCATCTGTAGCAAAGGAAATTCTAGATGGTCTTGCACAGAGGGTAGGGAAGACTTTTGAGGAGTTTATAGTGGACGAGTCGATTCCAGATATTCCTGAAAAGGATATTGGAAGTCACTCAGATGATATGCAGACTCCTGAGAACAATGAAGTGGAGATGAAAGATATAACTCATGAAGAGTTTCCCCAGTACTTCAGACAAAATGATGAAAAAGAGGCATTTCCTGATTTCACTGAGGTACCAAATAATTCAGCAAAGCAGAAAGCTCAACAGAGGAGTGCAGAGTTTATAGAGAAAGTATTTGGTGCTGATAATCAAGGACCTTCAAATCAGTCTGATGAGTTGAAGAGTTATTTGAGAAAATTGAGGGAAATGGATGAGAACCGACCAAAGCCTGAAGCTCAAGGTAACTTTTATAGGTTTCACAATGCCAAGTTCAAAGGCAGAGCTCTCGGGTGGACATACTTAGGCAGGCTGAAGTGCATAGCTGCGAAATGGGAAACAGGAATTTTGTACTTCAATAGATTCTGTGATTTGCTTACTCTACCGTACTGGGCGGTCAGAGATTTATGTAGATTCCCAATGTCAGGTGCAGAAGTGAATGGTTCGCATGTTGGTTGGTGTGCAGATAAATTGGTTTGGGAAAGTCGAACAAGATGGAAAAGATTCCAGCCTCAATATCCCCGAAGAAAAGTTCATAGGGATATTGATCCTCAAACCAATATGAAACGAGTTACTTTGATCTACAAAGCACCTGAAGTAATGAGAAAGATACCTTTGATGCCTATGCCACAGCATTTCAGTGCTGATTTTATCTTCTGGTATTATGATTGGAGAAAGGCTGAAGCGGTGATTGTGTTGAGAGATGGAAAGGATAAATACAAGCATGTTCATGTATTTGATCCTATGTGGTTGATTAATTGCACGTTTGAAGACATCATCATGCTTTTCTACAATCCGATTTACTATGAACCAAAAGACTTTGCTCAAGCAAGAAAATATACTCAAGTGGTTGGAGTTTGTTTTGCTTATGACATCAATGCGGGAAGCAATTTGGAGAATAAGCTTGGTAAGACAGTGAAGATAGCGAATGTGTCTAAACCAGTGAAGAGAACATATGAGCCTCCAATGACTACTGAGCAGAAGAAACAGCTCAGAATCAAGTTGATGAACAAAACAATGGACCAACAGAGAAAACTATCCAATCAATAGTCGAGGGGGAGTTTGTTGACGCGTTTTGCGACTAATGATTGGATAACTAACATATGTTAAAGTTTTTGTTAGAAATGGGCGAAGGTAGATAATAGTGGGCGAAGGTAGAAGCTTAGTGGGCGAAGGTAGACTGGAAGCTGACAAGATGTTCATTCGACCATTGGTAGTGGGCGAATGTGGAAAAGATCCACATTCGACCAGTGGCAAGGGGCGAACGTGCAGTATCTATAAATAGGTTTTGTGTTTTTGAGTTTGAAATAGAGTTGTCAGTTGTGTATGTGTTCAGGTCAGGTTCCAGGTCATTTTGTGAAAGTCTGTATTTGATCTAGATTAACGTGTGTGTGATTGTAATTGAATATTTGACAAAGTTAATCTATGAAAATATATTGAAAATGATCTTGATTGTGTTTTGATTAGAGTTTTATCATTTTGTTCAGAACTAGGGTTTCCGCACCTGGTTTTGTGACTTGTATGATCATATTATCCTGTTTTAGCTAAAATCTTTCGCTTACAACCAAACTATCGAAAACTTGATTGTGTGTTGCATCAAACCTAATCCTTAGTTATACATGAGGATTCGATTATCTACCATATTTGAACATTTGATACTAGAAATCATGGAATATAAACTATTTGCTATAGACACACCTAGAGTCATTAACCTTGTCTAGGGCAACTCTATTACAACTCGCATGCTATACTTGATACTCGATTGCTTACATGTACATATTATCAATTTGCAATTTATGTGTGTAATAATTGGTACACATAATCAAAAAACTGATAGGGAATGAAGTACTTGCTCAACAGTTAGTAGAGTACCAAATAACCTACTCAACGATTGGTAGAGGTCATCATGCCTGCTCAACAGTCGGTAGAGGCCCTACAACCTGCTCAACGACTGGTAGTGGCTATCGCACCTGCTCAACAATCGGTAGAGGTTCTTACTCACTGACTGGTAGAAGTCTCTTTCCTAGGCAACAGTTGGACTCATTTTAGGATACATTGTATACGATTCAATCACAAGGTTATTTTGCATTACTTACATGTGTGTTTAGAGTTATAGAAAGACACGGAACCCTAATGTAAGGTAAATTGGTGATTGCAGTCTGGAACGTAATCATGAATTTACGAGTACGTTAAGGTAGTGTTAAATTCTATCAAGGTTTCGGTATATACCCAATAATAGGGCCTAGTTAATTAGTAGTCCATTTAGCCCTAATGGTCGTCTTATGCATTCCTGTTTTCCATTCCTGGAACTTAAGTTTAGTGTGCCATCACAGACCTATGTCACTCAAAACCTTGATCATGTTACTTCTAACCCTTACTAAACTCTAAACCATTGTCGCCCTAGCTTGTACCATGTACCATCACCTACTCAATGGCTTCTCCAAAATCAACTTCGGGACGAAGTTTCCAAAAGTAGGGGAGACTGTAACATTATGCATTATCCTTAATTTTTAAATAAGTAAAATTTCCTACACCCAATTATTGAATAATAACATTCCCTCGTTGATTCCTATTGCGCCTCAAATTCTAGCATTTACCATGTCTCTTTTTACACTTATTTCATCATTTTTATTGATATATAAATAGAAGATAATGTTTAAAAAAAAAAGTGTGTATTAATGATATTAAAATCATTTATAACAATATATGTGTGTATATATTTGGAAATGTATTGTTTTGCTATTATTTAAAAAAAAACGTAAATTTGAAATGTTTTAGTGGTCAAAGATTTTAAGATATTAAGCTTAAATAAATAAAACAAAACTATAAAAGGTGATTTTTATGTGTAATGGGCATTATAGGGGCATGAACAAGCATGATAATGCCCCAAACACCATCCCCTTGGGCATTATATGGCATTATGAGAATGGGGCATTTCTAGTATAATGCCCAAATAGGATAACAAAATATGGAAAGTAATAATTAAAAAAAGGCATTAAGTGGCTTTAACCATTACACATTTTTTTGAAGGGCATTATAATAATGAAGTGGTGAAAAATGCCCCCTAAAGGGCATGAACCATTACTTATTGTCTAATATGCCAAAGCTTACAAGTTGCATTCGAGTTTATATATTTCAAATTTTGTAAGTTATAATTAAGAATTAAATAGTTTTGACTAAGCCATAATTGCCTGTGTCAAACCATGGCAACATCTCCACGTCTCTTGCCAATTTTCTTTAATGCCATAATATAATAATTGACCATTAGAAATAAATGTTTCTCCAAACCACATATATATATAGACACATTAGAAAACACTTTTTCTTCACAATCACGAAACATTAGAACCGGCACATAAGTTCTCAAAATAACCATCACTAGCGCATCCATGCTTCGGCCTCTATGATATACTGTAGGCAACGGTTTAGGTCTTATCGACCCAAAGAATTTGGTGGATGATTTGAGGTATTCTTAAAATCCTTCCATGTTTTATTTATATATATACATATTTTTTATGTACTCGAAATCACATTGTACAAGACATATACATGGAAGCAAACATTTTTATAAATATGAGTGATGACCGAAGAAGATATTTATGAAAAAAATATAATAATAATAACTTAAATTTTTATACTGATCATTATACATCAAAATTTGTAAAAGGTTATTTTTTTTTATTTGTTTTAAAGGACCTTTTCAAAGGGTATATACTAAATATATCTTGTAAAACTAATATTTTCTTGTTTGATATGAACTAAATATATTCTTTAAGTTTGTTTAATCTTGGCCATAAAATACTTCTGGCATCAAACCAAAAACATAGGATATATATTTAAAGATTTCCATATATGATATGGAGCTTGTTATTGTAAAGTAGCAATATATTAACAAATATACAAATATAATATCATGTTTTTTTTTTTCATATATGGGAAATAATGAACACTCCAATATTTAAACAGAGTAATGTATTTTACATGAACAATAAAACTATAAAATAACATTAGTTATACTAAATCCTCATTCTTAAACAACTTAGGTACAAGCATAATCCTTTGGTTCTCGTCAAATCTTTGCAAGCTCAACATCAAATTTTATGTGAATTTTTGGTATGGTATTAAGGTGAGTTTACATAGCACCTTTTTCTGTTTTACATTTTGGGGTGAAACATGTTTAAACATTTTATACTCTATCATTTACTCATTCTTACATTGTTGAAACTTGTGTTTCAAGTACACTATCATTTATTCATTCTATCATTTGACTGTAACAAAAAGACACAGTACAATCATTAACATTGATCAAGCCACCTGTTTAGATTATAGCGCTATAGGTCTGACAAACCCACCCCCCGCATAAATTCAGGGATGATCGATAACAGTTACACTTTTACTAACTTGCGAGTTAGGTCTCAGTCGACACAAGGTTTGATTGTACAAAAGACGCATTGTTACATGTCGGACTCATATTCTATTATTACTCATTATTATACTTCAACTATGATTGCTATACAACATATTGTTTTCAACTATATGCAACACCTATGTATTCTCACCAACTATTTATAGTTGACCCCCCCCATTTTTCCAACTTAACATGTTTCAGGTTTTGTTTGCTATTGGAGGTTGTACAAGTCTTGAAACACATAGGAGCTTTGGACCTAGTTTATGCAAATCAAGTTTATGTAATTTGTATGACAAATTGTAAATTGTTTAGTAATATTCAACTTCCATTTAGTACCATGAGCTATTGAACAATCATCACTACGTGACACCTCGATGTTTCCGCCATCGGTTGGGGTGTTACAGATTGGTATTAGAGCCATGGTTATAGGGAATTAGGTTATTAGAAAAAAAATAATCTAGTCTATAACCATAGGATTTTAACCAGTACTTGCTCCTTTTACTTGCAACCTTACTTGTTTCTATTCTCTATCCTACTTCTTATCCTTACTTTAGTCCCTACAAGAAGAGTGCTCTCCATCACTGGATCTACTCTTAGACTAATAGGACAAATCCTCAGGTTTAGCCTGACCACCTTGAAGATCTCGTCGAAGTTCTAGGTTTTAATAATGAACACGTGCAATCTGGAAGGGTGAACGCCTGTATTCTGAATTTTCTGTCTAGGACTGGCATTGCGCATAAATCCCAATCAGACGAGGGACCCGGATGCGTACCTGGGAATTCTCGGGATGAGTGTTCACTTATAGGCTAAAGCATGTCTTCACTATGTTATTAGAATCTAGAAGTTTTGATAAGTCAACGTTTTCGTTTATTCGTTTTAATTAATGAATAAATGATTACACTCACTTTCCTTAAACTAAGCTCTAAAATCTCAAAATTTTACAGCTTAAATCAATCTCATTTCATAACCATCTATGGATTTCACAATCACACTTTACCTTACCATCTTAGCCACTTTTTAAATATTCAACACCCTACCCAAATCATATTATTTCCTTTCTCCACATGTTACATATTTTAAAAAAAAAACTATAACCTCATACCATAGCACAAACTAAAGATTTCTAAATCTTGTTGTATTTTCATTACCTAGAAACTTTACAAAGTACATATTTTTGTCAAAAGATGTCCTCGAACTTAAATTCAATTGTTTATTTATTGATGTAACAAATGATTTTTATATAATGCTTTAAACTATTAAAAATCACTTAATAGAACCTTGATCTTCAAAACCTAATGTCATCTCCAACTAACGGGAATATTTTAATCAAAGCCCACTTAGCTTGTACTATTTAACAACTTTTGCTTTATGTACAAAACCAATTTTGAAAATAAATTTTTTTTCAATCCATAGGAATAATATTTAGTCTCTAAATTCTCCATCGACACTCACTCATTTTCAGCTTGTTCAAATTTTTACAATATTTGGCATATACTACAATCATGTTTTCTTATACACTTGATTCTAACCTTTGATCCAAACCCCAAAATTTACACTGCTACAGAATCTCCTTACTATAAAATAAACTCTTTATCAACTATCTTCACATTCACCATCTTTCACACCTTGGCTTTTCCTTGAGTTTATTTATATCCTACACTTTCTCAAAACATAAACTTGATCCCTATAATAACCAAACTATCGAAAACTTGATTGTGTGTTGCATCAAACTTAATCCTTAGTTATACATGAGGATTCGATTATCTACCATATTTGAACATTTGATACTAGAAATCATGGAATATAAACTATTTGCTATAGACACACCTAGAGTCATTAACCTTGTCTAGGGAAAATCTATTACAACTCGCATGCTATACTTGATACTGGATTGCTTACATGTACATATTATCAATTTGCAATTTATGTGTGTAATAATTGGTACACATAATCAAACAACTGATAGGGAATGAAGTACTTGCTCAACAGTTAGTAGAGTACCAAATAACCTACTAAACGATTGATAGAGGTCATCATGCCTTCTCAACAGTCGGTAGAGGCCCTACAACCTGCTCAACGACTGGTAGTGGCTATTGCACCAGCTCAACAATCGGTAGAGGTTCTTACTCACTGACTGGTAGAAGTCTCTTTCCTACGCAACAGTTGGACTCATTTTTGGAAACATTGTATACGATTCAATCACAAGGTTATTTTGCATTACTTACATGTGTCTTTAGAGTCAGAGAAAGACACAAAACCCTAATGTAAGGTAAATTGGTGATTGCGGTCGGGAACGTAATCATGAATTTACAGGTACGTTAAGGTAGTGTTAAATTCTATCAAGGTTTCGGTATATACCCAATAATAGGGCCTAGTTAATTAGTAGTCCATTTAGCCCTAATGGTCGTCTTATGCATTCCTGTTTTCCATTCCTGGAACTTAAGTTTAGTGTTCCATTACAGACCTATGTCACTCAAAACCTTGATCATGTTACTTCTAACCCTTACTAAACTCTAAACCTTTGTCGCCCTAGCTTGTACCATGTACCATCACCTACTCAATGGTTTCTCCAAAATCAACTTCGGGACAAAGTTTCCAAAAGTAGGGGAGACTGTAACATTATGCATTATCCTTAATTTTTAAATAAGTAAAATTTCCTACACCCAATTATTGAATAATAACATTCCCTCGTTGATTCCTATTGCGCCTCAAATTCTAGCATTACCATGTCTCTGTTTACACTTATTTCATCATTTTTATTGATATATAAATAGAAGATAATGTTTCAAAAAAAAGTGTGTATTAATGATATTAATATCATTTATGACAATATATGTGTGTATATATTTGGAAATGCATTGTTTTGCTATTATTTAAAAAAAAAAATCGTAAATTTGAAATCTTTTAGTGGTCAAAGATTTTAAGATATTAAGCTTAAATAAATAAAACAAAACTATAAAAGGTGATTTTTATGTGTAATGGGCATTATAGGGGCATGAATAAGCATGATAATGCCCCCAACACCATCCCCTTGGGCATTATATGGCATTATGAGGATGGGCCATTTCTAGTATAATGCCTAAATAGGATAAAAAAAATATGGAAAGTAATAATTAAAAAAAGGCATTAAGTGGCTTTAACCATTACACATTTTTTTGAAGGGCATTATAATAATGATGTGGTGAAAAATGCCCCCTAAAGGGCATGAACCATTACTTATTGTCTAATATGCCAAAGTTTACAAGTTGCATTCGAGTTTATATGTTTCAAATTTTGTAAGTTATAATTAAGAATTAAATAGTTTTGACTAAGCCATAATTGCCTGTGTCAAACCATGGCAACATCTCCACGTCTCTTGCCAATTTTCTTTAATGCCATAATATAATAATTGACCATTAGAAATAAATGTTTCTCCAAACCACACATATATATATATATATATAGACACATGAGAAAACACTTTTTCTTCACAATCACGAAACATTAGAACCGGCACATAAGTTCTCAAAATAACCATCACTAGCGCATCCATGCTTCGGCCTCTATGATATACTGTAGGCAACGGTTTAGGTCTTATCGACCCAAAGAATTTGGTGGATGATTTGAGGTATTCTTAAAATCCTTCCATGTTTTATTTATATATATATACATATTTTTTATGTACTCGAAATCACATTGCACAAGACATATACATGGAAGCAAACATTTTTATAAATATGAGTGATGATCGAAGAAGATATTTATGAAAAAAAAATATAATAATAATAACTTAAATTTTTATACTGACCATTATACATCAAAATTTGTAAAAGGTTATTTTTTTATTTGTTTTAAAGGACCTTTTCAAAGGGTGTATACTAAATATATCTTGTAAAACTAATATTTTCTTGTTTGATATGTACTAAATATATTCTTTAAGTTTGTTTAATCTTGGCCATAAAATACTTCTGGCATCAAACCAAAACCATAGGATATATATTTAAAGATTTCCATATATGATATGGAGCTTGTTATTGTAAAGTAGTAATATATTAACAAATATATAAATATAATATCATGTTTTTTTTCATATATGGGAAATAATGAACACTCCAATATTTAAACAGAGTAATGTATTTTACATGAACAATAAAACTATAAAATAACATTAGTTATACTAAATCCTCATTCTTAAACAACTTAGGTACAAGCATAATCCTTTGGTTTTCGTCAAATCTTTGCAAGCTCAACATTAAATTTTATGTGAATTTTTGGTATGGTATCAAGGTGAGTTTACATAGCCCCTTTTTCTGTTTTACATTTTGGGGTGGAACATGTTTAAACATTTTATACTCTATCATTTACTCATTCTTACATTGTTGAAACTTGTGTTTCAATTACACTATCATTTATTCATTCTATCATATGACTGTAACAAAAAGACACAGTACAATCATTAACATTGATCAAGCTGCCTGTTTAGATTATAGCGCTATAGGTCTGACAAACCCATCTCCCGCATAAATTCAGGGATGATCGATAACAGTTACACTTTTACTAACTTGCGAGTTAGGTCACAAGGTTTGATTGTACAAAAGATGCATTGTTACATGTCGGACTCATATTCTATCATTACTCATTATTATACTTCAACTATGATTGCTATACAACATATTGTTTTCAACTATATGCAACACCTATGTATTCTCACCAACTATTTATAGTTGACCCCCCCCATTTTTCCAACTTAACATGTTTCAGGTTTTATTTGCTATTGGAAATTGTACAAGTCTTGGAACACATAGGAGTTTTGGACCTAGTTTATGCAAATCAAGTTCATGTAATTTGTATGACAAATTGTAAATTGTTTAGTAATATTCGACTTCCATTTAGTACCATGAGCTATTGAACAATCATCACTACGTGACACCTCGATGTTTCCGCCATCGGTTGGGGTGTTACAATCATCAAGAGAGTTAACCTCGATGTTTCCGCCATCGGTTGGAAATTGACAGACTCCCGATTATCAGAGACATCAGCAACAGAATCGATAATCGTCCCTGAAACCGTTTCAGTAAATGATTCCTCAACCTTCCCAATAACAATTTCTGGAACCTCATCCTCAATGATCTCTTCAATAACTACCTTCTCAGACACCTGTTCTTCCAAATCTTCAACTATCACCAACTCCTCTCTTTTCATTTTTTGTGTAAAACATGCCACATTCCCACTTGTGGTCTCATCAACATCAAGTTGCATGGTATTCCAGTCAAAACCTTCATCCTTCTGTATCACCAACACCTGATTTGGATTAGGTGTTTCTTGAGTGGTATTTTGAGAGGTGTTGTTTAAGTGGTATTTTGGGAGGTGTTTTGTCAGTTTTGGTAATTGTTTTGTTTCTGATAGTTGTTGTTTTGACTTTGGAAGGTAACTTGATTTTGGTTTTGATGGTTTTGGTAGTTAGAGTTAAAAGGATTTCGATTACCTTGTTTTTTGGTTGGGTACATTCACGAGCGAAGTGTCCTCTTGTTCCACAATTGAAACACGTAACCTTCGCTTTGTTGAAACCATAGGTTGTGTTTGGTGAAGTAGCAAGACCCGTTCCGCCCGTCTCCTCAATGAACTCTTTAGCTCTCCTCATGACAATTGCAAACACCCATTGTATATCAATTAGTTCCATTACTTCCTTGTCAATTTGGGCATAATCCTCATTAGTCAGATTGTTGTTGCCTATCTGACTTGCCACCAGCTCATTGTAAGAAGCGACCATTGCTGAAACTAAAGCAACATGTTGTTGTGCCACTTTTACAGTCACATTGTTCATGTTGGAAGTTTCCAACACAATTGGACTTTGGCTTGAGGAAGCTTGACTCATCATCGGTGCAACATATGGTTGTTTTTGTTGTGGAATACTTGCCGATGATGTGTAACAAGCGGCTGACATAGGACGTTGAGTTGGTGTGTAAGAAGTTGGTGTTGTGAGGTAACAGGCTGCACTCATCTGTGGCTCAACATTTGATACAAAAGCGGTTTGAGGTGCAACATTTGCTCTTCCTAATGGATTAGAAATAGAAGAAGATGATGTAGCATGATACAACTCCGGATTCTGTGGAAATTGTGCTCTTTTAGCTTTTCTCTTTTCTTCCATCTCTTTGTTCTCCTATTTCTGTATGAACTCACTGATGGTCCAGTACTGATAAGCATCTTTTTCCTTCAATACCTCAACATGTTGTCCCCAATACGGAGGCAAAAAATCAGCAAACTTGTCCACAATTCCAATCATGGGAATAGTAATATCATAATTCGATAATTCTGACAACAAATGAAAGAATCTTGGAAAAGCTCCTTCAATGTTTCATTCCCAATGTAACTAAAATTCTCAAACTCCTTTTTAAGCTCTTCCATACGAATTCTCCTAGTCTTCTCATTTTCATCATGTCGACTCTTCAAAACATCCCATAATTGCTTTGAAGTCGTACAAGATCCAAACCGATGTAGCAAATCCATAGTTAATGCCTGAGACAACTGAGAGAACGCCTTCTTCTCTATTGCAAACTTCTTTTTCTCATCGTCTTTCAAGTCTTCAAGTGCAATAGGTATATTAGTGTTCTCAACCATCGGTGCACTATAACCCTTCATAATCATCTGCCATGCCTCTCCACCTTCCAATCCCATGCCTTCAAGATGTATCTTGAACTTCCTTTGCCATTGATAATACTTGGACATATCCAACTACTTCGGCGGACGATTACCACTTCCCGATGATAAGTCGTTAATCAAGGTAGTAATTGCATTTGTTGTCTGATTTTGAACTACCGCTGCTACTCCCCAATAGTTTGACATCTGTTGTTGAGGTTGTATAACAATTGGTTGTGCTGAACTTGATGTGGCAAAGTAATTCGGCATCTATGGTGGTTGTGTGTTAGTTTTCTATGTTGCAACTGCCCAAGGATTAATAGGTACTTGTTGTGGTTATGTCATTGCAGGTCTCAGTATCATTGGAAATCCCCAAATGTTGTCCATGATGTTCGGAATATCAACACTTAGAAAATCTTTAAAATCAGAATCTGGTTCGACCTATCTCAATCAATCGAGGGTTCGAATGAACTAGAAACAATTGGTTCGACCCTTAAGAGGAACTCGAATGAGAAACTGAAACACTAAACCGTGATTCGACCCTGAAATAACCTTGGTTCGACCTCACGTAAGGTCGAATGAACTTCAAAGGTTCGAATGAGACACAACACACTCTGAATGATGAACAAACAGCTGATTCGACCTAAAATCCCAACTGGTTTGACCTAAAAACACTTGGTTCGACCTAAAAATCACACTGGTTCGACCCAAAAACACTTGATTCGACCTGACCCATTTCAAAATCCATTTTTCTTCAAAAATCACTCAATTTGATCTGAATTTTTTAAAAGTTGATGGATTTCAATGAAATTAATCAGGTTTTGCTTCAGATTTGATGGGGATCAACTGTTGTGAAAGAAATATTTTTATTTTATCTGTAAAAACAAGTCTAAATCAATCAATCTCCATGTTCATGCAATGTTCATGCAAAACAGAAAAATTTTAGGTCTTTTTGATGAAGAATCTGATTGAAAACTATCAATTTGTAGTTGTGTGATTGAGCAAAGCTCTGATACCACTTTGTGAAGGATCGGATTGTAAGAAATCAACTAGTTATTCACACAAGTAGAGTAATCTAGGTGCGGAAACCCTAGATCACATGCAAAATGATAATCAACAAATCAGAACACAAAGAAATCCATTTCAATAATCATTTCATTGATAATCAATTGATATGAATCTTAGAAAGGTTTAGATTACAATGAAAACACTAGGTCAGAACCTTCTAGACACTCTCTACAAAACACACACTTCATACACACTATTGACCAAACATTAATAACTGCAAAACAAGCAAAACTACATATAGGCAATCTCCATTCGACCCTTTCCAAGCTCGAACCAACATAAACAATCAATAACAATCTTCGTTCGACCTTCTTAGAACTTCATTCGACCTCACGATTGGTCAAATGATCTTCAAAATCTTCAAAACTTCAAAAATAAATGCCATAACTTGTATAATCCAAAGCGATAGCCACACATATGTATCTATAAAGACGATACGAAGCTCGAGCAATAGGGGCCGCACCAGGTGCAAGATCAATACCAAACTCAACCCGGCGATGAGGAGGAAGACCAGGTAAGTCTTCAGGGAACAAATCTGGAAAATCATAAACCACAGTAATATCTTCAATCTTCTTCTCATCATCAAACGATACAGAGACAAGAGCCAGAATGGCCGAATAACCCTTCCGAAGATATTTATGGGCCTTCATAAAAGAAATGATACTCAAAGGAGCACTAATTTTCTCACCATGTACCGAAAGAATCTCTCCATCAGGGAGACGGATCCGAATAACCTTAACAAAACAAACGATCTCCGCACGATACAACGATAACCAATCCATGCCCACAACAACGTCAAAACTACCCAAGGATACCGGATAAGGTCAATAGGAAAGGACAAACCCGAAAGTTCCAAGCGACATTCCCGAAGAATATGTGTCGCCTTGATTTTCTTACCATCAGCCAATTCTATCAAGTACTTAGCCTCTAAAGGTGTAGGTACTATATCTAACAATTGACTAAACCCCACCGATGCGAAACTCCTATCGGCACCAGAATTAAATAGAACATAAGCATAGCGATCGTTAAGAAGGAACGTACCGGTAACTGTGTCTGGGTCCTTGATATACGTTAAAATATACATATATAAATCCCCGATTAAACTCCCAAATTACGCGTTTTCGACCATAATTGCACGAATTCGGTACTTAGCCGCTTCATATGTTTATTACAGGTCTTAAACGGCGTCCCACGAACAAAGACGAAGAAACCGAGCGAAATCTGGACCAAATGGGACATTGATGCAAAAATCAGCTAAGTCTGGAAGAAGTGCACGGTCGTGCACCTCAGGTGCACGCCCGTGCGGACTTACTTGGCTCGGACATAGATGATGTGCACTGCTAGTGCGATCTGGAGTGCACATCAGGTTCTTGGGCACCTTGATCAGCACTACCGTGCGGGTGCCCGTGCGGCTCAGATTCTCGGGTGCACTGCCAGTGCACCAGGCAGTGCAGCCCTGGAACCCGGCTAGCACCAGACCCGCACGACCGTGCACCCTTGGTGCACGACCGTGCTGGATTCCAAGATATTTCTAGGAACCAGCCAATCCACTTGCGCACTTGCACGTCACTTCGTAAAGTTAAAGTGCACGGCCGTGCACTTTATGCGCATGGCCGTGCACAAAATCAAAAGTTCTATAAAAACAGAGCAGACCACACTGATCAAGTGTTGGGTTTTCTCTGGGCGATTTGGGGCGATTTCTGGACCATCAAGGCAGCTGGAAGGCCGTCTTACAAGCTCGGGATTCAATCCGGATCATCTAGCATCATCCAATCCATCACATTCAAGATTTATGGTTTGATCTATTAAACTTTAAGTTGATTCAAATCTGAATATTTTGGCTTGTATGTGTTGTTTATGTATTGCATTATAGTCTACGGATAATATCTAGTAATCGTTAGTAGTAAAAACAATCGTTTGTATGTAATCATGTTTTGTATAAATTTGGCGTTTTTCATGTTTGGATCTTGATGATCATAGCGCAACCTTGTTTCATTGTTATTGGATTTGTGATAGTGTTTAAATGACTTTGATGATTGTCGAATGTGTTAGGCGGATAAATGTTGAAAAACCGTCCGTTTAATCACCCGGTAGTAGACTAGTTAACTTGTTAATAAGTTTGCGCCATGAAACTGTAACCGGGTATTGGTTTGGTTAAAGTCAGTCGAATAACGGTTAAAAATGCTTACCGACACGTAAAAGGGTTTTAAAAGCTTAATCAAAGTTGGTAAAATGGAATAGGTTGTGAAATGCTCTACTTTATGCTAGTTTAGGTGGCTGTATTGTGTATTCGGTATCGCTTTCCTAAATTAGTGAGGTTAGAAAACTCTTAACAGATGACTAACTTATCTTTAGAAGATCTGCATGAGATCATATCAGTTGCTCGCTAATAAACAACTTGAAGTGGTTAACATGTGTATTCGTGTTAGCTTCCTGTATAGTTGTCATGTTAGGATGCCCGAAAGGGACACTAACTGTCGGAAAATGGGAATGTTGATCACACGCCTGTATTTCTTATTATATGTAGATGACATGCTAGGATTGGTATATTATAATTTATATAGTTATATTTTCTATTTGGAGTCTTGTGTTATTTATATGTTTTAGAATTAATTTAGTTATAAACAAACTTCAAACTATCTTTTCCTACTGGTAAATTGGGGATAGAGTTCTGTATGCGCTTTGGATCGTCAAATCTACAAAGAGATTGATCAAACAAGTTTGATTCAGGTGCGGAATCCCTGAATCAATCACAATAATGATAATCAAACAATCAAAACACAGAAATCATCTTTCAAAGCTTTTTCTCATTCATAAACAACTTGAATTACACGTTTTAATAATGTTTACAATCAAATCTAACGTGAAAATAAGTTTACACAAACACTAGGGAGAGACACAAAACAGGAGGGAATAAAATGACCAACAACTAACTTTCAAAAATTGCTTAACCTATTTATAGGCCTGCACATTCGCCCATATTGCATGGTCGAATGTACAGGTTCGCCCAATCACATCGTGCGAACCAAGCATGACATAACAATTAAATCTTCATTTGCACTCCAGTCTCTCCTTCGCACCTTTTACAATCTACATTCGTCCACATATTTTCTCCTTCGCCCATATGACAATCAACACTAACACATGTTTATTGTAATCCAAAGCATTAGTCGCTCAATAATGCATCTACAAGTTCTAGTACAATTGCTCCGCGCGCGTCCATGGATCGATATCTGGTTCTTATCTGTACATTACTACATATATGACAGGGTACACTTGCCCTATTGTGTGTGTTTTAATATTAAGGTCTAAACCATTTTTATAAATATTAAAGCAGAAACGTGTGTTATTTTATTGTAAAATTATGTGTATATCCGCACACGTCAAGTTTTTGGCACCGTTACCAGGGACGCGACGAGCTTTAGGAACGAACCGAGTCAACTTTTCCCATGATAAGAACCAGACTTCTGCCCAGACTGGGCTCCAAATGAAGGGGTAGAAGAATCAGACTTCTTCTGCTGCTGTTGAGGTAGTGATGGAGCAGAATTCTTCACAGAACCATCCCACTTGCGCTTGTTGCTGTCAGGACCGGCAAAGCACCTTCTTAAACCTTCTGATTGGTTAGTTTGTGAGCCAATCTAATCGTCCCCTGTAAAGTAGCAGAATCATTTATGGTCACCAACCCGCGAACCTCTGGCACAAGCCCAACAACATAAAACTTAATCCTCTTGAATCAGGAGTAGAAGCATCCAAACACATAAGAGCCAACTCATGATATCTCACAGTATACGCCTCAATCTCTGACCCAACCATCTCATGATTCCATAGTTCATGTTTCAACCTCTTGATCTCATCCCTAGGATAATACCCAGTCTTCAAAAGAGAAACTGTATGCGTATAGGATCGGCTAATCAACAAAGATTATGATCAAACAAGTTCAATTCAGGTGCGGAATCCCTGAATTGATCACAAAATGATAATAAAACTAGCAAAACACAGAAATCATCATAAAAACTTTCATTTCATTCAATAACATCATCAATTACACTTCAAAAGGTTGTTTATAATGATATAACTTGATTACAGACTCAATAAAAACCCTAGGGAGAAACACACACTAGGAGGGAAAACAAATGACCAAAAGTTAAACATTCAAAAATGAGTTTGCCTTATATAGACCTGCACATTCGCCCAAATAGCTTGGTCGAATGTGCAGGTTCGATCGTTCATATAGGGCGAACTTGGACACATATATACACAAATCTACATTTGACCTCCCAGTTCCTCCTTCGACCGTCTGTTTCTTCCTTCAACCGTTTACTTTTCACCTTCGACCACACGATAACAACAAAATATCTTGAAATTCGTAATTCAATAGCACTAGTCGCACTTTCGTGTATCTACAAACTCCCCCTCGACTATTGCTTGAATTGCTTCAGCCTTCGCTCTTCATCCATAGTCTTGTTCTTCAGTTTGATACGCAATAATGTCTTTTGTTCTTTCGTCATCACTGGTTCATGAGTCTGTTTCGGTTTCTTCTTTTCAACATTTTGAATCTTTAAAAACTTCCCCAGCTTCTTATCGAAATCACAACCCGCATTAACATCCCACGCAAAGCATAAGAATACCACACATTGGTATTTAGCTGCCTGTTCACTGTCTTTCACTTCACAATAAATTGGATTATAATAAAGCATGATGATATCTTCGTGCGAGCAATTGATTAACCACATCGGGTCAAAAATGTGAATCTTCTTAAAGTCCTTCAAACCATTATGTAGAACGATAATAGCCTCTGCTGTCTTCCAGTCATAGTACCACCACATAAAATCCGTTGAAAAGTGTTGTGGAATTTGCATCAAAGGAATATGCTTCAACACTTTTGGTGGTTTATACTTCAAAGTCACCTTATGCAACCCCGTAATCACCATGCGATCTGCAAAGTAACCAACAAGATGGTTGTTTACTGAAGCACCTGACATTTCATGTCTGCAGATATCGCGAACAGCCCAGTATGGTAGTGTCTTAATGTCGTGGAATTTGTTGAAATACAGAATTCCTTTCTCCCATTTCACTGCGACACATTTAAGCTGTCTCAAGTACTTCCATCCGAGATCTTTCCCTTTAAACAGTTTGTTGTGGAACTTATAGAAACTACCCTGGATTTCAGTCTTAGGACGGTTAGCTTCTTTTTCTTTAAGCTTCCTCAGTAATTCTTTCAAATCATCAGATTGTTCAACATTTGGCTTTCGACAATCTGAATCTTTGAACAGTTCTTCAACGAGCTTCTTACTCTTCTCGTGAGCAAGTTTCTCAGCCTGGCTCAGTAATTCATCAGAAAATTCAGGAAATCCAGAATCTTTATCATTCTTAAAGTATTCTGGATATTCCTCACTCGTAATATCCTCTATCTCCACTTCTTCAAACACTGGGACATCTCTATCATCGGAATGATTACCTGCCTCTTTCTCAGGTATATTAGGAATCTGATTCTCACTCATCAACTCCTCCAGAGATTTACCAACCTGTTTCGCCAGTCCCTCCAATATCTCTTTATATATGGTTGCAAAAACTTCTCTGTCTTCTTGATCAGGATCATTATATTCCATCTCAAAGCGCATATCGTTTGACTCAAATATTTCTGGAAACCTACCAGTCATCTCGATCGTCCAGACTCTATCCGTCAACATCTGGCGATATAATTTCTTATCTTCTTCAGACAAGGCTCTTAGTTTCTCGTTCCAGAAAATATTATCATCGTCAGTAGTGCCACCAGGAGCTTTCGAACTAGATTCTCCTGTGTCTTTTCCTGGTCCTCTTTTTTCATACTTATACTTGTCAGTATCATCATCATCATCATCATCACTATCAGAACTAGCAGAGCTATTACCATCACCTGACTCATCTCCCAAACCATCATCATCACCATCATCTTTCTTCTTCTTTTTAGGAGCATCACCGGCATTCTCATTCAACTCATCATCATCATCTTCTTCTTCTTCATCTGATGATTCAAAATCAACTTGCTCCTCGTCACGTTCTTTATCTTCTTCACCAGCTTGTAATTGTGGAGCTTTAGAGTACAAATCCTTTATCAAATTATTCATACTCTTGTTGTCTGCTCTCAATTTCTTGTTCTCCTCTTTCATAGTGATGTACCTTCTGGTGTTTCTCTGCTCATGTAATAACAACTTCTTGTTCTCTTTCTGAAGTCGTTTAATCTTTGCTTCCAGAGCTTCTTGATTTTCATGTGAAGATTCGACAACATCCAAGATCTTTCTGTCATTATTCCTCAACTGTTCAATCTCTGCTTGTTGCTGATTAATAATCTTCATCATATCTGCAAGCTTCTGGTTAACTGCAGTCATCACATCACTATCTACAGTAACCTTTGGTGTTGAAGCTTCAACAACTGGAATCTTTCCTTTCTTTAACTTTTTCAAAACTCTATCCAAAGCATCATTGAATGCATCGGTTGGCAGTTCAGTATGCTCAGCAGCAGATGATGTCTTCTGTTTCTTTGCTGTTGGGGATGTAATGGGTGATTTAGAGCTAGATGTTGTAGAAACTTTCTTCCCAACAATCAAATTCTCAATGTCTTTAGCTCTTTTCTCCACCGGCTTAACAACTTTTTCTTTCTTCTTATATAAAGGCTTCTTCTGTTCCTCTCCAGCCTTTGGCGATCCTCCAAAATCTTCAGATCCCAAACCTAAACCTTCATCAATGTCATCCAATGCAATCGGACTTTTTGTCCTCTACTCTTCTAAAGACTTGTTTAGACTTTCAGACTCACCAGCCACAGTGGCCTTGGGCGTGGTGCTCTTAACAGTCTCATTATCTGAATCCCATCTTTCTTCAACATGAGTTTCCTCTGAATCCATTGATTCTTCATCCACCAAATGTGTGCCTTTCTTCACAACACTCTTCTTCCTTCTAGAAACTTTCTTTGGTGGTTCTAAATCATCCCATTTCTCTTTCCCTTTTCCACTCTTTGTGCCGACATTCACTACTTGCCGTTTTCTCTTTGCATCAGGATCAACAGGGCATAAAGGATTATCTTCATCAGAATCACTGTTAGCATGCCTAGTTTTATCAGTACCTGGATCTTCATATCCTGGATTAATCAGATGACCAAACAGATTCTTCAATGGTGGTCTCTCATTCATCGGCACGCCTTTGTAACCCTTCATTCTTACTAGCGTGTTCAGATTCATGTGATCCTGTACAACTATCTGAGTAGGATCTCTTCTCAAGTTCTTGTACTTCTCATCAAAAATCATCTGCAAGAATCTCGGATATAACAGAAACTTCTTGTTCTTCAAACCTCTTAGTGGTTCCAGCACATGTTCAAGTATCATTCCGGATACATTGAAAGGCTTGTTCAAGATTAGGGCAACCATCAAAGAGCTAATACTCTTTCTCATAACATCATAGCCTCCACTCAATGATCCAAACAAATGTAACATAACGTGTGCAAGATACTTAAACTGCGGACATAGCTTTCCTTTGTGTAATGAACCATCAGTAATCGGTCCATTGTATTTCATTCTAAGGAAACACTTTCTCTGCTCAATCCAAGAAAGAACTCTTGGATCTGTTTTCTTATCCTGCAGCTTCAGTGCATCTCTGATGTCATCTTCAGAAACAATCATAACTCCCCCCTGAATCGTACTTACGACAGCAGATTCATTGTTCCAATAATCCATTCTGGCATTCTTCCAGAATTCTTGTTGATGATCTTTGTATATGATGGCGGGAGTAGCAAGGGCAACAATCACACGGCTTCTCTTTAAGAAATCAACAATACCGATGAATTCAGTATGTTTCTTCAGATCTCCCATAAATGCATAGCAATTGTGTGCTGCTTCAAATGGAAATTCTTCAACTTGTTCTTTTCCAGCTGCCTTTTCTGAAGATCCTGCGGGAATATCAGTACTCTGTGGTTCAGACATAGTTAAACTGCAAAACAAATGAAGAAAACACGTTAAAAATTGACAAAATAACCAAAACTTGAAATTTTTGATTTTGAAATTCTACATTCGACCATTCGAAGGTACGAATGTGAAAAATGAGGTTCGAATGTGGAGTTAAAGGTTCGAATGTGAAAATCAGTTGTTTAAAAATGTTCATTCGACCATTTGTTCCACTTTCGACCGTTTGAACATCTACATTCGACTATAAAGCCACTTTCGACCGTTTAAAATTGGGCGAATGAGACTGTTCATCTTCTCAAATTGCAGATTTTGATTTAGATAGTTTTAACATGCCATTTTGATTTGAAAAGCAACTAATATGACCGATAAACATTTTCCAATCATCAATTTTGATTATTATTCAGTGTTTATGTATTTTCACTTAAAATGTAGGGTTCGAAGTTTTTAAACAATCAATTGACTGATCTAAGTTGTTTAAACCCTTGATTTTGGATTATTCTCCCCCTAAAACACTTAAACATTGAATCCTTAACATCAATTTTAACAATTAACGGTTAGAAATCATGTTTTAATCTCAGTTAGGTTTCAAACACAAATTCGAAGAATCTGTCCTTGTTACTGAATGGATACCTGCAAATGTTATCTTAAAATGATCAGCAAGAATCAACGAACACAATGATATGATTTTTAAATCACGAGCAACAAGGTCCTTTAATCTCAGAAATTTAAAAATTTTTGAATATGAGGTCGAATAAGCAGATCAGGCATATATAGGCTCCACATTCGACCAAACGACTAGGGCGAATGTGAATATTTGTCCACCTTCGACCCTATTTAAAGGTTCGAATGTAGACAAATGGTTCGAATGTGAAAATATCATATGAACACTCACATTCGACCGTTTGAAAGGTTCGAATGAGCAGGAAAAATTCCACCTTCGACCCAACGAAGGGGCGAATGAAACTTGGAATTTTTAAAGTTTGTACCAAATCTCAAAAAACAAGTCCCGTTCAAAATTTTTCTCAACTTTTAAGCATCCGACATTCATTATTTCTCATTTTAAGATGACAAAACTCAAATGGTCCATTAAGCTTTAGAAAATCACCATCAATCACCATCAGTTATCAAAAATAAGATAGAAATGTAAAATCTTTTGGATTTTCTAAACTTTTTGTTAAAACACACCTAAAATCTTTTTGAGTTATGTATTTTTGACGAGAAATGTAAAATGCAAAAATATAAAGATAAAGCAGTAAATGTTTTGTGATTTCCGGTAAGAGGATCATATCAGTCTTTGAGAAATCTGATCACACCGTTGATCTTTTGATTTATTATCATTAAAGACAATGTATGATCTGGCAACTGCTGATATTGTGATCCACATAAACTCACATGCAGCCTGTTGTGCAGTGCTTTAGACTGATACTATTATTTATAGTATAAACTCAATTGTCTATGGTTCCCACGCACACGACATACTCCCGTATCAAGAAGTAAATGCACAAAGACTCATTGTTACGCGTATAGGATCAGCTAATCAACAAAGATTATGATCAAACAAGTTCAATTCAGGTGCGAAATCCCTGAATTGATCACAAAATGATAATAAAACTAGCAAAACACAGAAATCATCATAAACACATTCATTTCATTCAATAACATAATCAATTACACTTCAAAAGATTGTTTATAATGATATAACTTGATTACAGACTCAATAAAAACCTTAGGGAGAAACACACACTGGGAGGGAAAACAAATGACCAAAAGTTAAACATTCAAAAATGAGTTTGCCTTATATAGACCTGCATGTAACACCCCAACCGATGGCGGAAACATCGGGATGTCACGTATTGATGATTGTTTCAGTAGCACATGGTATAAATTGAAATTTTAAATAATTTATTCATAACATAAATATCCAAAATGAAATGATGTCTAGAAATCCAAATACATGATATCAAATAAAGCAACAACTTCAAATAACTTCAAACAAAAACTTCATGATAATTCCTCATGCATACTCAAAGCCTCAGCTTCATTGTTGCCTGAAACATGTTAATTTTGAAAATATTTTTGGGTCAACAAAAGTTGGTGAGAATTACATAGGTTTTGATAATCGAATAAAACTTGTACAATTCAAGTGTCATGGCAAGTCTAGTCCATATGTGAAAACATACTAGAAGTAAATCGAGTGCATAATCAACCCTTGTGACTGTTATATTGTGGTACATCCCATACGCTCATGGTTCACTCGATTATGTTATGCGATAACAATCACCCACGCTACCTTTGTAGGAGGCACGTATCCGGGTGGGATTGTCAGTCCAATAGATCTATCATTGTATACCGTCGGCTGATCAATGTTAATGATTATGCTAGAATATTGTGCTTACCCTAGTCATGTTTAAGACATAATGCAACATAGAAAAACACATAGACACTTTGATGATTGAATTGCATATAGAATGTTGTAACATGTTTCACCCCAAAAATTGTGATAAATAGAAAAGGGGCTATGTAAAACTCACATTGGCAAAGGTGAATTATCCTCTAAGTGTTGTGAATGTATGCGAGGCGAATCCCAAAGACTCAACAACGTAGCTAGTCCAAATTGTAGAAAACGAAAAAGAAAGAATATCAAGCTTCCAATTCGCCAATTACAAGAGCTTATAATCAAAGCTTCAATTGTAGAAGTAATAGACTATAGAAGAAAGGTATGAGGGAAAGTTTAATCGGATTGAAACAATCGATTTAGAGGTGCAAAGTATAATGGGTCATAGGTGGGTTTTTATACTAGTTTTGGAGTCAATTAGCCATTAAAATTGGTCAACACCGTAAAGTAAGGTTTTATGATGAATTGACTATTTGACTAAAACTTTGAGTGTTTGACTAAGACTTTGACTGTTTGACTAAGACTTTGACTGTCAATTTAAGGAATGTGTTAAGTTTATTTTCTTCTGAAATACTACACAAGATGATAGTTGGCTCAGTTGGTTGTCACTGTGTGTTAGTTGGCTGTGGACGCGGGTTCGAGTCCCGGTCCACACAAATCTTTTTTGGCAATTATTACCCTAAAACTATATTATTCTAAATTCATTATATGATTATATAAGCCCGAAAGTGACTCGAAATATTTTTAAAACGTACAAAAGTGTCGAGATACAAATAATTATTAGTTTAAGGTATTTAAAACATATATTGTTTAAAACAATACATTCTTTTTATCAAAAAAAAATTAGGGGAAATTCGCGATGTTACACTGCACATTCGCCCAAATAGCTTGGTCGAATGTGCAGGTTCGACCGTTCATATAGGGCGAACTTGGACACATATATACACAAATCTACATTTGACCTCCCAGTTCCTCCTTCGACCGTCTGTTTCTTCCTTCGACCATTTACTTTTCACCTTCGACCACACGATAGCAACAAAACATCTTGAAATTCGCAATTCAATAGCACTAGTCGCACTTTCGTGTATCTATAGAAACAAACTCAGCCCACGACATACCATTAGCCTCCATCAAACCCACAGCCTGAACAATAGAGTTCCACCGTGTCAACGCTGGACCCTCAAAAGTACCAGAAGCAAACTTCACATGGTTTTCAGCAAGACAACCACACATAGTAAACAACGAATCGACCTTCTCCAACCACCGGAGCAATCCCATTGATCCCCTAGACCCAGAGAAATTGTGTGGCTTGCAATCCATAACCATCTTATAGGTGCAAACAGGAGGAGGTGGGTTAACAGCATTAGCTGTACCAATACACCAAATAAACAAAATGAATACACCACACAAGATAAAAGAAAATAAGAGTAGTAGTAATCAAATTACCACCGAAACCTTGCTGAGCAACTTGAAAAGCAGCAAGGGCAACAAACACCTGTTAGTGGATCAGATTGTTCAGTTCAGCTTGAGTCATAGTGACATTTCCACCGCCATGACCCCCAGCATGACCACCACCGCCACCACGATGTCCACCAGCATGACCACCACCACGAGCAGCTGACATCTTCTGGAATCCAAAGGAACAAGATATTCAGATTCATCACTAGTATCAATCACTAGCAACATGATAAGGAATCATCCCGATCCGATCCGACCAATCCGTATCAACCATGAACCATTCAATCAGAATATCAAGCTCATAAGAGTCCCAGAATGAATAATCATCCCGAGGTGTACTAAACCAAGTACAATTACAAGATAGTGTGTGTAAGCGAGTGTGTCCATTGGAGTATAAAAGAAAGATGTCCGAATCTTGGACAGATCTCGAAGGTACGCCGAAGCAACTCCAATGTACAACAACACCGTGCCAAGAATCAACAAGCTAGTCCCTTCGTTCTCAAATCCCGAAGAAGAAGATAAGATAGAATATAGATAAAACCAAAGATAGAACAGATGATGTAACACATAAGTATGATGATGATATAGACACCCCAAGTTAGTAAGTTTCCCCACTTAAAACGACTCATAAGTGTGTGACCGTCTAGTGTGTGAGACTCGGCTATAGACCAGACTCTACATGCAGTCCTAGTTCACTATAACCATTGGCTCTGATACCACACACCCTCAAATTCCACTTGCGGGGGTTTACCGTGAGGCGCGTGACATACCAGGATCCAAGTCAACGGTCACAATAAATGACAACCAGATTTAATAAAAACGACGTAGTAAAACCAACCACGCAGATTAAAAAGTTTTCATAACCAAATCAAACAGCGGAAGCATAACAAGTTTACAAAACCAAATTTTAAAAGTAAGTAGTTTAACCAACATGGTTCAAAAACATGCAAGACCAGATGAGACGCAGTGAAACTCCAGTGCGCCTAAAACTCCCTGCTACCTTAGCGACCTGAGAAAACATGCAATGTTAGTCAACACATACAGTGCCGGTGAGTCACAGAGATAAAGTTTGTAAAAGTTTGTAACGTTTGTAAACCAGACCCAACAATCCTTACATCTATACCTAATGCTATCTAGACATCGTTACATGATACTATAATGTCGTGAACCATTGCTGAATGTTAGAATGCCTCTATACCCGTCACTGGTTCATCACCCGGTGCCGTAAAGTTTGGTAGTACAAATATGCACCCACCACCGACCTCCAGTCGGCCCGAGTGGGGCTTGCCATGCCCAATTGACCTATTCACACTTTCCCAGCTATGTATCTACATATTAATGGTTCACTAAAAGTTTGAGAGGTTTTGGATTATGAATAATGTCACCAAGCATCCATGTGATATAATGTAATATGTTGGTCTAAAAGTTCGTAAGTTTGTACCGCATGTTTCTCCTCCAAAAATATGAAAACAGTAAAGAATGGGGCTGTGACACTCACCTCAATTTGCGTTCTTCAAATAGAGGATTATTGACACAACCTGATAGTCCTAAATACCGGCGATCTGTCATAAAAGTTTGTATAAGTGTTTTGACTAATAACCCTTAGGTTAACAAGTCCCCGATTGTCCAGATCATGAATAAGTATGTTTGAAAATGTGTTTGAACGTTGACCCGACACACCAGACAGACTCGACATCCCGTTGGTGACCCATTACATAAATAAATCAAGTACATATAGTTTACTCATAAGGTTCAAGCATAAAACACTTAGTTTGCATCAAAAATCGCATATAAGAAGTCGTAAGGTCGAATCAACAGGTTTTATGACTAGTTCGACCCATATGGGTCCTGGTTCAACCTATAGTCCCTTGGTTCGACCCATATAATGTCCATTCGACATATACACAAGTTCATTCGACCTAACACATGTTTATTTGACCAAATTCAAGTTCCTTCGACCTTAATCCTGTTCATTCGACCTTAATGATATTCGTTCGACCTTGAAGATGTTGGTTCGACCTTTCTAGAAGTTGGTTCGACCCCACGACTGGTCAAATCAACTCTGGTTCGACCTCAGTCCTGCAGAAACTCATAAAACGCACCAAATCGCATCTAAGCAGTCCGAAAACATCACGAAACCTCACAAATCATAGCGATCAACTATCCATACCAATTTTATCCTGAAATTAGTACGTTTTACAACTTTCCCAAAATGGCAAATTATGAAAATGTCACATCAATGCAAATAAACTTTACCCAAAATGGAAAATTATCAAAATCATCATATTAATTAGATTAGTGAGCTCAGATTATAATGTGTATGAAAACCCCTAACCATTTCATCAACAATATTATCATAAACATACCCTAGATCTAACACAAAATCCCCAAAATGGGCAAAACATCATCAATCATCAATTGTAACCTATAATAATCATAAACCATCATCTATAACAGCCCTAGACCATTGTTATATCATCTACACATCATTCCATCATCAAACAATACATAACACCTTATTAAACATCATTAACACATGTATTTTTGCATAAAAAACTCACTATTAAGGATGTAGGAGGATCGTTTTGTCAAAAACAATTAGTTTGATCAAACAAGTCTACCAATTCAGGTGCGGAATCCCTGAATCAGTTACGAAATGATAATAATATCAACAAAACACACAAATCACCTTTAACATTTCATTTCATTCATAAACACACTTGATTAAACTTACAAAACTTTGTTTACAATGAAATAAACAATATTCAGACTCAAACAAAACCCTAGGGAGAAAACCAGATCGAAGGAGGGAAACAAATGACCAAAAACTAACTTCAAAATGAAAATCAAACTATATATAGGCCTGTACATTCGCCCCCCCGTAAGGGTCGAATGTGCAGGTTCGCCCCTTTGTTTGGGCGAATCAGCACATAGCCCTACAAAATCTTCCTTCGACCTGTATCTTCTACCTTCGACCAAACTTAGTCACCTTCGACCCTTCAAGTTCCACATTCGACCCTACGATTTTAGCAAAACAGAATTGAATGCACAATCCAATAGCACTCGTCGCAAAACGTGTATCAACAAAGGATAAGGTTTTGTTTTGAAAGATGTTAGAAAGGTTTTTCTGCATAAAAACTTCCTTAAATCAGATTTGGACCTTTGGGGTTTGATAAAAACGAATGAAAAAATGCTTAAAAAGGTTTTAGATCAAGAACACACCTTGAATCTTCTCTTGTTTATGATGTAGAAGGTGTTTTATGTTAGGATCTGAAAAACAAGGTCAAAAACTTCCCCCTATAGGTTTGAGGTTGAGAGGGAGCACTTTGGGGCGTTTAGGGTTTGTGAAATGATGAAAAAGTTGCAAAGTAAGGTATTTATAGTCCCTGTTCATTCGCACCCTGCAGGGGTCAAATGAGTGACTTTAAGTGGTCGAATGAGTGACCATTGACTGGTTTGAACCCCCTAAGGGTCGAACCAGTTTCCCCAGTTTCCATTTTTTGTAATTTTATCGTTTAAACGCGTTTTAACACATGTTAACACATCCTAACATGAACATGCAATCCTAACATATGTTAAGCATGTATAATCATATAAACACCATTTAAACACGTACTTGCACATTATATAACATATATGGATCAATTTATGTTTATCACTTAATTCAATTCATGTACTTCACCAACAACGGGACTCAAGACTCGTTTGTGCATATGATAACCCCAATGATCCTCCGAATCAGTGAACCCTGGACAAGACGTAACGTAACCCGACTCAACTAACCCAGTTAACTACGTTAATAAATGTTTTTCGCTAAGCTAGAGTTATATGTTTGAAAAAGTATTAACCTGAATATGCCGGGTGTCCCATGAACAGTAACCGAAAACAGACGAAACAAAAAACAATGACGAAACTAAACCAAATCAAATGAAAACTAAATTTAAAAAAAAAACGAATTAACTTAAAATTAGTTTGCGGTATTTTTGTACCCTTAGTTAATCGAAAATACCCGAATTGAAATCGAACAATTCATATATTTTTAGCTTTTATACCTCAATTTCATGTATTTATAGTCCATTTCATGTACTTCTAAGCAAAAGATTTTAGTTAAAATTTGCTTTTGGTTATTAACAAAAACTAACTGAACCGAATTAAAAACCAATAATCTTACAAAATAAATTAACCAATTAACCAACTGGTTAATAAGATCAATTAACTGATGACTTTGGTTTCGTTTGATACAGATAACCAATCCGAACCATGCCCACCTTTAGGAGTGTCTTTGTTCCCCGCCGCATTGCGCGAGCACCTTGCTAGTGTTGTTAAAATACTAAAAATGAAGAATAATGAAGATAATTTTTTGTAAGTAATTTCTAATTTGTTTAAAATATATAACGTGATTGGATGGTAAAAATACACTATGTTAAACAATCAAAAAATATAAGGTCTTATAAAATCAAAGTTAATTCTCAGGTAAAAGAAATAATGTTTTAAAATTAACTTAAATAATCATATTTTTTACGTTAATGTTCATTTTTAAATACATTTTGTGACGCTTGTATATGTTAACAAATTACGTTATATTTTATTCTATTAGGGTAATAAACTGATTTATTCAACCGTCTAATGCATATGCTTTTTTATAAAATAACCTTTTCATAATTTGTTATATGACGTTACATTTATCAATCCATGTAATACACGAGGATTGTAGCTTAGTACTATATAAATCCAAAAATTTCCACTATTTTCGAGCATCTTCTTTTATAAAACAGATATAATAAAAATATTATAAACTGATTATCCAATAGTAAAGCATAGCCTATAGGATATGATCATAACATAATAAATTTTATGTATAGTAAATTTTCTATAATTAAGAAATTGTTTTGAGTTTGCTATTGCTAGATGTTGGGACCTTTGAACATAACACTACAAAGCTGGTCTCTATTCAAAGTACCAGAAATGCTTCAACTTAAAGTTATGCACCCATCCCTCTATAATTATTTTCTTTATATCACTTCTATTTACTTTCATTTTCAAGACATTATAGGCATCTCCTTTTCAAAATTCCTTTTCATTATTTACTTTTAACATTATTAAAAACTAGTAGGAAACCCGCGAGATGCGACGAGAGCAACACTTTGCCTTGTGATACTCATTTCTTATTCGAATAATTTTTGTTGTAGCGTGATTGTGGTGGATATACATCATAAGCTCTACACATGTCTAGTAACTAACAGATTTAGCATTTAAATTATTAAGTACCTTAAGAAACCATTGATGCAATAAACTAATATATGAATAAAGAAAAATAAGTCTTAAACATAAAAGTTCAAAACTCATTGCTAAGTGTGAACTACCTAATTCATGATTAGGGCTGTTCACGAGCCGAGCCAATCCGAACGAAGCTTTGCTCGTGCTTGGCTCGTTTACAAACCGAACCGAGCGGAGCGGCTCGTTTACAATCGAGCCGAAAACCGAACGAGAGGAAGGGAGAGACGAGGGAGGTAAAGAGAGTGTAGAGAGAGAGAGAGAGAGAGAGAGAGAACCGGTTTAGAGAGAGAGAGGGAGAGAGTTTCTTGGTGGCTGCCATGAAAATGAAGAAGAAGAAGAAAGGATAAAATGTTTTTATACCTAGGGTTGTGGATTCTTAACATTATTTACAATCAATGTGCACTGATCCCACGTAAGTTCTCCGTTTCTACCAATTTCAACGCATTATTTATTAATAAAATTTATAGTAAAAGGAAAAAAACGTGTGGATTCGCCTAACAATCCCGTTTTACCTCTATTAAAATTTTGGCTATTTTATATTCTTTGAAAGTGCATAGTAAATAAAATATCATGTTTTAAGAGTTTTGTTTTACTGAATAAATGGGAAGGTGTTATTTGTTTAGATGATTATCATTCATGGTGTTTTCCTATTTGTTTATAAGGTAAAACATACTGCTGTAGTTAACTGGTTATATTTTTTTTTTACTAAGGAATTGGTAAATATTTTAATTTTTAGTGTCTTAAAAGAATAATCACAATTTATAAATTAAGAAGGGCATATATGATTGAGTTGCTTTAATTTAATTTATTCCTTTTAAATAGAACGAATTAATCCAAAGACCACATACCAAAGAATATGAAGGTTGATCACAAGTTGAAATCCTAACCCAATGTCTACACATTACCTCACAGTTTCTCTGTGTCAGATTAATAGGTTTTTTTACAGTGATTTAATCTTTTCCTTTGTTTTCATCCCCAAAAGATGTAACAATCAAACATTGTGAGATACAAGAAATTCCAAGGATCACTCTTGATGACGAATGGTGGTATGAAATTATGGATGAGATTTTTCAGATTAAGGAGTATGACTAAATTGATTTCATCATGATTAGGGCTGTTCAAATCGTTCGCCGCTCGTGGATCGCTCGTCGCTCGTTCGGAAAATGCTCGAAAAATGCTCGCTCGTTCTTCCGCTCGGTTGTATATGAGCCGATCGGCTCGGTTCGGTTTGTAAATGAGCCAAGCACGAGCAAAGGTACGCTCGAATCGGTTCGGCTCGAATATATTTTTATTTATTTAATAATAAATAATAAATATACACACAATTTACAGATAAATTTATGGCTTTATATATAAGATTCTATTGGATTTGACTCAGTATATGCAAACAAAATATAACCAGGCCACTTAACACAATAAAAAATTAACACTAGATTTAATAGTAAAACAATAAGTCATGAGGTGATAGTCTTGACTTCTTTTTGTTAATAGTCGTCCATCGCTAATTGTCACTTGATATTACACCTACGTCACAATGCAACAACTGTTGTCTGACGTATGCTCATCACCTCACCAGCCTCAATCTAAGCCTTATCTTTGGACACTGTGATCTCAATATTAGTGTTAGCATCGGACATTTTGACTTTAGTTGTCACCCGACAATGAAAACATTGAAGGAAACATCCCAATTTTATAATCGTCCATATTATTCTCCGCTAGATTCTCGCTCGACGCTCGCTCGGAAAATTTGCGCTCAAAGAATGCTCGTTCGGTTTTCGGCTCGATTGTAAACGAGCCGCTCCGCTCGGTTCGGTTTGTAAACGAGCCAAGCACGAGCAAAGCTTCGTTCGGATTGGCTCGGCTCGTGAACAACCCTAATCATGAATTAGGTAGTTCACACTTAGCAATGAGTTTTGAACTTTTATGTTTAAGACTTATTTTTCTTTATTCATATATTAGTTTATTGCATCAATGGTTTCTTAAGGTACTTAATAATTTAAATGCTAAATCTGTTAGTTACTAGACATGTGTAGAGCTTATGACGTATATCCACCACAATCACGCTACAACAAAAATTATTCGAATAAGAAATGAGTATCACAAGGCAAAGTGTCGCTCTCGTCGCATCTCGCGGGTTTCCTACTAGTAAATTAAGGTGAGTTCATGACCCCACTTTTTACTGTTTTATAAATGTTTTCGGGGTGGAAGACATGCTTCTTTTATGCAAACCTGAGGAATTCCAAACGAACAAGTTTTTGAAAATGAAATGGGCGCGTGAGTTTCATAGCCCCACTTTTACTGTTTTGCTTTCGGGGGAGAAACATGCCTCGTACGAACTATTTAAAGATCATGTTATACTATGGGCACTTTATGTTACTATACGGCTTTTATGGAAAGTCCCAGGGGGAAACCATGAATGTGCTGGAACGCACAACGAGGGAAATGTGGATAGATCTATTGGGCCTCACAAACCCCACTCGACGGCGGGGCCGGGCGGGTGCATATTGTCTCTACTTATCGGGTTACCAAGGCATCGGTAGCCCTGTCAATCTGGGCTAGATTCATCTTTTGGTACATGTTTAGTAATGGGTTCCCAACCGTAGTAGTAAAAACACTTAACGTCTAGCTAACGTTCTTATGACATAGTATTAACGGGAATGATCTTTTCAATTTATGGAAACTCTTTTGTGAAACTTATGAACTCGCCAGCATTATATGTTGACTTTTTAAGTATGTCTTTTAGGTTTAAACTTTGGTAACGGCACGGTTGGAGTAGTCGGCATATTGGGATCGGGGATCCTAGAGGGTTAGCAATGGCGTTCAGGAAATAAGAGTCTTAGATGCAACTTTCCGCTGCGCTGGCAAAGGCACCAAACGTCGCAACCGACGAGGGAAAAGTCGGGGTGTGACAGCATTGATGTTTATAAAAAAAATGCTAATATATTAGATTTATATATAATATTAAATTTTATATAAAATATGAAAACCATAAACTAACAAAGAACTAACCTTAGAAGCTTCATCCTTTGAAATTAGATTCAGATCCATGGCTATTTGTTTTAGCAAATGAAATAGGTGTATATTATGTATTTATAGGATAAACTCTAGTAACGCACTTTAGAGTTTAAATTTTAAAACTGTTTCTCGCTTGATCCACGATAAGATTTTTTCACCCCTTTAAATTAGGAAGGTTTGCTGATAAAAAAATGTTTAATCATTTATTTAAAAAATATTTGACATGCTTTTATATTTATGTTGTTAAACTTGTAAAAAGAAGACCAAAAAATAGGAAACCTTGTTAAGAATATCCACAAGTTTTTTTCCTTGTGTTTATGATAAAAAATTGTTTAATAACAATTATCATAGTATTGTTAATATCTATACACTCATATATATGATAATAAAAACTACTATATAACATTAAATTAGCTTATAAACTTTTAATCTATATTGTTAATTATCATAATATTGTTAATATCAACACACTAAAAAATTATAATAATAAAAAAACAATTATATAACATTTAGTTAGCTTTTTAAAGATATAATTTATATAAACAACTAAACTAAACTTGTCATGTAGATTGCATTTGGGGAAATAAGTTCAATTAAGGTTTAATATCCGTATGCTAAGGCAATAATCACTTTTACATAAAGCTTTTATTTGTTGTGCATTTCAATCCACATATCGATATTGACTAAGACAAAAATCGAAACGTTGATAAAAATAGCAGACAGTCATGGTATTTCGAATGTTTTTAAAATAGAATAGTTTTAAAGTTATGATATAATTAAATAAAAGTATTATAATTTTGTAGGGGAGTAGAGACAAATGTAACTACTAACTAAAAATTAGGGAATTAAAGTGTAAATAATGTATGAATGACTATTTTACCCTCATTTCAGGGTTATCAATGAAAAATTAGTTCTTAACTTTTGGGTATCTTAAATTATCCATCCCTCATGCATTATAATATAGTAAGTACTAATGGGTTGCCCGCGCGATGCGGCGGGGATCACAATACATAGGTTACGATGCCACCAAAAGGTATTGTTTAATAAAAGTAGTGTAATATGACCCGAAAAATAAATTCGTGTTTTATAGTGTTCGGAAAACATAAAAACAGATAGCAATAGTAGTATTAATAATATGGATACTAATACTGATGTTCAAATGGTATCACTTTTGTTAGTCATGGTATTAGTATGGTAACTACACTTGATAGAGCTTAGAATACAAAAAAAAGACTCTATTTAAGATATGAAATTGTTTTGAACTATATTTCTACAAGAATTTTGAGAAATTTATAAAAGTTAATAAACAAAAGTTTTATTAGATACGTACATACACCCTTAGGTAGAACGCAGTGTGCATACCACTTGCTGACCTGCTGCATGTTCCTAAGTAATTACATGAAAATTGACTCATTGTTTAGAATCCACAATCTGACTCATTATAACACAAACATGTAATGACCCAAACCCAATCTTACCAAAAACCAAATCCAATACGAAAGTGATAACCTGAAAGTAATAACCCTTTTTAAGTTGGTTCATTATGGCATGAACCCGTAATCACCTGAACCTCTTCTGACCCATAACAAAGTCTAACCCGGACCTATCAAAACCCGAACACATCCACAGTTAAAATTGAATAACTAAAATTTTGCGTAAAAACGCTTACCTTTAGCAAAAATATTCCATGTGAAACAAAAATCCAACCTAAAGAAATGACTATTATGGGAAAAAAATATATAATAAAGTTGCATATAGCGAATATGGGTCACACAATCTAAACTAAAAGTTTGGTAATTAAACCCATAAAAACCTACAAATGTTAAAAGCTTTAATAATTGAACGTATACAACCGGCCTACAACAATAATTAAAAAAAAAACTGAAATTATATTCGGTGACATTTTTTATTAAGTGAATGGTTAGAACAAATATTCAGATTCCTACAAGATTACTTACGATTACTTACCAGATTTAACGATCAAAAGCAATGCAGACCATGTTCACTTTGCTAAGAAGGGCCTTAAATCTTTAAATGCTCTTTATGTTGTTGCTTCTGACTTTTAAAGTGAGAGAGAAAGAAGGAAAGAGAAAGGGAGAGTAGATAAAAGGAGTTAGGATTGTGGTATATGTATGGGATATAAAACTATAAAACGAGGCAATTGTAGAGTTTCATTGGATATCAATCGGTTAGAGGTTAATACCAAAGTTAATATATAATTATTGTCTCTTTAGAGAATATAAATAGAGTTAATGTTCACTATGTTCTCTAAGTTAATACGAAGCTTATTAATCACTCAAACAAGATGGTGTGGAAAAGACCATTTCACCCCTAACTAACCTAATTAAGCATTGTACCATAAGCATAAAATATTGTAATTACTTAAATTTTGTAGTCATCCTTCTTAAATGCTTTATAATATAGTATAGATTATATGAAGATACATGAATTGCAAACCCGGCATGCAGGTTCAACTTAGTCAATTGTATCTTGACAATTAGGTCAGGCTTTGGTCAAATACATATGATAGTTCGCGCGCTCATGTGGTAATCTGTGTGGAGTGCATGTTACTTAACCACCTAGGCTATCTCATACTTATTTGTCAAGAAAAAAATCACTCCTATGGCGAGGCTAACAACGATCGATCGACTTATTCAATCAAAGAATTTTCAATCCTAGAGAAGTGTTTGCTCGGGTCATACTAGTGAAGGGAATTTGCTTCACACACACACACATATATTCATATAAAATGAGAACCAATAAACCTTACAACTATTTTATAAAATAATAATCACTATTTTTAACAGCATAATTAAATTAAAAAGAACTGACTAGCATGATGCCAGATGGCCAAAACAAAATAGTTACAAGCATAATAGAGGGTTTTGTAACCACTCTATCCATGAAATCTTTTATATATATATATATATATATATATATATATATATATATATATATATATATATATATATGTTTCCTCGTCATTCCTATTATTACAGAAAACTAGCTCTTCCACGCCATTAAAGAACATAGCTCTTCCAGACCGATTGTTACAGAAAACTACCATTCCTAAGCTTTTAGACAATCCACCATGTTGAAGAGGAAGTATTCATGTTCTTGATCCAACCCATAATATCCAATGGAAATCTAAACCAGTGGAAAGGGAGCATGCATCAAGCAATGCCAAAATCACATCCCATATTCTGCCATTTAATGAGTACTCCCATAAAACATAATTAACAAATTAAACGGTAGCATTACATAACTAGCATAATATCAATGGTAATTCAATACCATTCTGGTCCAAATTCCCCCTTGTATGGAGTTCTTTAAAGCCCTTCAAGCACAAATGTTCTCCTTACGCAGAAGGTACTTGAACCATAACGTAGGATTTCCACCACAAGGCAAAGTCACTCCATCAATTAAGTCATAACCCTCCTTGACTGACAACCCATTTATACCATAAATAAAGCATTCCCAGGAATCCTTCTTTTCTAACAAGTAACAAATGAACTCCGTCAAGAAGAGAAACTTGCCCATTAAGTTGGTGTGCTTTAATACCACCCTTGATTAAGCGAAACCATTTCCACGAGTCACTACTAGATATTCTTTCTCAATCCTTAAAGCATATAGTCATGGAAAAGAACTAGCGAGCCTTCCTTTTAAATTCGAATGCATGCCCCCTGTCTTGACCGTACAAACACGAAATTACCTTAACCCATAAAAAGTGTGGTTTATTAACGAACCACCACCTCCATTTTGTTAGGGTCCATCCTTGTTGGGGCATTTTTTTTTTTTTACCAAATTACTATATATATTTTATATATTGTGACACCCGACAAACTCAGGTTAATATTTCAAACAAAAACTTAAGTCTACCTTAGCGAAACATTTACTAAGCGAACTTAACTGGGTTAGTAGAGTCGGTTCGATGAATCGAGGAATCATTTGGAGCCGGTTTACACACACAATGTCCATGGTTTGGTGATTCGGAGGATCACTGGGAAACACATGTGTTACGAGTCTCGTATCCCGTCCGTTGGTGAATCAATAATGCAATATGAGTAAGTTGTTGATAATTACGTGATATACGAACATTGGTAACTTAGGAATACTTATTTATGTGAAATTATATGATAAAACGTGTTTCGGATGCAAATTGGGAGGATAGGGGCGAATGGCATAGGTTACGGGTGATAGGATCGAGTCTGAGGGACCCCTTCGCCCTACTATTGTCCCATCATGTATAAATACCACTTTGTGACATGTTTTCATCATTTGGCCACATCAGCGGTTTCATCAGAGGCTATAAAAACCCTGTTTTCCCACAACAGTTGTTACACTGTCTCATTGTATTCAAAATACTGAAACCGCCTTCTTCAACCTCTAACCCTCATTCTAATTCCTTCCATCCTCACACTCGAAATCCATTACAATGGATCTTCAAGCAAAAGCCACTCACAATTACCTTCCCTATCTGGTTAAAATAGATGAAAACATTCCGTTCCATACCACCATTGACGTTTTTCTCCAATCCAAATACCCGTCAATACTAACCGCTGATGCACCCATCTAAATCGATACTCTCCAAGAATTCTGGTTAAATGTTGATGTTCTACTTCATGACAAAAAGCCTACAACCATTATCTCAAAAATTGGAGAAACAAATATCATCATAACCCCCCAACTGATATCCACAACCTTCTCTCTGAACGACTTGGCAGGTAAAGATTCTTTCCCTAAGACTGAACTTCACACTGAGTTTCAGGAAAGGGGTTATGATTCATAGATGACTGTTTCCACACTTTTCAAAAAGTTTTTCCCACCAGTCATGAAATTTTTCTTTCATACACTCCTTATCTGTCTCTCTGCTAAAACCACTTCTTTCAATGAAATCCCATTGAAAGTTCAGTAATTGGGATATGCTATGTTGTCAGAATCTGACTACAATCTATCCCAGGCTCTGTTCCTGGATTTAGTGGCAAATGTGAAGAGAGTTAAGTCTGGGTTAAACAATGCTTTTCTAATATACCCAAGACTTTTAAGTGTAATCCTACAAAAAGGTTTTATCTGAAAAGGTGTTTAAAAAGGGTAAATAACTTCAAATGAAGAGTCTTTCACAAGAAACTTTTACAAGAATGCTGGGTCCAAAAACCCAAGAAAAAGTGTCAAAAGTCAATGTTTCTAAAACACCAGCAAAGAGTGCTAAGACAACATCTATTGTCCAAACCTCTGTTGCTGAGCCCACTGCTCCTGGTGATCATGGCACTACATCCAGTGCTGTGAAACCCACACCAGCCACCTCCAAAAAGAAACATCCATCCACAAAGCCCCTCAAGAAAACCAAAAAGGAAACTCTAGAAGATGAGATACCAGAGGTAACCCCTGTTGTAGCACAAAAGCAACAAGAAACCACTGTTGTTACTTCCTCACAACAGTTGGAGATATCTCAACCTGACCAAACTTCTCATGAATCCTCACAAAAGGATCATGTTGTAAGCCAAGGGGAAACACATCATGAGACATATGAGTCACTTGACCATATGCTCATAAGCCCTTCTCCCAGGGCTACTTCTCTTTTCACTCCTCAACCCTCACCATCACATGTCCTTCCAACAATGCAACCATTGTTCGAAGCTATTGATAAAACTCAGGATATTCCCAGTTCCTCTACATCACCTATCACTGAGAGTATACACCAACAAGTGACTGGGACTGAGAAAAATCAATTAGCTAGCCCACGAACAGAGGAGGTTACACCCCTTGAGTTACATGTAACTTAAGGTGAGTTTTCAAGTGAAGCAGCCACTACTGATGTAGAGACCATTGTCTCACAACATGACAGTGGTTACTTAGCTAAAACTTCCTTGAAGGCAACAACTGATGAGGCCACTATAGTGACCCCAAAATCAGTTGGAAGTCCCCAGAACCAAGACAAAGGGGCATCTGGTTCTTATTCTATGGACTCACCTCCTAGGACTGAACCAGTTACAACTACCACTGGTAGGAATCCAGATGATCCTATTAACTTCGGTGATGGGTTAAAATACCAAGAATTGACGGATAGAGTTCAATCCATTGAAACCTCTATTGCTGACATCAAGACAGATCTCAAGACTATCATGGAATCTTTGGCTGCTCTAACCAAAAGTTAACCATCAAAGGAAGATATTGCTAGTGAGCTATGGAAATCTGTTTCCCCCATCATCATAGCTCATAGAAGACTAGCAGACCAAACTCATGAAACTTATATGGCTCAGATCAGGACCATGGTAGATGCTAGGTAAACAGATACCCAAGCATACATTAAATCCATAAAAGACCATTTGCTGAAGACCACTGGCTCTGCCCCTGCCACAATTCTCAGAGATGAAGATGATGATGAATTCACTGCTGATGATGCCAAAAAGTGAGAGAGTGGCCGAGATAGATTGCCAAAGTTAGATCCCTTTGGATGTCCACCCTCACAAAAGGGTCAATCACAAAAGTCTGCTGCCAACAAACCAGGGTATGCACCACCAGCACCACAACAACCCAATGTTCAAACCACTGCTGATGCTGAAACTGTCAATGCTGGCAAGGCAAAAGAAATTGACAACTCTGACAATGTCATTGCTGAAGAGGCTGCTGAAGCTAAGCAAAAAAGGCTTGACATATTGGAAGTCAAGGCAAAGGCTCTAGTGCAAAGGAAGATAGAGCAACAACAAGAAGTTGAGGATGTTGGCTCCTCTAAAAGGAAGAAGATGTCTGCAAAACACACCAGGAAACCACCATCTAACACTGCTGCTGCTAAAACATCTGCTGCTAGAACCACTGCTGCCACCAAAACCACTGCTTCCACCAAAATAACTGATCCTACAACCACAACCACCAAACCAACCACTAAACCTACCACCAATACAACACCTACAACCATACCAACCACTTCACCACCTAAATCCCAAACATCTGCTGGTCCTGCACAAGTGCCAACAGATGTTAACACAACCATTGCTGCCCAAACACCACCATCACCACTTATCTTGTACAAAAGGAAGAGAAAATCAAACTTTGTGGTACAAGATGAGAATATACAAACCTCACCACCTTCCACTTTAACAACAAAATCTGCACCTATACCAGCCATTCCACTTACATCATTTTCACCACACACTTCTCATTTCACTTCTCACAGACCACCACCATCCTTCACACCATTGGCTGCTCAGTATCCTCTTGAGCTTGATCTACTTAAGAGGAAATGCAATCCTTCTACAATACTGAGGATCCATCTGAAAGAACCTTCCTATCTCTCCCAAATTTCCCTGTCCCTAGAAACATAGATCAATATTTGAAATTCAAAACTGAACAGGCTGATTTGATCATCAAGGAGAAATGCAAAGGGAAGGATGACAGGACTGCTCAGGGCATCCATTTAGCAGAGCTTAGCAAACTGAAAAGGATTGAGGATTTTGCTAAGACCCTGAGCAATTCCATGTCCACCATGCCTCTCAGTTGTGGTTTGGAAAGGGTAGTAAGGGAGTCTATACTTGATCAGATCTTGGCAACCATGCCTTACAAAGCAAACAAGAAACAGTTTGCAGGCTGGACCACTCATGCACTTCAAGAAGTACTTATCAGAATTGAAGAACTGACCAAGAATCCTACTTTGAAGGCCTCTGCCCCTGACTTTAGAAAAGGCAGAAACCCAGCCAGAGCTTTGAAGTTTAAAAGAATGAGAGAATAGATTGTGGCTGCAAAGTATGGAGAAATGAGGTCAGTTGCAACATGGGCTGAGCTGAGGTTGGTTGAAACTTACAAGAAGCTGGAAGAGAATAGAAAGACTGATCCCACTCTACCCAGAAAACCAATTTACTCTGATGCTCCCATGGTTAAGAGACCTCAACAGGCCTTTACACTTGACAGCTTACTTGACACATCTGACCTATCTGTTGCTGCCAAGAGACAATTCAAAAGACAGAAGGAGATGTCAGAAGAAGACCAGAAGAAGTTTGCTGATACATTTGTAAAAGAGGGTATCTACAACCAAATTCACTATTTCTCTTATCCCATAACTGATGAACTCAGAAAACTCATTGGGAGACCTCCATCACCAAACTCATCTAAAATAAATCTGCAGCTCAACAAATCCTCTGGTTCAAAAATTCTAAAATGGAAGGTCAACAAAGACACCCATGAATTGACTTTGCTTATATCAGATGGAGAGGCTCAAAAGTTGAGTATGGATGATGCACATGGCCTATATGCAGATGATTTCCAAACACTGCTTAACTTAGAGTTAGAAAGAGATGCTGAAGACCTCTTCTCATTGAACTTTGAATTACAGTTCAAAGGACAATTTAGAGAAAGTCTGATGAGAAATAAAGATCAACAATAAAGACTAAGTTTTGGCATCATCTGTTCTAGGGGAGATTGTTGGGTCTGCTGACCTGGAGAAGAACAGATGATTGAAAAGCCAAAACATGCTACATATGATCCTGAATAAAAACAACATTGACAAGTTACTTCTCCCAAAAGACTTTGACTCTAACATCTGCTGAACCCCAACAACTGCTGGAACAACTACTGATGACAAAGGTCTGAAGAAGAAACAACTGCTGATGACAAAGGTCTGAAGACTCAAGGTCTGTTGGAGCCAACAACACTTAGGCTCCAACAGATGATTCAAGACCATTAGAGGTTTACCTATCAACTGTTTAGTTATTAGAGGTTTCCTATGTAACAGTGTTTGTTCCATCAGATGTTTTATGTTGTTATTCTGTTAGATGTCACTGTCTTAGGTGACGTCAGACTAGGTCATCAGTTGTTTAGATTGTCTATAAATAGAATAGTGCATATACTGTTCTATTCATCACTCAAAACATTCTCTTAGACAAACTTACACAGAGTGATCAGGCTGAGGGGGAATATTTGTACAATCGTTTGTAATCATTAGATTTATGAAAGCTTTCGATTCTAAAACAATTATTCTCTTTGTTTTGATTTATAGTTTATCATCCTGCTGCACTTCCATTCATAGATTAACTTCTTTCATTACTTAAACAATAAAAAAAAAATCAAACTCAAATCCTAACATTATAGGAGATATCTTATCTTCTTACCCTAACTATGATTTCGAGCACGCTGATGGAATGTAACCCAAGAAGTCTCCTTGTCCATGGGATTCGATTTAGAACGAGGATGAGAACCTTAAAGAAGAACCCCAACCCTAACTCAGAACATAGACACGGTGACTTATCACGGGAGTTGGTATTCCCCGCAACTACATAGATGGGTAGTTGGTTGTAAGGTGTCAGAGAGGGTACCAGCTATGGTAGATTCATGGGAATGCACCAGAGCAAGACTTGTTACTCACACTCTTGGGGAGTTACGCAATGTCGACAATGTAGTGAAACATCTCAAAGGGAACCTACTAATGACTGACAGACATGATTGGAGGAACGAGTGGTGCAGCTGAACACTAAAATGGCTGACACATGACTGGAGTTGGAGACTGTACGCGATGAGATCCACATAACACTGACACCCACAAAAAAGGAAGAAGTACAGATGGAAGGGAAACCTTAGCAGGACGAACACATGGAAATTAAGGATGAAGGCTCTACTATCTTGACAGAGCATGGCGGCGATTGGCTCTTACCTTTTCTTGCTTGTCCTTTCTTTTCTTTTCTTTTGTGAACTTAGATACGACTGGGTTTTTTTATGATCAATGATAGGGTGGTTAAAGACCTCGCAGCTTTCCAAGCTGGTAAAGATCTATTCTTCTAAATCATTCTTTTCCCTTGACTTCCATCATTGAACTTTCTTATACCTTGAACGCACATGCCCCAATAATCACAACAACAACACGCCAGCCTGCATTTTAAGGATTTTATGGATTGAAAGCCTCAAAAACTCCAGTGGGATTGAATGAGGAATATTGTCCTCGTGATAAGATTCAGAAGTTAGAGACTGAGTACTTCACCTTGAAGATGGTGGGGTCTGAAATTGAAAAGTACATTGCTAGATTGCATGAGTTGGCTGCGATGTGTCCCAATCAGTCTAATCCTCCTTACAAACGGATTGAACTGTACATCAAGGGTTTGGTGCCTCAGATCAAACGTATGGTCTCTGCTACTAATGTAGATTATCCAGTTGGCTCGTCAACTGATGGATCAGAAGGTGGAAGAGGGGCTCCTACCCCCTCGTGGTGCTTCATCTTTTGCTACTGGTGACAATAAGAGGAAGTGGGAGAACTCATCTGGTAAGTTCTCTTGCAACAATAACCAGCAGCAGCAGCAGCAGCAGAACAAGAGGCGTGATGGTGGTGGCAACAACAACAACAACAACAACAACAACAACAACAACAACAACAACAACAATAACAATAACAACAACAACAATAACAACAACAACCATAACCAGAATCAGGGCGGCTATCAGGGGAACCGTCCTAAATATGCCAAGTGCAACTTTCACCACTCTGGCCATGTAACAGGGTTAAGTGTGATTGTTGTGGTAGGATGGGGCACATGACGAAAGATTGCAGGGCTAATCTTCAGGGTAACCAGCCAACACCACAACAGGGGCAACAACAGAAAAACAGTAATGGATGTTTTTAGTGTGGGAGTGAGAATCACTTCAGGAGGGATTTCCCACAGCTGAATGGGAATGGTAACAACAACGGGGATAACAACAACAACAATGGTGGTGGCAACAAGAACGGTAATAACAACAATAATGCCACCAACACTAGGAACAATAACGGAGCTCGGGGAAGATTGTTTGTGATTGGCCTGGGAAAAGCCATAAATAACAACAATGTTGTTGTTAGGACAAAAAGGATTGAGGAAACCACTTTTGTAAACCTTAGTCTAATTCACTTCTGCAAATATCCTAAGTATAGAACTACTGAAGAAAGAAGACTAAAGTACTGAAGAAGGATTCAACAAGTACTGAAGAAGAAGTATCAGAAGTTCTGAAGTCCAAACTAGGCAGTTCACTGAAGAACTACTGAAGACAAACTACTCATCAGTAGTTTGTCATTCATCAACACTTGTACAAGAATCTTTCCACCGCCTTATGTTTCAGTAGTTTATTAGTTTAGTATTACTTTATATTTTTGTGCAAGTTCCAAGAATGCAACTTGTTGCAACTTGTTTCTGACTTGCTTTTTGGCAAGGTTCATGTATATGTAAAGTCTATAAATAGATGGGTTCATCCCTCTGTTTTAGACATTGATTTTTATTGAAACAAGAATCCTTCAAAGCTTATTATTGTTCTGTCCATTTCATTTATTGAGAATCTGTTTGAGTATTTATTATCATTCACATTCAATACTTAGATTCTCATTAAAACTTGTCTTTAGATTTCAAACATCCAGGGGGAGTAATAACTCCTGTTGATAGTGTAGCTTTACTTAATCATTCCGCCGTGCAAATCTGATTGAGCTTGCTAAACACATAAGTGTTCACTAGCAAGCAATACATCAAGAGCAACACTGATCCAAAAATTGTGACGGGTACGTGTTCCTTAAACGACAATGTTTCTTCTGTTTTATATGATACTGGCGAGGACTTTAGTTTTGTGTCATTAAAACTTAGCAAACTCCTATGGATAGCCCTTAATCTTCTTGAATCCCCACACTCAATAGAGTTAGCTGATGGCAAACCTCTTGAGATGACCCACATCCGCTGAGATTGTAAGCTCGAACTAGATGGTCATTTGTTTGCCATCGATCTTATACCTATCACTCTGGGAAGCTTTAATATTGTAGCTGGCATGGACTGGTTGTCCAAGCATTGTGCGAAAATCCTCTGTCAAGATAAGATTGTTAGCATCCCTTTCCCTAGTGGGGAACTCTTATCCATTCAGGGTGATCGTGGTGGTGCCATGGTGGGCATCATCTCATTCTTGAAATCCCAGAAGTATGATGTGTTGGTGAAAACACCTTGTTAATATATTAGTTTTGTATATATTTTAGTCTTTTGTTGTGTGCTTTTAGTCGACCTTAGTTATTTATTAGTGTACATGTGTTTTGTAGGTGTTCGTGGGATGTGAGCTTAATACGAAGGAAAATGATAAGTCGCGCACATTTGAAAGCGAGCATGGAATTACTATTTATAATAATAATAATAATAATAGTAAAAAGAAAAAAAAGAAGCTTGACATTAATAGCCCTAAGGCCACGTGAAGTAAAAAAAAGGAAGAGAATAACAAGCCCATTTACTTGTGCTACCGGTTATATAACTAATTTCCAGAACTATGTCTATGTGGTTCCCAATCTATAAATTGAAAACTGTGTGAAACCTAGAACCTGAAGTTTAGAGGGAATTACTTCTTTATTATTATTGTTTTCTCTTCAAATCATTTAATCAACTTTTGCAAGCACAACAACATTTTACTTTATAAAATATATTTTTAATTAATTAGTTTAACTGATAAAATACTATTAACACTAACCACATACTCCTCGTGGTTCAACAACCCTACTCCCTATACTGCAGTCCTTGTAGCTAAGGAGTTGTTTTAATATAGTTTTTGATTAGCACTTCGACACGCGATCAAAGTACATTTGAAATGGCTATCCAGCCATCCCGGCTAACATTTCTGACACTCGACCTGAAGAGGAACTGAGAATCGAAGACATCCCCGTAGTTCGTGATTACCCAGATGTCTTTCCAGAAGAACTACCAGGACTTCCACCTGTTCGTCAAGTGGAGTTACAAATTGATCTTACACCTAGAGCAGCCCTAGTTGCATGCGCACCATATCGCCTAGCGCCAGGCGAACTTCAAGAACTGTCTACCCAACTCCAAGAGTTATTGGATAGGGGATTTATTAGACCTAGTTATTCACCTTGGGGAGCCCCATTCCTGTTTTAGGATGGGAGTTTCCGCATGTGTATCGACTATCGGGAGATAAACAAGGTGACTGTTAAGAACCGCTACCCATTTCCTCGCATTGATGATTTGTTTCATCAACTCCAAGGGTCGAGTTTCTATTCTAAGATTGACTTGAGGTCAAGATATCATCATTTGAGAGTCCGAGAGGAGGATGTGGCCAAGACAACCTTTCAAACTCGCTATGGACACTATGAGTTTTTGGTCATGCCATTTAGGCTAACCAATGCACCGACGGTGTTCATGGATCTTATGAACCGCGTGTGTAAGCCCTATTTGGACAAATTCGTTATCGTGTTTATTGATGACATATTTATCTATTCCAAGAGTAGGGAAGAGCACCAGCAACACCTGCAGCTGATCTTGGAACTCCTGAGAAAAGAGCAGTTGTATGCTAAATTCTCCAAGTGTGACTTCTGGATTTGAGAAGTCCAATTTTTAGGATGTGTGGTTAATGAGGCTGGTATACCTGTCGATCCCACTAGAATAGTTGCTATAAAATAATGGGAGGCTCCTAAGACTCCCACTGAGGTGCGCCAATTTCTTGGTCTTGCGGGATATTATCACAGATTCATTGAGGGATTCTCAAAAATCGCACAATCCCTCACTGCTTTGACGCAGAAGGGTGTTACTTATAACTATGGAGATGCCCAAGAATCTTCTTTTCAATTGTTAAAAATGAAACTATGTAGTGCACCAATTCTATCACTACCTAAAGGTATAGACGACTTCATGGTGTACTATGACGCTTCTATCCAAGGTTTAGGGTGTGTGTTGATGCAGCGTGATAAGGTTTTCATGTATGCATTGCGCCAACTAAAGGTTCATGAGAAGAATTATATCATTCATGACTTGGAACTAGGAGCGGTGATATTTGCTCTGAAAATCTGGAGGCATTATCTGTATGAAACTAAGTGTACAATTTACACTAACCACAAGAGCCTTCAACATATATTTGATCAAAATGAGTTGAACATTCGATAGCGTTGATGGGTAAAGCTCCTGAATGATTATGACTGTGCTATCAAATATCATCCAGGGAAAGTTAACGTGGTAGTGGATGCCCTGAGTCGTAAGGAGACAAAACCTAAGCGGGTGCGAGCTTTACAACTCACAATCCACTTTAATCTTCTTGACAAGATTCGTGCAAGCTCAGGTTGAGGCTTTGAAGGAAGAAAACATTAGACTCAAAACTCGACATGGTACTGATAAGCACTTGGAACTTAAGTCAGAGAGACTGTAGGAGGATCGGTTTTAGTAAAAACGTTTAAGTGATCATACAAGTCTAACAAATCCAGGTGCGAAAACCCTAGATTGTTTACAATATGATATGAATCGAATCAAACACTCAAAAGTACCTTTTCAATATCCATTCTCATTAATAAACTTGTTTAAAGTTGATTACAATTGAGATTACAAGTTAATAAATCAAGATCAAGAAGGTTAAAACACAGAGAGAATTTCTAGACTGAACACAAGACTCAAAATGGCAAAAGTTATAAAGTTATCAAAAAGTCAAGCTTATATACTGATCTACATTCGACCTCTTGATGAGGTCGAATGAGTTCCTTCGACCTTCAGCAAAGCTCGAATCAGTCTTCTGTCCAGAAACTCTTCCTTCGACCATACATATGCTACCTTTAACCTCCCGAAAACAAACAAAACACTTTATTTATGTTTAATCCAAAGCATTAGTCACAAATATGCATCTACAAACTCCCCCTCGACTATTGCTTGGATTGTTGTTGGCGTTGATAATCAAGTGTCTTGTTCATCAGTTTGATACGCAAGTTCGTCTTCTTCTCTTTCATCATTACTGGCTCGAAAGTTGGTTTTGTTTTCTTCTTCGCTTTTTGAATCTTCACAAACTTTCCCAACTTTTTATCATAATCACACCCTGCATTGACATCCCATGCAAAACACAAGCATACTGCACGTTGGTATTTCAGCGCTTGTTCACTATCCTTCTCTTCACAGTATATTGGGTTGTAATAGAGCATGATTATATCCTCGTACGAACAGTTAATCAACCACATGGGGTCAAAGATATGGATCTTCTTAAACTCTTCCCTCTTGTCTTTAAGTAAGATGATAGCTTCTGCGGTTCTCCAATCATAATACCACCACATAAAATCTTTGCAAAAGTGTTGTTGAATAGGCACCAATGGTGGTTTATACTTTAACGTCACCTTGTTGAGCCCAGTGATTTGATCAATCTCTTTGCGAACTATCCTTTTAGGATACTGCGGCGTGAACACATCCCATCTAGTTCTGCTCTCTCTAGCCATATGATCTGTGAAATAACCAACTGCATCATTGTTCACAGTTGCTCCAGTCATAGTATGTCGGCAGATATCTCACACAGCCTACTAAGGTAGTGTCTTGATGTCATGGAATCTGTCAAAATACATAATTCCTTTCTCCCACTTCACAGCAACATACCTTAACTGTCTCAGATACTTCCAACCAAGAGCTTTCCCTTTAAACAATTTGTTGTGATACTTGTAGAAACCACCCTGAACTTCAGTCTTGGGTCGGTTAGCTTCTTTTTCTTTAAGCTTCATTAACAAACTCTTCAGATCATCAGATTGTTCAACATTTGGTTTCCGATTCTCTGCATTATTAAACACTTCATCAACGAATGTTTCACTCTTCTTCTGTGCAAGTTTCTTAGCCTGTTCCAATACATCTTCAGAAAATTCAGGAAATGCATCATCCTGTTTATCTTTGAAGTATTCGGGATATTCTTCACTAGTAATATCCTCGATCTCGATATCCTCAAACACAGGAGTATCTCTATCATCAGAGTGAGTTCCAACTTCTCTATCAGGAATATTTGGGATTTGATTATCACTCATCAACTCTTCAAGAGATTTACCAACCTGTTTCGCCAAACCTTCAATAATTTCTTTGGCGACGGCTGCAGAAACTTCGCCATCCTCTAGATGAGGATCATTATACACTAACTCGTATCTCATATCATCAAATTCAAAAATCTCTAAAAACTTTCCAGTTAGCTCAATCGTCCACACTTTCTGTGTTAACATCTGACGATACAACTTCTTGTCATTATCTGATAAAGCTCTAATCTTGTCAGTCCAGAAAATACTTTCATCATCAGTATTTCCACCAGGAGCTTTCTTTGAACTAGATTCACCTGCATCTTTATCAGATTCCCTCTTCTCATAACGATACTTATCCGTATCATCATCATCATCAGCAACAGAACTGTCATCATCAGAACCTTATCCAGAACCTTCACCAGAACCATCATTATCATCATCTTTCTTTTTCTTAGGAGCATAACCAGCATCCTGATCCAAATCCTCATCATCCTCTTCTTCATCATCTTCAGACTTAGATGATTCAAAATCAACTTGTTCTTCTTCAGGTTCTTTATCCTCCTCTCCAGCTTTTAATTGTGGAGCTTTCGAATATAAATCATCAATAAGTTTTTTCATACTCTTATTGTTCATTCTCATCTTCTTGTTTTCAAGCCTCTTAGTAATGATTCTTCGTGTGTTTCTCTGTTCGTGCAATAACAATGTCTGATTTTCTTCCTGAAATCATTTAATCTTTGCTTCCAATGCTTCTTGACTTTCTTGGGAAGACACAACAACTTCTAACATCTTCTTATCATTTTTTTCTCAGTTGTTCTATCTCCTGCTGTTGATGGTTAATCACTTTCATCATTTCAGCAAGCTTCTGATTAACTGCATCCATCACATCACTTGACACAGTAACCTGAGGTGTAGAAGCCTCAGCAACAGGAGAGTTCTTCTTCTTGAACTAATTTAACACACTTTTCAAAGTAGCTTCAAAATCTGCAGTAGGATTAACTGTTGTCTCTGCAGTAGATTTTGTTAGGATCTGAGTTTGTTTGTTTTGATTGTTTAACTAAATATGGTAATAATGAAATGAGAATAGAATGAAAGTGCAGCGGAATAATGTTTTCAGATCGAAAGCTTTCATTTATCTAAAAGAATACAATCGTACAATTACTCCCCCTCAGCCTGATCACACAGTGTTTGTCTGAGAGAATGTTTGTGTGTGTGATGCAATAGAACAGTACAAGCACTGTTCTATTTATAGACAGACTCAAAGCACTGATGACCTAGGCTGACGTCACCTAAGACAGTGACCTCTAACAGAATAACAAACATAAACATCTGCCTATTACAAACTACTGTTACATTGAAAGCACTGATATTAAACAGCTGTTGTAGGAAAACTCTGATGGTCTTGTATCCACTGCTGGAGCCTAAGTGCTGTTGGTTCCAGCAGTGCTTTGGTCTTCAGTACTTGTATCAGCAGTTGTTCTTCATCAGACCTTTGGTCAGCAGTTGTTCTTCATCAGTTGTTTATTCAGCAGTTCTTTGTATCAGCAGTTGTTGAGCAGTTGTTTGGATAGAACAGTTGTTAGGGTCAGCAGTCTTTTGGGAGAAGTAAGTTGTAAAGACTGTTTATTCAAGGATCAAACTGATAGCATATTTTGGCTTTCTAATCATTTGTTCTTCTCCAGGTCAGCAGACCCAACAATCTCCCCCTAGAACAGATGATGCCAAAACTCAGCTTTATTTATTGATCTTTATTCCTCATCAGACTTTCTCTGATTTGACCTTTGAATTGTAATTCAAAGTTCAGAGCAAATAAGTCTTCTTCATCTCTTTCTAGGTCCAGATTTAGCAACGTTTGGTGATCTTCTGCACATAGGCTGTAAGCATCATCCATGCTGATCTTCTGAACCCTTCCATCTGACCTGAGCAATGTCAATTCATGGTTGTCTTTGTTGACTTTCCACTTTAGAATTTTTGAGTCAGTGGATTTGCTGAGCTGAAGTTTTATTCTTGATGAGTTGGGTGAAGGTGGTCTTCCAATGAGTTCTCTAAGCTTCTCTGTTGTAGGATCAGAGAAGAAATGGACTTGATTGAAGAGCCCTTCCTTGATGAATGTATCAGCAAACTTTCTTTGATCTTCCTTTGACATTTCTTTCTGTTTCTTGTACTGTTTTCTTGCAGCAGTTGTTAGGTCAGAGGTGTCAAGTAAGCTGTCCAAGGTAAAGGTCTGTTGGGGTCTCTTCATCATTGGCTCATCAGTGTAAATTGGTTTTCTTGGCAGGCTGGGATCCTTCTTCCTATTTTCTTCCAGACTTTTATATGTCTCAACCAACCTTAACTCAGACCATCTGGAAACTGACCTCATCTCCCCATAGTTGGCAGCTACAATCTCTTGCCTCATCCTTTTAAACTTCAAGGCTCTGACTGGGTCTCTGCCTTTGCCAAAGTTAGGAGTAGAGACTTTAGCCTTGGGGTCTTTGGCCATTTCTTCAATTCTGAGTAGTTCTTCCCTCAAAGCATGTGTGGTCCAACCATTGAACTGCTTCTTGTTTGCTTTGTAAGGTTTGGTTGCCATAATCTGTTCTAGAAGAGATTCCCTTACCTCCTTTTCCAAATCAACACTGAGAGGCATGGAGGACATGGAGTTGCTCAGGGTCTTAGCAAAGTCTTCAATCCTTCTGAGTTTTCTAAGCTCTGCTGAATGGATGCCCTGAGCAGTCCTGTCATCCTTCCCTTTGCATTTCTCCTTAATGATGGCATCCACCTGTTCACCCTTGTATTTCAGATATTTATCAAGGTTGAGGGGAACAGGGAAGTTTGGGAGAGATGGGAAGGATCTTTCTGATGGCTGTTCAGTATTGTAGAAGGATTGTAATTCCCCCTTGAGTAGATCAAGTTCAAGGGGATACTGAACAACCAATGGTGTAATGGTTGGTGGTGGTCTATGGGATCTGAACTTGGATGTGTGTGGTGAGAATGATGTGATTGGAATAGCTGTGATAGGAGGAGTGGATTGGGCAGTTGAGGTGGTGTTTGGTGATGTGTGTATGTTTTCATCATGTACAACAAAGGTTGATTTTCTCTTCCTTGTGTACATGATTTTTGGTGATGGTGATTTGGTAGCAGTGGTTGGATTAACATCTGTTGGCCTTTTAATAGAACCAACAGATGTTGGGGTTTTGGCTGGTGATGTAGGTTTGGTGGTTGTTTGTTCAGGTGTGTATGTTGGTTTGGGTACAGTGGTTTGGGAAGCAGTGTTTTGGGTAGTTTCAGTGTTTTGGGTGGCAGTTGTTTCAGTAGCAGTGGTTTTGTCAACCGAGGTATTTAACTTAGATGGTGGTTTCCTAACATGCTTAGTAGGTCTTTTCATCCTTTTAGAGGATCCCACATCTTCTATCTCCTGCTGTTGTTCTCTCTTGAGATTCACCAGCAACTCTGCTTTAGCTTCCAAGGTGTCAGCCCTTTTTTGTTTGGCCTGAGCAGCCTTTTCAGCTTCTATGTTTGCAGAGTTGTCTACTGCTTTGCTTTTGTCAGTTGTTTGTTGTGGTGGTGCTGTTGGTGGTGCTTGTTGTTGTTGTGGAGCTGATTTGGTAGACTCTGGTTTCTTGGCAGACTTGGCTTGGCCTTTTTGAGAAGGTGGACAACCAAAAGGATCTAGTTTTGGTAGCCTATCTCTGCCACTCTCCCCCTTTTTGGCATCATCAGCCGTGAAAGTATCATCATTTTCATCCCTGAGGATGGTGGTAGGGGCAGAGCCAGTAGTCTTCAGCAGGTGGTGCTTGATGGCTTTAATATCAGCATGGGTATCTTTGTACCTTGCATCTACCATATTTCTTATCTCAGCCATGTAAGTCTCATGAGACTGATCAGCCAGTTTTCTGTGAGCTATGATGATGGGGGAAACTGATTTCCATAACTCACTGGCTATATCAGCTGTTGATGGTTGACTCTTGGAAAGGTCTGCAATAGAGCTCAGTATAAGCTTGACATCAGATTCGATGTCAGCTACAGAGGTTTCAATTACAGAAACTCTATCCGTCAATTCTTGGTATTTTGACCCATCTCCTAAGTTAATAGGATCATCTGAGTCCCTACCAGTGGTAGTTCTACCTGATTCAGTCCTAATAGGTGAATCAGATGCCCTTTTTTCTTGGTACTGGGGACTTCCAACTGTTTTTGGAGACACTATAGTGGCTTCAACAGTTGTTGCCTTCAAGGGAGTCTTAGCTATGTAATCACTGTCCGGATGTGAGACAGTGGTCTCTACATCAGTAGTGGCTGCTCCACTTGAAAACTCACCTAGAGTTTCATTGAACTCAGGTGGTGTAACCTCCTCTTCTGTTTGTGGGATAGCAGATTGTATATTCTCAGGACCAGTCACTTGTTGGAGTATACTCTCAGTGACAGGTGGAAGAGAGGAACTGGGATCTTCCTGAGATTTAGCAATTGCTTCAAACAGTGGTTGCATGGTTTGTGGGACATGATGTGATGGTGAGAGTGGAGGAGTAACAAGAGAATTAGCCCTGGGAGAGGGGCTTGTGAACATTTGGTCAAGTGACTCAAATGTGTCATGATGTGTGTCCCCTTGGCTTACAACATGATCCTTTTGAGAGGATTCATGAGGAGTTTGGTTAGGTGGAGGTATATCCAACTGTTGTGAGGAAGTAACAATAGTGGTTTCAGGTTGCTTTTGTTGTGCAACAGAGGTTTCTTCTGGTACCTCAACATCCAGAAGCCTCATTTGTGGTTGAGTGGTGGTTTTTGTGGATGGATGTTTCTTTTTGGAAGTGGCTGGTGTGGGTTTCACAGCACTGGATGTAGTGCCATGATCACCAGGAGCAGTGGGCTCAACAACAGAGGTTTTGACAACAGTTGTTGTCTTTGTCCTCTTTGTTTGTGTTTTAGAAACTTTTGACACTTTAGACACTTTTTCTTGGGTGCTTCCACCCAGCATTCTTGTGAAAGTTTCATCAGTTAAGCTTTTCATTTGCATAGCATCACCCTTTTTGAAAACTTTTTCAGGTAAGACTTTTTGTAAGATTACACTAAGAATTCTTGGGTAAATAAGAAAAGCATTGTTTGACCCAGACTTGACTGCTTTCACATTTGATACCAGGTCCATGAACAATCCCTGGGAAAGATTGAAGTCAGAGTTTGACAACATGGCATAACCCAGATATTGCATCCTTAATGGAATTTCATTAAAGGATGTGGACTTAGCAGAGACACAAAGAAGAAGAGTATGGAAGAAAAATTTCATGACTGGAGGGAAAAACTTTTTGAAAAGAGTTGATCCAGTCATCTGACCATCATACCCTCTTTCTTGGAACTCAGTGTGAAGCTCTGTTTTAGTAAAGGAATCCTTACCTGCCAGGTCATTCAGTGTGAAGGTTGTGGATATGGTTTCAGGGGTAATTACGATACTGGTTTCTCCAATTTTGGAAATAATGGAAGTAGGCTTTTTGTCTTGGAGTAGAAACTCAGCATTCAACCAAAATTCTTGGAGAGTATCAAGATAAATGGGGACGTTAGCGGTTAGAATGGGTAAGTATTTGGAGTTAAGGAAAATGTCGATGGTGGAATGAAATGGAGCGTTGTCATCTGTTTTAATCAGATAGGGGAGACAATTGTGTGTAGCTTTGGCTTGAAGATCCATTGTAATGGATTTCGAAGGTGAAGATGATTGAAATTTGATGGAGGGTTTGAGAATGAAGAAGGCGATTTTCAGTATTTTGAATACAATGAGACAGTGTAACGTCTGTTGTGGTAAAACAGGGTTTTTATAGGCTCAATGAAACCGCTGATGTGGCCAAACCTCTGCTTATATGAGCAGACGTGGCAATCATCTGATGGATGAAACATCTGGTGGAGAACAGCTGTTTTTGGCAAACAGCTGATACAAACAGCTGATACAAACAGCTGATGGTTCCAACTGTTCTTTTTTTATATAGATATAGTATAAATATATAAGGAAACAGTTGTTTTATCTGAACAGATGTTCTGAAACAGATTTTTCAACTAACAGTTGTTTTATCTGATCAGATGTTTTGAAACAGACTTTTCAACCAACAGTGGATATGAATGAAACAATGGTTGTTTTATCTGATCAGATGTCATAAACAGATTTTTCAACCAAACAGCTATTTTAAAAAAAAAATTGATTTTCTGAAACATTTTTATTATGATTTACTAAAAAAAATTTATTTGTTCAATCCATGTTTAACATACCAATTCTGGAAATCAGATTTGTAAAGGCATTCCCTAGAAATTGGCACCCTCCTGATGTGGATTTTCTTGTGGTGTGACAGCCAGCAAAGTCACTATCTGAATAACCTGAAAGCTCAATGTTTCCATTAGCAGGATACCAGATACCAAGTGTGGGAGCACCTTTGAGGTATCTGAATATCCTTTTCACAGCAATAAGGTTTGACTTTCTGGGTGAAGCCTGAGATCTGGCACAGACACAGGTAGCAAACATGATGTCTGGCCTAGATGCAGTTAGGTACAGTAAAGACCCAATCATACATCTATAATGTGTTTGATCAACCAGTTCATCCTTGTCATCAATAGTGAGCAGCTTGACTGTACTCATGGGTGTGCTACATGGCTTACAATCATTCATCTCAAATCTGGTTAATAAATTCTTTACATATTTGTTTTGGTGAATGAATGTGCCATTTTGCAGTTGTTTCACTTGAAGACCAAGGAAACACTGAAGCTCACCCATGGCACTCATCTCAAACTCTGTTGTCATGAGTTTTCTGAACTCTTCACACATTTGATTACATGTGGATCCAAAAATGATGTCATCCACATATATTTGAACAATCATTAAGTGTTTCCCTTTCCATTTAAGAAATAAAGTTTTGTCAATTTTACCTCTTGTGAAACCAATGGATAAGAGAAATGTGGAGAGAGTTTCATACCAGGCCCTTGGTGCTTGTTTGAGTCCATACAAAGCTTTGTTGAGCTTGTAGACATAGTCAGGATGGAATGTGTCTTCAAAACCAGGTGGCTGACATACATAGACCTCCTCCTGAATTTTGCCATAAAGGAAGGCACATTTGATGTCCATCTGATACACCTTTATGTTGTGGTTGACAGCAAAGGCTAAAAAGAGCTTGATGGCTTCTAGTCTTGCTATAGGAGCAAAAGTCTCATCATAATCTATTCCTTCTTCTTGTCTGAAGCCTTGAACCACAAGCCTGGCTTTATTCTTGACAACAATACCCCTTTCATCAGTCTTGTTTTTAAAGACCCACTTTGTTCCTATAGGACAAACATCCTCAGGAAGTGGTACAAGCTCCCATACTTGTTGTCTTTTGAATTGAAGGAGTTCTTCTTGCATGGCTTCTACCCAACTGTTGTCTTTCAGTGCCTCTTGGTACTTGACAGGTTGTGTGAGGGATAAGAAACCTGCAAAAAGACAGATATTTGAGGATTGGCTTCTTGTGAGCACACCCTCTCTGATGTTGCCAATGATCTGGTCTGGTGGATGAGCTCTTAAGTAAATAAGATCTCCCTGATATGGAACAATGGCATTTTGAGGTGATGGACAGAGGTTTGGTGACTCTGTTGGTGTAACATCTGTTGGTACTTCTGTAGTGCCATCAGATGTTTGGAATGGTAATGGAGGAATGGGTCCAAGTGGTGTGAAACTTGACTGACTTTTGTCAACAGATGATTGACTTTTGTCAACAGATGATAGATCAGTGATTGTGAGGGGTGAAGCAGTGGTTTGAGGATAAGACTGGCCAACAGTGGTTGACACAGCTGTGGCAGAGTTTTGACAATTGTTTTGAACAGCTGCTTCCTCTGAGGCAGAATAGACTTTGTAGTGACTAGGGATCACAACATCTGTTCTGTAATCTTGTTGTGGAGACTGTGGAATACCTGCATAGTTAGTTTTAACAGTGATATCTTCAAATTTGAATTTATCTAAATCAAATAATTCAGCAGGGTTTGCAGGGATTTTTAGAGATGAAAGTTCATTGAACTTTACATTCAGAGTTTCTTCTATTGTCTTAGACCTTGTGTTAAACACTTTGTAGGCCTTAGCAGTAGAAGAATATCCCAGAAAATAACCACAGTCTACTTTGGCTGCAAATTTTGAAATGGAATCTTTGAGATTTAAAATGAAACATGGGCAGGAAAAGATTTTGAAGAATGAAATCAATGGTTTGATTTTGAACAAAATTTCATAAGCAGTTTTTTGATGTCTGGGGTTGATCAAAACTCTGTTTTGAACATAGCAAGCAGTGTTTACAGCTTCTGCCCAAAAGGACAGTGACAAACCAGAATCTGCTAGCATGGTTCTTGCAGCTTCTATGAGAGTTCTATTTTTCCTCTCAACCACCCCATTTTGTTCTGGTGTTCTTGGGATGCTGAACTGCCTCACAATCCCTTTTGACACACAGAAGTCATCCAACTCCTTATTTTTAAACTCTGTTCCATTGTCACTCCTGAAGACTTTTACTGGCAAGTCATATTGCTTTTCAACTTTGGTGACAAAGTCCTTCAATATACCTGCAGTCTCATCCTTAGAATGTAAAAAGTAAGTCCATGTAAACCTAGAAAAATCATCAACTATGACAAGACAAAATCTCTTTCTTCTTAGACTCGTGATTTTAACAGGGCCAAACAAGTCCATGTGCAACAGTTGTAGACACTGACTAGTTTTGGACTCATCAATGGATTTGTAAGAGCTTTTATGTTGTTTCCCTTTTAAGCAAGAAACACAATGCTCATCACATTTAAATTCTTTTGATGGTAAACCTCTGACAAGGCTTTGTTTGGAGAGTGTGTTGATAGTATTAAGGTTGGTGTGACCCAATCTCCTATGCCACAATTCTGTCTCCTTAGTGGAGGCAGCAGAAAATAGACAGACATTTGCCATAGGATTGTCCTTTAACATATCAACAACATACACATTGCCACTTCTATGAGCAACAAGTTGTGCTTTGCTCTCAGCAATAATGGTATCAATCTTTTTCACCACTTCTGGCCCAATAATCTTACAAGTTTTCTTTGTGAAAAATGAGCCATAACCTTTGTCACTCATTTGTGAGACACTTAGAAGATTAAACTTGAGATTATCAATAAGATTGACATTTTCAAACTTGAGTTTTCCAGCCTGTACAGTCCCTGAACCCAACACCTTACCTTTTGAATCATTACCAAAGGATATATCACCCCCTCCATGAGCCAAGAAGTCCAGAAGAAGGGCTCTACATCCTGTCATGTGCCTGGAGCCTCCACTATCTACATACCAAAGACTATCTAAACAAGCAGAAGCTCCCTGCACATCAGTAAATGATTAGTTTTGGTGAGTGTCCAAAGCCAAGTTGGCTTTGGATGGGTCCTCAGACCTTTTAGACTCAAGCTTTGGAAGGTGATAAGTGGTTTGGACCAATTTCTGAATTAAGGTCAACAACTGCTGCTGACCATTTGCCAGTGCTTGGATGTCAACACTTGGGGCAGCAGTTGTTTGATCACTTCCTGACAGATGATAATACCCATATGGATTTCTGTTCACTCTTGGTTTAGAGGGTCTTTTTGGCTCCTCATAAACATGTGGCAGACTGTGACATGGAGGTTGACCATAACCTCTTGGGTATTTGCTTGTGGGTGGAGCATCTGTTACTTGGACATCTCTAGAAGCAGATGTTTCAAGCCTTTTTGTAACAGATGTTTGGACAGGGGTGAAGGTCTATTTGGGCTTTCCTTTTGAAGTACTAACCACAGGGTTTGCAAGAGTTTTAGCTTTGTATTCTTGTATTTTAACATCAAAATTTTTGAGATACAAGCACTCTTTGGTCTTGTGATTCTTTTTCCCACATATTGAGCATGTGGCTTTGGAATCACATTCACTTGTTCCTTTGTTAATGTCATATGCTTTTAGAAGAAAACAGTTTTTGGTGACATGATTCTTCTTTTCACAGAAATCACAGAACAAGTTGACAGTCTTTTCTTTCTTCTTCCCCTTTTCAGCCTTCTTTTCAGCAGATGTTTGAGCATCTGCTGGAAGATTTTACAGGGGAATAATTTTGGCCAAGGGAATGACCTTTGCCTGAGGAGCTGTCTTTCCCTCAGGTGTTTTGAAATCAACAGGTTTGAAATTTTCAAGAGTATCACACTCATCAGACCAAGTAGGTTTAAATTCATACTTTTCAAGTTCAGTAAAAGATGAGGAACCTTCTGGTTTTTCAAGAACAATTTTCTTACCATTTGGTTCAGTGATTTTAATCTCTTGACCCTGCAGGTTTGTTGGTATTACTTCAACAGACTTTCGACTCTTTTTGTCAGTGTTTTCAAAAGCTGGAGCAGTGGTTTCAAAACCAAAGCCAAACTTCACATGACTTTTAGTTTGTTTGTTGAGTAACATTTCAAAACCTCTACATGATTCCACCCATTTTTCACATTCAACTTCGGTGGACTCAAGCTCACTTTTACAACTTTGATATTTTGCTATCATAGTTTGGAGCTGGTCTTTGGTTATGGTTGCTTCATGTTTTAAGCTGCTTATTTCAGACTCTTTTGCAGTTAAACTTGTTTTCAAATCTTTTGTAAGTTTTTCAAATTTAACTTCATCATCCAAAATTTTCTTTCTAAGGTTTTCATTCACCTCTTTGATGTTAGCAAATGCTATCACACATTTGTCAGAACACAACTCTTTAAGAATTTGAGGAGATACCTTAGCAGCAGCCATCAATGCACAATCACACTTGCACTCACAGTCATCAGATGCACCCCAGGGATCTGTGAGATTCACAACCTCTTCTTCAGGTTTTCCACCTGTAACAACTTCACTAACAACATCATCAGTCACAACATCAGATTCAGTTACCACCTCCTCAGATTCAATCTCATCCACCATGGCCATGAAACAAAAATTTTCTGGTTCATTTTCAGCCTTGGCAACTAGTGCAAAATTCTCATCTGTTAGCTCATCAGGTAGACTGCTCCAATCAACAAAGCCTTGTGTAAAGAAGCTCTGTTGACTGGTCTCTGCAGGAGCAGAGGATGGAACAACAGTCGTTTGCACAGGTGCTTGAGCAACAGGTGTTTGCACATAGTGGATCTGAGGAACAGTGGTTTGGACATACTGGACAGGAACAGTGTTTGAGGACTGTGCAAAATGAGCAGTGTTTTGCACATTTGGTCCAGGGGCATTATAGGAATTCTGATAAGTGTTGGTCTGTGGTCTTTGATTTGGGTAGGTTATCATAGGTGTACCATGTTGACCCCTACATTCCCTAGCAAAATGACCAAGTCTATGACATTTGTAACACTTTATCTTTGATTTATCCAACCCAACCTTAGATCTGCCAGTTAACCCTGGAAACCTTCTCCCAGTTTTCTTGTAAAAATTATTAGTTCTTACACTGAGAAGGGCCAATTGGTGCATAATGTCCATTTCTTCCAAATCATCAGGGTCAAAGTATTTCAGGTCATCATACTCAAAGGATATATTGTCAGATGCCTGGATATCACCACTACTTGCTGTGAAGGCATAGTTTGGTGAATAAGAATCAGAGTTAAAACCTGAGTTAAAACCTGAAGTTATGTCAATGAAATGATCATAACTCTGATCCTTAATGTTTCCAGGCACCTCATCATGACCCAAAAGTGCTGTATTACCAAATACATAGTCATCAGACACTTTTCCAGAGTCCTGGAGCTTCTTTTTCTGGTTAAGCTCTCTCTCATAGGTCAAGAGCTTACCATGAAGCTGGGTCAGTGATAGGTCTTTAAATCCAATTGAGTTTCTCATCACAATAGCAATAGTGTCCCATTTGTCTGGTAATGATCTTAAAAACCTATGGTTCAAGGTTGAATGAGGGTAAGTAAGACCAACCAATTTTAGTTCACTAATTAAGCAATTAAATTTCTCAAACTGTTGAGTTAATGACTCTCCTTTGACATAACTGAATGTTTCATATTGTTGGTTAAGTATTTCACGATTGTTTTCAATAACCTCCTCAGTCCCACCAAACTGTTCTTTCAGTGCATCCCACAACTCCTTTGCACTGTTACAGTGTAACAACCCTGCATATATATCATTGGGTAGAGCCATGGCCACAATACTGAAGGCCTTAGCATCTAGCTAAATTTTCTGAAAATCCTGGTCGGAGTAGTTTTCAAGTTTCATTGGCTCAAACACCTTGGGATCTTCAGTACTCGGCACAGTCGGAACATGTGGTCCGAAGATAACCGACTTCCAACACCCAGTGTTTTGTTGAGCTAGAACATGGCTCATCCGACGTTGCCAGATATTGTATTCAGATCTGACAAGCATCGGTGGCTTGTTGTTCGTGCCAGTGTTATGTGGATCGTGATTGATTGAAGCCATTCTCTGATTTTTCAAAAAACAAAGTCTGTTTAAAAATGGTTGAAACAAAATTAAACTATTACTCTGTTTTCAATCTAACAGACAAACGATATCAATAATTGTGAGCTGATTATTAAATTGATTTGTTAGATCGAATTTAATTGACCATGCTCTGATACCAATTGTTAGGATCTGAGTTTGTTTGTTTTGATTGTTTAACTAAATATGGTAATAATGAAATGAGAATAGAATGAAAGTGCAGCGGAATAATGTTTTCAGATCGAAAGCTTTCATTTATCTAAAAGATTACAATCGTACAATTACTCCCCCTCAGCCTGATCACACAGTGTTTGTCTGAGAGAATGTTTGTGTGTGTGATGCAATAGAACAGTACAAGCACTGTTCTATTTATAGACAGACTCAAAGCACTGATGACCTAGGCTGACGTCACCTAAGACAGTGACCTCTAACAGAATAACAAACATAAACATCTGCCTATTACAAACTACTGTTACATTGAAAGCACTGATATTAAACAGCTGTTGTAGGAAAACTCTGATGGTCTTGTATCCACTGCTGGAGCCTAAGTGCTGTTGGTTCCAGCAGTGCTTTGGTCTTCAGTACTTGTATCAGCAGTTGTTCTTCATCACACCTTTGGTCAGCAGTTGTTCTTCATCAGTTGTTTATTCAGCAGTTCTTTGTATCAGCAGTTGTTGAGCAGTTGTTTGGATAGAACAGTTGTTAGGGTCAGCAGTCTTTTGGGAAAAGTAAGTTGTAAAGACTGTTTATTCAAGGATCAAACTGATAGCATATTTTGGCTTTCTAATCATCTGTTCTTCTCCAGGTCAGCAGACCCAACAGATTTCTTCGATTTCTTGGCTACTGGGGATGTCACGGGTGTAGCAGCTTTCAAACTACTAATCTCAGGAACTTTCTTTCCTGCAACTAAAATCTATATCTCTCTGTCTCTCTTCTATTTAGGATTAGATTTCTTAGCCATTGACTTGAACTTCGGCTTAAGAATCTTTTCACCAGCAACTGGAGATCCAACAAAATCTAAATTCTCTAATCCCAGTTCACCTTCTTCAACAACTATAGGACTCTTTTGTCTATGTTCTTCAATCGTCTTGTTTAAGCTTTCAATCTCACCAGCCTCAATGGCCTTGGGCTTAGTGGTCTAACAGTTTCGTTTCCTGAATCCCATTCTTCATTATCTTGAGTCTCCTCAGAATCAGCAGACTCCTCATCAACCAACAATGTCTTGGTTTTATCAGACTTTTTCTTCCTAGCCATGGTTTTATGCCTCTTAGGTGCAGATGGTACTGTTTCTTCAACAACTTTAGCTTTTCCCTTACCAGACTTAGCACCCTTGTTGATAACCTGTCTCTTTCTTTTTGCCTCAGGATCAATAGCATGTAAAGGATTATCAGGATCAGAATCACTACCATCATTTCTTGCCTTGTTCTCACCTGGATCCTTATAACCTGGATTAATCAAGTGACCAAATAGATTCTTATGAGGTGGTCTCTCGTTCTCTGGAACACCCTTATACGCCTTCATCCTACTAAGCGTACTCAAATTCATATGATGCTGCACCAGAACTTGTGTTGGATCTTTTCTCAGAGTAGTGTACTTCTTATCAAAAATCATCTGCAGAAATCTTGGATACATTAGAAACTTATCAACCTTCAACCCTTTCAGAACTTCAAGCATGTAATCAAATATCATCCCAGACACGTTAAATGGTTTGTTCAAAATCAACGCAACCAATAACGAACTTAAGCTGCTTCTCATCACGTCATATCCACCACGAACTGGTCCGAAAACATGTAAAACCACATGTGCCAAATACTTGAATTGTGGACACAGCTTTGCCTTGTGTAATAGACCATCAGTGATAGGACTGTTGTATTTCATCCTGAGAAAACATAGTCTCTGTTCAATCCATGATAATTTCCTCTGATATGTCGGGGAATCATGCAAAATAAGTGCTTCCCGAATATCTTGTTCAGTAACTAACACCAATTCGCCTTGTATTTTGCTTCTGATTGCAGTCTTGTTCTCCCAAAAGTCTATAACAGCATTCTCCCAGAATTCTACTTGATGATCTCTGTAGATTGAAATCGGAGTAGCAATGGCGTACAACACTCTGCAATGTCTTAGAAAATCTACAATCCCAGCGAAGGCTACATGTTGCTTTACTTCGCCTATATATGCACAGCAGTTATGATCTGCTTCAAAAATCAACTCCTTCGGATTCTATGGTTCCGCAGTCTGTTTCTCTGGATTCTGTTGTTGTTCAGCCATTTGAAATCTACAAAACAAAAATGTGAAAATTCGTCAAAATCGGACAAACTTTGAAATTTGATCAAAAGATCTTCTTTCGACCCCAACGTGGGTTCGAGTGAAGAACAACTAAGGTTCGAATGAAGACTTCTGGTTCGAATGTAGAATTCATTTGAAAATTTTGTTCATTCAACCAAAAACTCTTCCTTCGACCTATTTCAGCTACATTCGACCCCTTGAATTTGGTCGAATGTACCTGTTCTTGATCAGAATTTTCAAAATCAAATTCAATCGGTTAAAAGATCAATTTTTTGTTCATGTACATTCTAACCTGGCTGATTATCATAACCTAACAATCAATTTCAATTAACAATCAGTTATCATTAGTTTTGAATCAAAATCTAGGTTAAACATGGTTTAAAAAATCGATTAGGTTGTTTAAGTTGTTATTAATCTAGATTTTGGCCATATCTCCACCTAAAATTGACGATAATTGATTTGCCAACAAAAATTTCATTAATACAATCCATTTCAATGGTTAATTCAAGGTCCAAGGGTTCCAGTCACAAAAATGAAGATTGTGAGATGATTATCCAATGAATACCTGCAATTTTGATGTTAAAATGATCAATAAACCCTAAGGATCACAATGAGATGGTCTAGAATTCAAGATGAAAAATCCCTCCCCAAATCAGAATTTTAAAAAAAAATTCAGAATGAGGGTTCGAAAGAGACAATGGTATATATAGAAATCTATCTTCGACCTATATTGGGGTTCGAACGAGAAGCTTTAGCTTCCTTCGACCCTACTGAAAGGCTCGAATGAAAAACTAAAGGGCTCGAATGAAAAAGTTTCATATGAACACTCTCCTTCGACCCTTTTAAAAGGTTCGAATGTAACACATTTGTACCTTCGACCCATCGAAGGGGCGAATGAACAAATGGTAAACTGAAATTTTTACCAAATCTCAAAATCGAAACATGTTTAAACATTTTCAAACTTTTTCACTTTCAAACATTCATCATTTTGCATTTAAAAATCACAAAACTCAAAAACTTCAGAAAATCACCATCAGTCACCATCAGTTATCAAAAACAAATCCGAAATGTAAAATCTTTTGGATTTTCTGAAATTTTTGTTAAAACACACCTAAAATCTTTTTGAGTTTTTGATATTTTTGACAATAAAATGTAAGATGTAGAAATGTAAACACAAAGCATTAAATGTTTTGTGATTTCCGGTAAGAGGATCATATCAGTTTTTGAGAAATCTGATCACACCGTTGATCTTAGTGTTTATTATCATTAAAGACAATGTGTGATCCGGCAATTGCTGATATTGTTATCCACATAAGCTTACATGCAGACTGTTTTGCAGTGCTTTAGACTGATATGATTATGTATAGTATAAACAAAATTGTCTGTGGTTCCCACGCACACGACATACTCCCGTATCAAGGAGATTTTGTACAAAGACTCATTGTAACGCGTGATTATGCTTTTGTTATCTGTAATTTACATGGTATTGAGGCACATAGGTGTACAGGTCAGCAATTCAATGCTACAAAGTAACTTGTGCACTCTACCAGGCTAAGGGCTTATATCAATCACGATTTGCATCAATGATTAGATACGATGCATTAGATAATCTTTGATTATCGTCATACATTGAAAGTTCCTCGATTCGGTAACTTTAGGTTTTGGCACTAAAGCTCTTTTATAAAGATACCCTGTCTGATCTAGGTCCGTAAAACCTTACGACAGAAGATCAGATAGGCTATCTCCAGATAACTAATAACATAACGACCCGAAACCTCCGAATTTTGTACAAAAACCCTATCAAACGAAATTACGGTACTAAGACCATATGCCCATGAGGTGTTCATCCACATAACCATTCGTTTGATATGTATCTATCAGACACGCAGTAATAAGTCTACGAAGCCTACCAGCACATCACATAGATTCAACACAAGCCTTATATAACATTTCAAATCGTTAGCATGTGTCAGATCCCCACTGATGTACTATCATATCCTCTTTTAATCCTGGAAAATCATTTTGGATTTTTCTGATTTTTAGGGCTTTTTGGATTTTTCAATGTTTTTGGTTTTTCTGAAAATCTAAAGACTCCCCCTAAAATGTAAAACATACTTTTGGATTTTTGATTTAAAAAAAACAGTAAAAACTAAAATAAAGTGATAAACCGAGGTGATGATTAGTCTTGTTTTTCTTTTACACCATTAGCTTTTAATAAAAACTCGAATCTCGATCTATCAAAAGCTTTGGTAAAAAGATCAACACGTTGGTAATCAGTGTGGATTTTGACCATGTCAATCAACCCTTTAGCATAACAATCACGGATGAAGTGATACTTAATCCGGATATGTTTAGCTTTAGAGTGATTGTTCATGTCTTTTGTGACTGTGATGGTAGCTTCATTATCACAATAAATTGGGGTTTTAAGATATTGCAAACCATAATCTATCATCTGCTGTTGAATCCACAGAACCTGTGAGCAACAACTAGTGGCTGCTACATATTCTGCTTCACAAATAGATAGAGCGACTGCCGTCTGCTTCTTACACTTCCAGGTCATGAGCCTGTTCCCAAAGAATTGGCATCCAGCCGTTGTGGATTTACTGTCTTTGTCACAGCCACCGAAATCTGCATCACTGAAAGCAACAAAGTCAAAATTATCATAATTAGGGTACCATAATCCTCTCGATGGACAACCCTTCAGATATCTAAGGATTCGTTTGACGGCTGTTATATGACTCTATTTTGGCTTCGATTGGAATCGTGCACAGAGACATGTTGTGAACATAATGTCAGGACAAGATGTAGTAAGATATATCAATGATCCGACAATGGCTCGATAAGTGAATGGATCAATGAGCTCCCCCTTAGCGTCAACTCCAATCCCGTGATTAGGTTGTATTGGGGTATCCATAGGCTTGGAATCTTCCATCTGGAATCGGCTCAAGACTTCAGATACGTATTTCGTCTGATGGATGAAAATGCACGTTGGCAATTGGTCCACCTGCAAGCCTAGGAAAAACTGCATTTCTCCCATTGCACTCATCTCGAACTTTTCTTGCATTACTCTTTCAAATTCTCTACACAAAAGTTCGTTAGTAGAGCCAAAAATAATATCGTCAACATATATCTGAACGAGAAGCAAGTCACCCTCTGTTCTTTTCGTGAACATGGTACAGTCAACCAAACCTCGTTTGAATCCTTTAGAAAGTAGGTACGTGCTCAGCTCCTCATACCATTGGCGTGGAGCTTGGTGCAACCCATAAAGTGCCTTGTTTAGAACGTAAACCTTATCCTAGTGGATAGGATCTTCAAAGCCTGGTGGTTGACCAACGTACACCTCTTCCTTGACCACACCGTACAAAAACATGCTCTTAACATCCATTTGATACACCTTAAATTTCTTGTACGAGGCAAACGCTATAAATATTCGAATAGCTTCTATACGTGCCACAGGTGCATAAACTTCGTTGTAATCAATTCCCTCAGTTTGACTAAAACCTTGAAAGACCAATCGAGCTTTGTTTCGTCCGATAACGCCTCGATCATCCTTTTTACACTTAAACACCCATTTTCTACCAATCTTCTTTCTTCCTAGAGGTAAATCTGTAAGTGTCCAGACTCCCAGCTTCTGAAACTGCAACAATTCATCTTGCATCGCTTCAACCCAAGCATCATCCAATAGAGCGTCTTTGTATGTCCACGGCTCCACCTGCGAAACATAACAAGCAAAGGACCAGTCATTCTGACAACCAGATTTTCGAATTTTAGCATAAAGGGCTAGGGCTCCAATATTATCATGTGACGTTGCTCTTCGAAGTTGTCCTCTAGTCATGACACTGCTTCCGGGGTCACCAATAACTTGCTTAAGTGGATGAATCTGATGTATCCAAGATTCCGGATAATCAGGAACTTGAACTCCAGTTTGAGTAGTTAGATTCTCTGTCGCATCCATATTATTACCCGGATTTGAAGATGAAACAACATCTGGATTAGAGTTCACTGGTGGTTCCTCCATTGCATGATCTAGAATAGCTTCACCGGTGACATCATCATCATCTTCCGATTCTGATGAATTAAGAGTAGTCGAAGCTTCTTGGAACACTTCCTCTTCATTAGCAGGAACATTGGTATCATTAGAAGCTGTTGAAGGAGTTACGATGATCGGACGCATCAACGGTGAAGTCACTGCGTTTTCACACTCGTAATAAAGTCGTAAAACAGCCTCTTCAACCAAGTTATCTAGATTGAATGATTCAAAGAAGTCTTTGTAATCAAACATCCAATCTGGACCGCTTCCCTGTACGTTCTGAGTATATCATTGAACTTCAACGTTAGCCCACTCCTCTACCTATCGAGTTCGTTTGTTGGATACCCGTTTGAACGGGGTTGCATATCCAACAAAGAATCCCTCTTCAGCTTTCGGTGCAAACTTCTCATTCGGAGTCAACATCGTACAAGGTGCTCCAAATGGTTCTAGATACTCCAAATTCGGCTTTCGTCTATTCAACAGTTCATAAGAAGTTTTGCCAAACTTCTTCATTGTTAATACACGATTCAAGGTATAACAAGCTGCGTAAATGGCTTCATTCCAGAACAATACTGGAAGATTCGAATCCGCAAGCATTGTTCGTGCCACTTCAATTAGAGTCCTATTTTTCCTTTCAGCAACACCGTTCTGTGGTGGAGTGTATGGAACACTATATTCATGATGAATTCCTTTGTTTTCACAAAGTGCATCCATTTGGGAATTCTTGAACTCCGTCCCGTTGTCACTATGAATTCTTTTTATCTTTAATCCGTAAACATTCTCCAAACGGGTGAACAGAACGTTCAAATTGTTAACCGTGTCGCTTTTGTGTGGCAAGCACATCACCCACGAAAATCTTGAGTAATCATCTGTAACCGCAAGACAGTAAAGCTCTCCAGAATGACTCTTACGCTTGACAGGTCCGAAAAGGTCCATATGCAAACGCTCAAGTGGCATATCTACACAATTCACTTTCTTCGGTTTGTGGGACTGTTTGTGCTGTATGCCCTTCTTGCAACTCACGCATTTGTCATTGAGATGAAAATTTTTTACGTTAACCCCTTCTACAAGCCCATTCTTCACCAATTGATTCATTTTTCTAAGGTGAATATGTCCCACCCTCCTGTGCCACATAATCGATTCTTTCTCTGTAGCCTTGGATAGAAAACATGTAACTTGGCCCTGGGTTGTCATCGCCTTGCTCATATCAAGAAAATACAAGTTGTTAACTCTTGGTGCTCTCAGCATAATCCACTCCTTTGGAATAACAAAGCCGGGTTTCAGAATATAGCAAGATTTATCATCAAAGTGTACAGATTACTGCTTGTCACAAATCTGACTGACACTTAACAGATTATAGTCGATTTGCTTCACGTAAGATATTCTTTCAAAGCTTACAATCCCATTACTCACACTTCCTTCCATCGTTATATAACCTCCTTTATTACCCGCAAACGCTACATATCCTCCATTCACATTCTTTATGTCAAATAAAAGCGATAAATCTCCTGTCATGTGCCCAGAAGCTCCACTATTGACAATCCAAAGACTGCTAACAGGGCCAGCTGGAGCTCCCTGCACCAAAAAAAAGTGATTAGATTTTTCGGGGGACCCAAGCCTGCTTGGTCTTGGGTCTTTGAACATTAAGCTTCAAAGAATCATGATCAACAACTTTAGAATCGATCTTTTTCTGATCGTTCAAACCTTTCCCTTGTTTAACTTTCTCATTTGCAGTTGAGGTGGAAGCACCTGGAGAACCCACCGGTGACCAAAGTTGTTCAGAACGTTTAAGAATCCGAATCTAAGATTTTTGGGTCACAGTAGTTTTCTTAGTGTCGTTCTCAAACGAAACTTTCTTGGTTACCTTTTCTGATTTAACAGATTTAGGTCCAACTTGTGACTTAACAGCAGGTTTAGGAACAACCTTTTGTCTGTCATTAGTTGAGTTCACCACTGGTTTCTTTAAGTGTTTTTCCATGGCAATCTTATTTCGATGATCATAGACAACTTGACGACTTTCCCTCTTTTGAAAATATCGGCTTTGATTGTAAAAGGTGGTCTTTGAGGGATAAAGTGTCGTTGTGGATATCTATAATTATCGACTGGACTTTGATATGGTTGCCTATGCTCAACTTCGTGCCTTTTGTGTCGCCAATACGGACAGTGAGCATGTGACATCCGGCAAAAATCGATGTGTTTCCGTACGTAATTAGTATATGTAATTAACAATAATTGAGTACAATTCTAAATTAAGTGTATTAATTTAGCCTTTAGAGAATAGCAAATTCCCCATCAGATTCATAGGAATGCATTTGTTTAATTGAAAGCACGGCGAAATCGCGTGCAAATAAACTTGTCCGGTACGGACGTTGGTGATTACCCGGTAAAAGTTAAATAACCGGAAAGGATCCTGGACACCCAGGATATAAAATAAAGGGTATTTTCATAAAACATAACGTGTTTTGGAAGCTCCAAAACCATAAATGAAAACTCTAAATACAAATCTCCAGGTAACGAATAAAGTGCGCGTACCGCACCCGGTGCACGTATAACTTATAATTCACCCAACGAAAGCCTAACCAACCAACCAACACTTAAACTAGGCCATGTTTAAGGGTTATTAGAGGCTATTATAATGTCCAGATAACGCGTAATTAAAATCCGATTAAAACTCGAACGAAGCCCTGATGATAACATCCAATTGTAACTACATAGTTAGTAGATATTTTGACAAATGGACCCCATCCCAAGACCTCTAGAATCGGCCAATCCAACCCCATGTCCAAAATCTCTTTTGCTTGTGAACTTCAAAGATATTATTTGATATGGGTATGGCATTGGAAATTTAATAATCATGAATGTACTTCTTAAATCCATAATAAGATCTCATGCTCTTCACTTTGACATTTGAACAAGAAACTTCCTCTTTTCTTGTTCTTTTGGCCGTGGGTACCATTACATACACACACTCTATTTTTCAAACAAAAGACTCTAAATCCTACACATACAAACCTTTCTACAAAAATCAAAGTGTGATTCAAGCTTGGAGCTTAACCCATTTGGAAGAACACACTAAACACCATCCAAAAATCAAGTGTTTTATTCTTCCCTAGTCTTGTGCTAGTAGTAAGTTCATTGATCTTTCTTTTGGTTCTTGAAAGTTTATATTTTTATGTTTTTAAAGCAAGTTGTACATAGGGTTGTAATACGCGTGTTAAACATAAGATTTTATATTTTTTTTTCAAAACTAAAATGGATGATATAACTATGACACATGGGCCGTAGGTTCTTGGTGGTGTTATAATTGCTTTTGTAAGTTATAAAAATTACACCTACACTTATATAAGATGATGATCTAAACATAATTTGTTAATGAAACTTGAGTAACCTTAAAGGTGGTCTAGATTATCTTAAAATAATAATCTAGAACTTAACATTGTGTTGATCTTGTTAGAAGAGGTAAGACATAAAGTTTACATATTTAAAGTTTACAAACTTTAAATTGCAAAGTTGCACTTATTGGACTTAATACACACAAATACACCTATGATTATCCTTAATATCGTCATTATGGGCTATTAAAAGTGTTGGAGCACTAATACACACCATAGTGACAAGGTTGACATAATAAAGTTTACTAGCATACTAAGAACTTGTCATTCTTGAAAGCTAAGGATATTATTTGATAACTTTAAAAGTTAAAAGGTGTAAAAATGTCATTTTAGAAACTTAAGTTTAAAAATGTGACATTGTGAAGTTTGGTGTTAAAAATAGAAGAATGTATTTTCATAATAAGTGGTATTTTTATAAAATGGAATTTTATAAAAAAGGAAATATATAAATTACCAAAGATGTTGAGAAAAATAAAAACTAAAGTTTTTATTACGAAATTGGTAATTTTAAAGACTTGGTGAAGTTTTGTAAAAATGAGCATTTTATATCTATGGGAATATAAAAATGTTGGAGCATTTTATGTCAAAAATAACTAAGTCTTGGTTTGGAAAACACAAAAGTTATTTTATAAATTTCCAAGTAAAAATATGTAGAAATTAAAAGATGATTAATTTCAAGTGGAGCATATTGTTGGAAATCTATGATAAATAACTAAATATATATTTCGGAAGTAGGATAAATGATATTCGACGAGAAGTAATTATTCCTACAAAATATATATGTGTAACTTATATTATTCAAGAGATGAGAAATACATAAGTTTACATGACCGGATATGGACGTATTTATATTACGACAAGTTATCGGACAAAATGTAAAACGGACGAATAAGTATACTTTGTATAACTTCCTACAAGCTACGTATATATGTTATTGCGTCTAATGTGGACATGAAAATATATACTTATAAAATGTATATAAACAACTATGGGTGAAAAGTTTATATATAACACTTTTCTAAGTGTTGGAATATATTCGTGGGAGAATTAACGTAAAATAATCTCTAAAGATTTCACGTATAAACGTAAGTTAAGTTCAAGAACTTGACAATGTAAAACGTAATATCGAATCGACAAGATCTTAGTATATTTATTTAATGGGAATATAAATATATGGAAAAGTGAGTCGAGTCGAAGGTTGTAAAATGTAATATCGAATCGACAAGATCTTAGTATATTTATTTAATGGGAAAATAAATATATGGAAAAGTGAGTCGAGTCGAAGGTTGTAAAATGTAATATCGAATCGACAAGATCTTAGTATATTTATTTAATGGGAAAATAAATATATGGAAAAGTGAGTCGAGTCGAAGGTTGTAAAATGTAATATCGAATCGACGAGATCCTAGTATATTTATTTAATGGGAAAATAAATATATGGAAAGGTGAGTTGAGTCGAATGTTGGAAAATGAAATCTCGATCGACAAGATCCTAGTATAACTACTTAATGGGAAAGTAATTATATGGTAAAGTGAGTCGAGTCAGAGATAATTTTATCCAAGTTAGTTAATATATATTGAAACATATATATATTGAATAATAAGATCATGACGTGATTAAATTGGGCAATGATCTTGGTTCGCGGCGACGAACCTAACTAACTTTGAAGATAATGTTAAATGGTTATTAAATATAAGTTACGTGAAACTTATACACTACAAAAAAATTGAGTATTAGAGACTGAAAAATCAGTATCTAATACATCAAAGTCAGTCCCTAATGTTTATCGGAGACTGATTTGCCAGTCCCCAGCCAGTCCCGGATACCTAGTCCTAGATAGTGGTTTTAGTAACAATCAGTCCCCATTGTATGGCACCAATAGGAACTATTATTCAGGCTCTGATACATATAAATTCAGTCCTAAATGTGTACCATGGTACCACATCATTTCAGTCTCCGAATTATTTTTTCCGTGGCTGAAAATCAGTTTCTAATAGTACGATATTTCAGTACCCTACGCATTTCTTCAGGGACTGAAAATCAATTCTTTTAACCATGTCTATTTTGTCTCTAATAAGTTTTATTAGGTTTGCAATTATGTGTGAATTCAGTCCCTAATCAAATATTTAGGAACTGAGAACTAGTCTCTAAAACTGCGCCATTTCAGTTCTTAATATCTTTCTTTTAAAGACTGAAAATTAATCTCAAATACCATGTCATTTTAGTCTCGGGTATGGTTTTTTAGAGACTAGAAATCAGTATTATATAACACTTACTTTCAGAGACTGAAAATTAATCTCAAATGTATCAGTATCCATGAGGACCCAATCTATTACAAATACATTGCTAAATAGTTTTACATATATTAAATTCATAGAAATTTACAACAATGTATAAATTCTACAAATATAGGGAGCTAAAATGGCATATAGAGTTAAACAGACAACTTGACTTTCATTTGGGTATGCTGGTCCTATCTTTGGCACAAGACTTGTTGCTAAGTCCATAACTCTCGAGATGAGTTACATTGATATCTTTTTCAACACCAAATACTGCTTCTTTTAAGTTTAAAACCATATTGTAGCCTTGATCTTTGCCTTGTGTAGCCCTCTAGATGAGTTTCTTACATCCTTGACACCCAACGGTGATTTAAATGATCAAACAGATTGCCAAAATCCTAGCAACACATTGAAAGGCAAACTAAGGTTAAACTCGTGGGGTAACTCATAAGCCTGAGTATCCAAGTATAGAAATGCGGAATGCAATATCATAATCAATATACCTTCATGACAAGAAAATATGTGTTGAAATTCGAAGATAATCTGCATCCAAGTTCATCCATAGCTTATTGCACCCATGCATAACAAAATAAAATAAAATAATATAATGCACATTAAATTTGAATGTTAAAACCGCTTGTTTGTAATAAGTACCCAAATTGTCCCCTTCAAGACCATAATAGAAGTAAGATCGTCATGGCTCAATAGCTCAACTTCTATACAAAGACTTCCCAACAAATAAACATCAATAAGTTTCATAAGAAAAATACCCTATTTGTCATCGAATGATTCTTTTAGATAATTTACTTTTAGAGTTTGATTATGAACATCAAACCCAAATTTAAGTTATTTTAATTGAACTCACATTCAAGCCTCTTGTATTAACTAGTAAGGGTGGATGGGCACATTACTTGGATGGATGTGGGTAGTCTGGATATTTGGGTACACCACTGCAACCCAACCATGTAAGGGGACTGGGTTTTTCTGCAAGTTCTACTACCCGGTAGAGGTAAAGAAAATTGATTATTGGCTAGAGAAGAACTAGGGTAGTGGGTAGCCATTGTGGATTAAGAACAATAATTACCACCATATGGATTTCATTTGGTGTTCTCTTTGAGGTATATAAAATTGTAGTAGTAATCCACCACCACTAGTTCATCCGACCACCGGTTCGCCGGTCCATCCAATGGTTAGATTCATGGTCGGTTCAAACCATGACCCTAACTAGTCCAACCACCAGTTCCTGGTCTGCCCTGTCCGGTCTGGGTCTAAAACACGGAATTATACTATTTCAATAATTATATTGGGCCTTTATGGTCATTATAAATCATATTGGGTCACAATAGTCATAATATACCATATTGGACATGATTAAATAAAAGTCCCGAAATCTTTCATTTACTAACAATTTGAAGACTAAATATCATTCCATAGTTCGATTAGTTATGAGAATATTAAGAACTCGTTTTTCAATCTATAAATTGTTATCCCATTATTATATATTGAAGATTCGTGAATAACATAAGTGGCATATAAAATAGTTCCCAATATCATACAAAAATGATAAATCATCCATGGATACCATACATTCGGAACCGATACATCAATCATTGTTACTTTAGTGACTAATAATTGAAATGACAATAACATACTGGAGACTAAAAATTAGTCTTCAATCATTTCTTATACAAAAGGCATTCAAGACTAATTATAAGTTCCTAATATGGTCTCTTACAATGATTACTAGGACTAAGTTTCAATCTATAGTATAATTCATCAAAATTGTAGAATATGTGTCGAGTATGGAGATTGAGTATTAGTCCCAAATTATTTCATCAACCAAATTTTAATGTGACTGAATTTTAGATTCGATCAAGGTCACTTGCAAGATGTTTGAGACTGATTTTTCAGTCTCAAATACACTTCCTTTAAAACTGTAGGACTTGATCCAAATATTTAAATACTTAAAAATAAGTCTTTAAATCATTTCATATATAAAAGACATTCATGACTGAACATCAGTCCCTATATTAATATGATATTTGGAAGATCAAGAATTGATTTTCAGTCTCTACTATAGGAACCTCATATTAGAGACTGATAGGACCCTCATATTAGAGACTGAATATCAGTCATTGATGTATGTGCACCATCTTCTTTATAAAAGGGAATGCATTTGAAACTAATATTCAGTAACTAATAAGTGTCCTTCCAAAAAGTTATATGGTGCAAACATATTTGCGACTGAAATTTAGTCTCAGATAAGGTGTCAATATATTGGTGACTGGTTTTCTGTCACTATAATCTGTCACATAAAAATCAGTCCCCGATATTGTTAGTAACTGATAAATCAGTCTTAGGTGTTAAGCATTTGAGACTAATATATCAATTCCTAATAATTTAGTCTTTAATGGTCACTTTTCTTGTAGTGATAACGGGGTAATCCATCACCAATGGACCTAGGGCACACGTTTTAAACGGGGAATTGTATTAAATAGTGTTGTTGGGAGTTGGGTGTACAATTTGCCGATAAAACACGCGCTATAGGCCTAGTGACTTATACGGCTAGAACGCTTGTAGGTATTTTGACCATTGGGCTTGGCTATTCTCTAATATTTGTTGCACGCTACGATTAAGGTGAGTTTCACGGCCCCATTTTAAACTAATTTTACGTTTTTGGGGGAAAGATATGTTTGTTAAAATGTTGTAACATATGGGAATATAATAAGTAGCACGATGGGTACCTGGGTAACTGGAAACCACTTGGGGTAGGACCTCGCTTGTTTAATGTAACCATTAATTCAGGGATATGAAACCAAAGGAATATTTGGATAGTACTATTGGTGCCTGACGAGACCCACCTCTAGTTGATAGCGTAAACCCGGTAAAGACAAGAGGTGCACGTATTCTGAATTGAGTTGTTGTCCAAGAAACAACTCGCAGGGCAATTTGTTGTAGAGTCTTGGTTTGGTTATGGGCCCGGGATAGGTCGCCATCGTCTTGTAGGAACTTGCAACTCCTTATATAAGACACTACTTATATTATACGTCCGTTACATGCTTGTTTTGAAATGTTGTTGTGATGTGTAACTAAAACCTGTGAACTCACCAATATTTTATATATTGACGTCTTTCTAAACATATCTTTCAGGTAATTAAGTGCTAAATAGATATGAGGCTAGTGCGGTAGAAATATGAGATGTCGGATACTTATAGGGGTTTCATCAATACGTTCCATTGGGTTGGGACTTAGATGGAAAAACCCCATGTATGAAACTTGTTATTTGTTGTTTGGTAAAAGGTTGTAACAAGGTACTTATTTGTGACATCTTAATAAAGTAAGCTTTTCTAATTAAATATGGTTTGTGGTAATCTTGACTTTGATATGCTTCCGAGCGTTACGCCACGTGTTTCCGCCATTGGCGTGGTGTGACAGAAGTGGTATTAGAGCCAAGGTTATAGCGAACTAGCATTTTTTTTTTTTTGAAAAATCTAGACTATAACCGGTTTCGGCTCGAAGACAAGATTTTCAACTAAAACACAACAAAATATTTTTAGAAAAGAAAGAAATTTGTACATGGGATGTACAAGGGGAAGTTCCGACCGACTAGCCATGTGTGTCAATATATGAAGTATTAGAAAATACAAAGATTAGTTAATACATATACGTAGTACGGATATTTTGCCAGTAAGGATGTCGTGTCACACTTCACCGTAGTCCACACTCTTGCATCGATCACCGGTACCAGCAAGTGGGAAGGACGCTATGGTCTACGATGAACTCACTTGCTTACCTGTGGATGGGATGATTGGAAGGACTAATCTCTATCGTGCTAATGGATGTCAATGTGTTGTTTATGATGTGGAGGCGAAACTAGACTAAGTCTTTGTTGTGAGAATCCTATGTTTTGGATCAGGAAGCTCGGAACTAGCGGGCACTGAGATTACTTGGCGATGCAGATTATCATTACGAGTGCACACGTAATAATAATTTGGGGCGCATGGTAACCTTAGTGGGCGCTAGGGCCGGGATTTATGATCACTCCTTGTCCTCTTAGTTCTTGTCCTATAGGTTCAGACTTAGAATTTGATTGGCCAATAGGTTAAAAGGGAGGTCTTGTCGATATCCCTTGATCTCATTCCTAGCAAACCCAATGAGCTTTCTTCAACGTTACCTCTAAGGTTCGAACACGGAAGAGCTCGAACGTCAATCTATATGAGCAATTTGACGTAAACCCTCGCATCAGATAGGGACTGGAGATGAGAACTCCACTATATAGGAGCGGAATGACTTCCACTCAAGGTTGCCCCAAAGCCGAAGAGATGAATGTATGGTACGATGCGTGGAATGCTAAAACTGGAACCCAGTGAAGACCTAGGGTGCATCCCTGCAAAACCAGTGCGTTTTGAGCACGAGACTCTATGTGGATCAGTTATGAGACTCGTGGCCCGTGAGCTGCTGTGTTGTTATTGTGAATAAGTCATTCTCGATCTAATACATGCCCAAGTTGTCTTCGAAGGACGGTGTTTCTTTTTCAATTAGAGGACATAATATATGTTGTTGAGTTAAGAGGCTTAATCATTCTTATCTAAAAGGCTCGATAGCCCCCGTCTGAATCGACAGTGATGGTTGTTCCTATGTAGTTGTGGACTGATTGCGAAATCAGCCAGCTGTATCGCACCTCTACGATATTGCTAATCTTCGATGATGTCAAAAATTTCGACCACTAATCACGACCGAGGCAGCGTTTGAAAGTGCTATGTTAATGGCGTGTAGTGGAAAAGCAAGCCCCAACCTGTGTTTGGTTATGGACTCACTTGGAATTGCTCACGATTAACCCCTAGGAAGCCACTTCTCGATGTATTGAGTGTTCACGTTTGGTTCAACATCCCTTACGGTAGCGCTGGATCGTATTCTGAAAGATAATTTGGGGTAGACTTATCAGTTGATGGTAATGTCATACTACCTTCTTGAGATGCAAAGGTCATCGAAAGACTCCTTTACTTGCATCCACCTGTTTGTTTTTCAAGGAATATTGGTGGTCTCGGTTCAGGGGGTGAACGCCCGAGTGTGTTCGATCCGTGTGTTGTGTCTGAATTGTCGTAAAGCCTGGGGAGTGGAACCACACTTCGGGAGCCGTAATCGTGAAGTGTGTGTTCCATGATTGTCAAATGTTGCAAGACGCCTTCTGCTGACATTGAAATCCCCTCGAAAATCAAATGGCTGACTGCTGGGAGCGGTCACGTTTTTTTTTCTGTCAAATTAAACTTATCCATGGAATGACTATTCCATTGCTCCTGTTGCAATGTTGAATGGTAGCCACCCTCATTACGACAAAGGGAGTAGTTATCTATTTGGGCGACAATTGATGCAAAGTGTTTTCCATCAATTCCTATAGATACTAAGATGTTGTGTCCCCTTGTCTCGGTGGTTTGTAAACTAAGGATATGGGATCCATTCGTTATGGACAACGTGACCCATCTAATCTCTCATCATATTTCAGTACCTTCACCGTTTGGCCTACCAGGAACAAAGTCCATCGACTTCACCTAGATGACGGAAAGGCACTTTATCAGCGGACTGTCGATGCTTGTGCCAAAAGAACATGGAAGAGGACCCTAATGAGAAGGACGACTCGGCTGATTTGTCAGGGTCAATATCATTTCCATTTTATTGTGGTGTCTCGATAAATCATGATCCTTCTACCTCTACCTGTTGTTATTCTCATTGTGACCACTATCTTTGATATTGGGAAAGATGTTGGTTGGTTTCTAGGTCCTATGGATACTATTTACCACACTTCTAATAACTACGATGAGTCTAAGGCTCCCGCCGAGCCTGATGTTGCTCCTGTTATTGTTCTATGGCTCAAGCGAATCCTGTTGATGTTGCTAAGTGCGTAGCTCTTGCCGAGTTTGTTGTTTTTGTTGTTCCTGTAGCTCTGGTCGGGCTTGATGTTATTATTCCTATGGCTCTGGTCGAGCTTGATGTTCTTGTTATTTTTGAGGCTGCTGTTGAGGTTACTGTCGTTGACGTGGACATCTCTATGACCATTGCCAAGCCTTGTGACCATGTCTATGTCTATGTGGAATTCGTTGTTGTTAACCCCATTTTCCTTAAGGCTTTCATTGAACCCCTCGTTATCATTCCCTAGGCTCTTAGCAAGCCTAATATTGCCGATGGTTCTCAGGCCTTGGGATGAGTCTGTCGATGTTGTGGTTGCCATCATTCCAGTGACTTATATCAATCCTGTGGTCAGTCTCTCTAAGGGCGATATCAGCTTTGATAAGTCAATTAAATTATTTGGAAACCATCGCTCCCATTTCTGTTATGATGACGGTTGCGCTTGTTGTTCCAATCGTTCCTACTAATGAGCCTATGGAGGATTGGTTGGTGGCTGAGGATACGGATGAGGATTCCACCCCCACAAGTGAGCTGAGATGCACTGGTATGCATGCTCTCCATAAAGGATCTTTCTGTTGTTGTGTAATGTGAATTTGCTATGTTGTGTGTCATCTTGTTGTTGTGTATTCCTGTTATTGAGTTATCCCTCACGATTGTGTATTCCTGTAGTTGCACTGTTTTGCCGATTGGGTATCCATGTGGTTGCCTTGCGTTGTTGATGATGCATGCCAGTTGTTGTACTGCTCATGTAGTTGCGTTGCCTTGTTTTTATGTTTTCCTGTTGTCGTGCCGTTGCGGTGTTACCTTGTTGTGGTCTTCCTCTGTTGTCGCGCTGTTCTTGTTGCGGTGTTACCTTGTTGTAGTGTTCCTCTGTTGTCATGTTGCTCCTGTTGTGGTATTCCCTTGTTGATGTGTTACGCGGATGGGATGCCATCATTGTCGTGTTATTCTTACTGTCGTGTTGCTCCTGTTGCGGTGTTCCGTTGTTGATGTGTTACGCGGATGTATTACGACATCTGTCGGATTGCCTTGATGATATGATGACTTGTCGTTTGTTTCACTTTTGATTCCCTCGGGATGGAGAAATCACCTCAACCCCTCGTTGTTGTCATTATTCTATTTATTTGATTGTGTAGTGTCGACATTGATTACTTAGGATCTCGGATGTTTAACGGACTTTCCAGAAGTCATACTAAGACACTCTAGTCTTAGTGGTAGCACATGTATTCCTATGAAATCTAAATCTCGTGGTTGTTTGAGTAATTGACCGAATCATGGGATGACCTCTTTATATGCTCGCTCATTTCGTGAACATTATCTCTTTAAATCTAAGGCATCGGTTAGGCCGTGTCCAGCCTTAACCTATTATGTGTACTCGGGACGACTAATGATCGGTTAGGCAAATCAATGTCGGTAGGAATTCCTGCGACCCACACTTGACGAGGCGAGGCTCGTCTTTGGAGTAAGGGACTTCGAAGACCCGAGGGTATCAAAAGAATGTGAGCAATGCTATAGCCCATACTTTTGGAGACTAACAAGTGATGAAAGACTCACTTCTTTATTACCCGTCCCGCTGGATTAGTTAAAAATCATCTCTGTTGATGTGTCATGCTGAAGCTTAAAGATATACCAGTGTGGACCTACCCATAGCGTGTGAATTGGTGGAGTCCCTGGCACATGATTCTGGAGATTTTATGAGACTCAGCATTTATAGTAATGCTGTTATTCCTCTGATGGTAGGTTCATCTTGTCTTGGCATTGTTGCATATGTTCTTGGAATAACGGGACCATTTCGACCTTGGGTCAGTACTGGTGCTCCCAGATGTTCTCTTGTAGCCTTGCTCGCACTAGGGCAAAGATTCCATGTCCTTGACGGACACTATTGGAGACATCATAGTAATGTATTTTGTCAGGTCTGCGCGGTTAGGACCTGACTACTCAAGATGAGCGTGGAGGCTTACTCGTTACACCCCTAGGTGTGCAACTTGAGTTGTTGAAAGCGATGCTTTTTGTGAAGGCTCCGGATTCTTGCTTATCGTGTTACCTCGAGCATCAATTGTTTTAAATAACGACTTTGGTGCATGGAGCCGTTAAACCCTAAAGGTGAAACCTATGCCAACTGCGTGGCTTGACTTCACATATTACCTCGAATGATCACGGAAAGATGGAACCTTCGGCAGGTTGAGAGTTCCTGTTCCATGACTCTTTCCATTCAGATCTCTACATAAGATCTGATAGTCAAATTCGAGGGTAAATGGCCTGTGTTGTTCGGATGTGACTTATTAGGTTGCCAATGCCGATATGGTAGCCGGTGCCCGTGTGGTACATATAACAAGACTAGAACTACATACCTATGTTCTTGGTAGCCACTGGTGTTTCGGGTCCCTGGTTTGGAAAAGAGGAATGTGTCGAGATGTTTTTGAAACCTTACCTCTGTTTATTGCAGAAACCATTTGTGATGTTTCATATACCTCATTCCTGTGTTGACCAATGTGATGAGGTGATGTGAGCCTCTGGTCATTTGTGTTTGAGTCGACTTGCAAATTCTCGAGGGTTGTGGAACTACACGACCGGTGTGTCGTATATACACAGCTTATTGTTAGGGAACTTGGGGGTGAAAGCGGCGCAAAAACTTTCGACCTCCATCAGTCCATACTAGGCGCCCTAGTACCATTAACCACAATTGCTCAGGTGAAAGGTTGCAATTCGGTACCTAAAGGATTCCAGTCCATGTGAGGACATAGTTGCAAAAAGAAAGTTTTCAAAGGTTATTGCGGAATACCCGGCCAGAATTTCACGGGAATGAAGTCTCATTTTGAATGTAGTTGTCGGTCGACAAGAACCTAGTATATTTATCTTTATGGGGAGGTAAATATACGGTAAAGTGAGTCGGACAAAAGGATAAATAAAACGGAATACCCAGTGAGGATTCCAAGGGGTCTTTTATAACTATTTTGTGGTCCAAGTAAGATCACATGGTTAACATTACCATTCCACCCGTGGTCGGGATGTGACCCAGGTGATGATTGATCGTTGTTGGAGGGTCGTGGCTAGGCACTAAATTGCCAACTTCTATAATATCGGATTGTAGTAGTCCTTTTATCTCGAGATTGGCCTATCTTGCATATAAGCCTGGGATACTCGATTTGATATGAGTATGGCTTGTCATTCTCGAACGAACAGATTGAACGTCCTTAACTGAATTATTTCATGTTGATTAATCTCTGTGATAAATTGAATTTGTGTATTTCATCGCCAGAATTCCTATGTCATAGGAATTATCATCCCAGCGTTCGGGGTGAATTGTTCAAAGCCCTCTGGTGGGCATATGTGTACATCTCTAGTGCATCGAGTGGCAGAAGGAGATAAACAGATGCTCTGGCCTGAGTTGTTCTAAGAAACGGCCAATAAATCTTGCAGATTTGAGGCTGTTTGGATGAAACGCGAAACTGATCAGGAAGTTGTATGTTCAAGGCGCTGGCCTTAGGAACTTCAAATCAATTATAGGTCTCCACTGAGAGTTACACCTTGAAAGGGGTGTTGATAAGCATGAAAATTGTTATGGACCAAATTCTTGGTGCCCAAGTGGCTCGGAGATATTAGTCAAAATTGGTCTTGTGATGTATAAGCTCGAACTGTCGCAAGAGCTTAGTGGGACTCTTGATGAATCCCGCAAGTCAAGTCCGAGGAAGTGTTGTCAATTTCTCGATCGACGGGATCCAGGTTGACGTTAAGCTCTACTATTTCGGGAAACCGATAGATGTGTCAGATAGGGATGTCCAAGAGCTTAGTCGTAGTTGGATCATGATATTGTGATTATAGAACGTTGAGGGAGAACCCGAATTCACTTAGAAAAAAAAAAGAGATCGCGTGACACGCAAACACCCCACCCTGTTCAAGGATATTATTGTAATGGGTAACTTGAACTGAATTCCGAGACGGAATTCTCTTAACGGGGGGAGAATGTGACATCCGGCAAAAATCGATGTGTTTCCGTACGTAATTAGTATATGTAATTAACAATAATTAAGTGCAATTCTAAATTAAGTGTATTAATTTAGCCTTTAGAGAATAGCAAATTCCCCATAAGATGCATAGGAATGCATTTGTTTAATTGAAAGCACGGCGAAATCGCGTGCAAATAAACTTGTCCGGTACGGACGTTGGTGATTACCCGGTAAAACATAAATAACCGGAAAGGATCCTGGACACCCAGGATATAAAATAAAGGGTATTTTCATAAAACATAACGTGTTTTGGAAGCTCCAAAACCATAAATGAAAACTCTAAATACAAATCTCCAGGTAACGAATAAAGTGCGCGTACCGCACTCGGTGCACGTATAACTTATAATTTCACCCAACGAAAGCCAAACCAATCAACCAACACTTAAACTAGGCCATGTTTAAGGGTTATTAGAGGCTATTATAATTTCCAGATAACGCGTAATTAAAATCCGATTAAAACTCGAACGAAGCCCCGACGATAACATCCAATTGTAACTACATAGTTAGTAGATATTTTGACAAATGGACCCCACCCCAAGACCTCTAGAATCGGCCAATCCAACCCCATGTCCAAAATCTCTTTTGCTTGTGAGCTTCAAAGATATTATTTGATATGGGTATGGCATTGGAAATTTAATAATCATGAATGTACTTCTTAAATCCATAATAAGATCTCATGCTCTACACTTTGACATTTGAACAAGAAAATTCCTATTTTCTTTTTCTTTTGGCCGTGGCTACCATTACATACACACACACTCTATTTTTTCAAACAAAAGACTCTAAATCCTACACATACAAACCTTTCTACAAAAATCAAAGTGTGATTCAAGCTTGGAGCTTAACCCATTTGGAAGAACACACTAAACACCATCCAAAAATCAAGTGTTTTATTCTTCCCTAGTCTTGTGCTAGTAGTAAGTTCATTGATCTTTCTTTTGGTTCTTGAAAGTTTATATTTTTATGTTTTTAAAGCAAGTTGTACATAGGGTTGTAATATGGGTGTTAAACATAAGATTTTATATGTTTTTTTTTTCAAAACTAAAATAGATGATATAACTATGACACATGGGCCGTAGGTTCTTGGTGGTGTTATAATTGCTTTTGTAAGTTATAAAAATTACACCTACACTTATATAAGATGATGATCTAAACATAATTTGTTAATGAAACTTGAGTAACCTTAAAGGTGGTCTAGATTATCTTAAATAATAATAATCTAGAACTTAACATTGTGTTGATCTTGTTAGAAGAGGTAAGACATAAAGTTTACATATTTAAAGTTTACAAACTTTAAATTGCAAAGTTGCACTTATTGGACTTAATACACACAAATACACCTATGATTATCCTTAATATCGTCATTATGGGCTATTAAAAGTGTTGGAGCACTAATACACACCATAGTGAAAAGGTTGACATAATAAAGTTTACTAGCATACTAAGAACTTGTCATTCTTGAAAGCTAAGGATATTATTTGATAACTTTAAAAGTTAAAAGGTGTAAAAATGTCATTTTAGAAACTTAAGTTTAAAAATGTGACATTGTGAAGTTTGGTGTTAAAAATAGAAGATTGTATTTTCATAATAAGTGGTATTTTTATAAAATGGAATTTTATAAAAAAAGAAATATATAAATTACCAAAGATGTTGAGAAAAATAAAAACTAAAGTTTTTATTACGAAATTGGTAATTTTAAAGACTTGGTGAAGTTTTGTAAAAATGAGCATTTTATATCTATGGGAATATAAAAATGTTGGAGCATTTTATGTCAAAAATAACTAAGTCTTGGTTTGGAAAACACAAAAGTTATTTTATAAATTTCCAAGTAAAAATATGTAGAAATTAAAAGATGATTAATTTCAAGTGGAGCATATTGTTGGAAATCTATGATAAATAACTAAATATATATTTCGAAAGTAGGATAAATGATACTCGACGAGAAGTAATTATTCCTACAAAATATATATGTGTAACTTATATTATTCAAGAGATGAGAAATACATAAGTTTAAATGACCGGATATGGACGTATTTATATTACGACAAGTTATCGGACAAAATGTAAAACGGACGAATAAGTATATTTTGTATAACTTCCTACAAGCTACGTATATATGTTATTGCGTCTAATGTGGACATGAAAATATATACTTATAAAATGTATATAAACAACTATGGGTGAAAAGTATATATATAACACTTTTCTAAGTGTTGGAATATATTCGTGGGAGAATTAACGTAAAATAATCTCTAAAGATTTCACGTATAAACACAAGTTAAGTTCAAGAACTTGACAATGTAAAACGTAATATCGAATCGACAAGATCTTAGTATATTTATTTAATGGGAAAATAAATATATGGAATAGTGAGTCGAGTCGAAGGTTGTAAAATGTAAAATCGAATCGACAAGATCATAGTATATTTATTTAATGGGAAAATAAATATATGGAAAAGTGAGTCGAGTCGAAGGTTGTAAAATGTAATATCGAATCGACAAGATCTTAGTATATTTATTTAATGGGAAAATAAATATATGGAAAAGTGAGTCGAGTCGAAGGTTGTAAAATGTAATATCGAATCGATGAGATCCTAGTATTTTTATTTAATGGGAAAATAAATATATGGAAAGGTGAGTCGAGTCGAATGTTGGAAAATGAAATCTCGATCGACAAGATCCTAGTATAACTACTTAATGGGAAAGTAATTATATGGTAAAGTGAGTCGAGTCAGAGATAATTTTATCCAAGTTAGTTAATATATATTGAAACATATATATATTGAATAATAAGATCATGACGTGATTAAATCGGGCAATGATCTTGGTTCGCGGCGATGAACCTAACTAACTTTGAAGATAATGTTAAATGGTTATTAAATATAAGTTACGTGAAACTTATAACGGGGGTAATCCATCACCAACGGACCTAGGGCACACGTTTTAAACGGGGAATTGTATTAAATAGTGTTGTTGGGAGTTGGGTGTACAACTTGCCGATAAAACACGCGCTATAGGCCTAGTGACTTATACGGCTAGAACGCTTGTAGGTATTTTGACCATTGGGCTTGGCTATTCTCTAATATTTGTTGCACGCTACGATTAAGGTGAGTTTCACGGCCCCATTTTAAACTAATTTTACGTTTTTGGGGGAAAGATATGTTTGTTAAAATGTTGTAACATATGGGAATATAATAAGTAGCACGATGGGTACCTGGGTAACTGGAAACCACTTGGGGTAGGACCTCGCTTGTTTAATGTAACCATTAATTCAGGGATATGAAACCAAAGGAATATTTGGATAGTACTATTGGTGCCTGACGAGACCCACCTCTAGTTGATAGCGTAAACCCGGTAAAGACAAGAGGTGCACGTATTCTGAATTGAGTTGTTGTCCAAGAAACAACTCGCAGGGCAATTTGTTGTAGAGTCTTGGTTTGGTTATGGGCCCGGGATAGGTCGCCATCGTCTTGTAGGAACTTGCAACTCCTTATATAAGACACTACTTATATTATACGTCCGTTACATGCTTGTTTTGAAATGTTGTTGTGATGTGTAACTAAAACCTGTGAACTCACCAATATTTTATATATTGACGTCTTTCTAAACATATCTTTCAGGTAATTAAGTGCTAAATAGATATGAGGCTAGTGCGGTGGAAATATGAGATGTCGGATACTTATAGGGGTTTCATCAATACTTTCCATTGGGTTGGGACTTAGATGGAAAAACCCCATGTATGAAACTTGTTATTTGTTGTTTGGTAAAAGGTTGTAACAAGGTACTTATTTTCGACATCTTAGTAAAGTAATATTTTCTAATTAAATATGGTTTGTGGAAATCTTGACTTTGATATGCTTTCGAGCGTTGCGCCACGTGTTTCCGCCATTGGCGTGGTGTGACAGAGCAAGTAAATGCCCTCTTTATCTGCATTTGTAACACGCATGGTACTCTTCAAATACATTCTTAGCTCCCGGCTTAGCATATGAGGTGATCGGAAACTGATCATCTACACATCTACGTCTCAAACTCATTGGAGCTGGGTCCATTGAGTAAGCCGGCTCTAAAAATGCATTTGCCTTTTCCTTAGGCTTGATGAATTCAGTGAAATGAACCTTGGTTTCTACGGGAGTATCACAATGCAATTTTTTCAAAAGTTCTGGAGGAAAGTCATTGGTCATTTGGTGTTTAGGAAACCAAATTGTACTTTCCTGCCAGATTTTGTCAATTTTTGAATAATTCGCAAATTTTATCGGATACTCCTCGTCAGAGATGATCTTATCGGATCCTTCCATCCGATAGAACACTTTGACGGGTTTGTCAACTGAATCATTTTTCTCAATATTTTTCACATTGTTAGTAACTGATTGATTCTTTCGATGTGCATTAGCCTGAGGATGATAAAACTAAGAAGGTGAAACTGGTTCATTAGTAATTATGTGATTTTCCAAAGTAATATCACCACCTTCTTTTGGTTTCTCATCTTCAGTGTCTGAATCATCAGTCACTGGAACCACTTCTTCATCATTAAGACCGATTATCGGTCTCACATCAGAATGTGGATCTCCAATACTTGAAGTATTGGATTCATTGTCTGATGTGGAATCCGATCTAACTGAACTCTCCGGTGTAACTGTGTTGAAGTTATGATTCTCAAACAACACTGGAGAAGGAACAGATTTGTAGTTTGCACTGCCGGACTGTGATGGTTCCTCAATAATATGGTCAACAACATAAGCAATGTGCTTATAGCTCTCTAACTTCTTATTGACCTTCTTAGCAAAACACTTGACAGTTTCCATTTCCAGTTTAGTGTTTTCAAGTTCATTTATATAATTGTTAATGGCAAGTTGTTTTAAAGCAAAGGTTTTCTTTAGTTCAGAAATGTCCTTTTATACCCTTCAAGTGTTTTGTTGAACTCAAATGAATCCTTACGATAAGATTGAATGTTGATTCTAGCACTCTCAAGGTTAACCCTGAGTTGCTTGTTTTCCTCAGTCAATATATCGCAAGTACCACAATACTTATCACTATTCATGTCAATAGTGGAGTCAGAACTTACCGGTTTCAGAGCATCAGTCAAAACCATTAAAGCGAAATGAGCCTCCTTCCCTGCAAAGAACTTTGAGTAGTCAATCTTGGTGAAGGCATCATCAGCAATACATGATTTCCTAGTCATCAGAAAATCGGCTTTGGCTAGCAGCTGATCAATATCATCGTCCAAAGAATTCGCACTCGCTTCTGAATTAGCTTCACTTTCAGAGTCAGAATACACAGATTTGGGTTCATCATGAACTTCAGTGACAGAATCAATAACAGTTCCTGAAACCTTCTCATCAGTAAGCTCTTCTACTTTCTAAGCAACAGGAATCTGAGAATCATCGACTATCTCCTTAATCACCACCTCAGACACCTTTTCAGAATCCAAAACTTCTTCAACTATCACCAGCTCCTCAATATCCACCTTATTACCATAACAAGCTACATTCCCAGCAGTGATCTCCTCAACTCCCAATTGCATTCCCGTCCAGTCATACCCTTCATCGTTTTGTATCACCAAAGCCTGGTTTTGGTTTTTGGTTTGTGTTTGGCTATTTGGTGTGGAAATAGGAATAATTGTTCTGGTTGGGTTATTTGGAGTTTGTGTTTGAGTTTGGTTGTGTGTAGTTGTTTGTCTAGTATTGGTGTTTTGTCGGTTTTGGAAATTATTTTGTTGTGGATAGGTGTTGTTGTTTTGGATCTGGTAGATTACCTGATTCTGTAGTTGGCGGTTTTGATAGTTTGAGTTAAAAGGGTTCCTGTTACCTTGTTGCATCGGTTGTGTGCATTCTCTTAAAATGACCTCTACCACCACAATTGAAACATGTAACTTTGGCTTTGTTGAAGCCGTATGTGGTATTCGGAGAGGTTGCCAAATCGGTTCTACCTGTTTTCTCAATAAACTCTGTCGCCCTTCTCATCACACTGGCGAACACCCATTGAATGTCAATCAATTCCATTTCCTCCTTATCAATTTGGGCATAATCTTCATTAGTCAGCTTATTATTCCCAATCTGACTCGCCACCAGTCCATTATAAGATGCAACCATTGCAGAAACCAAAGCAATGTGTTGCTGAGCAACTTCAACGGTGACATTATTCATGTTAGAAGTTTCTAACACGACTGGACTTTGGCTTGAAGAAGCTTGTGAAGTGTTAGGAACATAAGGTTGTTGTTGAGGTGTGTTGGATGAATAACATGCTGTAGACATTTGAGGTTGTGGTGGAATGTAAGAATTTGTGGTGTAGTTTGGTGGATAAGTTGGTGTTTGGGCAAGATAGTTAATTGGTTGTCTTGGAGGTTCAATAACACTCGAAACACAAGCTATATGCGGCGCAACATTACCTGCCACACTTGAACCGGACACAGAAGTAGATGAAGAGGCATGATACAGTTCCGGATTTTGTGGAATCTGTGATCGTCTAGCTTTCCTCTTCTCCTTTAACTCTTTGTTCTCCAACTTCTGAATAAGCTCGTTGATAGTCCAGTATTGGTAAGCATCCTTCTCTTTCAATACCTCAATGTGTTGATTCCAATACGGTGGTAATGCATCAGCAAACTTATTAACCAACTCTGACATAGGAATCTTGATCTCATAGTTCGACAACTCGGTCAAAAGATGGCAATATCTCAGAATCAATTCCTTCAAAGTCTCATTCCCAACATAACTAAAGTTCTCAAATTATTTCTTCAATTCTTCCACCTTCAATCGCCTTGTCTTATCATTCCCATCATGCCTATTCTTCAGCATATCCTAAAGTTGCTTGGATGTGGTACACGATCCAAATTGATGAAGTAAATCGGTAGTCAATGCTTGAGATATCTGTGAGAAAGCCTTCTTCTCCATAGAAAATTTCTTTTTCTCATCATCAGATAAACCATCGAGTGGAATCGGTTCACCCGTGTTCTCTAAACATGGAGCAACATACTCCTTAGCAATCATCTGCCACGCCTCTGTTCCTTCCAATCCCATTCCTTCAAGATGTATCTTGAATTTCTTTTGCCACTGATTGTACTCTGCCATGTCCATCAGCTTCGGTGGACGACTCCCACTACCTGAAGACAAATCATTTATTAGAGTAGAAATAGCATTAGTAGTTTGAGAGTGTGCCGCTGCTGCTACAACGCCCCAATAATCTGTCGTCGGCTGCTGTGGAGGTTGAGTAACAGATGGTACCGAACTAGTCATAGCAAGATAATTGATCGGCTGGGATGACTGAGTGTTCATCTTTTGAGAAGCTACATCCCATGGGTTCATCGGAATGTGTTGTTGTGGTGTTGTTGGTCTTGGAGTCATCGGAAATCCCCACATGTTATCCATAATGTCCAAGATGTAAACACTTAGAAAAATTTCCTAAAATAAGCTTCGTTCGACCTCTGTAGTGAAAACGTGGGTTCGAAGTTAGAAATACCTAGGTTCGACCCTCTAAAACAGACTCGAATGTAGAAATGAAACACACAAGACTCACGTTCGACCACAATAAACCTTCGTTCGACCTCCCGGTTGGTTGAGGGAAAAACACAAGGTCGAATGTACAAACAACACACAAATAAAGTCTTGGTTCGACCTAAAAATCCCTGATTCGACCTGAAATGACCTAGGTTTGACCAAAAACTCACACGCTCGACCTAATTCTCTCTGGTTCGACCTGACCCATTTGAAAAACGGTTATTCTTTGAAAATCAGTTCATTTGATCCAAATTTTTAAAAAGATTATCAATTTTGATGATCTTAATCAGGTTATATTCGGATTTGTATGTAGATCAACTTTAATAAGTGAAACTTTTGATTTTATCCATGAAATCTTATCCAAATCAATCAATTTCCAATTAAGCTCAAAGTTTTATCAAAACAGAAAATATTTAGACAATTTTGGACCAAATTCAGTTCAAAACATATCAAATTGTAGTTGTATGATCTCGTAGGCTCTGATACCACTTTGTAGGAGGATCGGTTTTAGTAAAAACGTTTAAGTGATCATAAAAGTCTAACAAATCCAGGTGCGGAAACCCTAGATTGTTTACAATATGATATGAATCGAATCAAACACTCAAAAGTACCTTTTCAATATCTATTCTCATTAATAAACTTGTTTAAAGATGATTACAATTGAGATTACAAGTTAATAAATCAAGATCAGGAAGGTTAAAACACAGAGAGAATTTCTAGACTGAACACAAGACTCAAAATGGCAAAAGTTATAAAGTTATCAAAAAGTCAAGCTTATATATTGATCTGCATTCGACCTCTCGATGAGGTCGAATGAGTTCCTTCGACCTTCAACAAAGCTCGAATCAGTCTTCTGTCCAGAAACTCTTCCTTCGACCAAAACCATTTCTTCCTTCGACCATACATATACTACCTTCGACCTCCCGAAAATAAACAAAACACTTTATTTATGTTTAATCCAAAGCATTAGTCGCAAATATGCATCTACAGAGACTCCACTAATTTATGAATCGAGTCTGGATTCCACTCTTTAGGGATCTTAGACAACTTGTGCTAGACGAAGCTCACACCTCTCGTTATTCGATACATCCTGGTTCGGATAAGATGTACCAAGATCTCAAAACTCTCTACTGGTGGCCAAACATGAAAGCTGAAATAGCAACTTATGTTAGTAAGTGCTTAACTTGCGCCAAGGTTAAGGTTGAGTACCAAAAACCTTTGGGCCTACTTCAGCAACTAGAGATTCCTATGTGGAATTGGGATAGCATTTCCATGGATTTTATCACCAAACTCCCCAAGACACCCAGTATGCATGACATGATTTTGGTCATTGTCGATCAGCAAACCAAATCAGCTTATTTCTAGGCATGGGGTGCCTACTTCGATTATATCTGATCGCGACGCGCGATTCACTTCTCGTTTCTGGATTACTCTTCATGACGCATTGGGGACTCGCTTAGACATGAGCACGGCTTATCATCCTCACACGGATGGCCAAAGTGAACGCACCATCCAAACATTGGAAGATCTGCTACGGGCGTGTGTGGTGGATTTGGGTAACAGTTGGGATAAACACTTGCCTTTAATCGAATTCTCATTTAATAACAGTTACCACACTTCTATTTAGTGTGCGCCTTTTAAGGAACTATAGGAACATAAGTGTAGGTCTCCGATATGCTGGACTGAAGTTGGGGATAGCCAACTGACAGATCCTGATCTTGTGCACGAAACATTTGAGAAGATTGTGCAAATCAAAAACCGTATGGCCGCTGCTCGTGATCGACAGAAAAGCTACGCTGATGAGCGTAGGAAACCTTTAGGGTTACAGGTTGGAGACAAGGACCTAATAAAAGTGTTGCCTTGGAAAAGCGTGATTCGTTTTGGAAAACGGGGAAAGTTAAACCCGCGATATGTTGGACCATTAGAGATTGTGGAAAGAATCGGTCCGGTGGCTTATAGGTTGAACCTACCTACGAACTTAGTGGAGTGCATAATGTATTCCAGGTATCAAACCTTAAGAAATGTCAAGCTGATTAGTTGTTGGTGGTGCCACCTGAGGAAATCCAGGTGGACGAACAATTGCAGTTCGTGGAAGAACTAGTGGAGATTCTTGAGCAGGGCGTTAAGAAACTCAGACAGAGCACTATACCGATTGTTAAGGTACGATGGAATTCTCGTCTAGGACCGGAATATACGTAGGAACGCAGAGATCAAATGTGTATCAAATCCCACGCTTCTTTACTAACCTGAACCAGTACACAGACCAAACTCTAAACGTGAAGCGGAACACTCAAAGTGAATTTCGGGGTGAAATTCCTTTCAACTTGGGGATGATGTGACATCCGGTAACTAAACATGCATTTTTGCACTTGCTTCACAGTTTACTTGCTGAATTTCAGGACTAAATTCTTTTCAACTTGGGGATGATGTGATGCTTCGCATTTTCAGATTCATATTTTAACTAAACTCTAGTTAACTTCTACTTACATTCACAACATGTTACTTAACTAGGGTTAGTTAGGTTAGTCACACGTTTCACAGTTATAGGTTAATAACTACATAAGATGGTAATTCGGGGAATTACTGGACTATGTACACGAGTATTGAACCTCGAACGTTGGTGAAATAAGAAAATAAATAATTGTGAAATAGTTGTTTGATATTATTTGCAATTATATGCTTGTGTGAAACTATGTGTGAATGCAATTACGTTTATTTAAACCAAACACGTCACTGAAATCATAACGGACACCCGACGAATCGGCAAAGTAGTTCGGTTCTAGCTGTAGTAAACGATTTTTCAAAATTTTTCCATATGGTTTTGTCACAAAACAAAAATAGTGGCACGACGACTAGACTCCTAGGAATATTCAGTAAACTTTTGGGAGTCTAATATGTTGTGTAGGTATTTTTCATAAAATCGTTTTGACAGCGCATAATATGTCATGAAAACATAGATTGTGACATATGTGTATAAGTTCTTGTTTGAAGGCCTGTATGACTTTGTTACGACTTGAACTTGTATGTGCACTTGTATGAGACATATGTGGCATGTATAACTGAGTATAAACCTGATGTTCACCAACGGGTTTGTAGGGTTACTTGTGCATGTAGTAACACTAGGTGTCACTAATATGTTTTCACATAAATGAACGTCTTGGACAAACGAGTTTTTGTGGTGTATTGTGTATGCACATGTACTCACGTAGTGGCACATATAATATGGATTCGGGAGAACATTCCTATTACTTTCGGATTTGGATTTAGCTTCTGCAACCTAAGGTGAGTTTCACTACTTTTTCTTAAAAGCATGCATCTCGGGTTTGGAGACAACATTAATTCCTGGTTGGGAATTACTTACTTTTCTAGTCCAGTTTGGGATTACATTTTATCTTGGGTTATGGGATACATGGATTCACGGGGTAAATCGAGTTTTACTAGTTTCACATCTTTTGTCCTTGATGAACTAAACGGCACACTAGCACTGAAGTCCTACATTTATACCGAATGAGTTGCCGGGTTGGCAAGCGGGTTACTAGTTGATAGCGCTATTAGGTTTAACAAACCTCACATGGTGTTGGGAGCCGGGCGTGATGTAACATCGCACAAATTTTCATCAAATTTCTATACGAAGAAGCCCTTATTTTATCCTTTATGTGCCCAAGTCTATATTTATTTTTCCTAACTCACAACCTATATGTATATATATATATATATAAATGTATATATATATAATAATAATAATAATAATAATAATAAATAATAATAATAGTCATAATAATAATAAAACACATACCCTTAAACCAAATCCAATATCCTTTCCATATTTCCTAAGCCCAAACCCAACCACCCTTCCCCTTTCCTTATTTTCGGAGCTGGGCCTTGCTGAGCCCAATGAACCAGCCCAACTCCCATCCTTTGCTTTAAAAAAAAAAAGAAACAAAAATCTGTAGCTGCCCGGACTCGAACTCGGGCCGGCTACCAGACTAAACCACAACATCACCACTAAGCCACACTGACTATTGGTAATGAATCTGGATTGTTTATGTATTTAAACCCAATTTCAATGTTTCCTTCTTCCTTGTCTGTTCATCGCAGCAGCAGTAATATGTATATATTTTTTTTTTCTTTCTTTCTCCCACTAAATCACCTAGTTTAGGGTAAATTTAACCAATTAGTTGATGTTGACTTGTTTGCCTTTATATTTCCGCGTCTAATGCACGTCAATTACAGTTAATTCTTACCAATTATTGGTTTTCACACGTCAAACATTAACATCAAGGTCAACCATTCCAATAATACAAACCAGACACGAGCATTATAAATTGGACCCCAAACAACCTCCTACACTCGCCGAGCAACCCTTTCCAATCCCCAATTATTCTTAAAAACCCTCTGTTCGTTGATTTTATTCGTGTCTTTGACCGAGCCGTTGACTAATCGTGCAAGCTCAATTCGTGTTTGTAAGTCTAATTTTCCTTATGTGTTTCTTTATTCGGCATCTACACAGCATAAGCCCTATGATTAATTAGGTTAACAATGTGCAGATTGCTCGATTGCAATCCTAGGGCTCGAAAGTATTAATTTTGGGGAAGAACATATTGGTCTGTTTATATTTATTTTAAGTCAACAATATCCAAACACAACCACTGGCTTGGACCAGATGGTTGTGTCTGGTGCTCTCTCCCCAATCAACGCGGGTTCGAGTCCCAGCGGTGGATTCTTTTTTGTTCCCTTTTCTTTATTTAACAAATAATTATATATAAAGCATATAATTTTATAAATTCGTTTTTAATTATTAAAACTGTTTTAAAAATTCTAAAAATTTTATTTTAAGATAATCTGATAAAAAGGTTTCACCTACAATTTTTAGTTTTCAAAAATTCATTTATTTAATATATTTAATAATTAAATCAATTTTATTCTATTATATTTATAAAATTCCATTAAAATATCAAAACAATTTTATAAATTTCTACAAAAATTATCCTATGTTTGTACAATGTTAAACTTTACTGGAATGATTTTTAATTCAGAAAAATCATTTATTTTATTTTTTTTAATCAATTTTTGTTAGTTTTAATCATAATTAAATCATAATAAATCCAATTTTCAATATTTTTGCACCAAAATTTTATAGAAATTATTTCTGATCATTTAGAACAGAAATGTAAATTTTAAACTAATAATTCTTTAATTTTAGTATTTTTAAATTATTAAAGTTATAGTTTGACAATTTGTAATAAATAGATTTAATAATCTATTCTAAAGAAAATAATTTTATAAAAATTATTTTTATACTTTAAACACATTCTTTTGACCATCTTAGATTTAAAATTCATAAAAAGACTTTTGATTATTTATTTACTAATATTCTCTCAATTATCAAACATTTTTAATATTAATCAAACGAACCATTATCCCCAATTCGAAGCCCTAGAAACTTATACATTTGTAGACTCGATAGACTTAGACATATTTATTACTTTATTATAGGGTGATACTTGATACATTTGGTCGACACAATTATCCAAATTTCTCAACAGATATAACATTTTACCAAGGTGAGTTTTACATAGCCCCTTTTCTATTTATCACCATTTTTGCGGTGAAACATGTTACAACATCATTTTATGCAATTCAATCATCAATGTGTCTATGTGTTTTCTATGTTGCATTATGTCTTGAGCATGATTAGAGTAAGCACCATTCTAGCATAATCATTAACTCCGTACAAGCCGGCGGTATACATTGATAGATCTATTGGACTGACAATCCCACCCGGATACGTGCCTCCTACAAAGGTAGCGTGGGTGTTTGTTATCGTATAACATATTCAAGTGGACCATGAGCGTATGGTATGTATCATATTATAACAGTCATCAGGGTTGATTATGCACTCGATTTATTTCTAGTATGTTCTCACATATGGGCTAGATTGACATGACACATGAATTGCACAACATTTTTATTCAATTATCAAAAACCTATGTAATTCTCACCAACTTTTGTTGACCCAAAACATTTTCAACTTAACATGTTTCAGGTTCTATTTGCTTGAAGATTTGAATTGATGCTTGAAGATATGTGTATAGTTTTATTCAACTTGATGTACAAATTCTAGAACTATTGTATGTAATTCATTTAAATCATTTAATGGAATCTATTATTCACCATGAGCTACTGAACAATCATCATTACGTGACATCCCGATGTTTCCGCCATCGGTTGGGGTGTTACACGTGAATTGTGACTTTACACATTATCATTGTTGATAGACAATGATGGGAGGCACTTTTGCTCACTATTGTGAGTGCTCATTACTTAGCAGTTCGATACTACCTGTGTTTAGTTATCATGAGCGGGTTAGCTACCACTGGCATACGTTAAACTAGTGGTTATTGGTTATAGAAACTTGAACTCTTACTAACTTTGTGAACTCACCAACTTTATGTTGACACACGCTAGCATGCTTTTGCAGGTCGCTAGGTTGGAGAACGCTTAGGTCATGCATCATGTTTGTCATGGGACACTAAACATTATGAACTACTTTTAATAGTTACTTTTACTTTGGTTGGGCGCATTTGTTTGCGCATAACTAATTAACTTACTTTTTTTATTTTTCTTCCGCATTTTCTTAAAACTTATGATTGATTGATAAACTTGGCTTTTGAAAACGAATTAAATGGTTTGGGCATTTAGAGGCGTTCATATGACTTATGGCTATGAAATCCTGGTGTGTCACGCGCCTCACGGTATAAACCCCGTAGTGGAAATTTGAGGGTGTGACATGTATGCCCAATATCAATTATAATACTATATTTTGAATTGCTATGTTTACTGCCATAACTTTGATCGTCGTACATAAACATTAGTTTAATTTTTTCACTTCTTTAAACCCTAGGGCATATTTTTTTAACGGGTCAGATAGGATACGTAAATTCTCAGAGACGCCTCTGTCTATGATCTGTAAATTTCAAAGTTGATATAATCCTAATAGTGAGATTCAAGTAGAAGGTATTGCACGAATCAAAGATAGCCATGTCGTAGAAAAAATAATCATTTGGTTCGTCAATTCTGTACATGTAGGTCTCCTATAGTAGGGTGTTCATCGGATCGGATAACGGGTTATTCGGATTTTGAAATTTTAGGAGCCTATCCGAATCCGATCCGAATAATCCGAACGGATATCCGAATAATCCAAATTAAACCAAACAACAATTTTTCAATTTTTTTCATTTTTCCTAATTTATGGTTTCCTAACATTTTATTAATTTGAATTCAATAAACATACAAAAGCGAAAATAAAGATTAGTCTTAAACACAAATACAAAGTTCAAACTTCAAAATACAGTCTTCAAAACGTAAATTTAAACACAAAATCAAACTTTAAAACGTAGTATTGAACATAAAATCAAGCATCACGAAACGTGACACTAACTAGTCCATATGGATGGACGATGTTGAAGAATTATGGTTTAGTATTGGCCTCATGCCTCATGGGTTGAACTAAGTTTCAAACAATTGGTCATTCCCTTACTAAAACTCAATTGAAGCTTATTTAGGTTATTCGGTTTTCCGAATAACCCGAATAACTTAATTGTGAAATCCGAATCCGATCCGAAATCCGAATAAGTAATTCAGATTCAGATCGGATCCATCTGAATATCCGAATAAGAATTCGGATCGGTTTTTACAGTTCAAATATCAGATCAGATTTTGGAATTTTAGAACACCCCTATCCTATAGTTGATTTTGCACGTTTATATTAACTTTTGTTCCTCATAATTTTTGGCATCATTTTCAAGAAATAAATCCACATTCTGAGTAGTGGATGCCGTGTTTGGAGATGTAAGCGTTTCATTTTTTGGACAACTTGTGTTGTTGATAATGTTTTTATTGGACCACCATTGTTTTTGGTTTTCATTGATCTAGAGTTGTTTTTCTATGTAACAATTACGTTAAGTTGAAATTACACCACTTCTTTCATTCTACCGTATCTTGTTTAAATCTATTTATATACCATAAGAACTCCAATGCATTAACATCAGTAACTATATCCACCACTTTGGTCGTCTTGGTAGAAAAAAAATCATTTCGTTCTGTGCCTTCCACAATCTCCAAGCCATAATTACGATAATCCCTTGCAACACTAGCCTCTTAATCCTGGGGTTCTTGTTCTGTTTATGAATGTCGACCAAGTCTTTCACCGAAAAAGCGTATACCTGTGGAATACGACACCAAGTCAAAATACTATTCCAAACCCCCGCCGTAACTTCCCAAGCTGTAAGAATGTGATTCAAAGTCTCCTCTCCCTCCACGCACATCACGCACACAGTCCCGTTCACATTCACTCTCCTCTGAACCAATGTCATCATTGTAGGAAGGATATTAAGAACAACCCTCCACATAAAAATATTAACCTTACTCGGAATCCATTTACACCACTTGAAATCAAAGCAATTTCTACTAAAAAAGAAATAGGTAGATACGTTTAAAGTCATATAAAAATATTAACCTTACTCGAAATCCATTTACAACAATTGAAATCAAAGCTATTTCTAATGAAGAAATAGGTGGATAAGTTTAAAGAGATGAGGAAGAAATAGATAAATTTATTTTTTTCTTATATAACAAAATATAAATACTACATAATAAATCTGGTAAGATATATTTTGATACATGGAGTGTTATGAAAAACAGAAATTTAGATTTCTAAACGAAAATAAATACCAAATTAACTAGATAACCTATTTTCTTTTAAAAAGCTTTTTTTATTTTCTTTTTTTTTTTTATTTATCTAAAAGCGACTTTCCTTTATTATGTGGGGTTAATCTACAAGCGAGGCGATGTGTTGGTCTTTTTTGGGGGGCATAGTGTCATTTCTTTCTAACAGATATTGTGTTTGTATGATTAAAATTCTATGGAATGGACCGAATACTTTTCATGTTTAAAAACTAATATCAAATTTTATATTATGATTATTTTGGTTAAAGTTATAAGTCAGTGTAATGTAATATGTTTCATTTTTTTAAAGTTAGATTTAACTCTTTAGTGGTCGTGTACTGAATGGGTAGGAGGTTTGTTCTGGTGGTTCGGCTGGCTTAGCTGCTTGCTAAGTCAAGATCTTTGTATTTCTTTTGGTGAATAAATGTTTCCAACTGGTTTGAGGTGGGGTGAGTTTTTCTTTAAGGAGTTCGATCTATGCACACCACAAAAAATAAATGTTTCCAACTTTGGAATAAGTTATCTTTAACCTTGTTTGATACCGGTTAATCAAGGTTGTTGGTATCATCTTTAATTTTATGGAAACTTTTCCTTTCTTTCTCGACACACTTTTAACTTCCATACGCAAGTCGCAACGTTCTTTTCTGACACAAGATTCTACCTAGTGATTTTTTCTTCCTCGAGAACCCACATGTTCTCCTATTGGTCCTTTCTTCGTAAACAACACATATTTACACATGAAACACCTATAGAATTTAGGAGGTAGCCGAAGGTGTTCGCCGTTGATGTTGGAGGCGAGAGGTGATCGTAAGAAGTGAAAAGATGAGGTGTTGGTGTTGGTGTTGGTGTTGGTGTTGGTGCTGGTTTTGAAAATGTACGTTTTGATCTATTATAACATACTAGTGGAAATACTCGTGAGTTGCCACGGGTTCTTTTTTTTTTTTTTTTTTTTGCCGCACGTTACATGTTATATCTTACGTAATATACTTAGGGATGGCAATCAAATCCGAACCCGATGGGTAAACCCGAAACCTGACATATTTGGGAAGGGTTTGGGGTTGGGTAATCGGGTATGGGATTAGTTTTTTTTTTTTTTTTTTGCGGGTTTGGGATTTGATGATATACCCATTTACCCGACCTGATTACCCGATAAAGTATATCCGTTTATCCGATTAGATACCCGATGTAATTTCCTATATATCTTTTAAAATATGTCCCTGTGTTGAAAAATTTAACATGACTTAATAAAAAAATGATAAAAAAAAAACTCAAATCACGAATTGTCATCAAAACTATAAAACCAATTATCTAAAATCAGAACAAAATATATAGACCATTTCGACTGTTACCGTATCCCCTAACCGCCTAAGATGCTACCATCTTAATTATATTGGTCCACTAATCACTTGGAACAAAAATATTCAAAAACAGTTGTGTTTGGAACCTAACTTAAGACTATCCGTTGTCGGTCGTGAGCGAGCAGGCGTGAGCGAGCCTGGTGCTCACCCAGCCACAACAGCCCCACGTGAACAGCCGCGGCGCGAGCACAGGCGATGGTGGTCGCGTGCATTAACAGGAAAAAATGAGCTTTGGTCGCTCCTGTGCTCACCCTTAGCCACAACGTGGTCAAGTGACCGGGTAAATTACGTAATGAATAATGAGTAATGACTTAATTCTAAACATATTGGATGGTTTAAGCGTTAATGGTTGCACTTAGGTTGTAGTCAGGTTCAGATTTTTTTAAGTTTTCTGGATACTTTGGATTGTGCTGCTAACTGCTTACAAATAATGACTAAAAGTTTGTTTGTATTGTAATATCCCTATTTTCTTAGAAAGTTTATTTAGATTGATAGAAATGGTAATTTAGTCTTTTGATTTCTTGCAGCTATTACCAAATATGCAGGTGAATACGCTTAATAATTTCTCCGTTTTTTATAAAGCACTATGGACTCGTTGAAATTAATAATAAAACGCTCGTTAATTTGGTCGTTTTTTTCTCCGTTTTTATATATCACTATGGTACTCGTTGCAAAGATAATAAAACGATCGTTAATTTGGTATAATTTTTTTCTTTAAAAAATCCCGTATATAAAAGATATTAACGTTTAAAAATTATGGGAGGAAACATGAGAAAGAAAAATCTAATTTTATTTTTACATTTTTTTTCCTAAAATATCTCAATAAGTAAATCTTTTATTTTAAATTCTAAGATATGTATATCTTGTATAGGGCTTTAATTAATTTTATTATTAGATTTAAATAATAAAAACAAAATAAAAAAATTTAAATACTTTCACCTCATTATGCCACGTGGCAGGGTTGAGGCACCATTGAATGCCACATCATCTAAGTTCAATTCTTTTATTAATAGTTATAGATTATAGATAATATATCTAATTGTCCATCTAGATTGTCATCTTCTTAAAAAAAACACCAATTATTTGTATATAATATGTGTTATCTAGATCTTTTAGTGTTTTTATATGATTTAACTATTTTATATGTATACATTGTAATCATTTACATACATGTTTGATAATGCTAAATGTATTGGTTATTAGTCACGTAATCAATACCCGACACGTTTTTAGTCAGATAAATTCCAATGGATAAGTTTTTAAAATTAACGAGTTTACCCGAAACCCGCGGGTATACCCGATACAAACCCGACGGATTTTGGGACGGGTTTGGGACAAGCATACCTAATCAGGTATGGGGTTGGGATTACTTAAACCCGTCCCAAACCCGACCCATTGCCATCCTAAATTTACTTTTAAAACCAATTTGCTAAGACTGATTGGTATGGAATGGAGCCTATAGGGGCTTCATGGTGCCACATCAGTCGTCACGTAAGAATACTGCCTCCCTTTTGACATGCTAGCAATCGTTTTAATAGTGTTCCCTTTTATTATTTTATTTAAGTGAGACTCACCATATATATGCTTGTTAACCATCGTTATTGTGCTCGTGTTCGTTCAATGGTGCCCCCTAATGATGCTCATGAAATGGATGGGGACGCTATTGGTGGTTTTTTGTTGATGCAGAATGAGGATGGTTTCCATACCGCATAGCCTAGTAGAACTAATATATAAATTCACAAACAACTAATAGAATTAACATAAAAAAACAATAATCACCATGATAGGGGTTTATGGAGGCGAAGGATAAAGGCTAAGGACTATTAGGATATGGGAAAAGGCATTTTAGGTGTTTCGTGGGTCTTACGTTTTGTTTTCACGTTATGCGGATTTTATATGTTTGTCTTCCTGTATGTCTGTGCATAGGTTGTTTATGGTGGTACAGTGTCTATTCTTTCGATGCATTGTTTTCATATGATGTTATTAGTAGTTGTGTGTGTGTATCTTCCCGTTTTTTTTTTTTTTTTGGTGTGTGTGTGTGTTTTTCGTTGTGTATTTGAGCAGAGGGTCTCCCTGGAAGCGGTCTCTCTATTCCTAGGGATAGAGGTAAGGCTTGCTTACATCCATCCCTCCCCAGACCCTACTAATAGCTTTGCTATTTGTAGGATTTACTGAGCTTGGTTATTGTTGTTGTTGTAATATAACCCGACTTGTCTTAAACGCTAATTATATTATTATTATTTAAATTTTTAGTAATTATATACTTAAGTACTTATACTTGACTTAAATAGTATTTAGTTATAAAAATATAAATATTAAGTTTAAATTTAAATCATTAATTGAAGTATTATAAAAAAGTTTTATATTATTAACGTCGCCACTGCCGTCATTATCATGTAAGTTTTAGTACTTATATGCTGAAGTATTTAAATAAGATAATAGTTGATGCAACAGATTAAATAATGTATATATTGCAAAGAGCACATGTACTTTATGTTTTGAAGGTAACATGCAACCTAAAAAAGTTTGTTAAAATACAATAGTATTTCTACCCGCGCGTTGCCATGGATCACATTTTCTAAACAACAAAGTTTTAGATACAAATATAACAGAGTCACTAACAAACATTAATTTGGGAGTACAAACATTGATGATCATGGACACAAGCATTGGAGATGATCATGTGTTCAAACCTTCTTCTTTTGCACTTGAATACAAACATTTATATCTAATAAATTAAAAGTAGACTTTTATACAAATGCGTAGCCACACCACCATCCATTCTTTATGAACCTTTGATCTAGACCTTCATCCAAAATACTTCAAAATAATATGGTTACACTTGATTTTCTTCTCATATGGTCATGTAGCTTCTTACAGGGTGATTAGGTCAAATTTGGGAAAACCCGTTTGTCGTCACTCAAGAATAATGATAATGCATGGCTTTGGCATCCAGTTTTTGTGCTTTCAATGTTATTATAAATAATGGAAAATATAACAAACTTACCATCACCTCTAATGACCTCTTCTAGCATATTTCATTTTTATGCAAATATGTGATCAACACTGATAAAACTGAAGCATAATCTATATCAAAGTAAATCTACACCAAAACCTCCTTGAAAATTGAAATTATATCAACAAACCCGAAATAAGGTAAGAAGGTAAGAATGTAAACCTTAAAGCCAAAATTATCCAATTAGGGGAAAAAAATAGAAGCCCCAAATCATATTAAAAATGCATAAACTTAAACCAAAAATTAAAACAAACCAAAGAAACAAAACAATAGAAATGAGAAAGGCATACCTTCAAGCAAAATTGATGGGTAGTCAGAGTCTAGGCCACTGAAACCACATAAAATCTTATAATGTTGCACCATCAAAACTCCAAAAACAAGTAGATCACTAAGAATGACACAATCCTTTAAGTCTTGTGTTGTTTACATACATATCTTATGTGAAAACTAGGATAAACATTACTCCTAACATGGGTAAAATAAAATTCTAAAGTTCTTAATAATAAGAAAATCATATAATCTAAGAAACTAAATTTACAAAGATGACCGAACTTAAAACAAGTATTGACACCAATTCGGTCCTAAAGATTATGGGCATACTATCAAATTCAGGGAATATATTGATCGTTTTTTATAAAATTTCAATTGGTTGAGTCCAATCTAAGAACTATGAAAAAAAATAATATGTTTACTTTGAAGAGAGAGAGAGAGAGAGAGATAATGTTGTATAGTCTGAACTAATTTCCTTTTTATTGTTCATTTCTTTGTGATCTGCATGATGCCTTCTGTGACATCCGTCACTTTTCATTGTATTCTTTTTTTATTATTATCTGTACGTCATACCTCAGTTAATAAACGTGACATTATTCTTGAGCGTTTAATTCGGGTTCGTTTAATCATATATAATAATAATAATAATTATAATAATTATGTATGTGTTTGAGGCCCACCAGACTAGCCTACACCAGCCCAGCCCACAAACCATTCCAGCCCAAACCCTATACCAAGCCCACATCCAAGGCCCAACCCCCTCCCTTTGGTTTGTAAAAAATAAAAATAAAATGTGCACTGGCCGGGATTCGAACCCGTGCCAAAGCCCAAACCAACCAAACACACAACCAGCTGAGCTGAGCCTTCTATCTGATTAAACCCGGACACTTATTTATCTTATACGCGTTTTTAAAATCCTGCATTTTTGACTTGGAAAGTCAACTGCCTTGGACGCGTCTAACAATCAATCAAGATCAATGCTTGATTGATCTATAATTGGCAAACCAAAGTGATTACCGGCCTATTGCAACTCGTATACACGTCCATTACACGTCAATTGATGACTAATTGAATCAATTAAACGCGTATGATAATTAACGAGGTCAACTTACCAATTAACCCAACCCATTGATCCCCACTATAAATTGAGCCTTGACACAGCTTAACAATTCGCTCACAACTCTCTCTCAACCTCTCATACTCTCTAATACACTCTGATTTTGATAATCAAGTTTGCCGTTTGACTTTGGTCTTTGACCAGTCAATTACCCACGAATACCCACTGTAAGTTTGATGTTCTTGATGGGTTTTAATCACCGGCGTTCACTCATCAAAAGCCCTAACATCAATTGGGCCAATGATGAGTGAATTGCATTATTGAAATTTCTAGGGTTCGTGAATCTGAATTGGGGATAAACTTGAGTTTGCATATGATATTTATTAAATTCAAAACCAGAAACATCACAACCACCGGCCTAGGCCAAGTGGTTGTGACCTTGTTCCAACCCAGAGGTCACCCGGGTTCGAGTCCCGGCTCTGACCGGTTTTTATTCCTTTCTTTCCTATTTTTTTTAAACAAACAATTATACATTTATATATATATATATTAAAATCCTTTTAATCTTTTAAATTCATTTTAAAATATCAAAACTATTTTATAAATTCTAAAAAAATTACATTTGTTTAATCTGATATAAAAGTTTCATTTATAATTTTTATTTTTCAGAAATTCATTTATTTAATATTTATAATAATTAAATCATTTTTATACTATTAGATATATAAAAATCCATTTATATATCAAAACAACTTTATTAAATTCTCCAAAAATTATCCTGACTTTTTATAAAGATAAACTTTACTGAAATAATTTTTAATTCAGTAAAATCATTTATTTTATATTTTTAATCAATTTTTGTTAGATTTAATCATAATTAAATCATAATAAATCCAATTTTCATCATTTTTGCACCAAAATTTTATACAAATTATTTTTAATCATTTAGAACAGAAACATGATTTTTAAAATAAGAATTCTTTAATTTTAGTATTTTTGAATATTAAAGTTAAATGTTGGCTATTTATAAATAAATAGATTTAAAAATCTATTTTAAATGAAATAATTTTATAAAAATTATTTCTATACTTCAAACACTTTATTGTGTATATTCTAAATTCAAATTTCATTAAAAGACTTTTATTTATTTATTTATTAAATTTCTCATAATTAATGAACAATTTGTTTATTAAACAAATAAACGTTATCCCCAATTCGAAGCCCTAGAAATACATGTATCCTAGAGTTATTTCACTCACACATTATCAATTACTTTAGGTTAATCTTTTGGGAGAAATCTCAAGTTCATATTTCGTTGTCCAGTCCAATTTCAAGTTACTACGTGAACAGTGAGTACTTCCTATCCCCTTTTTGCTTTTATTCATTTTTGGGGTGTTACATGTACACTTATACAAATTACAAATACAAGTTCACATTTTTACAATACAATTCTAGTACTATGTGCATTTGCTTACAAACGTGCTTTATGCTTAGACATTACATGTAGAATACATTTGTTCTTAGTGAAATCATTAACATTGTACAAGCCGACCTTAACATTGGATAGCGCTATTTGGATTGACAACCCGCCTAGGTTGATTCTCCCCCTTTTTCATCGGAGAATCCGTGGCCATTGTTAAGTTATTATCCACTTGTTGGATAAGTACACTACAGTTCATACAGTACATTATACAGTCACAGGGTTGATTTCGCTCATTTGTTTGATACATGGTTTACATATTTGCACTGTAGCTTGCACTTGAATTGTATAACCTTTAATCTATATATATATATCAAAACTAGGAATGCTCACCAACATTTCTTATGTTGACCAAACCTATTTTTGTACATGTTTCAGGTGCAGTTTGATCAAGAAACTTTTAGCGCATTATTATGCAGTTATTTCATTATTTATATCTCATTTAAGACCTTGTATTTTACATTTCCTTGTAAGACAATTTTTGGGTTTATTTAATAATATTTACATTTAAGTACCATGTGCTTTTGAACAATCGTCACTACGTGACACCTCGATGATTCCGCCATCGGTTGGGGTGTTACAGATTGGTATCAGAGCCATGGTTATAGGGAATTAGGTTATTAGAATGCCTCTTAGCCTAGACTATAACCGAATTTCAACTTTCAGGTACAACACTTCCTAATTTTCATTACCCTTCACTTTCCTTCCTCAATCTTTCCCTTTCTTCTCCTTTTCTCCTCATCTTTCATCATGACGTATAAGGATGGTGTCCTACAAGGAGTGGAAAGACTACATCATCATGGAGCGGGAGCAGTACCTTTCATGAAGACACTCTTAGGCATAATGCCTACTCTTATTTTGCTCCTTCAAAGTTGTTGAACTTTAATGAGTGTGAAAAAGGACACGTGCAATCTGGAAGGGTGGACGCCTGTACACTGGGTTTTCTGGCATAGGCAAGCATAGCGCATAAATCCATTTACGGACCTGTTATGCTTACCTGGGGATTCCTGGAGTGAGTGTCCACTTATAGGCTAAAGCATGTCTTCTTTGATCACCATTGGGCTCAATTTCTTTGAAAAGTCAACGTTCTTGTTGGGCTTTATAGCTAGACAAGGGCAATCCAAACATGTTATACAAATATTTCAAATGATATACCTTTATTTCACATACGATATCTTGTGATCATAACTCTTATGCAATATTACACTTACATTTATTAATCTCATAACTTTTCATTGACTGTCTTGTAGATGTCTGCTCGCCGTATGCTCCGTGATGCTAGCCAACGCACTGTTCGTGCCTCTGGACAACGTTCTGATCGTCGCCTTGCTTCTCTTGTCGCTGAGCAAATTGCTGCAGTGATTCCGAATCTTGTTAGTGAGTTAACCCAGAACAGCAACAGTACCAATACTGAGGGTGCAACTCAAACTCGGTGTACCTTCAAACACTTCAACTCATGCAATCCCACGAAGTTTACTGGAGAGGAGGGTGCTACTGGCCTCCTCCAATGGTTTGAAAGTATGGAAAGTACCTTCGTGAACAGCGAGTGTCCTGATAACCTCCGCGTTCGCTATGCTACCAGTGTCCTTCAAAAGGGGGCATTGACCTGGTGGAATGGTGAGAAGCGTAATCGGGGTGCTGATGTTGCTCTATCCTTGTCTTGGACTGAGGTCAAGGAACTTATGATCGCCAAGTTCTGCCCTAGGAATGAAATGAGGAAGCTAGAGGAAGAGTTCCATGGGTTAAAACAGGACAGTGGTGAAAATCTTGCATACAACACTCGTTATCATGAGCTCAGTATTTTGGTTCCACACATGGTTACCCCGGTCTCTCGAGCAATCGAGAAGTATATTGAGGGACTGCCTGACCTAATTCAAGATGTAGTCACTGGAAGCAGACCCACTACGGTGGAAGAAGCCATTCAGCTTGCAGCCTCCTTGACTGACAAGCACGTCAAAAAGGGAAATTTGGTAAGGAAAGGAACCAAGAAATCAACTGAGAAGACCCCCACCCCTACTACTGAATCATCAAGAGTTGCTGTAGACAATACCGGTTCCAACACTAGGAAGCGGAAGTCCAGGGGTAGAAACTATGCTGTTGTGGCCCCAGTAACTCAGGCTCCAATAGCCCAGGCTCCAATGGCTCAGGCTCCTCCTGTTAAGAAGGTTTATAGTGGAAACTTACCCAAGTGTGCCACCTGTCAGTACCATCACCCCGCAAATTTTCCTTGCCGCCACTGTACCACCTGTGGTAGGTATGGTCATGTAGCTGCCACATGTCGATCTACGTTTCGACCTCAACCTATTAATGCTCAACCTGTTAATCCTCAACCGGCTCGCCAAAACCCACAACCTATAGCATATGGTCGAGCTTGCTTCAATTGTGGTGATCCGAACCACTTCAGAAACCAATGTCCAGCACTTGTCCCAGCAAACCATGCGGCAAACCCAGTGGCTCGTGGTCGAGCTTTCAACATCAATGCAACAGAAGCTCAGGAAACAAATGACGTGGTGAATGGTACGTTTTTACTTGATGGTCGTTATGCTTCAATTTTATTTGATACTGGTGCGGATAAAAGTTTTGTGTCATTAGCATTCGAACCTCTATTATCTCACACTCGCTCTAGATTAGGAGCGCCTTTCACAGTCGAGGTCGCAGATGGTAAACCCATCTCAATCGATTCTATTATTCAGGGTTGTACTCTTAGCCTTAACGAACATGACTTCACCATTGATCTTATACCCATGAAATTGGGAAGCTTTGATGTTATCGTGGGTATGGATTGGCTTTCTAAACATCATGCCGAAGTTGTCTGCTTTGAGAAATTTATTCGGTTTCCTCTCGCATCGGGTGACTTTTTACGGGTTTATGGTGAGAAACCATCCAGTGGTCTTAAACTCATGTCTTGCACCCAAGCACAGAAATATCTACGCAAGAAATACGTAGCTTTCTTGGCCCATATTGTGGAAAAGAAAGGTAAAGACAAGAGTATTCAAGATGTTCCTGTTGTTCGTGAGTTTCCCGAAGTTTTTCCTGATGATTTACCGGGACTTCCACCAGTGCGTCCTGTCGAATTTCGTATTGATCTTGTACCTGGTGCTACGCCCGTTGCTAAATCTCCATACCGCCTTGCACCTTCCGAGATGCAAGAACTTGCGAGTCAACTTCAAGAGTTGGCAGACAAGGGTTTCATTCGTCCCAGTTCATCACCTTGGGGAGCTCCAGTCTTATTTGTAAAGAAGAAGGATGGATCTTTCCGTATGTGTATTGATTATCGGGAATTGAATAAACTCACTATTAAAAACCGGTACCCTTTACCTCGCATTGATGACCTCTTTGATCAACTTCAAGGTTCGACTTGTTTCTCAAAGATCGATCTTCGTTCGGGATATCATCAGCTACGAGTCCATGAAGACGACATCCCAAAAACAGCTTTCCGTACACGTTATGGGCATTACGAGTTTATGGTTATGCCTTTTGGGCTAACGAATGCACCCGCTGTCTTCATGGATCTCATGAATCGCGTGTGCAAACCCTTCTTGGACAAGTTCGTAATTGTTTTCATCGATGACATTCTCATTTATTCTAAGACCAAATCAGCCCACGAGCAACACCTTAGACAAATTTTGAGTCTTTTGAAGAATGAACAACTGTATGCCAAATTCTCCAAGTGTGAATTCTGGCTTAAAGAGGTTCAATTTTTGGGACACATTATCAGTGATAAGGGTATACACGTGGACCCAGCTAAGATTGAGGCTGTTAAGAATTGGATTACACCCAAGTCTCCCACGGAGGTTCGCTCTTTTCTTGGCTTAGCGGGCTATTATCGTCGATTTATTCTCAACTTTTCCAAGATTGCTTTACCTCTCACTTCCTTGACCCATAAGGATAAACCATATGTATGGGGACCCAGTCAGGAAGAAGCATTCCAGACTTTGAAGAAGAAACTGTGTGATGCCCCAATCCTCACTTTACCTGACGGCAATGAGGATTTCGTGGTTTACTGTGATGCCTCTAATCAAGGCCTTGGTTGTGTTCTCATGCAACGAGGCAAGGTTATAGCATATGCATCACGACAACTGAAAAACCATGAGAAAAATTACACTACCCATGATCTTGAGCTCGGAGCGGTCGTCTTCGCACTTAAGATTTGGCGTCACTATTTATATGGTACAAAATGTGTGATCTTCACTGACCACAAGAGTCTTCAACACATCTTCAACCAGAAAGATCTGAACATACGACAACGACGATGGGTCGAGTTGTTAAACGACTACGACTGCGAGATTCGCTACCATCCTGGCAAAGCGAATGTTGTAGCCGATGCCCTTAGTCGTAAAGGCCATGCCCAGCTTTATTGTGCTCAGGTCCAGTCTGATATCAAACTCCGCATCATTGAAGCCCAACATATCTCTGTTACTGAGGGCAACATGTACGAAGAAATGTCGTGTGGAGCTGAAAATCAATTGGAAACCAAAAATGGCTTACTTTATTTCATGAACCGTCTTTGGATCCCTGATCGTGACAACCTGCGTACCTTCCTCATGGACGAGTCCCATAAGTCTCGTTATTCCATTCACCCTGGTGCAGATAAGATGTATCAGGATCTGTGTACTTTGTATTGGTGGCCCGGTATGAAAAAGGACATAGCTCTTTATGTGGCTAAATGCCTTACTTGTTCTAAAGTCAAAGCTGAGCACCAACGTCCATCTGGTTTACTTGTGCAACCAGAAATACCAGTGTGGAAGTGGGAGAACATTGCTATGGACTTCATCACGAAGCTTCCACGCACTACTCGCGGGCATGACAGTATCTGGGTTATTGTCGATCGTTTGACCAAATCTGCTCACTTCCTACCCATTCGTGAGACCTACACAGCTGAGAAACTGGCTAAGATCTACATCAGTGAGATTGTCAGCCGTCATGGTATTCCTCTAGACATTATTTCCGATCGAGATAGCTGGTTTACTTCTCGCTTTTGGCAGACATTTCAGTCCGCACTTGGTACACAACTGAATCTTAGCACGGCTTATCACCCACAGACGGATGGTCAAACTGAACGAACCATCCAAACATTGGAGGACATGCTTCGAGCGTGCATCATCGACTTTGGTGGTAATTGGGACACGCACCTACCCTTGGTTGAGTTCTCGTATAATAACAGCTACCATTCTAGTATTAACATGGCACCATTTGAGGCACTCTATGGTCGCAAATGTCGTTCCCCTGTGTGTTGGAGCGAGGTTGGTGAAACACAAATCACCGGTCCCGAACTGATACAAGAAACGACAGACAAAATTCACCGCATTCGTGAGAACTTACAAGTTGCTCGGAGCAGACAAAAGAGCTATGCCGATCAAAGGCGCAAGCCTCTAGAATTCCAAGTCGGAGACATGGTACTTCTCAAGGTTTCACCTTGGAAGGGTGTATTTCGGTTTGGAAAGAAAGGGAAACTTGCACCACGATTCGTAGGCCCTTTTAAGATCCTTGAACGAGTTGGGAAGGTGGCTTACAAGCTCGATTTACCACCGGAGCTCAATAATGTTCATCCAACGTTTCATGTTTCTAATCTCAAAAAGTGTTTGGCTGAAGATAACCTCCATGTTCCTTTAGAGGATATTCAGATCGACGAATCGATGCGCTTCATAGAGAAACCTGTGGAGATTATGGATCGTGACGTCAAGACACTTAAGCGAAGCCGAATCCCTATTGTAAAAGTTCGTTGGGAATCCAAACGAGGCCCAGAGTTTACTTGGGAGCGTGAGGACCAAATGATGTCTAAGTATCCTCACCTCTTTCCAGAGACTACCACTTGAAGGAATTTCGGGACGAAATTTCTAAAAGTAGGGGATGCTGTGACATCCGTCACTTTTCATTGTATTCTTTTTTTATTATTATCTGTACGTCATACCTCAGTTAATAAACGTGACATTATTCTTGAGCGTTTAATTCGGGTTCGTTTAATCATATATAATAATAATAATAATTATAATAATTATGTATGTGTTTGAGGCCCACCAGACTAGCCTACACCAGCCCAGCCCACAAACCATTCCAGCCCAAACCCTATACCAAGCCCACATCCAAGGCCCAACCCCCTCCCTTTGGTTTGTAAAAAAAAAAAAAAAAATGTGCACTGGCCGGGATTCGAACCCGTGCCAAAGCCCAAACCAACCAAACACACAACCAGCTGAGCTGAGCCTTCTATCTGATTAAACCCGGACACTTATTTATCTTATACGCGTTTTTAAAATCCTGCATTTTTGACTTGGAAAGTCAACTGCCTTGGACGCGTCTAACAATCAATCAAGATCAATGCTTGATTGATCTATAATTGGCAAACCAAAGTGATTACCGGCCTATTGCAACTCGTATACACGTCCATTACACGTCAATTGATGACTAATTGAATCAATTAAACGCGTATGATAATTAACGAGGTCAACTTACCAATTAACCCAACCCATTGATCCCCACTATAAATTGAGCCTTGACACAGCTTAACAATTCGCTCACAACTCTCTCTCAACCTCTCATACTCTCTAATACACTCTGATTTTGATAATCAAGTTTGCCGTTTGACTTTGGTCTTTGACCAGTCAATTACCCACGAATACCCACTGTAAGTTTGATGTTCTTGATGGGTTTTAATCACCGGCGTTCACTCATCAAAAGCCCTAACATCAATTGGGCCAATGATGAGTGAATTGCATTATTGAAATTTCTAGGGTTCGTGAATCTGAATTGGGGATAAACTTGAGTTTGCATATGATATTTATTAAATTCAAAACCAGAAACATCACAACCACCGGCCTAGGCCAAGTGGTTGTGACCTTGTTCCAACCCAGAGGTCACCCGGGTTCGAGTCCCGGCTCTGACCGGTTTTTATTCCTTTCTTTCCTATTTTTTTTAAACAAACAATTATACATTTATATATATATTAAAATCCTTTTAATCTTTTAAATTCATTTTAAAATATCAAAAGTATTTTATAAATTCTAAAAAAAATTACATTTGTTTAATCTGATATAAAAGTTTCATTTATAATTTTTATTTTTCAGAAATTCATTTATTTAATATTTATAATAATTAAATCATTTTTATACTATTAGATATATAAAAATCCATTTATATATCAAAACAACTTTATTAAATTCTCCAAAAATTATCCTAACATTTTATAAAGATAAACTTTACTGAAATAATTTTTAATTCAGTAAAATCATTTATTTTATATTTTTAATCAATTTTTGTTAGATTTAATCATAATTAAATCATAATAAATCCAATTTTCATCATTTTTGCACCAAAATTTTATACAAATTATTTTTAATCATTTAGAACAGAAACATGATTTTTAAAATAAGAATTCTTTAATTTTAGTATTTTTGAATATTAAAGTTAAATGTTGGCTATTTATAAATAAATAGATTTAAAAATCTATTTTAAATGAAATAATTTTATAAAAATTATTTCTATACTTCAAACACTTTATTGTGTATATTCTAAATTTAAATTTCATTAAAAGACTTTTATTTATTTATTTATTAAATTTCTCATAATTAATGAACAATTTGTTTATTAAACAAATAAACGTTATCCCCAATTCGAAGCCCTAGAAATACATGTATCCTAGAGTTATTTCACTCACACATTATCAATTACTTTAGGTTAATCTTTTGGGAGAAATCTCAAGTTCATATTTCGTTGTCCAGTCCAATTTCAAGTTACTACGTGAACAGTGAGTACTTCCTATCCCCTTTTTGCTTTTATTCATTTTTGGGGTGTTACATGTACACTTATACAAATTACAAATACAAGTTCACATTTTTACAATACAATTCTAGTACTATGTGCATTTGCTTACAAACGTGCTTTATGCTTAGACATTACATGTAGAATACATTTGTTCTTAGTGAAATCATTAACATTGTACAAGCCGACCTTAACATTGGATAGCGCTATTTGGATTGACAACCCGCCTAGGTTGATTCTCCCCCTTTTTCATCGGAGAATCCGTGGCCATTGTTAAGTTATTATCCACTTGTTGGATAAGTACACTACAGTTCATACAGTACATTATACAGTCACAGGGTTGATTTCGCTCATTTGTTTGATACATGGTTTACATATTTGCACTGTAGCTTGCACTTGAATTGTATAACCTTTAATCTATATATATATATATCAAAACTAGGAATGCTCACCAACATTTCTTATGTTGACCAAACCTATTTTTGTACATGTTTCAGGTGCAGTTTGATCAAGAAACTTTTAGCGCATTATTATGCAGTTATTTCATTATTTATATCTCATTTAAGACCTTGTATTTTACATTTCCTTGTAAGACAATTTTTGGGTTTATTTAATAATATTTACATTTAAGTACCATGTGCTTTTGAACAATCGTCACTACGTGACACCTCGATGATTCCGCCATCGGTTGGGGTGTTACACCTTCCAACTTAATGAACAACTAATACATGATACAAAAAATACATGTTAAAATCAAAACAATAAGTATCATGATTTCATAATGTAAGTATAGAAAGTTCCAAAGCATTTTTATAACATAAACTTATTCTTTAAAAAAGGGAAGTTGGATTTTAACACCCTGAACTGTTGACAAATGGCCGCTAACGCACTGAACTACAAAATTGGACAACACCGCACTGTACTTTCAACTTATTGGCATGTATCACCCTCAGACTAACCATGGTTAATTTTTGCTGACGTGGCATGGTGACGTGTCCATTTTGCTGACGTGACATGGGGAATTGGATTTTAACACCCTGAACTTTTGATTATTGGCCGCTGACGCACTAAACTACAAAATTGATAGATTCGAGCTTGATTCAAGAGTTTCAAGTTTGATTATGTTTGAGTTGGTCTGTAGTGAATCATTTTGTTAACATACACATATAAATGGTGGACAAATCAAACACAAACGAAATATCTTCAAGTGTGATTATTCTCCAAAATGATTCACTACAAAGATGGATTTCGGTCCAATGATACAAAGAACCTAATGACCGAACAATACAAATAATCGAACTACAGAAGACAGAGATGATGACTTGAAACTCTTGAACCAAGCTCAAATCCATCAATTTTGTAGTTTAGTGCGTCAGCGGCCAATAATCAATACTTCATGGTGTTAAAATCCAATTCCCCGTGCCACGTCAGCAAAAATGGACACATTACCATGCTAGGTCAGCAAACATGGACACGTCACCATGCCACGTCAGCAAAAATTAACCATGGTTAGTCTGAGGGTGATACATGCCAATAAGTTGAAAGTACAGTGCGGTGTTGTTCAATTTTGTAGTTCAGTGCGTCATCGACCAATTGTCAATACTTCAGGGTACAATTGAATTTTATATACATTTTTATCCATTCAGAAAACTAATATTATCTAATTGTTATCGAATGAAACAAATCATTAATAAACAAATTTAGTTGAAACTGTTTTGTGCTAACCCGACCCATGACACTTGAAGTAGCCCATTATGATTGCCTCATCATACAAACTTTAACCTAACCTACACAATTTCTAACTAAACCCAAGATTTCCACTTTCACATGCTAATACAAGAATAAAAATTTAACCATCTGCAAATAGATAATATTGAATTTTGTCATGTTTACTAATTTAGTAATCTCAAATCGATCTACCTTGCCATCCTTTTCATATGACTATACAAGGGTAAAATTGTTAAACAATATAATGTATGAATCAGATAACTATGTTACTCCAACTACTATTTTCCTTGATGATGTTTTAATTATATGTATACAAGGATACCTTCAATAATGACTGGCGAGCTGCTACCGTCTTAGGGTCTCTTTCTCTTTAATTATGTATAGAATGATACCTTCAAACACCAAAGCAATACTAAGAAGAAGAAAAAAAGGGAAGACAATCTATAATAAACATGTTGGAACTGCTAAATCAAAATTAAACCTAATGCTTTTAGTACATGTTAGCTTCCAAGATGTAGCGAACATGAACCCAACACCAATGAATGCAGTAGAAACATTCTGGAGAATTTCATAAACATTTGCAATTTTTTTTATGATTGGATATCGTCAGAAAGCCTGCTAAGGCTATCATGTTCGTGTAACACCAAAGAAGGCTATTTTTGTGATTCTATGAAAATGAAAAAAAAAGTTGAGTTAAACCATTAAAATAGAAAAATATATTTCCTTTTGCTGAGAGGAGGTGAACCTAACTTGATTAATGAGGTGTGTGAGCGGGTTCTTTCTCCATGTAACAACTTTTTCGCTCGCAAAAGAAAATAACCATGCTTGAAATGTTATGCAAACAAAACTAAAAACAGCAAAATGATAAGATGCTACTAAAGAAATGGAGGTACCAAAATGTTCATACCTGTTTAATATCTTCAACACTCTTGACCGGTTTAACAAATCATTAATTATAAAATCAAATTGTCATGTGTCGAACTGAGATCCTTCTGGTGCTACACCTGCCATGGCTGTAAATAAACGAAATTGATTATTTTAAGCAATTCAACATACATATTTCTTCTGGGGCATCGTCCGCAACTTAAATTTAAAGCAACGATATGTAAGAAATTGCTAATCCAACATATATCCATTTTCATGGTTAATTTAACATTAACACTGTTATCAACACCGATCTACAAGAAGTTACTACCAAATAACAATGATCATGAACAAGAAACATTGGTGTTATGGCTTCACCTTCCGATAAAAATCAAAACATGAGATTGAAATTTGTGAAAGTACAAAAAAATTTAAAAAAAAATAATCGAAATCAGTAACACCCCAAAAATGTATAAAAGCAAAAAGGGGATAGGAATACTCACTGTTTACGAAATAGCTTGAAATTCAACTGGACAACGAAGTATGCGTTGGAATTATTCCAAATGATCAACCTAAAGAATTTGATAACGTGTAAGGGAAATAACTCTAGGATACATGTATTTCAAGGGTTTCGAATTGGGGATAAACGTTTATTTAATAAATAAATAAATAAAAGTCTTTTTGCAAATTTTTAAGTTGATTATAGTCACATCATAAGGTTTTATGTTTGAAAATAATTTTTATAAAATTATTTTCTTGAAAATAGAATATATAATCTATTTATTTCAAATTGTCTAAATATAACTTTAATATCTAAAAAATATTAAAATGAAAGAATTTCAGAATTAAAAATTGTATTTCAGTTCTAGATAGTTAGAAATAATTCATATAAAATTTTGGTGCAAAAATATTGAAAAATGAATTTATTATGATTTATTTATGATTAAAACTAACAAAAATTAATTAAAAATATAAAATAAACGGTTTTTCTGAAATAAAAATATTTACTGAAATGTTTAAGAATATACAAGTTTAGGATAATTTTTGTGAGATTTAATAAAATTGTTTAGATATTTTTATTGAATTTTATAAATAAAAATGAATAAACTTGTATTATTAATAATATATATTAAATAAATTATTTTTGAAAAACTAAAAATTGGATGATGAACTTTATCATTTGGAGATCATATAATAATTTTTGTGGAATTTATAAACCACTTTTAGTATTTAAAAACTATTTTTAAAACTTTAATATATTAATTATATATATAAAGATGGCAAAAAAAATACTTGTTGGTTATGGGAATCGAACCCGGGCCTCTGGCCGGTTCGGATTTTATCACAAGCGTGGCCACCAACTGAGCCACACCCTGAGAACGAAATATATTGGATTGAAAATAATTATATATGTTAAATGGGTTAGTTTGATAATAGGTTTAATTTAAGAAAAATAAAACAATGTTTGTGGGGCTCGAACCTTGGCCCATGGCCGGTTCCAGCTTTACAACAGGTCGGTAAACCAACTGATCTAGATCAGTTGGTTGTTTATCCTCTGTTCTAAAACAATTATGTACACAATCAGTTTCATGTGTTCTTCCCCAATATCATATCCATTTCGAGCCCTAATTATCCAACTCATACAATTCGTGTTCAATAGCCCCTAAATCTTTGGGGCTATTGTTTACCAAGTACCGAATGTTAAAACCCACGAAAAAAAGAAACTTACAAAGAATCGCAAACGTGAATGAGCCTTGTTTAAAGAAAAAAGTCAAACGCGACCAAGGACTTTGATTTGCAGCTTGCTTAACAGAAATTGAGAGTGTAGAAAGGTAATTCGGCGAGTAGGGATAGTCTAGGAAGGTCCAATTTATAGTATTGATGCTTGGGTGAAAGAATGGTAAGTTGACTCGACTTTGATTGCAATGACGCGGACAATTGGTTTGTTTTAGGAAGGTTAATCAACGATTAATGCTGAGATTGACGCGTATGGTCAATGGAATTCAATAACCTTCCATAATTTGGCTCAAAAACGCGTATTAGCAATTGATGATGATGATCGATGGAAACAGTTGACTTTTTCAAGTCAACTGGTTCATATTAAACATAGTATAAGATAATTATGTGTGGGATTCAAAACAGATTATGATGTAGCTCAATTGGTTGGTGTGTGATGTGTATTGACCCGGCTTGGGACGCGGGTTCGAACCCCGTCCCAAGCATTTATTTTTTTGGCAAGTTTTTATCTATTATATTATTATTAACTTATATTATGATTAAACGAACCCGAATGTGTCACAGAATATTTTTTAAATGCACGAGAATGATGAAAATGTAACGTCTCATTTATTGTGGTTTAACGTACATAGAATTATATAAAAAAAATACAAAGAAAGTGACGGATGTCACAACATCCCCTACTTTTAGAAATTTCGTCCCGAAATTCCTTCAAGTGGTAGTCTCTGGAAAAAGATGAGGATACTTTGACATCATTTGGTCCTCACGCTCCCAAGTAAACTCTGGGCCTCGTTTGGATTCCCAACGAACTTTGACAATTGGAATTCGGCTTCGCTTAAGCGTCTTGACATCTCGATCCATAATCTCCACAGGTTTTTCTATGAAGCGCATCAACTCGTCAATCTGGATATCCTCTAAAGGAACATGGAGGTTATCTTCAGCCAAACACTTCTTGAGATTAGAAACATGAAACGTTGGATGGACATTATTGAGCTCTGGTGGTAAATCGAGCTTGTAAGCCACCTTCCCAACTCGCTCAAGGATCTTAAAAGGGCCTACAAACCGTGGTGCAAGTTTCCCTTTCTTTCCAAACCGAAATACACCCTTCCAAGGTGAAACCTTGAGAAGTACCATGTCTCCGACTTGAAATTCTAGAAGCTTGCGCCTTTGATCGGCATAGCTCTTCTGTCTGCTTCGAGCAACTTGCAAGTTCTCACGAATGCGAAGAATTTTGTCTGTCGTTTCTTGTATCAGTTCGGGACCAGTGATTTGTGTTTCACCAACCTCGCTCCAACACACAGGGGAACGACATTTGCGACCATAAAGTGCCTCAAACGGTGCCATGTTAATACTGGAATGGTAGCTGTTATTATATGAGAACTCAACCAAGGGTAAGTGCGTGTCCCAATTTCCACCAAAGTCGATGATGCACGCTCGAAGCATATCCTCCAATGTTTGGATGGTTCGTTCAGTTTGACCATCCGTCTGTGGGTGATAAGCCGTGCTAAGATTCAGTTATGTACCAAGTGCGGACTGAAATGTCTGCCAAAAGCGAGAAGTAAACCAGCTATCACGATCGAAAATAATGTCTAGAGGAATACCATGACGGCTGACAATCTCACTGATGTAGATCTTAGCCAGTTTCTCAGCTGTGTAGGTCTCACGAATGGGTAGGAAGTGAGCAGATTTGGTCAAACGATCGACGATAACCCAGATACTGTCATGCCCACGAGTGGTGCGTGGAAGCTTCGTGATGAAGTCCATAGCAATGTTCTCCCACTTCCACACTGGAATTTCTGGTTGCACAAGTAAACCAGATGGACGTTGGTGCTCAGCTTTGACCTTGGAACAAGTAAGGCATTTAGCCACATAAAGAGCTATGTCCTTCTTCATACCGGGCCACCAATACAAAGTACGTAGATCCTGATACATCTTATCTGCACCTGGGTGAATGGAGTAACGAGACTTATGAGACTCGTCCATGAGGAAGGTACGCAGGTTGTCACGATCAGGGATCCAAAGACGGTTCATGAAATAAAGTAAACCATTTTTGGTTTCCAACTGATTTTCGGCTCCACACGACATTTCTTCGTACATGTTGCCCTCAGTAACAGAGACATGTTGGGCTTCAATGATGCGGAGTTTGATATCAGACTGGACCTGAGCACAATAAAGCTGGGCATGACCTTTACGACTAAGGGCATCGACTACAACATTCGCCTTACCAGGATGGTAGCGAATCTCGCAGTCGTAGTCGTTCAACAACTCGACCCATCGTCGTTGTCGTATATTCAGATCTTTCTGGTTAAAAATGTGTTGAAGACTCTTGTGGTCAGTGAAGATCACACATTTTGTACCATATAAATAGTGCCGCCAAATCTTAAGCGCGAAAACGACCGCTCCGAGTTCAAGATCATGGGTAGTGTAATTTTTCTCATGGTTTTTCAGTTGTCGCGATTCATATGCTTTAACCTTGCCTCGTTGCATGAGAACACAACCCAGACCTTGGTTAGAAGCATCACAATAAACCACAAAATCCTCATTGCCGTCAGGTAAAGTGAGGATTGGAGCATCACACAGTTTCTGCTTCAATTTCTGGAATGCTTCTTCCTGACTGGGTCCCCATACATATGGTTTATCCTTATGGGTCAAGGAAGTGAGAGGTAAGGCAATCTTGGAGAAGTTGAGAATAAATCGACGATAGTAACCCGTTAAGCCAAGAAAAGAGCGAATTTCCGTGGGAGACTTGGGTGTAATCCAATTCTTAACAGCCTCAATCTTAGCTGGATCCACGTGTATACCCTTATCACTGATAATGTGTCCCAAACATTGAACTTCCTTAAGCCAAAATTCACACTTGGAGAATTTGGCATACAGTTGTTCATTCTTCAAAAGACTCAAAATTTGTCTAAGGTGTTGTTCGTGGGCTGATTTGGTTTTAGAGTAAATGAGAATGTCATCGATGAAAACGATTACGAACTTATCCAAGAAGGGTTTGCACACGCGATTCATGAGATCCATGAAGACAGCGGGTGCATTCGTTAGTCCAAAAGGCATAACCATGAACTCGTAATGACCATAGCGTGTACGAAAAGCTGTCTTTGGAATATCGTCTTCATGGACTCGTAGTTGATGATATCCCGAACGAAGATCGATCTTTGAAAAGCAAGTCGAACCTTGAAGTTGATCAAAGAGATCATCAATGCGGGGCAAAGGGTACCAGTTTTTAATGGTGAGTTTATTCAGCTCCGGATAATCGATACACATTCGGAAAGATCCATCCTTCTTCTTTACAAATAAGACTGGAGCTCCCCAAGGTGATGAACTGGGGCGAATGAAACCCTTGTCTGCTAACTCTTGAAGTTGACTTGCAAGTTCTTGCATCTCGGAAGGTGCAAGGCGGTACGGAGATTTTGCAACAGGCGTAGCACCAGGTACAAGATTAATACGGAATTCAACAGGACGCACCAGTGGTAGTCCAGGTAAGTCATCAGGAAAGACTTCGGGAAATTCACGAACAACAGGAACATCTTGGATACTCTTGTCTTTACCTTTCTTTTCCACAATATGGGCCAGAAAAGCTACGTATTTCTTGCGTAGATATTTTTGTGCTTGAGTGCAGGACATGAGTTTAAGACCACTGGATGGTTTCTCACCATAAACCCGTAAAAAGTCACCCGATGCGAGAGGAAACCGAATAAATTTCTCAAAGCAGACAACTTCAGCATGATGTTTAGAAAGCCAATCCATACCCACGATAACATCAAAGCTTCCCAATTTCATGGGTATGAGATCAATGGTGAAATCATGTTCGTTAAGGCTAAGAGTACAACCCTGGATAATGGAATCAATTGAGATGGGTTTACCATCCGCGACCTCGACAGTGAAAGGCGCTCCTAATCTAGAGCGAGTGTGAGATAATAAAGGTTCGAATGCTAACGACACAAAACTTTTATCCACACCAGTATCAAATAAAATCGAAGCATAACGACCATCAAGTAAAAACGTACCATTCACCACATCATTTGCTTCCTGGGCTTCTGCTGCATTGATGTTGAAAGCCCTACCACGAGCCACTGGGTTTGCTGCACGGTTTGCTGGGACAAGTGCTGGACATTGATTTCTAAGGTGGTTTGGATCACCACAATTGAAGCAAGCTCGACCATATGCTATAGCTTGTGGGTTTTGGCGAGCTGGTTGAGGGTTGGCTGGTTGAGAGTTAACAGGTTGAGCATTGATTGGTTGAGGTCGAAACACTGATCGACATGTGGCAGCTACATGACCGTGCCTACCACAGGTGGTACAGTGGCGACAAGGAAAATTTGAGGGGTGATGGTACTGACAGGTGGCACACTTAGGTAAGTTTCCACTATAAACCTTCTTAACAGGGGGAGCCTGAGCCATTGGAGCCTGGGCTATTGGAGCCTGAGTTACTGGGGCTACAACAGCATAGTTTCTACCCCTAGACTTCCGCTTCCTAGTGTTGGAACCGGTATTGTCTACAGCAACTCTTGATGATTCAGTAGTAGGGGTGGGGGTCTTCTCAGCTGGTTTCTTGGTTCCTTTCCTAACCAAATTTCCCTTTTTGACGTGCTTGTCAGTCAAGGAGGCTGCAAGCTGGATGGCTTCTTCCACCGTAGTGGGTCTGCTTCCAGTGACTACATCTTGAATTAGGTCAGGCAGTCCCTCAATATATTTCTCGATTGCTCGAGAGACCGGGGTAACCATGTGTGGAACCAATATACTGAGCTCATGATATCGAGTGTTGTACGCAAGATTTTCACCACTGTCTTGTTTCAACCCATGGAACTCTTCCTCTAGTTTCCTCATTTCGTTCCTAGGGCAGAATTTGGCGATCATGAGTTCCTTGACCTCAGCCCAAGACAAGGATAGAGCAACATCAGCGCCCCGATTACGCTTTTCACCATTCCACCATGTCAACGCCCCCTTTTGAAGGACACTGGTAGCATAGCGAACGCGGAGGTCATCAGGACACTCGCTGTTCACGAAGGTACTTTCCATACTTTCAAACCATTGGAGGAGGCCAGTAGCACCCTCCTCCCCAGTAAGCTTCGTGGGGTTGCATGAGTTGAAGTGTTTGAATGTGCACCGGAATTGAGTTGCACCCTCTGTGTTGGCACTGTTGCTGTTTTGGGTTAACTCACTAACAAGATTTGGAATCACTGCAGCAATTTGCTCAGCAACTAGAGAAGCAAGGCGACGATCAGAACGTTGTCCAGAAGCACGAACAGTGCGTTGGCTAGCATCACGGAGCATACGGCGAGCAGACATCTACAAGGCAGTCAATGAAAAAATTATGAGATTAATAAATGTAAGTGTATAATTGCATAAATGATTATGAATACAAGATATTGTATGTGAGATAGGAGTATATCATTTGAAATATTTGCATAACATGCTTGGATTGCCCTTGTTTAGCTATAAAACCCAACAAGAACGTTGACTATTCAAAGAAATTGAGCCCAATGGTGATCAAAGAAGACATGCTTTAGCCTATAAGTGGACACTCACTCCAAGAATCCCCAGGTAAGCATAACAGGTCCGTAAATGGATTTATGCGCTATGCTTGCCTATGCCAGAAAACCCAGTGTACAGGCATCCACCCTTCCAGATTGCACGTGTCCTTTTTCACACTCATTAAAGTTCAACAACTTTGAAGGAGCAAAAATAAGAGTAGGCATTATGCCTAAGAGTGTCTTCATGAAAGGTACTGCTCCCGCTCCATGATGAAGTAGTCTTTCCACTCCTTGTAGGACACCATCTCTATACACCATGATGAAAGATGGGGAGAAATGGAGAAGAAGGGGAAAGATTGAGGAAGGAAAGTGGAGGGAAATAAGGGGAATGATAAATTAGGAAATATTGTACTTGAAAGTTGAAATTCGGTTATAGTCTAGGCTAAAAGGCATTCTAATAACCTAATTCCCTATAACCATGGCTCTGATACCAATCTGTAACACCCCAACCGATGGCGGAATCATCGAGGTGTCACGTAGTGACGATTGTTCAAAAGCACATGGTACTAAAATGTAAATATTATTGAATAAACCAAAATTGTCTTACATGAAAATGGAAAATACATTGTCTAAATGAAATGTAAATATTGAAATAACTGAATTAAAATAAAGCACTAAATGTCTCTTGCTAAAGCACTAGATCAAACTGCACCTGAAACATGTACAAAAATAGGTTTAGTCAACATAAGAAATGTTGGTGAGCATTCCTAGTTTTGATATATATAGTAAGTTAAAAAGATATACAATTCAAGTGCATGCTACAGTGTAAATATGTAAACTATGTATCATACAAATGAGCGAAATCAACCCTATGACTGTATAATGTACTGTATGAACGGTGGTGTACTCATCCAATAAATGGGTGATAACTTAACAATGGCCACGGATTCTCCGATGAAAAAGGGGGAGAATCAATCTAGGCGGGTTGTCAATCCAAATAGCGCTATCCAATATTAAGGTCGGCTTGTACCATGTTAATGATTTCACTAAGTACAAATGTAATCCACATGTATTGTCTAAGCATAAAGCACGTTGTAAGAAATGCACATAGTACTAGAATTGTATTGTAAAAAAAATGTAAACTTGTATTTGAAATTGTAATTATGTACATGTAAACCCCAAAAATGTATAAAAGCAAAAAGGGGATAGGAATACTCACTGTTTACGAAATAGCTTGAAATTCAACTGGACAACGAAGTATGCGTTGGAATTATTCCAAAGGATCAACCTAAAGAATTTGATAACGTGTAAGGGAAATAACTCTAGGATACATGTATTTCTAGGGTTTCGAATTGGGGATAAACGTTTATTTGATAAATAATCAATTTGTTTATTAAATATAAGAAATTTAATAAATAAATAAATAAAAGTCTTTTTGCAAATTTTTAAGTTGATTATAGTCACATCATAAGGTTTTAAGTTTGAAAATAATTTTTATAGAATTATTTTCTTGAAAATAGAATATATAATCTATTTATTTCAAATTGTCTAAATATAACTTTAATATCTAAAAAATATTAAAATTAAAGAATTTCTGAATTAAAAATTGTATTTCAGTTCTAGATAGATAGAAATAATTCATATAAAATTTTGGTGCAAAAGTATTGAAAAATGAATTTATTATGATTTATTTATGATTAAAACTAACAAAAATTAATTAAAAATATAAAATAAACGGTTTTTCTAAAATAAAAATATTTTCTGAAATGTTTAAGAATATACAAGTTTAGGATAATTTTTGTGAGATTTAATAAAATTGTTTAGATATTTTTATTGAATTTTATAAATAAAAATGAATAAACTTGTATTATTAATAATATATATTAAATAATTTATTTTTGAAAAACTAAGAATTGGATGATGAACTTTATCATTTGGAGATCATATAATAATTTTTGTGGAATTTATAAACCACTTTTAGTATTTAAAAACTATTTTTAAAAGTTTAATATATTAATTATATATATAAAGATGGCAAAAAAAATACTTGTTGGTTATGGGAATCGAACCCGGGCCTCTGGCCGGTTCGGATTTTATCACAAGCGTGGCCACCAACTGAGCCACACCCTAAGAACGAAATATATTGGATTGAAAATAATTATATATGTTAAATGGGTTAGTTTGATAATAGGTTTAATTTAAGAAAAATAAAACAATGTTTGTGGGGCTCGAACCTTGGCCCATGGCCGGTTCCAGCTTTACAACAGGTGGGTAAACCAACTGATCTAGATCAGTTGGTTGTTTATCCTCTGTTTTAAAACAATTATGTACACAATCAGTTTCATGTGTTCTTCCCCAATATCATATCCATTTCGAGCCCTAATTATCCAACTCATACAATTCGTGTTCAATAGCCCCTAAATCTTTGGGGCTATTGTTTACCAAGTACCGAATGTTAAAACCCACGAAAAAAAGAAACTTACAAAGAATCGCAAATGTGAATGAGCCTTGTTTAAAGAAAAAAGTCAAACGCGACCAAGGACTTTGATTTGCAGCTTGCTTAACAGAAATTGAGAGTGTAGAAAGGTAATTCGGCGAGTAGGGATAGTCTAGGAAGGTCCAATTTATAGTATTGATGCTTGGGTGAAAGAATGGTAAGTTGACTCGACTTTGATTGCAATGACGCGGACAATTGGTTTGTTTTAGGAAGGTTAATCAACGATTAATGCTGAGATTGACGCGTATGGTCAATGGAATTCAATAACCTTCCATAATTTGGCTCAAAAACGCGTATTAGCAATTGATGATGATGATCGATGGAAACAGTTGACTTTTTCAAGTCAACTGGTTCATATTAAACATAGTATAAGATAATTATGTGTGGGATTCAAAACAGATTATGATGTAGCTCAATTGGTTGGTGTGTGATGTGTATTGACCCGGCTTGGGACGCGGGTTCGAACCCAGTCCCAAGCATTTATTTTTTTGACAAGGTTTTATCTATTATATTATTATTATTAACTTATATTATGATTAAACGAACCCGAATGTGTCACAGAATATTTTTTAAATGCACGAGAATGATGAAAATGTAACGTCTCATTTATTGTGGTTTAACGTACATAGAATTATATTAAAAAAATACAAAGAAAGTGACGGATGTCACATAATTTCATCAAAAAAATCATTAAATCGTGATGTTCATCATTCAAAACATCAAAAACGCCTTTACTAATTTCATAAAACAGATCTAAACCATACCTGTATTAGTTCCCTTCGAAGGTCTGTCATGATTCAGTTTGCTTCTTCGTTCTCGTCCTTCACCTGGTTCGTTTTTTTAGGGTTTTAGAATTAACTGACACAATTGTTTAATTTATTTTCTCATACGATCAAAATGAAAATAACAATATGAACATTTACTTACTTGATTTGCGTTTTGGAGCCATAATCCTGCTTTGATCGATTGTTATTTCTTCGTTGATGGAATGCTCTGTTTTTTTTTGTTACAGAGAGAATGATTTTGTGTGTGTTTTATGTGTGTGAATTCCACGATTATAGTGTTTGATTATGTAACCTTCCATAAATGAGATGATTTGGGTGCTATTATTAAAAAAAATCAAATTATTATAGTGGCAATTTGTCTAATTTGCCCTCCTCTTGTTAGTTGCCATTAAAAACACGCGATTGGAATTAATGTACGATGATCTTGATTAAAACACAGATGGATGGTCAGGATAGCTTCTTACACTTTGTATTTTAAGGAGGCTTTGTACAATAGCCTCTCTCTAGGAAATGCATCACAAATTTCTCACACCATATTTTCGTAGGAAATACGTTGAAAATTGCGTAATAAATGTGTAGTAATTGGTTTCCGACGAGGGTTTTTCTAACATCAAGGTTTCGTTGCAAATGCGTAGCAAATTCAAATTTGTGACACATTTTCAACAAAACCTTGATGTTAGAAAAATACTCGTCAGAAACCAATTACTACATATTTACTACGCAATTTTCAACATATTTTCTACAAAAATCTGGTGTGGGAAATTTGCGATGTATTTCCTACGCCAATTCTTACGTAATTTCCTAAGTATTTGTCATTGTTGCGTTGCAAATTTGTTTAAAAAATAAAGGTTTTTTATCGTGACAAATGTATAGCAAATTTGTCGAAATTTATGACGCATTTTTTTTTTTCTAAAAAATTTATGTAGCAAATGGTCACTTTTCTAGTAGTCTATAATAAGATGTATAAAAAAATATGAATGATATTTGAAGTGTTTTGCTGCGAAATCAATCATAGTGCCCTTTTTGTTTATGGGGGCTCCGTTTAGCTATAATTTTGTGTGTTTCTTTAAGAAGAAGTAAGCAAATATTAGATAAGAGTAAAGATCAAATATAAAGTGTTTTTCGGTAAGAACTGTGAGAATCAAATGGGATAAAAAAAATTATTTTTTTTAGAATTTTTTCCCCATGTCTTAAACATACTTTCTAGATGAATAATACAAAAGAAATTATTTTTTTACTGTAATTACGTTATTAAAGTAAATACATTAGTTTACACTAGAGTAATTATGTAATTACTCTACACGTAATTACTCTACACCAAAATTTTTATTTTTTTTAGTTTTCAATACTATGATACATGTTTAACAATATGGGAAAAAAATTTTGAAAAAAAAAAATAAAAAAAAATACCCCCCTTTGATTCTCACAGTTCTTACCAAAAAACACTTTATACAGGATCTTTCCCCTATTAGATTAACACTTAATTCTTTTTTTTATTATTATTTACTTACTTTTTTACATCTATTAAACTTTTGAATTAGTTAGACATTCGGTTCTTTACTAAATTTGTATTTTAACAATAAAAACAACCAATTACAAGCTGCGCCGCTACCCCTTTATGTATTGCAAAACTTACTCCATTGAAAATAAAACATTGGCCCTTGGCAGACGGAGAATTACTTTGCACAACTTTCTTCACGCGATCAAGGAGCTTGAAACCCAGTTATTAGTCGTTAATATAAGTTCTTTTCGAAAAATAATTTGTGTTACCAAAATGAGGTTTCAAATGAAGATATTTGTGCTCATCATTTATCAAATATGACTAAATTAGCTCGTGTATTTTGAATTTCATACACAATGTTTAAATAATGAATACATTTCTTGAAAGCATTGATATTTACGTGAACTAAGGGTGCTTACAAGTTACAAACGGTTACAACCGATTGTATATTCAAATCATAACAAATATATGTTAGTTCATGGTTTACGGGTTGAAAAGGAGTTTTAACAATTTGTTGAGGGTCTGGTCCTTGTAAACAACCGTTTGACTATTATATTACTAATAATTTTTTTTTACATACGTAAGTAACATCTTCATAAACCCATTTTCAGCAATTTTAAAAGGCGAATATAATCTAACAATTAAAAATACCTTTTTTTAAGATGATTTTCTATATCGTGGCAGAGATCATCACAACCCTCCAGAGGGGGATCCCATAGCCACTCTACAATGGTCAGACTATCTTGTTTTAACCGGTTCCACGCTGACGCGAGAATGGCCGGCCCACAAGCGAGTCGAGGCTGCGCATAAGGGGCACTAAGGCTTCCACCCTGAAAATTTTCCGCCACCTGCCACTTGACAGATGTTGCACCCTCCACAAGAGGCAAGCCTCTTTGGAGTAAATGCACGGTAGTAGAAAACCGGGGGGGGGGGGGGGGGGGGGGGGCATCAGAATCGAACCTGACACCTACAAGTAGGCTAGTTTCGACCATCACTTGGCGAGACCCTCAAATGCTTCCCGTGGGAATCGAACCCGGATCCCCCAAGAGGAAACCCGTCCGTTCACCACTAGGCTACAAGTGAGGGATAACAATTAAAAATAGCTAAAAACGCAGTTTGAGTCACCAGACCAAACTCTTTTTGCATATTTAGCTGGTTCGGCCTAACCAACCCAAATGGTTTTGTTTATCATTTTCTGAAATATTGGCCATGGATCCAACCTAAAATTCATCAAAACCCATTATTAGACTATATTATGTTTTTCAGGTTAGTTGTGATATGGAAAAAAGAATATATATATATATATATACTTATATAAGTAAAAACACACGATATATAAAACTTATATATTTAATTCACAAAATTGTAAACCAAATATATAAATGAACACATTCAATAATTATTTAACCTATAAGACCATAACTTTAATATTCCATGCCTTGCTTTTACGCACTTCCAAAAGGTTCTCTTTATTTCACTACACATGCATATATATTCACTTTTAAGACACCGTCACCATCACATGTTAATGGATTAATTCCGATTCTTGTCTTGAATTCCTCACAACCAATGGAGTCCAATTCCATTCCTTCCATTTCCTTCATCAATTCCATCCATGAATTCTTTTCTACATTCTCATGTTTTTACTCACACCCACTCTTCTCCACCTTTGTAACCATGTACACTTTGATTCTTATTTATGTTCCATCCTTTTTCCTAAAACTAGTTCTTTCCCCTGTCCTCAATTCGACCGGAATTTTACTTCTTTTCCTTCTCAAGTTAGGCGCAAACGAGAGGTTGGGGAAAGGCTTAAGTTCTCAAGAAATACAAATTCTTGGTTCAAGTCCAAATGAGAGATTGGAAAAGGAATCCGATTATTTGGAACCAAAAGTTATTGATCACAAAGACAAGCATTTTGAATTGTCATCCAATGATGGTAACAACTTGACTTTGTGCTCAAGTTATGGTCTAGAGTCGACTTCCTTAGAACAAAGATTTGTTGAACTTCTAGATAACAATCAAACCAATATAAAGCTCGAGGCTAAAGTGGAATTAGGCTTTGGATCTAGTCAAACTAGCATGGAGTCCAAGCCGGATTCTAGTTTATATCTAGAATCCAATGAAGTGTATGTAGAATTTGAGCATGATTTAGGACATGAATCCAATTCCCATGATGATTGCTACAAAGGGGAGTTACTAGATACAAATTTAATGAAATCATCACAAGCGGTTGAGAAAGGAGAGAAAAGAACGGAAATGGATTCTATTAAAATGGATGCAACAATGAAATTTCTTGAATGGAACATGAAAGCACCACTAGAGGTCATATATGAAGCATATGAAGGAGAAGAAGAATATGATGATGGTAATGAAAATATCATGGATTCTAGTAATAAAGGTGTCATGGTATTTGAGAGGTATCCATCTTTGTCCATGTATTACCCAGAGAGCGAAACAGATAGCTCGTCAGATGATGATTTTCCAATAAGCGAAAAATGGAGAACACACAAGAGTGTGTTTTCCAAATGGGAAGCGGAAGAGGATGAAAGAGACGAGCTTATTGAAATTTCACTAGATCATTATGTGAAGAGAAGTATTGAGTTTTGCCAAGATGAGGAAGATAGTTTGATTGAAATCGATATTTTCCCACAAGAAAATGAATAGTAGTTTACATAATCATATACTATATACGTATTTGTATTTTGGTTATTTTGTGTCATCAGATTGGTTTTTATAGGTGGTTCACCGCCTCACGGTTTAGAAGGATGATTCTCTAAGAATCTAGTGTCTAAACTATAACTAGTAAGACTTGCTAACCGTACTTGAAGTTATGTGTTTAAGTGACTTTTAAGATAGGTGTGCCCGCCAAATTGCAACCACCAATCCATTAACTTGGACATGATTGACATCCCTATATAATCGTGTGTTAATATGGCGCAGAGTTTTGAATGAAAAATGCATGTCGGACATCTACTAATGTATAGGTTTATATGGTTAGGATCAAATACACAATGAAAAAACACACGAAATCGTAAGAAGGGTATCAAACGGAGTCCAATTGAACTCATTCAAGTGGCATTGAAATTGTTTCATCGAACCCTACGATCTTAGTTTTTAGGTTTTTGACTTTTTGGATTTTTAGCTTGTACTTTTTAGAATTTGTGTTATATCGTCTTTTCGTTATTTTCGTCATTGTGTCATTTTTTTAATTCATTGTGTCTTTTTTCTTTGGTATTGTGTTATATTTTGTGATTTATTGTGTTTTTTATATCCTTCTCACCTTCTCATATTTTCTAAATTGTGTAGGATAACGTAAATCTAGGTTTATAATCGCTAAATGTGTCGAAACTTTCCTTTTTTAAACGGCATTACCAAAGATTAAAGTAAATAAAAAATACTTATATATATATATATATATATATATATATATATAGGGTAGGGATCCTAAGAGAACCAACCCCTATTTGAGAACTGAGAGAACCATTCTGAGCTACACATTTCATATAAAGGCAAAAAAAAAAAAAAAAAAAAAAAAATTTAATCGCACATTTTTATGCAAGGAAAATTTTTTTTTTATTTTTTTTGAATTTTTTTTTCATTTATACATATGTGTATATGACAATTATACATATGTGTATATAGCAATTATACATATGTGTATATAGCATTTTTCAGCTATACATATGTGTATATTTCAGTTATACATATGTGTATATAGCATTATACATATGTGTATAATGCAATTATACACATGTGTATACTGAAAAAAAATACAAAAAAAATAAAAAAAAAATTCCTTACATATAAAGCAGCGATTTTTGCAAAATAAAAAAAAATAAATAAATAAATAAATTTTTTTCCTTAGAGAAATGTGTGGCCCAGAATGGTTCTCTAGTTCTCAATTTGGGGAAAGGTTCTCATTTGAACCAAATCCTATATATATATAATTATTAAGAGTTTAAAACACTTCTAAATTTTAATAATCTATCTATAATTGTTAATAGTCATAAATTATAAACTTATTTTAACACATAATTTAATACTATATTTGTTAATATAAACGACAAAGTTGTAACACCTTGATATCGTTAAACAAAATGTCCTTTGGTATTTGTCAACAAAGATATTTTAACAAATATCAAAGGCTTTAAAATATCAAAGGCAACAGTGATGATGGGAGGGTTAAATGGAATTTTTTTTTTATTAAAAGGGTGAAATTTAAAAATTATAAAGTGGCTTTTTTTTTAAAAGGGATAGGAGTGTGAAAAGTAAAAAAAGAGATGTATTTAGTCAACCCTTTTATAAACTTTGTAAGGCAGGAATGGGTGCTCATAATTTTTACTTTTCACTTCACTGATTTACACAAATCTTGTACTGTCATATCACTTTACTGATTTACTTTACTGAAACATTTTTTTGGAGGCAGAACTCCACTGATTCTTTTATTTATTTTCATTTAAATATCTAAAGTTTTTTGTATTTAAATTTCACACGATTTAAATTTTTAAACCGGTTAATAATATTTAATTTCACACTATTACAACCGTCCCACCGAACGGTCAGTAAAATTGAATTGTGATTTCCTAAAAACCGTCAATTGAATTGAATTAACCTAAAACAGACAGTAAAATTGAATATTATCAGTAAAACCGTTCCAAACTTTTGTATATAAACACATCAAACCGTGGGGTTAAAACTCACACTTTACCACAATTTAAACAAACAAACACCCACACTCTACACAAAGATGAGTTGTTGGACGGAAGAACAAGAGATGGCGTTGGTGGTATGCTATAAAGACGCCACAAACGACTCGGCTCTACAACAACAACTCTCGGGGGGGGGGGGGGGGGGGGGGGCTCGGGCTCAGGCTACCCCCCGGAGGGGTTCTGGGCACGCGTGTTGGGCGACTTCAACCAACATGTCGGCAACAACGACCGGATCATCGAGCGCACCATGAGGGAGGATCCGGACCTCGATCACGAGTTGGCTATCTAGTTCACACATTTAGACTATGAGGCTCGATAAGACAACATTTTCGACCATGTAGAGGCATGGCAATTATTGCGCCAACCTTAAGTTTATTTTTCTTTGTTTTAATGTATTTTAATTTTATGTTTAAATATTAATAAATTTATGTTTTTATGTTCTTCTTTATGTTTTATGCTTTAATTAAATTTAAACAATATTAAAACAAACGGTTAAAACAAATAAGACAATATTAAATAAACGGTTAAAAGTAGTATTTTAAATCAAAAATAAAAAAAATCAAGTTATCAGCCTGTTAAAAAGAACCAGAAAACGGTTTACGGGACCACTACCAGCATTGGTGACGGCGGTGTTACCGTGCTGATAGTAGGGTACCCATAACCAGTTCTGGTGGGGCCCCGTCCCCCTAACTCAAGTAATTTAAATGTCATCATCATCATCATCATCATCATACTCAGTTAATCCCACCAATAGCAAAAGCTAAGGTAGGGTCTGAGGAGAGTAAGATATAGACAGCCTTACCTCTACTCCGTGGGAATAGAGAGGCTACTTCCAATGAGACCCCCCGGCTCGATAGTGTTGGGTTTATTTGAGACCACAGTTACCAGAATGAAGACTTTTGTTAGTTTATTATGTAGTGTGTAAGTCAAGGGACTTAATATGTAATTATGCAATAGTTTATGTGTAAACCCTAGCTGCTGCGTACTGAACCACGGGCCCTGCGCACTTAGCTTAAGTGCGCAGGCCCATCAGCATATCTATATATAGCAAGCTTTGTAGCAGCTCTAGGGTTAGGGTTTTTGGTTATCTTCGTAGCACAAGATTATTTAGCTGCGTACTTGTATGTGTTCCATGGTGTTTCAGTGAGAAATCAGTAATGGAATTGTGTTATTATTCATCTTGTGTGTCGGTTTTTATCATATTCATCTAGTTTCTTTGTTGTAGAAGATTAATCACTTAAAACACCTAATCCATAGGTGTTTCTAAGTGATAACAATCTCTTGCACTTAACAAGATCTAGTATTTGGGACTTACAATTTGGTATCAGAGCCTTTGTGCTCTAGATTGTATCTATTTAAGATATCAAAACCCCCATCTTGTTAGTTTTTATTAAGATTTTTATAAACTTTTGTGTTTATCAAAAAAAAAAAGGTGTCTTTCTTATCTATTTGCTTCAAATTTCGTTGGTGTTGTGTTTCTAGGTGTTAAAAGTTGTTCATTTTAAGTAGAAACTTCATCCAAGCATTTCAGAATGGAATGAAAAGGTTTTGGATAGGATTCAGCTGAGTTTTGTGCTTTTTAGCAGACTGATTTGCGCACTTATTTCTTGATTTGCGCACTTATTTCTTGCTTTGAGTACTTATTTCTTTTTCTGAGCACTTGGCTCATAAGCTGCATACTTGTTTCTTACTCTGAGCACTTAAATTTCTGTTTGTACGTACACACTCATTATAATAAGCTGCGTACTTATTGCTTTCATTGTCTCTGGGCACACAACTAGGGTTTCTGCACACTTAATCAGAAATCTCTGGTTGTTATGTGCACTTACTGAAAAGGCGTAGTTTTGAGTACTTGGCTAGGGTTTCTGCGCACTAAAATCTTAAACGAGAGTTTAAGTGTCTGCGTACTTTGTTTAGTACGCAGACTGATCAGTCAAGACTGAGCACTTACCATGCCCGAGTGCTGACTGATCTGCGCACTTATCAAAGAAGCAACGGCTACTCGTGTATCTTGCAAAACTGCGCATTTATCAGAAGATAAATATCTTGACAAGGTTGTTTCTACTGTTACAGGCTGCTGCACACTTGACTTGCTCATTGCGTACTTAATTGCGCACTTAAGGACTGTGGACATTATTATGGACTGTAACCTATAATATCTGAAAACCAAACTTATAAAATCAACCTAAATCAATGGCTGGTAACGATAACAACTCAACTGTAAATCCTATTACCCAACAAGAGCTTGAAACTGGAACAACAACTAGAGTTCCTAAGTTAAAGGGTGCAGAAGATTATGGAACTTGGAAAAACCGAATGAGGTCGTTCTTCTATGTCACCGACTTTACCCAATGGACGTCTATCCAGCTAGGTCCACACATTCCCATGAGAACAACTGCTACAGGGGAAGAGTTCAACCTTGATCCCTCCACCTACACTGATGTTGATAAACAGCTACTTTATAGAGACCATAAGGCTTATGGTGCCCTCACCATGGCCTTATCAAAAGATGTCTACAACATGTTTGAGGAGTACGGCACTGCTCATGATCTGTGGTTTGCACTGAACGAGTACTATGAAGGGAATGAAGAAATGCGCCAATATAAGCAAGATATGGTGCAGAAGGAATATGATATGTTCGGTAGCATTCGTGGTGAGAGTCTGAGCTCACACATCGACAGATTCATGAGTATGCTAACCAAGATGAAGAAATCAGGAATTCCCATCAACAACCGAAACTCAATCAAGAAACTTCTCGACTCCCTGCCCAAGGAATGGAGTCTACAATGCATGTTGATTAGAAAAGAGTATTTAGATGCTCAATCTACTTTGGCTGATCTCATCAACACTCTGAAGTCATTCGAAATGGATATCACCAAAAGAGAAATGAACCAGACTGTTCCGAAAGTCGCTCCTAGCACTGCTATGAAGAATCTGGCACTAATGACTCCAGTAGGTGACATGGATTCAAGCTCATCACATGTATATGTGGATGCAATGGGTGGTGGTGGTTCAAGCTCGGGAAAGTCAGTCTCATACTCTGACAAAGCTGCTAAGACACTCAACCCACAGCTCACAAAGCTTCCTAACGAACATGTTGAACTCTTCAACACATTCATGACTAGCTTTGAGGCTTTGAAGACAGGTGATCTTAAGAGTGAGATGATGAATCCTGAAGACATGTATCTAGTTGACCCGGATGATATGGAAGAAATGGATCTAAAATGGCAGATGGCTATGATCACTTTGAGGGTGAAGAGATTTCAAGATAGAACTGGTCGAAGAGTCGGAATGTGTAAAGCGGGTTTTGACAAGTCAAAGATTAGATGCTACAACTGCAAGACTCTTGGGCACTTCAAATATGAGTGTCCCACTCTGAATCAAGCAGAGATCAAACCGGCAAAAAGAATGGTGGCGATTACTGATGGAAGGGAAGCAAATCAACAGAAAGCTTTGGTGGTTGAAGACTTCGATTGGGGAGAGGAGGCAGTTGCGGTTGAAGCTGATGTGAACAAAGTATTGATGGCCAAAATCTGTACTAAATCCAAACATGGTGTGAATTCACTGGAAGGGTCGTCGGCTGAAATGCCAAAGGGTGGAATGCTAGAGAATGCTGGACTGAAGGGAGTGCTGATGGCCGAAAAGGGAAAAGAAGCCGCTTCTGAGGAAGCACTCGTAGCCGAGAAGACACCAACTAGCAAAGCAGATGAGAAGCCGCAGAATGTGCCCAAGACAGCTGAGGAAAAAGATTTGGTAAGTATTCCTCTTGAAATAACATCAAAGCTGTGCTCACCAAGGTGTGTCACAGCTGTTGCTTACTGTTTGTCTCACAATAGGAGAATTTTAAGAGAGATGGATGATATCCGAAAAATTATTCACAGCCGTTGCTTACTGTTTGTCTCACAATAGGAGAATTTTAAGAGAGATGGATGATATCCGAAAAGTCAACACCGAAATGAAAGAAAATGAGCTGGCGTATCAGCGAAAGTTAAATGCAACTATAGCTGAAATGCAAACTCTAAAAGAATTTGTCCTTAGAAAAGATTTTTTAATAAATGATTTAACAGAAAAGTTAGAGAAATCAAGAAACGAAACAAATCATCTCCAGATTATTGTGGACAAATGGAATGTAAGCAAAAATGCTCATGATGACATCATAGATTGCTCAAGGCAATCATTCGTCAAAGATGGAATTGGGTATAAGGATAAAAAGGGACTTAAAAAATCTCTGTTTTTACCTTTGAGCAAAAGTGAATATATACCTATTCCAAAACCTCATCCAAAAAATGATCTTTTTGAAAAAGAATGTGTCAAATCTGAGTCAAACTCTAATATAAGTAAAAGCAATGCAGATGTGACCCAAAAGGCTCAGGTGGACGATGATGAAAGTTGTGGTGGACAGACGATGGGTTTAGGTCACCCGGGTGCTAATTACTCTACAGCAAATTGGTTCATCTGGAATAATGATAAGTCTAAAACTATTTTGAATTCGGATGAATGTAATAGTTTAACTAAGCTGGATGACTGTAATAGTTTATCTAGGATGGATAACTGTAATAGTTTATCTAGACCGGATGACTGTACTAAATTAACTTCTAGACCAGACTTAAAGGGCGTTTTGGCCTCTGATGATAGGAAGAATCCTATCAAACGCTCTAATGTTTGTGTTGACAATGTTATGCCAGTTTGTGTTGATCTTAATGCTGCATTCTCTGATGATAGAAATGTATATAGACCATCTGTGTTTGTACCAGAACTAAAACAAAACAGGTTTGGGAAATTTCTCACTGAAGAAATTCCAGAGTTTACCCCATCATCTACAGATATTTCATGTTCTGAAGAATCACAAAGTGAAACAGGTAACTCAAGTTCTGAAGAATCACAAAGTGATACAGAAAGCAACATCAGCGAGCCTGACTGCAACACAAACGAAGAATCAAGCGATAACATTGATGAATCATGTTTAAGTGAAAGCTTCTGCTCAAACAAGATCAAGAAAAGAGCATCACAACCATCATCATCCAGACCTTCTCCAAAGATCAAGCCTAAACACTCAAAATGCTTTAGATGTGGAAATGAGGGTCATGTGGTCAAAAAATGTCATTTGAAATCTAAACCACAAAATGACGTCAAAACTCTAAACTACTTTCTGATCAGATTAAAAACCTTCAAGAAACAGTAAAAAGTTTTGTTAAAACCACAAAAATTTTGAAAAGACAAGAGTCAATTTTGGGTGAAAATCACGATAGATCAAAACTAAAGCAGACCTGGATTCCCAAAGTTAACTAAGTGAAGGTTTGAGTCGTGATTGTATATAGAGTCTCTTGTATTTATCTGTGTATTTCTTTTGTTTTCTTTTGTATTTCAGAATAAACTACAGAAATGGTTGATTGCCCTCATGAGATATCTATGGCATGTTGATAGCGGGGCTTCAAGGCACATGACTGGGCTGAAAGAACTCCTCAAAAACTATCGGTTTATTGATGGAGAGTTTCTTGCCTTCGTTGGAAATGAAAAGGGCGGAAAGATAGTTGGAATAGGAGATGTGGTTTCCGACGCACTGACTCTAGAAGATGTGAATTATGTTCCAGAATTGTGCTACAATCTATTGAGCGTATCACAAGTCTGTGACAAAGGAATCTCGGTGTTATTCAATGACATGGAGTGCATCTTTCTAAAGCCAGGATTCATACCACCCACCAATATGATTATGCTAAAAGCTCCTAGACAGAATAACACCTATGTGATAAATATGAGAGATGCCAAGTCTGAATGTCCAATGACTTGTTTACTTTCAAAGGCATCCTAGTCAGAGTCACTGTTATGGCATAGGCGATTGGGAAATGTAAACTTTAAAAACATTAACAAACTTTCTAAACTAAATCTTGTCAGAGGTCTTCCTTCCAAGGAATTCCCTTTTTCTGAAAAATGTTTAGCATGTGCCAAAGGAAAACAACACAAAAAATCGCACAAATCCAAAACAGTGAACTCAATTGACTCTCCTCTTCAATTATTGCATATGGATCTTTTCGGTCCGATTAGTGTTAAAAGCTTAGCTAAAAAATCTTATTGTTTGGAGATAACAGATGACTTTTCTTGTTTTACATGGGTGTATTTCTTAGAATACAAAAGTAAAGCTGCTAATATCTTGATGCTGTTTGTTCCTCTTATTGAAAACATAGTGAAGTTAAAGGTCAGGTCAATCAGAAGCGATCACGGAACTGAATTCAAAAATCAAAGCTTTGTGACTTTCTGCAACAACAAAGGAATTCATCTTCAGTACAGTGCTACGAGAACTCCTCAACAGAACGGAGTTGCTGAAAGGAAAAATCGCACACTTATTGAAGCTGCCAAAACAATGCTCATCGACTCCAAGTTGCCGATCATCTTCTGGGCAGAAGCTGTAAATACCGCCTGTTATGTTCTTAACAGAGTTTTAATCGTTAAGGCGCGCGGGAAAACAGGTTATGAATTACTTTTCAAAAGAAAACCTCTGATTGACTACTTCAGGCCCTTCGGATGCTCATGTACTCTCCTGAACAACTATGAGATCATAATGAAGTTCGATGCAGTTGGAGATGAGTGCTTCTTTGTTGCATACTCTTCAAGTCAAAAGGCTTATAGAGTATACAACAAACGCACCAAGATTGTCCTCGAATCCTTCTATGTAGATTGGCAGGAATCCAACCCCACTAACACAGGAGCCGGTCCTGACTGGTTCTTTGATGTGGACGTTGTTTTCAACAATTTCAATATCACTGAAGATCAAACACCTGACAATCAAGCAGCCGCTCCTTCTCCTCTCGAAGATACTCTTTACTCTTCTGAAGACGATGTTCACCCTTCACCACCCGACTCTCTCCATTAGTAGCTGATCCAATCTTTCCTATTCAACCCACAAATGGTGATACAGTTGCTGAAACTACACAACCTTCTGAAGGTACTCCAATTTCAGAAGAAACATCTTCAGCACAATAGTCTGTAAATGATCCATCCAGCTCATCAATCCCTGAAGATCACTTGTCAAATCTGCCTTCCCAAGTTCAAGAAGAGCCGAACATGAAGTTTAAATCATCTAAGAATCATCCTATTGAAAACATCATCGGACCCATCACTGAGGGTGTTCTTACCAGAAATCAGGCAGATAAGCTCAACACCGCACTCTCAGCATTCTTGTCTCAGACAGTACCTTTCAGCATTGAAGATGCAGTCAGAGATGCAAGCTGGGTAGAAGTCATGCAGGAAGAGCTTTTTTCAGTTCAGAAAACTCAAGGTTTAGGAGCTAGTGGATTTACCTGAAGGGAAGTATCCTATTGGAACGAGATGGGTTTTTCGCAACAAAATGGATGAATGTGGAGTGGTGATCAAGAACAAAGCTCGTCTGGTGGTTCAGGGTTTTCGTCAGCAGGAAGGTATTGATTATGAGGAAGTATTCGCTCCAGTTGCTCGACTTGAAGCCATCCGTATCTTCTTGGCGTACGCCTCATACAAAAACTTCAAAGTCTTTCAAATGGATGTGAAGAGTGCATTCTTGTATGGGAAAATCAAGGAAGAAGTCTACGTCTGTCAGCCGCCAGGATTTGAAGACCCTCATCATCCCAACAAATACTACAAATTGGATAAGGCTCTCTATGGTCTTCATCAAGCTCCTCGAGCTTGGTATGAGACCTTGTCCTCGTATTTGTTGCAAAATGGATACACCAGAGGGAAGATCGACATGACTTTGTTCACCAAAGAAGTCAACAAGCACTCTATTCTTGTTCAAATATATATTGACGATATTATCTTTGGTTCCACTGATGAAAATTTGTGCAGGGATTTCGAAAGCATTATGAAGTCTCAATTTGAAATGAGCATGATGGGAAAATTGTCATTTTTCTTAGGACTGGAAGTTCAGCAGAAAGAAGACGGGATTCTCATCCATCAAGCCAAATACACAAGAGACATCCTGGCAAAATATAACCTGTCAGACTGCAAGCCGTCCAACACTCCTTTTGCGGCCCAAACAACACTTGTACCAGATCTTCAAGGCCTTTCAGTGAATCCTCACACATATCGATCAATGATTGGCTCACTGATGTATCTTACAGCCAGCAGACCAGACATTATGTGGGCAGTTGGATGATGCGCACGCTTTCAGTTAAATCCCAAGCAATCTCATGAAACTGCAGTAAAAAGAGTCTTCCGCTACCTCAAAGGGACACCGAAACTTGGTTTATGGTATCCTAAGAATGATAAATTTGATTTAATCGCTTACTCTGATAGTGATCATGCAGGTTGCAGGATTGACAGAAAATCTGTCTCTGGTGGTTGTCAATTTCTGGGTAATAGGCTGGTGTCCTGGCAGAGCAAGAAGCAGACAACAGTGTCCATCTCCACTGCTCAAGCTGAATACACAGTTGCATCCAGTTGTTGCTGTCAAGTGTTATGGATCCAAAATCAGCTTTTGGACTATGGTTTGAATGTCATGCACACACCTATTTTCATTGATAATTATGCTTGTCATGACATCGTGAAGAATCCAATAGATCATTCTAAAACCAAACATATTGAAATTCAGATTCATTCCATTCGCGATGCTCACGACAAAGGATATATACAGGTGTTGCCAATAGATACTGCTGATCAAAAGGTAGATATCTTCACAAAAGCTTTTGACAAAACCCGTTTTCTTCAGTTGGTAACATGGCTGGAGATGATAAATTTTGAATGATTTCTTATTAAAAAAAACTCTACTTGTGCATAAAATATAGAAAAATCTTCTTCTTATTTCAAATAAGATTTTTGGGGGAGAAAGTAAAACCGGTCTATCCCTTCTGCAAAATTTCAAAAATTAATTTAAGAAATGATAGAAACTAATCATATTTCGTCAGCATGTGAATAGGACCCAGAGGATGTTGTGGCCTCAAGCAACGATGTGTCGGTAGATTCAGCCTGGAATCAAGTAAACTGCTAATAGGTGATTAACAGTAAAGATCTACATGGAAAGCTGGATTCCCACTGTGCTATAAGTCTACACAAGCTGAGTCCGGTCATACACAGGTTGAGAGATCAAAAGACACAGAAAATTTTGTGCATATGTAATCAAAAGACACCTAAGAGTGCAAGCTACCAATGCGGGGCTAGGAAAATTAATCAAATGAGTAGCAAAAGACACGCAATGTTAGTGACGTGCAAACATATTTAGATAGCTCAACAAGCGATCAGATGATCATCTTCTCTACTTATGGTAACATAGACCTGAAGCTCTCATCATCTGATCAAAATAATGATCATCTTCTTTGCTTATGGTAACATAGACCTGAAGCTCTCATCATTATATTTCGATAAACCTTAAGGATCGGTAGGCTTATACCTAGCACAAGTGGGGTCCACAAAATTTTCGTCAATATTACCGAAAACATGATAAACATCATCACCAAACACATGTTGAAAGAGAAAAGGCATGGATTTAAGTGGACAAGCATACCGACAGTTTTTCTTAGGCTGCAGCTATCCAACGGAAAGTTGAAACGTGATCCAGCAGGTATGGTTAGTATGATCTTGAATGCAGAAGGTGAGATATGGTAAATCCCTAATCATGAAAGGATTTGGGCCCCTGCGTACTACTTGGGCCCCTGCGTACTAAATGGGCTTTGCGTACTTACTGGGCCCTGCGCACTAAGCTTAAGTGCGCAGGCCCACGTTACTGTTGTATATATATATACTGTGTAATTTTTTTTAATAGTTGTTACCATCTACAAACCCTAATTTTCTTTTACCCAAACAAATCATCTTCATCATCCTCATCATTCATCACCACGATTAATCACCTAATCACCCTCTAATCACTATTAATCCACTCATTCTTCTCCATTTTAGTTGTTTCTCTTCATACTTAAGATAGATAATGTGCTGACTGTTTTGTTTCTTGTGATTACAGGGGTTACTTGATCGATTAAACGAAATCAGTGTGGGTTTTGGGGTTTTTGAATATTAGGTATTTATATTGAAGATTGCGTACTTACTGTTGAACATTGCGCACTTGTTTCATAGAAACTGTGCACTTGTTTCAAACATATCCAAACCTCTAAAACCCTAGACTCATGCGTACTTGTGCTGCGCATGCGTACTTGGTTAGTACGCAGATTGGTCTGTCAAGGCAGTGGGGTTACCGTGTCCGAGTCTTGACTGACCTGCGCACTTGTGTTCTCGTGTGTTCTGGATCTTGGCCCTACGTACTAGCCTAAGTGCTTAGCCCACTGTGTCTTATAAGACTTGCGTAGTTGTCTGAGCACTTAGCTCACAAAAATGTCATGCGTACTTGAACATTTGAACTTCATATGACCATACGTACTTGACTATCCAAGACCATTGACCGGATTGCGTACTTAGACTGTTACTTGTGCACTAAACCTTGGACATTAATGATGATAGACTGTAAAATCAAATGAATCATGCACACTTATAAAGCAAATAAATCAAACATAATCTTATGACTGACCAAAACACGGAACATGAAAAACTTAAAATGGTCTAAGTCCGTTATATGTCTAAGTCTAAGATGAGTCGTTGGTCGTCTGCCTACAATCAAGAATTCTAACTTGTTTTTCGTGCACATGACCTGAAACAGATGGCACTTGAATGGGACCCAAGAGGCATGCACAACCAGCCCATTAATCTCGAGACTGACGATATAAAATTCAGAGATGTTGTTGCATGGATCCGGCGTAGCAGGATCGGATATGCGGTGGAGCACAGTCTACATGTTTTTGGAGATCAGCTAGATATGAGGTCGTCGATGGCGTCAGAAGAATCAACGCTACAGTCAAAAACAAACCAGTGATTATCTCGGAAGAAATAGTCAGAAGCGTGCCGAGACTTGGAGATCAGCCTGGAACAGTTAGATTCTTATCCAAAGCTGATATTCACAGTGAGTTCAAGAAAGTCGGGTACAAAGAAGAATTCGACAAAAGAGGGAACATCAAGAAGAGCAAGCTGACCAGGGATTGGAGACTGATCAGTCACGTATTTATCATATCTCTATGTCACAGGAAAGGGGGATATAATGCTCTTAGCACGGAGTGGTCGAGTGCTATGATAAAGATCTGTAAGTGTGAGCCGTTTAATCTGTCTAGGATGATTTTTGACTACCTGGTAAAGAACGCTCAGTCTGATTCCAACAAGTGGGCTATGTATCTTAGATTTGTGCAGATGATGATAAATGCACAGCATGAGAATCTGCCTCTTGGTGACGAGTACAACTTTACCAGAGGTGCACGATTTTTTACTGAGTGCAACACTACTGATTGGGAGCCTATGTTTGAGAACATGTACCCGGCCCAACGCTACCCAGCTATCATAGAACTATACAACAAAATTCAGAAAAGGAAGCAAGACATGGCAGAAGCTCAACAAAGAACAGCTACTGAACCAGCTCCATCTGAGCCTGCTCCCTCCTCAGCTCAACCAACTACTAAAGAAAGATCTCGAGAGAAAGCTAGAGGCAGAAGGGTGGTCACTGAAGCAGCTCCCTCAAAGGTAGTTAAGAGAAAGAGGCCGACTGGTCTGTTGCAAGAAGGCAGAGAATCACAAACAGAGGAACAGCTGGAAACTGCACGAGCCCTACAACAAGTAGCTGAATTCGAAAGGGCCCAGAGAAAAAGACGAAGGGAACAGTTACCAGAATCTGAGATTCCTCGTGTGATGACTGAGGATGATGTTGAGGCAGAAGTGATTCTTGAATCAATGTTTGGGGTGGAAGATCAACATGGACCATCAACTACTAGTGCTCCAGCCCCCAAAGCTCCTTAACAGAGGCCAACTGAACCATCCTCCTCAGCTCCTGCTGCACAACGCCGCAAACCTGTGCACCAGGATCTGTATGAGAAGTTGGGTAAAGAAGTAGGAAAGACTGCTGCAAAGGAGATCTGTACTCTTAAAAGCTCTGTGCACAACAATCAGGAGCTGAAAAGAAAGATCAAGAAGCTGAAACACAAGAACAAGAATCTTGAGAAGGTTGTGAGGGATCAAAGATATCTCATCAAGTTTCAGACCCAAGTACAGATGAAGATGTTCAACATGTTTCAGGAATGTCAGAAGCAGCAAAACATTGCACCAAGTATAACATCTGATGAACTTTTTGATTTCGGGAAGTTCCTTGAAGAAGAGAAGGAGAAAGAAAGGATAGCTGAAGAGAGTGACGTGGATGAGATTAGTGAAGACGAGATGCCAGAGATGTTCGTAGAAATGGGTGATGAAGAAGAAACAGTTTATGAGACGTCTGATGGTCATAAGGTGTGTCCAGAAAGATCCACTTGGTTCTCTAGAAGGCCTATTACTATTCCAGCTCTCCATCAGAACATCCACCATACAAGAAAAGCACACCAAGAGAAGATCATCTCGTGGAAGTACGACGAGTTGAAGAGGTTGTTCGTGATCAAGAGATGAGGGGGAGTTATCCAATACTTCAAAGGTCGAACTAATCTGAAGTCTCTCCCTCGCTGGGATATCAAGGAACTAAGCAGAGCCCCCTTCATCAACCATACCAACGATTCCACTGGAACCATGCTGGCTAGATTCATTGAGAAGGAATGTGACAGTGACTTCCAGATATTCAAGCCACAGAAGCCAAGAAGACGCATCTCAAAGAAGAGAATCGATCCTGCTACCGGACTGGGAAGGATCACCTATGTGATAGACCCTCCCAAGGTCGTCACTAGAGTCCCGATTCGTCAAGAGCTTCCAGTCATGCTGAAAGATTTCAAGAAATGGTTTTATGATAGTAAGACTGGTGAAGTTGTAATCAAATCAAAGGATGATGCAGAGATCATGAGGATTCTTGATCTGGTAGATGTATTTGCCTTTAACTTATCGGACCTGAATATGTTATTTGCGAATCAGATCAACGTAGGAGCGGGAAATGTACTATTTGAGGAAGCTATACTATTCAGAAGGGCAGTGGATCGAGAAATGAAGCTGAAGCAAGAGATGCTTGACTTAGTGGACAGGATCAATGCAGAAGATCTTGCTAAAGAACAGAAGGAAAAAGCTGTCAAAGATGCTGCTGCAGAAGAAACACAAGCTGTAGCTGAAACTGCTTCAGAGGTGCCGATTCAAGAACCAGCAACAGCATCTGTTCCAGAGAGACCTGCTCAAGAAGAACCTGCAGCTAAGACTACTCAAGAACCACCTATCGTTGAAGAAGATCTTGCTGCCGTTTTCATTCAAGACCCCCCGGCGCAGGCAGAGAGAGAAGAGGGGGAGACAAGTGACGTGACAATTGATTGAGATGGAAGAAGAGCTTGTAGTTGCGGTCTAGGGGGAGTATTGTTGGGTTTATTTGAGACCACAGTTACCAGAATGAAGACTTTTGTTAGTTTATTATGTAGTGTGTAAGTCAAGGGACTTAATATGTAAATATGCAATAGTTTATGTGTAAACCCTAGCTGCTGCGTACTTAACCACGGGCCCTGCGCACTTAGCTTAAGTGCGCAGGCCCATCAGCATATCTATATATAGCAAGCTTTGTAGCAGCTCTAGGGTTAGGGTTTTTGGTTATCTTTGTAGCACAAGATTATTTAGGTGAGTACTTGTATGTGTTCCATGGTGTTTCAGTGACAAATCAGTAATGGAATCGTGTTATTATTCATCTTGTGTGTCGGTTTTTATCATATTCATCTAGTTTCTTTGTTGTAGAAGATTAATCACTTAAAACACCTAATCCATAGGTGTTTCTAAGTGATAACAATATCTTGCACTTAACAAGATCTAGTATTTGGGACTTACAGATAGTGGTTTTGTATCAAGCCTTGGACATAAGGCACATAAAACTTAGCAACCGGGACAAACCCGATTGGTGCATGTACCCCCTTGTCTTTTGGCTATCAACGTCACCACCTGATGCATGATTAACCGTCCATCATTTTTAACGTTATTTTCACGAAATTAGTAATATAACGTTAAAATTAGTGCAACTTTACTTTTACCCCCTGAGGGCCGAAGTAATTTAAATGTATACTATATTAAAAAAGAGTTCAACTTGACAAATGAAAATACATTAAATTTCTAAGAGTAGAGAGAATGGGGCGGGAGAGTGGGGCGGCGGGAACATTACCCCCTTGGGGCGTGGTGGAGCCGGCGGGAGGGTGAGGCGGGGAGGGGAAGGTGAGCGTGGGGGGAGAGGTGAAGGTGACGTGGCGGATGGTGGTTGGTTGCTTTGTGTTGACCGTTTATTAAAAAAAATCAAAAAAATAAGAAAACAACCGTTGCATATAACGGTCAAAATTTTTTTTTTTTAACTTTATATATATCACCCCATTTTATTAAAAAAACACCCACTACATTTCACCACAACCTCTTATCTTTTCAAAATTTATACCATTCTTTACCAAATTTTATACATTTCTTCATATAATTTTTAAAAAAATGAACCCATACAACAGAGGCTATGACCCGAACAACCCATTCAACTACGTCCCGAACCTGAATACGCCACCGGTTCGTCCCGTACCAACCCGTCCACCCTTTCCATCACCTTGTCCCGACTACGCGGGTTATCTTAGTGGACAGATTTTTCCAAATTTTCCATTTAACGACTCCCCCGTTCCTAATTTTTCTTCACAACAACTCATACCTTTAACGCCACCGGATAGCATACCCGAAACGCAAGAAGAAAATATTGGGGGTTCATCGTCCGGTAAAAAACAACCCGGTAAAAGAACTCACAAAAAGAAGACGCCGGAGGAGAAGGCGTTGGCCGCCGCAAACCGCCAACCTCTAAAGTGGACAACCACCAAAGAGGTTGCCATTACACGAGCATGGATAAGTGAGTCGGAAAACGCGATTCAAGGTATTTGTAATATTTTTTTTAGACATTATATTTTTTTAAACATTATATATGACTAACGGTTTATTTATTTTCTTTTTGTGTAGGAAATAATCCCCACAAACCCGACTTTTGGGACAACATAAACAACGCGTTCCATAACTTGATGGGTCGAGAGATGTATCGATTTAACGATAGTCTCTCCTCCAAGTGGACGGAGATAAACAGGGCGATGAACGCCTTCAAGGGTTTTTATTATCACGCTAGAAATTATCCAAGAAGCGGTGAAACGGGCAGCGACTACCTAGCTAATGCCCTAAAAGCTTATCGTGATGACAAGGGCTTGGAGTTCAAGTTTTTGCACTGTTGGGAGATCGCGAAAAACCATTCAAAATGGGCGGACGTGCCCTCTGCTTCCGATTCGTCCAAAAGGACAAAAACAAATTCCTCTCATAACCGTCCGGGTGAACGTGATGTCGAGGACGCAGTTAACTTGGATGATGATGACGACTTCGAGGAGGAGTTGAGTCGTCCACCCGGTCGAGACAAGTCTAAAAAGAGGGTGCATATGTCCTCTGCTTCGGGTTCGGGATCGGGATCAGGCAAAGGTACTTACAGCAATGACTTGTCCGACATACATGACACACTCATCCAATTCAACACGATTCAACTACAGAAGCTCAGGGAGAAAAAAAAACCATTCGCGAAACCTTTGAAAAAAAGTTGACTATGAAAGAACAGCGCGAAAAACGCGAAGATATGAAATTCATCGCATTGAACACCAATCATCTCAGCGGTCAAGAGTTAGAGATGACCCTAAAACTTAAGCGCGAGCTCATGGAAAAATATAATATGTAATTTTTTTTATTTTCTAAGTTTTTATTTTATTTTTCGGTTTTTTTATGTTTAATTTTTATGTTTAATTTATTTTCTAGGTTTTTATTTAATTATATTATTAATATTTGTGAATTTTAATTCATATGTTAAAGTTTTTTATAAAAAAAATGAAAAAAAAAAAATGCCGCATGTCACTTCCCTCTATGGTCTAAAAGGATTTTGAACTGTGTTGAGTGCAGTGGGCTAATCGTAAATGCTTGGTTAATATTACAGTTGAGCGTCATGGGCTGAAAATATAAGCCCATGTGTACTTAGTTACTGGATCCCAAACAGCAGACCTAAAATATGTCCATTAAGCCCGGACCATCCAACTATCCAAAGTACATAATTCTTATGAAACTTACCATTAATTAATTATAACCACAAAGCTTAGGTTTTGCACAAAACCGTAACACCATTTTGTTTGGAGAATTATATAAGATAAACTTCTAAATTACAACATCCTTATACCATGTGGATTATAATCGTCAATCAAACCGAAGTTGCAAGAAATGACTCACCCTTATAAATTTGTGTATCAAAAGTGCACATGAAGTTTTAATTCAGTGTTCTAATGCATTTTTGATTCACCGTTGTAAATTTAGAGGTATTAACCGTGTTGACTTGCAGGGTTGAATAGGTGAACTCAAATCCAACTCATATTTTATTAATTGTCGTGTTTTCTAGGACACACTTAAAATCATGTTCTGTCTCTATTCTGTTTAGAGTATACCTGTTTGATGTTCATTTGTGAAAAAAAAAAAAAAAAAAAAAATACTACATATTGAAGTAATAAGAATTTAAACGACCAATAACTCAAAGCAATGAGTGTCTTTATAGTCATTTTTGTTTTTATATATCTCATTTCATTCAACAAACTTGATAAAATAAAACTAATAAAATAAAATAAAACTACTTGAAGCATGAATTGATTAAAAAATCGGATGATTAATTTCTAGAGCTGTTTATAAAGCTAGCGGCTCGTTTGAAGCTCCATCGAAAAATGCTTGACAAAAACTGGCTTGATTTTTAGACTAGCCAACTCGGCTCACTTCATAAATGGGTCGAGCCCAAGACAAGGTAAGCCCGGCTCATGACTCGCTCGTTAGTTAGCCTATTGACTCTCTTGTTAAGCTCGAATATACTTAATCTTAAGTTTTATATGTCTACAAATTATAACCAAAAAGTATAACATATATTTAAACCATACTTTACTCATTCATATAATTAAGCTTTGCTAAAAAAAAATGAAGATAAAAAACCAAAACAGTTTAATAGCAAAGAAAAACAATATGTAGCTAGCAAAATCCTGGTTTCAGTTTCTTTGAATCTACAATCTTTCCTAATTTGAAAAAAAAAAAAATGCGCCGACTCGACACATTACAACCCTATAGTTTCACTTTGAAAAACAAACCGTTAATATTTAACTTCAAATTTTAACATCTTTCATCTCTAAAATTTAGATATAACTTTTTTATTGGAAAGAATGCTTTAAACTGATTTACAAATGATTGTAATCACCAATGATGAATTTAATTGTTGCTTTAATTTAATTTATTTGAACATAAATTACAAATTGTGAAATTATTGATTAGAATGGTTAATAGTGGTTCAAAAAGTTTCAAAACAATTTTGGTATAATAGATGTGCACCTCATATCTCTTTCGAAGGGAGGAGCGTCACCCGATTTGGCCACCGGTTACCTCACTATCCTGGTATCCTCCCAGTAGTACCGTCATCGATGGCAGGGTAGCGAGAGCGGGTTGGTTTCACGGGTAAACGGTCACGATTTGTCCACGGTTGTTTAATGTTTTCAATTTCAAACCTCTCCCCCATGCAACGGTTAGTTTTTTAAATAATAAAACAATTACCAATTAAACTACAAAATACTAGAGGACAAGAACCAGTCTTACCCGAGTAGAGGGTAGAAATAATTATATTTATCACAAGCAGAGTGGTACCATAGATAGGAATGGCAACTAATAGAATATAATCGGAATAATATATTAGAATTGACATATAATCGAATTGATATGATAGAATATAATTCCCCTCCAGAAGTTATAACTGTAAAGCATGTTTATAAAAGAATATTTTAAATAAAAGAATTATCAATAAACGAACTGGCCATTCACTTTATAAAATACACGACCTCACCAACTTTATGTTGACAGAAACTATTTTTGGCATGTGTTCAGGTAACCCAACAGATATGATGACGTGGATCCTGGAAGACTAAAGACTGTTATTATCCTGAGTTCCGCTGCGTAGCTCCGATAACCCGACCCGACGACCCGGCTTCGACAGCTAGGGTCGTTACAATATCATAGCTAATTCAACTCTTTTTGTATCCCATTTGAATCTACCATATCTAATTCAATAAGATTTCTCATAGATCTTTCCCATTTTTCGGGTTAACGAAAAGAAGCTAATAAAATGAATTTCAAACATTGACGTTTCGCCTATCATTATACTTTTCTGAGAGTTAAAATCGGCCAATTAGTGTGTGTTTAGGGTTATGGAATGAAAAATTAGTGTTCATAACCAACACAAAGTGTGACTTACCATTGAAGGAGGTCGGATTCTTCATGGATCTGGTGAACTGTTCATCGATCAAGTGAAAATCATGGTGACGCTGTTGAATCGCCAGAGAGAGAGAGAGCGCACCTAATGTGTATCTGATGAATGGGGGCGCGTAAAGTTTGCTGAATGAAACCCTAATGTGTATGTGTATCCCGTGTTTTCTCATCTTGCATTATAGTCTTGTACATTTTGCATTATAACTTGCACCCTCTAAGAGGTTAAAAGTTTTAGTGCATTAGATCATTGTACAACATGCTTTGAAGCTTGTACATCTCTTAAAAGTGGCAAATGACCATTTCTGCCCTTCCTATATGCTTATTAATATAGTATAGATAATATCAAAATTCATTATTAAATTACAAGACACACAATCAAACTAGAAAAAAAAACATAAATTAACCTAATCTAGACCGCAACAAGCAAAAAACTGTCATGCCGAAACGTGTTCATAATTATTGTTGTACCTATCCGTATACTCGACTTGTGTGACTTCGATTACCACGTTCTCAACTATATCACCGTCCTTTGTAGTTCTTTTGAAGAGTGTGTTCAATCGGTCACACTTATTACTAAGATCCGATCACTTTCATGCAAGTGAATCTATAGTGCGGTTACTTGGTTTGAAATTTTTAGGGTGAAAGTAATTTTTTTTTTGGGAATTTTTTTTAAACTTAATGATATCAAATGGTCATATGTTGTTCTTTTTTTAACTTTTCATATATTTTTTTTTAATTTAAATAAAATAATAAAACTAAATTAAACATAAATAAAAATTAAATGAAAAATAAAATTTTTAGGGTAGTGGTTTAGGTGTGACAACTTGCACCCTTCACTTTTCATAAATGTGCATAATTGGTTCCTCAACTATTTCAAAATTTTCATTTTTAACCCTCGTATTTTAATAGGACCAAAATTCACAATTTAATAAAACTTATAATTTTAATAAGTAAAAGTATGCACGTTTTATACTCACATCTACGCCCGAGCACGTATGTTTCAGACCTTGATACTCAAAGCCCTTAATTTTTGGTCCTAAAACAACTTAGAAACAGAAGGAAACAAGTCTATAACTTATAATTGATTAAATTAGAAAAATTATTTTTTTTAGCCCTCGCGGTCCGCTAAGACAGTCAAACAGTCAAAGTTCTAGTCAAAGTCCTAGTCAAAAGTCCTAGTCAAAATGCTAGTCAAAGTCCTAGTCAAATAGTCAATTCATCTTAAAACCTTACTTTATTGTGTTGACCAATTTTAAAGCCTAATTGAATCCAAAACTAATATAAAAACCCACATATGACTCATTACACTTTGCACCTCTAAATCGATTGTTTCAATTCGATTAAACTCTCCCTCATACCTTTCTTCTAGAGTATATTACTTCTACATTTGAAGCTTTGATTATAAGCTCTTGTAATTGGCGAATTGGAAGCTTGATATTTTTCCTATTCGGTTTCTTTCCTTCTAAATTGGACTAGTTTCGTTGTTGAATATTTGGATTGCTCGCATTTTCACGCTCGCTTAGTCATCTAGTCATTTGGCGAAAGTGAGTATTTCATATCCCATTTTTGTCTTTATTCACTTTTGGGGTGTTACATGTACACTTATACAAAATGCAAATACAAGTTAACATTTTTACAATGCAATTCTAGTACATTGTGCATTTGCTTACATACGTGCTTTATGCTTAGACATTACATGTAGAATACATTTATACTTAGTGAAATCATTAACTATGTACAAGCCGACCTTAACATTGGATAGCGCTATTGGATTGACAACCCACCTAGGTGATTCTCCCCCTTTTTCATCGGAGAATCCATGGTCATTGTTAAGTTATTATCCATTTATTGGATAAGTACACCGCCGTTCATTTTAGTACATTTATACAGTCACAGGATTGATTTCGCTCATTTGTATGATACATAGTTTACATAAATACACTGTAGCTTGCACTTGAATCGTATAACATTTTTCCAACTTACTATATGTATTAAAACTAGGAATGCTCACCAACATTTCATATGTTGACAAAACTTATTTTGTACATGTTTCTGGTGCAGTTTGATCTTAGTTTCATAGCATTGGATTTTAGTGCTTGCTTTTAATAATTTATTTCAAATTTCATGTTTTGTTCAGACTTATGTATTTTTCCCATTTCATCCATGTAAGAAAATTTAAATTATTCAATAATTTATTTACATTTTAGTACCATGTGCTTTTGAGCAATCGTCACTACGTGACACCTCGATGATTTCGCCATCGGTTGGGGTGTTACAGATTGGTATCAGAGCCATGGTTATATGTAATTAGGTTATTAGAATGCCTTTTAGCCTAGTCTATAACCAAGCTTACATTCACGAGTCCTCTCGTGTTTATTTCTCTTTATTATATTATTTTCTTTCAAGATATTTTTGCTATGATTCTTTCTCGTTATTCTTTCTGTAACACCCCAACCGATGGCGGAAACATCGAGGTGTCACGTATGAATGATTGTTCAGTAGCTCATGGTAATACATATGTTTAAATAATCATTTATTTCATTACATTATTGAATTACATTAAAGTCTTGAATGGAATCTAATACGTCAAACAAACAACGAAACTTCAAATAACTCCTCATGCTAGCTCTAGACTTCAAGCATCAATATCTCCTGTTAAGTTTGGAAAAATGGGGGGGGGGGGTCAACTAGAAGTTGGTGAGAATACATAAGCCAAGTCAAGCAATTAAGTTTTAGAATAAAAGTTTAGCAATTCATATGTCTAATGTAAGTTTAAGTCTACATGAATAAACATGAAGTGTAGTATGCACATAATCAATCCTCCGACAAAGTTTAGGTCCATCCCGCATCCACGGTTCTCCTTATAAATTTTAGGTCCATCCCGCATTCACGGTTCTCCTTATAAAGTTTAGGTCCATCCCGCATTCACGGTTCTCCTTATAAAGTTTGGAACGATAACAATCACCCGCGCTCCCCATAGAAATGGTCAACGAATCTAGGTGGGGTTGTCAATCCAATAGATCTATCATTGTATACCGTCGGCTTGATCAGGGTTAATGATTATGCAAGTTGAAGTTTAAGTCTAATAGTCTTTGTCTAAGTCATGAGGCATTAAAGTTTACAACTAGACATGTATGTAGAATTGCTTAAGTATAAAGTTTCAAGTATAAAGAATTGCATAAACAAGGTTATGTAAACTCACCTGAAATTCACTGTGTAAGTATTAGCAAGTAGCAACAAGTCTGAACTTGGATTAATTGAACTCTTGTATCCTATTACAAATAAACGATGCCTTAAATTCTAATGCAAATAAGCTTGTTTTTGTTATGGTTGTAAAGATAGTTTATCCAACTACCTAGACACGTATTGAAAGAATACGTGTCTTAATAAGTGTATGACTTAACGAACCGATAGGACTTGGTTTTTGTTTCTCGAAGTGTGAGCGAATGTGTGTTCATTTAAAATTCATACTTTAAATAGTATTCCGAATAGCAACTTTTAATCATTTTGAAATGGCACGTTGGATAATAATATATGTATCATTAGCACGGCAAAAATAGAATTTAAATATTGTATTTATTGTTAAAATAATCAATTTGTGAAAGCGTGTTGGTTCGGAGATAATTCTATTTGTGAAAACGTAGTTTTTTTTGTACAAATTCATAGATTTGAACGCTCGATATGTTTCTTATGTTTTGTAAAAATTTTGGCAGAGTTTCCTCTGTTTTCGTAAGAAACCAGACAACGCAAGTCGTCTATTTTATCTCAAAAACATCAATTGTCCAAAACCCAAACACAAAACAATTTAACCAAGTTTGTACGCTACAAAAGGTTCAAGTGATTAAGACTATGGCAAGCGATAACTAAGAGTTTTGATAAGTAATACATATTCCTATAGTGCGATGTGTTGACAATTCGTATGAACATAAGATACTCACTATATTAATTTGTGTAAGTATAGTTTAGTTAATAGTTAATGTTCCAAAATAGAATAGTAAAACGATTAGTTAAAATGAGCATTTATAGCCATGTTTCGCCAACTATTATATTGTGTATATATATCCAACATATGTTCATATAACTACTTATAACGTTTAAAAGTTCGCAACTTGAATACATAGGCGCATAGACGTATTTATATTTAGATGTTAAGTATTTCGTAAGTACAAGTCGGTTCGGTTCGTTTTACACTTTTACATAAACATTTATATATACCAATGAAAATATACATTTGACTATAAAAATATAACCAAAATAAATAAAACAAGGCACGGCGCACGTTATACCTTCCCGATAGAATCTTGTACACGAAATGAAACGTACGCTCCACGAACTTCGTATCGACCAATCTGACCAGGTTTGACTGTTGACTAAAGTTGACCAGACCTTGACCGATGTTGACCGGGTCTCTCCACTGTGTCTCGTGATTGACTCGAAATCCATAGAAACCAAACTGGACCATTTTTGCTGCACAGTTTCGAAAAGAAAACAAGCCAGAACCAGATGCGGATCTTTGACCATTGACTAACCAACATTGAGACGAAAACCCACAACGAACTAAACCTCAAACCTGAACCGGAACTAACACCGCGACCCACTCCATAAACAAACACCGCAAACCACAACCATGCTCGGGACTCAGGTCTACCGCTAATGTGTAAGGATCATCCGATCGGTTTGTTTAGGAAGATGCTTTAGGTGGGGAGTTTAAGGCCAGACCAAAAGTCGAGTCAGTTGGCTTAGTGGTGGGGTAGAAGTATTATGTCGGAATCAATGGAAAGGGTCACGAGGGGATGGTGGTTGCTTGAAGGGGGCCGATGGCTCGGGTGGTGGTTGTAGGCGGCCGCCGCCGCTGCATCTGGAGTGAGAGAGGGGTGAGAGATCGAGGGAGGAAAGGGTAGGATGGAGGAGCCGCTGTGAACCACCATGGGGTGGCGCCGTTGGTGTTTCAGCAAGAGATAGGAGCAGAGTAAGGAGTTGGTGAGCTCATAGGGGTTCTTGTGGTGGTTGTTATCTAAAGGGAAAAGGAGATGACTTTATGTTGAGGAGGCTAGGGTTTTAAGTTGGTAGAGGAGTGAAGGAGAAGAAAGGTTAAGGAGTTTAAATAGGTAGGGTTTTGGTGTAGGTTAAGTGGTTGGATATACCGCGTATACGAACCCGTTACCGGTTCGGGTCTCGTTTATGAACTGGACCCGTTATGCCAAAATATGAGAACCGGAACCGGAACCTATAACATTAATTCGGTTCGGTTCTAGCGGTTCCGGATCGGTTTCACGGTTTTCGCGGTTCGAAACCGTTTATTGCTCACCCCTAATTAAAACTAGCATTTGGACTATATATTTATATTTTTAGTCGCGTTTAAAATTTACAAAGATAAGTGTCGGTTTACTAGTGTGTTATTACTTACGACGCGTTATTTGGCGAATTTAAATAATTTAAATTTATTAACGACTTAAGGATGTATTTTTTTTTGTTAATGAGATAATATTGTTAACGAATTAACACATCGTCTAATGAATAAAATATTATTTTTATATTATTCGAGAAACGCTGGGCGTTACACTTTCGGTGTGTTGTTTAAAGAAGAAGATACTCGTATTTCACAAACGAAACGATATCACCAAGTTAGGAGTGACATCCATACCTTGGTGATTAGTTTCACTCCTCTATATGTTATTTATCTTAGGAATATATCTTTGAGATAGGAGTGACATCCACACCTCAAAGAGTATTTCTTTCAAAAAGGAACTTAACCACTAAGCTGGGAGTGATATCCTTAACTTAGTGATTGGTTTCATTCCACAATCGTTTTCAATTGTGAAATACATCTTTGAGTTAGGAGTGAAATCCAAATCTAAAAGATCTATTTTTGCATCTCGTTTTTAATCTCGCTAAAGTTTTGGAATTCACTATTGATGGGGCACGTGCAATCTGGAAGGGTGAGCGCCTGTATCCTGAGTATTCTGTCTAGGCCTGGTATTTCGTATAAATCCCTATCAAACGAGGGACCCGTATACCTACCTGGGAACTCTTGAGATGAGCATTCACTTATAGGCTAAAGTACGCCCCCACAAGTCACTAGGAAATTTCAAATACTTGAGTTGGTCAAAGTTTCCTATGGAAACAATTTCAATGTTTTATATTATTGATATTTATGTTTGTTTATCATTTGAAGATTCCATTTAATCACTTGATGTTTCATATGCCATTATTCATTGATCATTCGCTTTTGAATCCCTTATCATCATTACTAAAACTTTTGTTCGATATATTATCGTATTTAAGCTTACACTATTTCACTTATGCTCATGATTTTACACTATAAGGTATTACTCGTTTTGCGTTAAAACATTTTTACCCATGACTTAACTTTTAAACTCTATGTTTAACTTTGATCACATCCTGATTTTAGGAATGTTGTGTCATCATACAGTTAAAAATGAACATGGTTTTTCCAAACTTATTATTTCAACCTGTTTTATACCTTCATGTTTACAAACTTACTTGATCGAAGTCACAGTATATCCTCATATACCTAATACTAATATTGTTACACCCAGTCTCCTAAGCCATAGCCGACTACCATTAGTTAGAACTTCTTAGTCAGACTAAACTCATACATAAACGCCTACCTACACGATACACACTAGTACACTACTCTCTAAATCGATTAATTTGACAACTTATTCTATAAGTCTTTTCACAAAGCCTATTCGCCAAATTAGAACACACTTTTCATACACCTTGTGCCTTGAAACAAATAGCCCGCTATGAGCCCAAAGAGATGCCTTAACGATCCTGCAAATAAATGATCTTTCAATGTATAAATTTCGTAAAAGTTTGAAAATTTAAAAGGTTTCAAGTTTACCCAATCTTAACGGGTAACACTTCGATTTTCTCAACATTTCATAACAATTAAAAATTTCTGACTTTTCAGCCCACAAGTTAAAGAAATGTTTAAATACAGAAAATTTTATTTTCCAAAATTCGTCAAGGCATCTTGGATCATTCACAACCTTCACATCATTTTAAATCTTTGTCTTTCGAAACACATTAGATTTACACACACTTCATGAAATGGTTTCATCTTGCATTTTATAAACTTGCATTGCATATTTTACAAATCAAATGTAAATCTGCATGTTTTCATATAACGTATCCAATACATGTTTTCGGGAGAAATTTGCAACTAATAATATACCTTATAACACTTTTCAAACTCGACTTCTCGTAAACACATGAAAATGTGTACCTACGAAATCTTTTCAAGTGAACCTGTTTTGAATTTAAAACATTCTTCGGTTTCCAAAAAGTTATCCTCATACCAGTAGACTATACGTCTGTTCTGCGCACTTTCATTTACAGTAAATTTCATTATTTTTTACACCATTCTATTTATAGTTACGTTCGTACATTATCTTATTATTTTTGTATTATTCTTTTGTTGGTAGTTATTTTCACGCGTTATTCGCAACTATTCTCGCACTAGTTATTAGTAGTTATTCATACAACACTAGTTTTGAGCATTAATTTAACTTGTTTACTTTCATTTTGGGCAAATTGTGCGATTTACTCGATTTACATTATGCTCTTCTTTCAATCGAAATTTTATGCTATACTTATATACTTACATGAACGCATATTTGGTATGCATATATTTTTTTTTTGTGAGCAAAATCCTGTTATACCTTACATTATTTTGTTCATCATCATGGCCAACGAACATACTAATTGATAGCTCGTATGAGATCTAAGCCAGTTCCCATGTACGACTCGGTTCCGAGTATTCCTCTAACCCGAGGGGAACGGTGTAATCCTCAGAGTTTATCAATATGGTTGTTTAGAGCCCAATGATGTGAACAGAAATTTACCGGTTAAGGGTGAACCCGAAAGGTGAAGAACCCCTAATCATGTCTTATACATACACATTAATCTCATTACGGTTAAAGGGTGAACCTGAAAGGGGAAGAACCTATAACCGCATCTTATACTTGAGCAATATCCACTACTTAACACATTTTGGTTGCACGCATTGTTTCTTGTATTACTTATGTTAGTGTTATGGAAAAGCATAGCACCCTAGTGTAAGGTAAATCGATGATTACGGTCCGGAACGCAATCATGGATTTACAGGTACATGGGGGTGGTGTGTGATTCTACTTAGGCTATTGGTAGACAATCAGTACGAGTCCAAAGTATCAGTAGTGTGGTGGGTTAGCTGCGGTACACCCTATATATAAGCATGAGCGATACTGCGGGAGCGGACTAAGAGTTTGACCAAGAACCTACCCATTACTATCTCTTTATTAGATCGTTGACTAATAGCTAGCATTTTCGATAAGAATGTTCTTACACGAGCTTCAATTCGACTTCCTAGAGTCTTTCTATAGACCATCCACACAGAAAACACAAACTTTGTACACTCTTACACTCTCTGTTAGTCAAAATCCTGTTGCACGTCCTTAATAAAGTTCGGTCAGAAACTTCTCTAAAGTAAGGGAAGCTACTATAACACTGCCTTGCCCTAACCAATTACATAGTTTTCCCAAACCTTGCTCATTATAAACTCTTAATTCTCTAACCTTGGGTCAAACTTTAAGGATTTTCAAACTCTTATTTTGGGTATTAAACAACTACTTCAAACTTTGTCAAATCATGGCTGATGCATTTCTTAAAATCTACTTGCCTTTTTACAAATGTCTTTTGTTTCATGGAAACCTTCACTTGAAAGTAATTTCGGGACGAAATTTTCTAAAATAGGGGAGATTGTGACAACCTGCACCCTTCACTTTTCATAAATGTGCATAATTGGTTCCTCAACTATTTCAAAATTTTCATTTTTAACCCTCGTATTTTAATAGGACCAAAATTCACAATTTAATAAAACTTATAATTTTTATACGTAAAAGTATGCACGTTTTATACTCACATCTACGCCCGAGCACGTATGTTTCAGACCTTGATACTCAAAGCCCTTAATTTTCGGTCCTAAAACAACTTAGAAACAGAAGGAAACAAGTCTATAACTTATAATTGATTAAATTAGAAAAATTATTTTTTTTAGCCCTCGCGGTCCGCTAAGACAGTCAAACAGTCAAAGTTCTAGTCAAAGTCCTAGTCAAAAGTCCTAGTCAAAATCCTAGTCAAAGTCCTAGTCAAATAGTCAATTCATCTTAAAACCTTACTTTATTGTGTTGACCAATTTTAAAGCCTAATTGAATCCAAAACTAGTATAAAAACCCACATATGACCCATTACACTTTGCACCTCTAAATATATTGTTTCAATTCGATTAAACTCTCCCTCATACCTTTCTTCTAGAGTATATTACTTCTACATTTGAAGCTTTGATTATAAGCTCTTGTAATTGGCGAATTGGAAGCTTGATATTTTTCCTATTCGGTTTCTTTCCTTCTAAATTGGACTAGTTTCGTTGTTGAATCTTTGGATTGCTCGCATTTTCACGCTCGCTTAGTCAACTAGTCATTTGGCGAAAGTGAGTATTTCCTATCCCCTTTTTGTCTTTATTCACTTTTGGGGTGTTACATGTACAATTATACAAAATACACATACAAGTTAACATTTTTACAATGCAATTCTAGTACATTGTGCATTTGCTTACATACGTGCTTTATGCTTAGACATTACATGTAGAATACATTTATACTTAGTGAAATCATTAACCATGTACAAGCCGACCTTAACATTGGATAGCGCTATTGGATTGACAACCCACCTAGGTGATTCTCCCCCTTTTTTATCGGAGAATCCATGGTCATTGTTAAGTTATTATCCATTTATTGGATAAGTACACCGCTGTTCATTTTAGTACTTTTATACAGTCACAGGATTGATTTCACTCATTTGTATGATACATAGTTTAAATAAATGCACTGTAGCTTGCACTTGAATCGTATAACATTTTTCCAACTTACTATATGTATTAAAACTAGGAATGCTCACCAACATTTCATATGTTGACAAAACGTATTTTGTACATGTTTCAGGTGCAGTTTGATCTTAGTTCCATAGCATTGGATTTTAGTGCTTGCTTTTAATAATTTATTTCAAATTTCATGTTTTGTTCAGACTTATGTATTTTTCCTATTTCATCCATGTAAGACAATTTAAATTATTCAATAATATATTTACATTTTAGTACCATGTGCTTTTGAACAATCGTCACTACGTGCCACCTCGATGATTCCGCCATCGGTTGGGGTTTTACAATAGGGTAGTTTTGCCTCCAAATTTGTGTTTCGGGGTAATGAATCATACATTGATGTGACAGTGCAAGATTTGATGAAATCATATTAGTTCAGGGTACCCCCCCCCCCCCCCACACACCCCTCACTCATAAATTCATCATCCACACATTATACGAGCATACAACATTATTAGACTGTATACTTATATACGAGTGCATACAGTAATGTTGGCGTCCTATGCATGAGCATATACCATTGTTTGGCCTATACGAACGAATACATGCCTAATACAAGCAAATTGTACACCCATATATGACCTATAACATCAAATCAATAGGGGTTGATGACAATAGTAAGTGGTGTATGACTCTAGTAGGTGGTGTATGCATATAGCAGCCTTTGTCAAGATTGTCTTAAGAAATTTACATCATCATTATCATACTCAGTTAATCATACCAATAGTAAAGCTAAAGTAAGGTTTGAGGAGGGTAAGGTGTAGACAACCTTACCTCTACCCCGTGGGAATAGAGAGGCTGCTTCCAGTGAGACCCCCAGCTCGATAGTGGTTTTGAATCAAGCCTTGGACATGAGGCACATAACACTTAGCAATCGGGACACGCACGATTGGTGCACATACCCCTTTGTCTATTAGCTATCAGCGCCACCACATGATGCATGATTAACCGTCCGGCGTTTTGAACGTTATTTTCACGAAATTAGTAAAATAACGTTAAAATTAGTGCAATTTTACTTTTGCCCCACGAGGGCCGACACATTTATACATTATATGTGCACACCGCAAGCCGAGCCATGTCTTAAGAAATTTATATGCTAATATGATAAACTGTGACATCATTTCTTTCTGCCGCAGTGATGACTGCCATCGATATTGATCACGTAAGGTTACTTGTTGCTAAACGTGAATCATACGGGTTGTGTAAGCTAATAACTAACCAAGTTGTGTCGTTTGTAATATGTTTTCATATGAATTCCCTATCAAGCTTCACTCGTTTCACCTGTATCTTCCACTATTTGGGAACTCATCATTCAGGGGAAGTATGGGTGTTTAAAGTCGGATTATCCGATTTTTAAGTATTCGAAAATTGGATAATCTGAAATTTCGGATAGTCAATATTGGGATCCGAATCCAAATCCGAAATTTCGGATTCGGATAATCCAATGGATAATCCAAAACTTAAAAAAAACTTCCTTGTGCTTATTCTTAAAGTCTAAAACCAAACCTGCTTAAATTAAACAAACATTCAATATATATATATTTTAATATTTCGGATTCGAGAGCGGGGTATTATGTTAGTTTAGGGTTAGGGTTAACTTGGAATGGATATATATATATATATATATATATATATATATATATATATATATATATATCGGATAATCCGATTATCTGATTTTTTTAAAAAATATGATCCAACTCCAAAAATTCAGATAATTCGAATACGGACTTTTGGTCATTTTGAAAATCGGATAATTCGGATACGGATTTTCGGGTATTTCGAATTCGAATTCTGATTTTTTTGAACACCCCTAAGGGGAAGCATGTCTTAGAGCATTCACAATAAGTTTCTCATCCTTTATTTATGTATGAAACTAAAAATTACTACATTTTCTCTCTTATTTTGAGTTAAATAATACTTTATACCTTTACTATTACTTTTCCGTCTTTGTACTCACAATCACTTTTAAAAAAAGAGTTAAATGCCAATTTCGTCCCTAAGGTTTGGGCCAGTTTGCCACTCCAGTACAAAAGTTTTTTTTTTTTTTTTTTTTTGCAATTCCTTCCCTGAGGTTTGGATTTTTTTTTTGCCAAATTCGTCCTTTTCACTAACCCAGTTAAAAAAGCCCGTTAATGTCAGGGGTAGTGTTGTCTTTTTACCTCAGGGACGAATTTGGCATTTAAAATTCAACCTTACCTTAGGGACGAATTTGGCATTTAACTCTTAATTTAAAATAATTGTTAATTAAATAATTTATTATGAATTTTTAATGGTTAAAATAAGTTAAATTGCTAAAAAATAATTAATAAAACTTTTTCCAAAATTAAAATTTAGTTTTATAAAGTTTATTAGTTTATAAGTCTAAAACATTTTTTGTAGAATTTTTATAAACCGTTTGGTGATATCTCTAGAATTTTTTTTTTATTTATTTATATAATCCCAATCTTTTTCATTTAAAAAAACACCTAGATTAAATTGAAATGGTTTAATTTTCATACGCAAAATTTACACACTAATTGTTTACAGAAAGAAGAAAAGACTAAAGACTTGACAGATAGTAGGTAATGTCAACCTGACCCGACCCGTTCAACCTGTACTAAAAGTTCACTTACCCGACCCGTCGTTGCCACATCTAACATATATGTTCTGTTTCATTTATTAATGCATCATGATAATATAACCATGTACCAGTAGAGAAGACATGCTGAAAAACACAGAATTACATTCCTTTGAGCCTTGAATATTTGCACAAGAGATTGAATCATGAGTTGCATAAACAATTATTATACACTGGTCGAATTTGCAACATTATCAAGGTTCAGTTTTTGCAGTAACTGAAATCCCAAACTCAAAATAGAGTTGGAAATCAGATTTCGATCTGGTGCAACACCTATTCTAAGTGTTTAACTTTGATAAAATAAAACAGGGTCCAATTATAATGAGTTACAAGGATTCTTTTGCTATGGTGGTTCGTTAGATACATTATTATTTATGATGTTCAGTTTTTCCTACTTCACATTCTAGTCCTACCAAATAATCATTACATAAAATAAACAAGATAATTTAATAAGCATACGTTCAGATAGTTACTTTCAATTCAATGACCAAGTCGATAAAGGCCCACGTTTGAGTCCCAGATTACAGATATTGATTCCAGAATTCAACTACCGTTCACGTAATCAAATTTTGCAGTTACCGTCTTAAATTTTGTTTCATGTGGATACACTTCATGTAATTAAGTGTAACAAGCCGGGCATCATTAACATCTCTCTCACAGTTGACGAAGGATGTTAAAAATGTCAACATGTAACAGACTGGGTGGATTTGGTTCTACTTCTTAGTTTAGGGTTCATTTAGTTCCTTTTACATGGCCTTGTATAGTTTTATCTTATACAAACATACATCATTAACACAAGAGAGATACAAACAGAAAAATTATTGCATAAAGAGTTAGGACACGTAGGACAAAGCCTCAAAACATAAATTCTAAACCGAATGACATCAATATTTCAAAAAAACTTATGCAACCTGTGTATAAGGTTTACGTATCATGAACACTTATTACTTTACAATGCAGTTCAGATTTCAGAATATAAAATTGTCACAAAGTTGTCCTATGCACTCTATTCTGCCACCCAGATACCTTTTTTTAATTAACAATTATTTTAAATTAAGAGTTAAATGCCAAATTCGTCCCTAAGGTAAGGTTGAATTTTAAATGCCAAATTCGTCCCTGAGGTAAAAATACAACACTACCCCTGACATTAACGAGCTTTTTTAACTGGGTTAGTGAAAATGACGAATTTGGCAAAAAAAAAAAAATCCAAACCTCAGGGAAGGAATTGCAAAAAAAAAAAAAAAAAAAAAAAATTGTACTGGAGTGGCAAACTGGCCCAAACTTCAGGGATGAAATTGACATTTAACTCTAAAAAATATTAAAAAATAAATACAGAAACACTCTGTTTCTCCAAATATCTCTAAATATACCAATAAATAGTAGGTTCCCATTTTCCTCCTCTCACAACCACTCATGACCCTATTTTAAAGTACGGAGGATTCACTCATAAAAATATGGATAATCTAACGCGAATGCTCTCAGATCCAAGTGGTGGTAGTAGAGTGACGGCCTTTTTGTGCATTACTCTAAAGTCTAAATTGAGTATATGTGATTTCATGTGCATGAGTTCGTTGTTATTTACGTGGTCATGGTTTAGTATTGCATTATATTATACCATTCTTAGTAAATAGAAGACTTCAAAATATGATTAAACTTGAAAATTTAGGATTTTTGTTTGAAATGCTGGAGGATTATGTTTTAACATAAGAACCGTATAGTAATAACTCTAAGCTACGGTGAAAAGTGTGGCATTCTATTGTTCCACAATTACAATATGGTACAAATGAGTTATCTTTTCCTATGTCGTATTGTTTTTATTGAATTTTGTCTATCTATCCGTGAGATATTAAATGGAAGGTATTTTTGACAAACTTTCAGTGAAGTTATTTTATTTGTGATATTTTATTAGTATATGTTTACAAAGTCCACACCATATGATGGAGTGATATAGGAAAATAAAGATAAGAGTTTAAGACCATTTAGTCTCAAATTCGAATCTGATTCACGGGGGTTTTACCGCAGTGGACCTTCGGACGGCTAGTTTTCCCTCCGAATTGGTGGCTTGATGGACTTAGGCTGCCCAGTGGGCAGCCATTTGTCCTGTTTTAACCTACTGGTAGTTATGTGATATTTAGTTGGCCGTTAAAAATATATATATTTTACAAATATATATATATATTACAAATATATAGTTTTTTTTTAAACCAACTGAATATATTAAACCACAATTAGCAATAAGCTAAGTGGGACAAAAACCAGCATTACATTATCATAATAGGGTTTTTTTAACTAATCTACGAAGCTTATACTGGCTTTTGAGTAGCTACGTACTAGAGTACCATACAAATAATTTCATGGTTAGTTATATATAAGACTAAGGGGTGTGGATGGGGAAAGAGATCGGGAAAGATGACATGGAGGCTTTCCCCAAGGGGAACACCGCCCCCCTCACTCCCCCTTCGGTGTAAACGGGGAAATCTTCCCCTTCTCCCCGATCACTTTTTCTTTTAATTGTTTAATTATTTTTTGTCTTTTCTTCTTATTTTGTCTTTTTCCCATATGAAAAATATTAAAATAAAGGAAAGGGGAAGGGGAAAGAAGGGGGAACAATTTCCCTGGTTTGGGGAGGGGAAGGGGGAAGATGACGTGGCGCTGATGTGGAGAAGGGGAAGAAAAGGGGGAAGGGGACCATACCCCATAGTCTAATGTGAGTGACATCCTTGTGAATAATGTAGGGCTTTAGAGGTCATCGAATGACAAATGTCCTTGTGAAGAATGTAGGGCTTCGAAATCATACAATGACAAATGAGAAATGAGTGATTTTCATCCTTACACACCGACGAAACCACAAACAAATAAGGTGGGTCCTATTTAGAAGAAAAAAAATATTTATTTTAAATACTCTTTACTTGCTGAAAAGAATATGTGGTTCTAGGCCGGAAGCCAAACTGATAGGATTGAGTACTAAATGGACTATTCCGCATACCCAAACCTGGAAAAGCATTACCACGCGGAGAGAGCCTGTGCGCAAGGAATCGTCAAAGCAAGCTCACGCCTAGTCAAAAGTTAAGCCATGGTCAGAGGCGGATATCATGCATGGTCAACCGCCATGCATGAATCAAGGAAACAATCACATGGACTCAACATTAAAGGCGGTAGACCGTTCCACCATTTACATAATAAGGGTGATGGAGACAACCTAACCACGGTTAGGACTTGGGTAATGGTGGCATACGACCTATCCTATATAAGGGATCATATCCCTAGTAAGAGATGACACTTTCTGCTAACACGGAGAGCTATCAATAACAAGATAGTATCCCCATTCACCCCGTTTTTGACATAAACTACTACCTCGTGTAGTCGTCTCCACATCCACAATCCACTCTTGTTTGCAGGTTCCTCAATCTGTAGCTGCTAGTGAAGGATCAACCCTGTAGATACTCATAATCTTATCATCCATAACCGGTGGTAAGACTATTTGTTTCTTCATTGGCGCCATCCCTTACGGTTCACTAATCTTTCACACTAGCAACCATGGTTTCCTCAAAGGATGCAAACAAAAGAACTGCTGAAGTAAATGCAACAATCGATGACCAGATCAATGAAGTTACACCAAACACCATAACAAAGAATGTGGCCCAGAAACAGCCAGCTTTGACATTCCAGTTCAACCCAATCAGGGGGGGACTAACAGGAACAAAGAAGAAGCAAGACAACCAGTCTCCGGTAGACCCGGACGAATGGTTAGCTAGGCAGAATTCAAAAACAATCGCTGAGTACCAAAAGAAAAGATGGTTATGGAAAATGCTAAGCTGAACGTCCAAAAGACTTTAAGCTTCAGCACAATGGAAGATGATTCAGAATCACCTCCGGAAGACAACAATGGTCGTCGTCCAAACGGCCCTCGTCAGGCGGTACGCGGTGGAGAATGTGGTAGAAATACTCGCGGTCAGGACCCCGTCACCTTGAACAAGGAACCAGACGGCTATGAATCAGAAAATGAAGTACACCACGACTCCAACCGAAGACTGCATTCCAAATCTGTTGCTAGCATCCCAGCAACCAAGGACGATGATCTCTACAAGCCTTACAGGCCAAAGATCTTTGCGGAGAGGTCAAAGTTCTGTGCGCGCATCGCGCTAGCACCAATGTCTCAAGAATGCAAACTCCCAATCACGATTGGGAAATATGATGGTCTATGTGACCCGGATGATCATCTGCATGCTTTTGACTGCGCAGGCAGTTCTAAGCTCTAGCCCGTGCAAGCCTGGTGTCATCTGTTTGTGCAAACATTAACAGGGGCAGCTAGGGTCTGGTATGAAAGTCTGCCCATCGGAAGTCTAATAGATTTCGACGATCTCATTCGAAAATTCAAAAATCACTTCTCACACTTGCGTAAGCACAAGAAAGATAAAGCACATATCCTCTTGTGTGCGCGCCATGAGAATGAGTCCCTGGAAGATTACATCGTCAGATACAACAAGGAAGCTCTTCAGCTAGGCTACGAAGAAGAACTTACCCGTGCAGCATTCATACACGGGGTAAGAAACGATGATTTAATGAAGTGCCTGACGGGAAAAGATGGCGTGCCAAACGCTTGGGATGAAGTGATCGAAGCTGCAAAAGTATACGCGTCCTCTGAACGATCTTTCCATCGGAACAAAAACACGCACCAGAGCAGCAACTGTAACATCACACAAATTTTCTTTATATATATATATATATATATATATATATATATATATATATATATATATATAGAACTCCATCGTTTATTCATCCGATTCATGTTTACAGTATCTTTACCATCCATTTTGTTATTTTTTTTAAATAATGACTTATAATCAATATTAAATTGGATTGTATTAAAAATTCTGATTTAAAAACGTTAAAAAAATGTTTGCTTGTGCCAGGATTCGAACCCGAGTCCCTGGCGGGCTAAACCTTAACCACACCACACAAACCACTACACCATTTGGTGTTTTGTGATGTTAATTAAAACCAATTAAACTTAAACCCTTTCAAAGTCCCTTAGTCAAAAAGTCAAACGTAGTCTCCTAGTCAAGTCAAGTCAAAGTGTTAGTAAATATGGTCTTCTAGTCAAGTCAAAGTTGTTCCTAAATTCTAGCCTAGTCAAAGTAATCCCTAATTACAACTCCAAATTATACACTATAAATACTATATCCTACCATTTAACTCTTTATACCATTCAATAAAAAAATAAAAAAAAACATTATTATCCCATCTCCCATATACTAAAGTTTTCATCCATCATTATCTCCTCTAGCTAGTTCCGAGTTTTCCAAGGCATTATTACTAAGTGTTTGTACGCTCAATAAAACGCACGAACTCATTATGCACCTAAGGTGAGTTTACATAGCCCCTTTTTCTGTTTTACATTTTGGGGTGAAACATGTTTAAACATTTTATACACTACCATTTACTCATTCTTACATTGTTGAAACATGTGATTCAATTACACTATCATTTACTCATTCTATCATTGACTGTAACAAAAAGACACAGTACAATCATTAACATTGATCAAGCCGCCTGTTTAGATTATAGCGCTATAGGTTTGACAAACCCATCCCCCCGCATAAATTCAGGGATGATCGAAAGCAGTTACACTTTTACTAACTTGCGAGTTAGGTCTCAGTCGACACAAGGTTTGATTGTACAAAAGACGCATTGTTACATGTCGGACTCATATTCTATCATTTCTCATTATTATACTTCAATCATGATTGCTATACAACACATTGTTTTCAATTATATGAAAAACCTATGTATTCTCACCAACTATTTATAGTTGACCCCCCCATCTTTCCAACTTAACATGTTTCAGGTTTTATTTGCTATTGGAAGTTGTACAAGTCTTGGAACACATAGGAGCTTTGGACCTAGTTTATGAAATCAAGTTTATGTAATTTGTATGACAAATTGTAAATTGTTTAATATTATTCAACTTTCCTTTAGTACCATGAGCTATTGAACAATCATCAATACGTGACATCCCGATGTTTCCGCCATCGGTTGGGGTGTTACAGCAACCATCATCCATCCTCTCACAACAGAGGGAAAGGAAAACAATCCGTTTGGTCCAGAATCTCCGGCACGACAGAGGAAGGAAAATACTCTTCCGCGCAAGATGTGCGGAACATGCTTAGCTCAAGAGGGCCTCGTGATCATAAAGGACACTCGAAGAAAAATTACGAGTGGACTCCGCTGTCTAAAACACCGTCCGAGGTGTTGAAAACTGAACAGATCCAATTCCCAAAACCGCAAGAGCTCCGAGGTGATAGACGGAATGTGGACAAGTCCAAATACTGCGAATACCATGAAGACTATGGCCATCTAACAGACAATTGCTATGGTCGGAAGATGGAGATAGAGAATGCCATAAAGTCTGGACAGCTAACACACCTTGTGAAGCACATGCGGAGAAAACAAAGAGACAACACTGAAGGAAGTGAGCCCCCTCAAAAGAAGATACGCAACCTCAATGCGCACCACGTGTATAACACCACGCGCAACAGTTGCAACATGATTCACAGAGCTACAAGTTACAAGCGCACATTCGCAGATGCGAATGACAATTCATGAAAAGAAGAGCAGGTAATCATGCCAAGAGTGAAGGAAGGGGCTTCCTCGACAGCCCCATCTATCATTACAGGCGTTGTCGGACATTACCGGACAAGGTATACGTTTCTAGACAACGGTAGCAGCACAGACATCATGTACCAGCAATGTTTCGATCAGCTGGACGACAATGATAAAGCAAGATTGATACCCGTGACAGAGCCCATCTCTGGCTTTATTCACGAGATGATTTTCCCATTGGGTTTGCTTACGTTCCCGGTGACACTCTCAGACGGAAAACATTCACTCACTGAGGTGTGCGATTTTATCGTCCTTTCTGTCAGTTCCTCACATGACATTCTGTTAGGGCGGGTAGGACTGGAAGATTCAACTGCAATGCGTCCACACCACACCAGATGGCAGGTTTTCCCACGCGAACAGGAGTCGACTTTATACGCGGGAACAAAATGTGCCATATAATAGATGCGCCGAAACCCGCAAAGCAAATAAAGCCAACTGTCAGAACCAAACCGAAAAAATGGGTCATCAACCCTGCATTTCCGGAACAGACAGTTTTCATCGGCCATGTAATCTCCGACTCCACTCGCTTACATTTGAAGCAACTGTTAACCAAGAACATGGACATATTCGCCTTCAAGCCAGCATACATGGTTGGCGTTCCACGACACATTGCGGAACACTAGCTCAACGTCTACAAGAATGCAAAACCGGTTGCTCAAAGAAACGCAGCATGGGGCCAGAGAAAACAAAGGCGATGAATGACCAAGTGATGGAACTTTTGAAGGTGGGTATTCTCCGCAAAAGCAAGTATCAAACCTGGGTGGAAAACTCAGTCATGGTGGGAAAGTCCAATGGCACTTGGCGCATGTGCGTCTATTACAAAGACCTGAACAAGGCTTGCCCAAAAGATTGTTATCCGCTACCTGAGATCGATTTAAAAGTCGACTCACTAGCACCTTACAGATTTAAATGTTTTCTGTACGCTTACAAAGGCTATCACCAAATCCAGATGGCCAAAGAAGAAGAACACAAGACAGCGTTCCGCACTGACATGGGAACTTTCTGTTACACCAAGATGCCATTCGGGCTAAAAAACGCTGGAGCAACATATCAGCGTTTAACGGACACCGCATTCGTGAAACAGATCAGTGTAAACTTGGAAGTTTATGTCGATGATTTGGTAATCAAGAGCAAAGAAGAAGATTGATGCTGAACGACATCCAGAAAACATTTGATCAACTGCGGAGCGTGCGGATGAAACTAAACCCAGGAAAATGTTCTTTTGGAATGGAAAAAGGAAAATTCCTCGGGGTCATAGTAACAAAAGATGGTTTCCGCCCGAATCCAGATAAAGTCCAAGCAATCGAACGCATGCCGTCCTCATCTTCCGTTAAAGAAGTTCAGACGTTAATGGGACGTCTCGTAGCTTTGAACAAATTCTTGTCAAACTACGCGTCCAAATCATTCCCTTTCATGGACACGCTGAAAAATTGCTTGAAGAAATCTAACTTTCACTGGACCGCAGAAGCAGAAACGGCATTTCAAGAAATGAAAAAGTGTTTGAGCAATCTGCCAACACTCACTGCTCCGTTACCTGAAGAATCGCTCTCCTTTTACTTAGAAGTCACTGATAAGGCAGTCGGCGCAGTACTTATGGTTGACAGAAAAGGGGTACAAACCCCAATCTATTATGTTAGTCGTACACTGCTGGATGCTGAAACTCGCTATTCAACAATGGAAAAATTGGTTCTCGCATTAGTACACGCATCCAGAAGATTGCGCAGATACTTCCAAGGGCATCCCATCAATGTCCTCACAGATTTTCGTATCAACGACATCCTGCGCAAGCCAGAACTTTCTGGAAGATTGGTCAAGTGGGCCATCGAATTGGGAGAACACTCAATCACATACAAAGCCAGACCCTCTTTTAAAGGGCAAATTTTGGCAGATTTCATCGCGGAGCTTCCAGCAGATAAAATTGAAGAATGCGCAAACGAAGCATCTTCAAAATCACCTCCGCCGGATGAATCACAAAAGTGGAAACTTTTCACTGATGGTGCTTTCAACGACGAAGGAGCTGGTGCGGGGTTACGTCTGATAACACCAGAAGGAAAAGAGTATACTTACGTAATCCGGCTCGATTTTCAAACAACTAACAATGAGGCGGAATGCGAAGCACTGATAGCAGGCTTGCGCATCGCCAAAAAGATAGGAGCGCAATACATTGAAGCCCATGTTGACTCCATGTTAGCTGCCAACCACATAGACGGCTCATATGAAGCGAGCCATCTATGATCTTATATTTGCAGCACACTAAAGAGATGATGAACAGCTTCATCCACTGCAAAGTAAATCATGTGCGTCGAAGCCAAAACAAACCGGCAAATGCCTTAAGCAAAATGGCATCAACCGCATTTGATCACATCGCCAAAGACGTACGGGCGGAGGTACTGACTAATCCATCTGTACCACAAAAGCAAGTAAACGTGGTTCAAATAGGAAAAGAATCTTGGATCACCCCCATAATGGCTTTCTTAACCAAGGGGATCCTTTCATCCAACAAAGCTGAAGCCAGAAAGTTGCAGCACAAAGCCCTGCATTACGAGGTTGTTGAGGGTATTCTATACCGACGATCTTACCTTGGACCATTGCTGCGCTGCGTAGACTCCGCAGAAGCCACATATTTAATCAAGGACATCTACAAAGGAACTTGCGGGTTGCACGCGGGTCATAGGATGGTTGTGGCAAAACTCATGAACGCGGGGTACTACTGGCCTGGAATGCACCTCGATGCGTTAAAAGAATTGCGCAAGTGCGAAGCTTGCCAACGACACGCACCCGAAACACTCAGGCCAAAAAAATAACTTGATACCAGTCATAGCAACATGGCCTTTCCAAAAATGGGCCATCGATCTAGTTGGGCCTTTCCCCACAGCTCCGGGTAATGTTAAATACCTAGTGGTTGCCATCTATTACTTCACCAAATGGGTAGAAGCCAAAACATTGGCCACAATTGATGGACGCAACATCAAAAAATTCATATGGGAATTTATCATTTGTAGATTTGGCCTACCATTAGAAATCGTAAGTGACAACGGTACGCAGTTCACGGACCAACATCTACAAGAATGGTTGTCATCTATGAACATTAAACAGATATTCACTTCAGTTGCGCATCCTCAAGGAAATGGCCAAGTGGAGCGCGCAAACCGAAGCATCATTGAGGGCATCAAAGCCCGTATGGGAACAAGACGCAGTGGTTGGGTCGAGGAGTTGCCTCATGTCCTATGGGCTCATCGCACCCTATCAAAAACAAGCAACGGGGAAACACTGTTCAGTTTGACATATGGAATTGAAGCAGTAATACCCACAGAAGTAACATGCCCATCCCCAAGGGTATTGTTCGCGCAATGCACCGATAATGACAAAGAACTGCGGATGAACCTAGATCAACTAGACGAGCGTCGAGATGCGGCCTCTGTCTGCGAAGCCTCATATAAACAACAGTTGGAAAAGTATTACAACGTGCGAGTCAAGGGATATCTTTTTCGCGTTGGGGACTTCATTTTCCGCAGCAATGAGGCATCAAATGCCAAAAAACCTGGTAAGCTTGCTCCAAACTGGGAAGGACCTTATAAAATCCAGGAAATATTGGGAAAGGGTGCGTATGCCTTAGAACGTCTAGATGGTACACCTATGTCGCGCACTTGGAATGCAGCGCAATTACGCATATGCTATGTTTCATTTACTACTTCAAAGTTTGTAATAAGAGCTATATGCTCAATTCATTTATATTACAATCAAGCATTTTTCATACAAGTCATCATTATACAATTAAAAGACCAAACAAAAGACATATGCTGTTGTTATATCGACATACACGAAAGGGACCATTACAAAAAACACATATATCCCAAACATAGATATCCAACAACATCTTCAAAAGCTTCTACATATGCATCTACCTACAAACATTTAAACGTTGGAGACCTAGGCAGCATGCCTCCATTTACCTCTAACTCTCTTGAGTTTAAGCTTTGGAGTCTTGGACAAATCTCCTAACTCTGAAAGCTTCTTCATCTTCAACGGCTGCCCATTAGAGGTCCCCTAATCATCAAGATCATCAGGCCTCATATCCTCTTGTGACAGAAAATATCCACAATATTCAGCAAGTCGATCAAAAGCATTTGTTGGGACCTCATTATTGACAGGATGATAAGACAGCCTCATCGTCCCCTTCACAACTAAAATTTCATCTGCTCGAAGATTGCTTGAAGGAATGTTGGTCGACATTCTCTCAAAGAAATGGAAGAGTTTTTCAGGAATATGTGAAAGAACTGATTGCATGCACTTACTATTTATAGAAGAGAGAGAAAATAGTAATTAATTACCATTAATGGTATCACTTAATTACCCTAGAGAAGTGTGATAGTCGCCTGACGCTAGCCGTCATAACTGTCACATCTATCAAAAAACAGACTGACATACACTTGTGTCAGAGACGTATGACATCATTGTAACACCCCAACCGATGGCGGAAACATCGAGGTGTCACGTAAGAATGAGTATACAGTAGCACATGGTATTCAAGTTTTAATTTGAAATTTATTTAAAGTAAAAAAAATATCCAAAATTGAAAATACATAACAAGTCTTGAATGGAATTCTAATACATCAAAAAGCCAAACAAAGCATAAACTTCAAATTGTCTCCTCATGCTAACTCTCTAGACTTCAATCATCATTATTTCCTGTTGAGTTGTAAAAATGGGGGGTCAACTAGAAGTTGGTGAGAATACATAAGCCATGTCAAGCAAATAGTTTAAGTATAAAAGTTTAGCAATTCATATGTCTATCGTAAGTTTAAGTCTACATGAATAAACATAATATGTTGAATCGACATAATCAAACCTCCGACTAGTTTAGGTCCATCCCGTCATCCACGGTTCACCTTAATAATATGTTGGAACGATAACAATCACCCACGCTACCTATGTAGGAGGTACACGTATCCGGGTGGGATTGTCAATCCAATAGATCTATTATTGAGTATCGCCGGCTTGGCCATAGCTAATGATTATGTAATGTTGAAACTCGTTGAAACTCGTTGAAACTGTTGTTGTTGTCTAATTCATGAGGCATTAAAGTTTACAACTAGACATGCATGTAGAATTGCTTAAGTATAATGTTGCAAGTATGAAGAATTGCATAAACATGGTTACGTAAACTCACCTTAGCAAAGTATTAAGTCTCGAGAAATAGAATATGTGTAGCCCCAAAGTTGCCAATTACAAGAGCTTATAATCAAAGCTTCAATTGTAGAAGTAATAGACTATAGAAGAAAAGTATGAGGGAAAGTTTAATCGGATTGAAACAATCGATTTAGAGGTGGCAAGTGTAATGGTTCATAGGTGGGTTTTTATACTAGTTTTGGATTCAATTAGCCATTAAAATTGGTCAACACCATAAAGTAAGGTTTTATGATGAATTGACTATTTGACTAGGACTTTGACTGTTTGACTAAGACTTTGACTAGGACTTTGACCAGGACTTTGACTATTTGACTCAAGGCTTTATTTAAGAAATAAAAAAAAAATAATTAGTTTGAATTAGAAAATAAAAAACACCGTCTTATAAAATGACGATTTTATAAATAGAATTAGGATAGGACATATGTCATGATTGAAGATTTTTTTTTTAAGTACAATGATAAAAGGAACTTAGAAAAATAGAGTGCACGGATAAAGATAAGAATACTTAAAAATAAATTAGACTTTATATCATGGATCGGGAAATACTTTAATGCAAAATAAATGGGAAAATTCGTGAGGTTACAATCTCCCCTACTTTTGGAAACTTCGTCCCGAAGTTATTTAAAAACACATGTTTGAGGATGGTTGGGTAGAAATTAAGGCAGCCGTGGTTTTGAAAATTTTGGGTTAAGGCACGACATGAATTTATAGAATAATCTCCTTTTGAATAATTTGGATAAAAGGTTTGTTATCTGTGAGTTTAAAGGGTAGGATTAGGTGTGTCTTAGAATCGCAAGGCGAATAAGAATCTTAAGTTTTAGAAATCCTAAAAGAAATGCATGAGTTGATGGACTATAGAAAGGCTAAATGAACTACCAGGTAACTAGAGTTTATAATTAGTTTCTCTACCGAAAACCTTGATAGAATTTCACACCACCTTAACATACCTGTAAATTCATGATTACGTTCCGGACCGCAATCACCAATTTACCTTACATTAGGGTTTTGTGTCCTTCTATGACTCTAAACACACATGTAAGTAATGCAAAATAACCTTGTGATTGAATTGTATACAATGTATCCAAAAATAAGTCCAACTGTTGAGCAGGTACGATAGCCTCTACCAGTCGTTGAGCAGGTTGTAGGGCCTCTACCGACTGTTGAGCAGGCATGATGACCTCTACCAATCGTTGAGTAGGTTATTTGGTACTCTACTAACTGTTGAGCAAGTACTTCATCCTCTATCAGTTGTTTGATTAAGTGTACCAATTTACACACACACATAAATTGCAAATTGATAATATGTACATGTAAACAATCAAGTATCAAGTATAGCATGTGAGTTGTAATAGAGTTGCCCTAGACAAGGTTAATGACTCTAGGTGTGTCTATAGTAAATAGTTTATATTTCATGAGTTCTAGTATCAAATGTTCAAATATGGTAGATAATCGAATCCTCATGTATAACTAAGGATTAAGTTTGATGCAACACACAATCAAGTTTCAATAGTTTGGTTATCATGGGTAACTAGCTCATGTGTGAGAAGGTGAAGGATATGAATTTAGTTCTTGAGAGGATGATGAAAAATCTTGAAGCAGAATCAAGGTTGTGAGAGATAGTGAATGTGAAGATAGTTGATAAAGAGTTTATTTTATAGTAAGGAGATTATGTAGCAGTGTAAATTTTGGGGTTTGGATCAAAGGTTATAATCAAGTGTATAAGAAAACATGATTGTGGTATATGCCAAATATTGTAAAAATTTGAACAAGTTGAAAATGAGTGAGTGTCGATGGAGAATTTAGAGACTAGATATTATTCCTATGGATAAAAAAAAATTCTTATTTTCAAAATTGGTTTTATACATAAAGCAAAAGTTGTTAAATAGTACAAGCTAAGTGGGCTTTGATTGAAATATTCCCGTTAGTTGGAGATTTCAAACATGACATTAGGTTTTGAAGATCAATGTTCTATTAAGTGATTTTTAATAGTTTAAAGCATTATATAGAAAATTGTTTGTTACGTCAATAAATAAACAACTGAATTTAAGTTCGAGGACATCTTTTGACAAAAATATGTACTTTGTAAAGTTAATAGGTAATGAAAATACAACAAGATTTAGAAATCTTTAGTTTGTGCTAAGGTATGAGGTTATAGTCTTTAAAAATAAGTAACATGTGGAGAAATGAAATAATATGATTTGGGTAGGGTGTTGAATATTTAAAAAGTGGCTAAGATGGTAAGGTGAAGTGTGATTGTGAAATCCATAGATGGTTATGAAATGAGATTGATTTAAGCTGTAAAATTTTGAGATTTTAGAGCTTAGTTTAAGGAAAGTGAGTGTAATCATTTATTCATTAATTAAAACGAATAAACGAAAACGTTGACTTATCAAAACTTCTAGATTCTAATAACATAATGAAGACATGCTTTAGCCTATAAGTGAACACTCATCCCGAGAATTCCCAGGTAGGCCCCTCGTCTGATTGGGATTTATGCGCAATGCCAGTCCTAGACAGAAAACTCAGAATACAGGCGTTCACCCTTCCAGATTGCACGTGTTCGTTATTAAAATCTAGAACTTCGACGAGATATTCAAGGTGGTTTAGGCTAAACCTGAGGATTTGTCCTAGTAGTCTAAGAGTAGATCTTGTGATAGAGAGCACTCTTCTTGTAGGGACTAAAGTAAGGATAAGAAGTAGGATAGAGAATATAAGCAAGTAAGGTTGCAAGTAAAAGGAGCAAGTACTGATTAAAATCCTATGGTTATAGACTAGATTATTTTTCTAATAACCTAATTCCCTATAACCAAGGCTCTGAAACCAATCTGTAACACCCCAACCGATGGCGGAAACATCGAGGTGTCACGTAAGAATGAGTATACAGTAGCACATGGTATTCAAGTTTTAATTTGAAATTTATTTAAAGTAAAAAAAATATCCAAAATTGAAAATACATAACAAGTCTTGAATGGAATTCTAATACATCAAAAAGCCAAACAAAGCATAAACTTCAAATTGTCTCCTCATGCTAACTCTCTAGACTTCAATCATCATTATTTCCTGTTGAGTTGTAAAAATGGGGGGTCAACTAGAAGTTGGTGAGAATACATAAGCCATGTCAAGCAAATAGTTTAAGTATAAAAGTTTAGCAATTCATATGTCTATCGTAAGTTTAAGTCTACATGAATAAACATAATATGTTGAATCGACATAATCAAACCTCCGACTAGTTTAGGTCCATCCCGTCATCCACGGTTCACCTTAATAATATGTTGGAACGATAACAATCACCCACGCTACCTATGTAGGAGGTACACGTATCCGGGTGGGATTGTCAATCCAATAGATCTATTATTGAGTATCGCCGGCATGGCCATAGCTAATGATTATGTAATGTTGAAACTCGTTGAAACTGTTGTTGTTGTCTAATTCATGAGGCATTAAAGTTTACAACTAGACATGCATGTAGAATTGCTTAAGTATAATGTTGCAAGTATGAAGAATTGCATAAACATGGTTACGTAAACTCACTTTAGCAAAGTATTAAGTCTCGAGAAATAGAATATGTGTAGCCCCAAAGTTGCCAATTACAAGAGCTTATAATCAAAGCTTCAATTGTAGAAGTAATAGACTATAGAAGAAAAATATGAGGGAAAGTTTAATCGGATTGAAACAATCGATTTAGAGGTGGCAAGTGTAATGGTTCATAGGTGGGTTTTTATACTAGTTTTGGATTCAATTAGCCATTAAAATTGGTCAACACCATAAAGTAAGGTTTTATGATGAATTGACTATTTGACTAGGACTTTGACTGTTTGACTAAGACTTTGACCAGGACTTTGACCAGGACTTTGACTATTTGACTCAAGGCTTTATTTAAGAAATAAAAAAAAATCATTAGTTTGAATTAGAAAATAAAAAACACCGTCTTATAAAATGACGATTTTATAAATAGAATTAGGATAGGACATATGTCATGATTGAAGATTTTTTTTTATTTTTTTTTAAGTACAATGATAAAAGGAACTTAGAAAAATAGAGTGCACGGATAAAGATAAGAATACTTAAAAATAAATTAGACTTTATATCATGGATCGGGAAATACTTTAATGCAAAATAAATGGGAAAATTCGTGAGGTTACAATCACCTCATGATTGGAACACGTGTGGAAATAAAAAGCATACCCAACAGACGCAATATAAAGGAATATGAAAGATCATTCAGAAACATTACAAGATTGAGAAATTTCAAAATGTTCATAACAAAAACAACATCTTCATTCAAGATTTAAATACTGAGAAACGCCATCAGTATGCGGAGCTTCCTCTCGCACTCCACCAGCCGCTAACGATGTACCTACTCCGCCAGTTGAGACAGCCTTTTTGGCTTCTTCTTCTTTGTGCGCCTTCTCAGCCAGCTCCGCACCAAGACGATCCGACTCCCTAATATAATTGCGTAACTCGCCAACGGGGTCATCAGTCTTCATACATGCGTCCAACAATTCAAACACCTCAAACTTTAAAGTTTCATAATCATCTTGGGCCTGTATCATTTCATCGTCATAAGATTTATTATGATATGGCCCATCTTCCATCTTCTTCCCATCCGCATGATGACAGAAACCTTCACAAAACCCAAGGCTCAGACCTTGTTTCACGGAGGTACTAGAAATGCGAGCAATAACTTCCGTCAACTTGGGATCATTCCACACACGCTTGAATATTTGAAAGAAAATGATACTACAATTTTACACATGCAAAAACAAAGCAAAACAAACAAAGTTTCTATGAAGGTAAAGGATAGCTTACCCCTGCAACACCATCCTTCATCAACCAAGCAATCCTCTCGTTGGCAGCCATAGCAATATCTGTAGCGTCTCGGCATGCGGTCCACATTTCTTCTAAGTCTACTTTAGCTTGAGAGCATGAGGATTCAGCCAAAGCTTTTTCTTCTTCTAACTTGGACTTCTCCGCGCCAAGTTGCTTTATCTTTAGCTCCGCATCAGACAATGACGAAGTGGCTTTTATGAGATCATCGTGCTGACGGTTATATTTGTCAATTATGTCAGCCAACTCCCCCCTGCTTCCCCTCGCAAGTCTTTCGACTCTGCTCCGCCTCCTTGACAAGCCAGGAGTTTTCAGTCTTTAGCTTCTCAACAGTTGAACGCAAGTGCTCAGTATCTTGGTTGGTCCGTTGGCACGCAATAGTCCACGCTTTAGAAGCTTCAGCCTTCTCCTTTTTTAGTTTGTTCACCTCTTTCGCCGCTTCACGAGCTAATTTCTTATGATGATCAATTTCTGACCGAATGTCATGACGCGCAAGCTGAAACTCCTCTTCGCGCTTCAAAAGGCTAGCCTCGGACTCCTTCAAATTCCGCCAATCACGCATGAACTCGTTCTCACGTCGGATAAGGAAACCAAGACCACTCACACCTAGTGTAAGGTTCATAGACATATCAATAAACAAAGACCTGCGATCAACACTGTCTTGATAATCACGCTCAGCCGGCGGAACGGACAACGTTACAAACTCTTGAGCATCAAGTGAGTTTGTAAATCGGGTTGTATCCATAATGTCCCAGTGCAGTTGATACGGCCTTGGTTGATCAGAACCACGCGAGGAAAACTTTCCTCGTCCATGACCAATGTGACCTGACTGGCTAGACTTCCAACTCCCCTCCGAATATGCTTTCCAATACACAACCGTGGAATCTTCCACAGTTTGCACAAAGGCAGAGGGATTCTCCTTAATGTTTTCAACTTCTTTCCCACTTCGCAAACTTGTAGTAGCATTTAGTCCTTGCGAAGAACTTTTCTCTGGCATCTGCTCCAATACAACAGCAGGCTCTTCAACATTCAAGTTAGGAGTAGAGCTTTCATCCACCTTCTTCCCATCTGCCTTCTCCAAAGCAATAACAACATCATCTGCGGCCGGCTCTATCTGAGGTGTTGCATTCTCCTCAATCACTAGCTCTGACGCATTCAGACTCGTCACATTCTCCACAGGATCATCAACAACACCAACACTCTCAGTAATATGGGGATCCAAACATAATTCCTTCTCAATAACAGAAGTAGTCTGCTTCGAGCGAGACTCCGCAAATGGCAAAGAAGCTACAAGAAAGACTATTATAAAGTCATACGAAATCACGGTCACAAACATTCAAGCCAGACTAAATCACTCATACCTGAAAAATGCCTCAGAGTCTTCATAGGAAGATTCTGGCTAACAGGTGGTGGATTCACAGCCATCTCAAGCTTACCCAAACCTTTTGATACAGGAAGGGGCTTAAAAACATCAATAGGAACCGCCGCAATGGGCTCAGGACGGGGCATCACAGCAGCTTCTCCAGTTGGCTGCGGAATCTGAACTTACTTCTGCTTCAAATCATCAATTCTCTGCTGGAACAATTCCGCAGGAACATCCGTCGTCTGACGCACAACCGACTGACGCCTTTGGCGTTTATGATCCAGCTCTGTATTAGATTCTGTAACTTCATCATCCTCCTCTTCAACAATGATGGGAGCAGTTGGCGGTTTCGTTTTCTTACTCGCCTTGGCACACTTCTTGGAAGTACTTGTGCCTGCTGTGGAAATCACATCTGTGTACATCAACCCATAAGTAAGAAAATAAAACAACAAGTCCAATACTAACCAATGGAATCCCGACGCTCAGAGGTAACTTCTTCAAATTCGACAGAAACATTTCTGCGGAGTTGAATGCCCGCACCTGTCACGAAGGACGCGCAAAATCAGCACGCGGATTACATACCCACCTGCGCATCCTTCGCGCACGTATGATACTTGGAAAAATATAAAGACATAAAGACATTTTCTAACCTATCCTAGCATAATGCCTGGGAGGATCAACGAGGTTTGAAAACAAAAAATTGGAACTCATCCTCTCAACCAGTCCTTGCGCACCCTCAGCAATTTGAGTATATAAAATCTTCGCTTCACCCCTCTGCGCAAACAAGTCAAACAAAGATACACCTGCAAGCAGTTACAAAACTAACAACCTCAGAACAATGCGCAAGATACTTAAACAAAGCACGGAGACAGTAGTATCACCTTCAGGAGGACAAGGATCATGCCCTTCTGGACTTATAAGGCTGAGCCCTAACAACGCCAGCACACCCTCCGGACACTTATCCATCACCAGCGGAGTAGCATGATTACAAAGTGACTTATACCATTCATGTTCTTTATACCCCTCCATCGGTGATAACTCAGCAATCTTTTCCTTTAAACTGATTGTCATCCACTGAAAAGAGGCAGGGAGAACTCTGTGGTGGATATAGAAGAATTTATCCTTCCATTCATATATGGATTTCAGATTTTCAGACACTAGCTGCTTCACCTTCCTGCGTGTACCTAAGCTATACTAACCATTTCCACCACGAGCATCCTCCAACACGTAGAACACATTCAACCTTTCGAATGTAGGCTTGATATTTGACGCCCTACATGTGGCCTCAAAGTGAATTAAACGACACCACCCAAATGGGGTCAATTGTGTAGGATGAATGCCATATGTCAGAAGAGCATTCACTATAAACCTTGTGGCTGGAAGACGGAAACAACACTTAGAAAATGCCGCTGCATACAGAGTAATTTTGCCAGGAGGTACCTGCAATGCAGTCTTGCCCTCTACCGGAAGCTCTGGTTCCCACTCCTTCAAAATTCCATACTGATCAAAAAAGCCAGAAAAGGAGGCTTCATGCCACCTAATTGTAGTGGCATCAATACTTTTGGACGACTCTTTTCCAGACTCTTTTACAGAATCAGACATCTTGCTTGAGTCAGGAATGTTTTGTGTATCTTGAGACATGGCTAAAATTCAAAAAGATGCAGAGAAGGCTAGAGAAAAAAATGTTAAAAGGATTTTTGAATATGAAACGAATGGTATAAAGGGAAGTGGGAAACTGCAATTTCAAAATTGATTATATAGGCTTGGTAATTAATGCAGATGACGTCAGGACAAGTGGGCCAGCCACACCTTTTGTACATGAGCCTAACAGGGAGATGACACGTGTACAAAAGGAGACAAACAGACGCCACACGCGCCTCACGTGCCCACTCGCCTGACAACTGCCGAACAACGTGTCTATACACGTCTCAACTATCACCAGTCATGTCAAACCCCACTCGCCAAGATGTCCACATGTTTTCAAATCCATGGGGAGTTGACAACTGTCCACAATCAACAACTGACGTGTCTTGCATTTGCGGAGTTTTGACGTAAAACTACAATATCCGTTCTCCGCAAAAATCACCTAAGCGCAAGAGATACTCACCACACTTCCGCATGAAATATAACCTCGACGAGCTATCATCAAGGACTTAACTTTTATGAGTCCAGCATCCCTCCCCTCTCATCATAACTTCAGAGATAGAAGACACACTGGACTGGGGGGACTTGATGGGATTGGGTACTAAATGGACTATTCCGCATACCCAAACCCGGAAAAGCACTACCACGCGGAGAGAGCCTGCCCGCAAGGAATCGTCAAAGCAAGCTCACGCCTGGTCAAAAGTCAAGCCATGGTCAGAGGCGGATATCATGCATGGTCAACTGCCATGCATGAATCAAGGAAACAATCACGTGGACTCAACATTAAAGGCGGTAGACCGTTCCACCATTTCCATTAATGTAGCTTTCCTTATATCACCACACTAACATAATAAGGGTGATGGAGACAACCTAACCACGGTTAGGACTTGGGTAATGGTGGCATACGACCTCTCCTATATAAGGGATCATATCCCTAGTAAGAGAGGACACTTTCTACTAACACGGAGAGCTATCAATAACAAGATAGTATCCCCATTCACCCCGTTTTTGTCATAAACTATTACCTCGTGTAGTCATTTCCACATCCACAATCCACTCTTGTTTGCAGGTTCCTCAATCCGTATCTGCTAGTGAAGGATCAACCCTGTAGATACTCATAATCTTATCATCCATAACCGGTGGTAAGACTATTTGTTTCTTCACGAACCAACATGATGGTATCAGATCAGGCCTAAAGCTCCGATAAACCAAGGCTTTGGAGGAAAGGCTCATGGACCCTAAAACCTCCGAAGCCCAATACGGAAAGTGTAAATACTCCTGAAAATTCCTCATTTGGTAACTTATCTTCACCGAACCTAATCTTCTTTTTTATATTCTTCTACTTCTTAAAACCATACTTATTGTCACGCCAGATGGTGGACACAGAGAGACATTCCCTCTCCCTTGTGATGAGCCTAACAGTGTCTTGTTTTGTAGGTTTTGTTAGATCCAATCAATCACAATTAAGATCAATCATATTCACTCAAATCTCTCATACCGAACCAACAGGAGGTAACTCGTTTCCTATTGAATTGGTGCCATCCGTGATTTTGCTTTGTTTCTCTTTTCTCTAAGGTGAAACACCATTCAATCTCAACCTATGACGGCACACACTGAGGGATTCGTGATTGATGACATCACGACAACTAAAACTGATGATAACGTAATCACCTCCGTATCATCGGGAACAGTTGCCATCACCACAGTCGCTCACGTCGACAGACAACAAATTTTTAGCTGAGTTGCAGATGCTTCGGCATCTAAGCAGAGCCACTTAGAGAATTTGATGATGCTTTCATCCACAAAAACTGAGAGATGTTGCTCCGGCTGAAGGAACAACAAGATAAAGAAGCCAAAATGCAAAATGTAAAGCAAGACCTATTTTCCACCGAAGGGTTGTCTGCTCTGATCGGAACTAGGATGGGTCTCGGATCACACCCAACTTACTGCACAGTCACAACCACCACACCATTCCAAACACCGTACGGACATTTAATACCCTCCGGATACACTGGACCGATCCTAACAGGTTTGTTCTCTTCGGACAAAACACCAGACATCACACTCCATGGAAACGATAAGCTCACTGCATCGTACCGGCCTGCTTATATGGTAGCCCATTCCAAGTTCTCCTAAATAATTGCTACTGCTCAATTACAAGTAAATCTCAAGATTCCAGCCACCGTTAAGAAGTATAATGGCACATCCGATCCGGACGACCACGTCTTCTCTTTCGGAGGAGCAGCTGAGATATAACTATGGCCCATCCCTGCATGGTGCCAGATGTTCGTACAAACCCTCACTGGAGCAGCAAGAGTTTGGTTCGACGGACTGCCAGTAGGAGAAATTACTTGCTGGGAAGATTTTAGAAAGCTTTTTCTATTAAACTTTGCCAACCAACGGCGATGCTCAAAAGATATCACCGAAATACACAATATCCGAAGAAAGGATGGGGAATCCCTTGAGGCTTTCATTGATCGTTTTAGCAAGGAAAGCTTGCAGATTAACTGTGTGGTCAATCAGCTCCGGGTGTCAGGCTTTTGTCATGGGGTCCGTAACAATCAATTGATGGAGAAGTTGCACGAAGACTTGCCAAAAACAATGGAGGTATTAATGGAAAGGGCTAGGGAATTTGCTCGGGGGAAGAGTGCTTGTGGTCACTCCTCCGAGGTAGAATACAAAAGCTCCGATAGTCGAAATTCTTGGAAGAAAAACTCATAAAATGCCAATCGAAACACCCATTGGAACAAAAACAGGAAACAACCTTATAACAGATCAGATAGAAACTCCTCCAAACCACCGAATCCCACGAGGTTCAGAATAATGACTGACTTAACTAAAACTTCAAGGGGCATCCTTTTAACTGAGAATCTTCACCTCCCGACCCCGGCTAAGCAAAAGCCTTCGGCGGATAAGAATTCAAAGAAATAGTGTGAATATCACCGGGCCAAGGGACACAACACCGATGATTGTTGGTCCCTCCGGCAGGAAATTGAAAAGGCCGTTCGGCCGGGGAAGCTTTCTCACCTTATCAAAGAAGTCAAAGATGGAAATCCATCAACTATCCAAAACACGAACAACCAGGCGGGAATCAATATGATCCAACCTATTATGCCACACGGCATTAAATGCCCCGGCTCTCATTTTTCCTCATTCATGATCCAGGTTGTTAATTAACTTCTGGCTAATAGCATAAAATATGAAAGACAATAAAATGTTTCAACTTGTAAAAAGTGTAATTATTTCTGAAGCATGATCAATGTTATTAAACATTTTTTGTGTCACAAGGAATTTCATTCCCAGAAATAACCTTGGAGAAATCTTTGGATGGACCGATTATCATATCGGCTATCGTAGCTGGACACAAAGTTCAAAGGATTTATGTGGATATTGGCAGTGCTTCGGAGATCATGTACCAACATTGCTTTGAGCAATTGGCACCAGAGGCACGAAGAAGGATGGTGCAGGTACCTCCCTCTCCTCCGGGAAAGTTTGATTGGACAAAACATCCTTCAACCTTCCGGCTACAAACTTAAACAAAAAATTCTATGAATTATCCTACCATACGACCTTCCTGCCTAAAAATCACCATAATCTTTGTAACAAGTCTCAATGCCTTTGGTCAGTTTCTCAGGAAAGGCAATCCAACCCATCACGCATATACTCTCCCAGTAACTTTGGGTGCAGAAGGTCGAAATCGAATGGTCATGTTAACTTTCCTAGTGGTAGGAGCTCATTCAGTGCATAATATCATCCTAGGCAGACCAAGCATGTGTGCCTTTAGAATGGTTGCTTCTTCGATACACGGTGTGATCAAGTTCCCAATCGAAACAGGGATAGCAACCATACTCACAGAGCAAATGAAATACATTGCGGAGATCGGACAAGCCTCGAGTTCACAAGTAACTCCGATCACCCAAGAGCTGTCCGAAAAATGGGCAATCAATCCAAGCTTTCCTGAACAAAAGGTAACCATTGTTGCCCCGCTTTCGTCCGATCACAAAGCTACCCTATGGAGCCTTTTAACTGATTCTTTAGACATGTTTGCATGGCAGCATTCCGATATGAAAGGAGTTCCAAGGAGTCTGGACGAACACAAGCTAAACACTTATCCATTCGCCCGACCGGTTCAACAAAAGGGAAGGAGTATGGGTGCGGACTGAAACAAGGCCATTGCCAATGATGTGCAAAAACTGCTCGACGCCGATATTATTCGAGAAGTTCAATATCAAGCCTGGGTCTCGAACCCAGTAATGGTAAAAACGCATGATGGTGGGTGGAGGATGTGTGTAGACTTTAAGGATTTTAACAATATTTGCCCAAAGGATTGTTATCCTCTTCCGGAGATGGATGTAAAAGTTGATTCTTTAGCTGAGTTCCGGTTAAAATGCTTTCTCGATGCCTACAAAGGCTACCATCAGATTCAGATGGTAGCCGAAGATGACAAAACCGGTTTCATCACCGTCGAAGGGCTCTACTGCTACACTAAGATGCCCTTCGGCCTGAAGAATGCTGGAGCCACTTACCAAAGATTAATGGACAAAGCATTCAAAGATCAAATTTGAAAGAACATCGAGATCTATGTTGATGATGTTATGATAAAAAGCCGAGACGAAGCAGACATGATGGCTGATATCCGAGAGACCTTCACTTGCCTTCGAAAGATAAATATGATGATGAACCCGGCAAAGTGTTCCTTCGGTATGGAGTCCGGAAAATTCTTAGGTGTCATAGTCGCTCGAGATGGAATACAGGAAAATCCTGAAAAGGTCAAAGTTGTTATGAATTTGAAATCGCCACGAACGGTGAAAGAAATCCAGTCATTAAACGGAAGATTGGTGGCATTTCATCGATTCCTCTCCAAAGTAGCCGAAAGAACCTTACCCTTCATAATAGTGTTAAAATAAAGTTTTGGGAAGAATGAGTTCAACTGGACCGAAGAAGCCGAAAGGGCATTTGATGAGCTGAAACAATGTCTCGGCATTTTACCAACTCTCACTGCACCGAAGCCCGAGGAAGTTCTTACTGTTTATCTTGAAGCTTCCCACGGTGCGATCAGTGATGTCCTCGTAGTCCACCGACACGTGGCTCAAGTCCCTATTTACTATGTAAGTCGAGCTCTCCGGGATTATGAGACTAGGTACCCCATGTTGGAAAAGGTAGCTTTAGCATTGGTTCATGCTTCAAGAAGATTAAGAAGGTATTTTCAGGCACACGACATAGAGGTCCAGACTAACAAGAATATTCAGTATGCACTCCGTAAGCCGGAGGCTCAGGTCGGTTGGCAAAATGGGCAATCAAGATACATAGAATCTACAAATACACCGAAAGAGTCCACGGTTATCTCCGGATCATACCAAAGACGATCAAGATATCCTTTCGGATCTTCATTATCCGAGGTAGAAAAGATAGGGTACCAAGCCGGACCATCATACTTACATATAGGGCTTGCTGCACCAGAAGCATCAGGAAATGAGTAGATGGGCGGAAGATTCATGTGGCTTATGACACCTTCCGAAAAAGAAACAAGGGGTTAATCCCTTGCTGATTTAATACCATCAAGATGGTCGGAAAGAGTTTCTAGTAAAGCAGTTAAAGAACCAAGAGCGGTGGCACCACCTTCGGGGATAGTAGCTAGAGGAGTTTTCAGTCTCTTCGGTGTCTTCCCCTGACCATCCACATACTACTCACCTTCTGAATCCTTCCTCTTCCTAGACTTCTTCTTCTTTCTTGAACCTTCAACCTCGGTCTCAGGCGAATGCAACAACGAACCTTTCTTCGAATGAGTCTTAGTCGTCTCAATCACTTGCTTCCTAATGTGTTTCTCTGTTTCGGTGACAACACCAGATGATGTTGCGTCATTGGCACTTGCCGAAGCGGTACCCTCCGAAGTCCTAATCTTATGAGAGGTTGACTTCATACACTCAAGGAAGGGTTTGTCCCTTGGCTCTTATTGCAAGGAAGTGTACTCAAGCTCATCATTGTCAGATGACTCCAACTGCAGCATATCTTTCAAAGACATCTTACAAAAAAGATAACATGAGCAAATGGTTAGTAATAATAAAACACCAAAAAATGGACGAAGCTAACTATTCTACAACTACTAACCAATCCCGTTGTATTTCAAGGTAGGCCACTAGTACGGAAAAATTCAGTTTCGGCTAACACAACCAATCACCAGAACATGCTCCGGCAACCTACGAATAGGGAACTTGTTCCCTACCAGAACCTTATACAACTCTTGATCATATAAAAAATCCTTTGGTAAATCACCTTCTAAAGGATCATCCTTCTTCCTCCATATCATGTCTATCGGCAGGCATAGATCATCCAACCAAAACCACCTATCTTTTCAGTCTTTTAAGTTGGACACTTCCCATCCTACACACTCTCGATCCTACTTCTTCACTTAGGCTTTCTTATCCCTCTTATCCTTCGGTTGCCTTTTCTCGAAGGTATACCATTTACCGGATCGGTTAAGATGGTATAAAGCCCTAAACACATTAAGGTTCGGTACATAATCCAAAGACCTACAGGAAAGTTCAAATTGGTTCACCCTACTAAGGCCGAAAGGGTTCATTTGTGAGATATGTACCTTGTGAAATTGTAGAACCTTAAACAGGAAACGAGTGAAAGGGATCCGGTAATTTGCCTAATTACACACCCGAGTGTAAAATGCAAATCTACCAGGAGGAAGGGGTGTATAGGAGTGATCGGATTAGGAAGGGTAGGATGGAGATCTAAAGGGATATTAAACTCCTCTATATACTCATCAAGCTTATTTTGCGTAAGAACACTATACGAAGTAAGCATATTATCCTTAGGCACGATTAAGAAGAAAAGAAAAAGAACTGGAAAACGCACCTTTAGGAAAGAAGAAGATGATTTACACAGGGAAGGAAGACAATTGATTCTGGAACCAGGTAACCGAAGAACCGGTACGAACAATGAGGAAGAAGATGTTTTCACATAAGTAAGAAATGAAGAGTAAAATGGTAAAAATGAAAAGGAAAAACCTATTTATAATAAAGTTTTGTGGATATAAAGCGACGGTTTATAACCGTCCAATCAAACGTCACGCGTGGCGACCTCGAGCCAATCAAAACAGTCACGTCAGGGAACCTTCGCTAAAGTTACCTGACTGTGACTCAGCTGTTACACGTGAATGACAAACAACTGTCATCCACTTATTAAGTAAATAACACTAGCTGTCAACTACTACACGAGGAAGCTCGAAGAAACCATAAAACCAAACAACCTCCGATTTACAAGTCATTTTTAATACCGAAGGACTTAAAAAGACTTCGGGGAACTTGAAGAGAATATGTGGTTCTAGGCCGGAGGCCGAACCAACATGATGGTATCGGACCAGGTTTAAAGCTACGATAAACCAACGCTTTGGAGGAAAGGCCCATGGGCCCTAAAACCTACGAAGCCCAATACGGAAAGTATAAATACTCCTGAAAATTCCTCATTTGGTAACTTATCTTCACCAAACCTAATCTTCTTCTTTATATTCTTCCACTTCTTATAACCATACTTATTCTCACGCCAGAGGGTGATCATAGAGAGATATTCCCTCTCCCCTGTGATGAGCCTAACGGTGTCTTGTTTTGCATGTTTTGTTAGATCCAATCACTCACAGTTAAGCTCAATCATATTCACTCAGATCTCTCATACCGAACCAACAGGAGGTAACTCTTTTCCTCTTCACTTGCTAAGAAAAGAAATTTCATTATTTTATAAATCAATAATATTTACTCAAAACACATTAACCTGCAGATTGACATAATATGTGAAACTTGATTTTTTTTATCAAATTTCTTTTATTTGAAGTTATTTAATATACTTAAATATAAATTTTTATACTTACAAAAGTTATATAGTCCCCAATGGTTTATTTTGGTTTCTTGACAACACCACCGCATACGGCTTAGGTAGGGCTATATATTACCATATGAGATATGTTGTGGTTTTTTGGGAAACCGGTTGTCATGAGGTGGTTGTCCCTCATTTAGTTGGCGTCATTTAGGATTTTGGGTACCTCTTTACAGTGCCACTACAGATTCGGGTATTTTAATTTTTCATGAGTTTAATTAATAATGAGGTGGTTATCCCTCGTTATTAATGTCATTCAGGTACCTTGGGTTGTGTCCCTTGTACCCGAATTTTTATCTAGAATGAAGTTTTTTTTTTCAAAAACGATATGGCATATATATGACATAAACATGTTATAATAAGTTACGTACATCGGTTTTTAAACACCCGTATATTATTTGTCAACAACAACAATACGCACACCACTTTCTCTCCTACATCTCTACTCTCTATCTCTCTAAAACCCTATAGGTCTCACTAAAAAAAAAGCAAAACAAAACTTTACCATCACACGCACACACACACACACACACACTCTCTCTCTCTCTATCTCTCTCTCTCTCTCTCTCTTTCTCTCTCTCTCTCTAATTAAATCTGAGTAAATGACACAATCGACTTCGATACTGCTGAACAGAACCACGAACCAGCACTTGTTCGCCTTCTATCACTCTAACACTCCCACATCAATGTTTATGCGTAAGCAAATCGACGTATATCACGAGGAATAGTTCAGAAAATGTTGTCGTCGTAGGGGATATCGTTCCAATCCGTCATCATGTGTGCACACTTTCTTGCTTTCTGTCTTTCTTTCTTTTTCTCAAATCTGCAAAGCTTCTGCAAAGGTATGTGGAGTTTAGATTTGATTGTTACAAACCCAGAATGAAGGAAGGATTTTTAAGGGTGTGTGAGCTTCCTAAGGTGTATAAGATGAATGAAACCCTACACATGGTGAGCTACTTAAGGAGAAAAAAAATACAGATATATATATAGAGAGGGAGAGAGAATGATGAATAAAAAATGGAGGTGTGGGTTTGTTTGGAAAAGAGAGAAGTGGTCTTTGAAAATCACAAAATGACAATAGTTATATGTTGTTGGTGTGAGGCAGTAGGCTTGTGACAATGAAACCATGAGTTGCAAAGGTAAAGTATATGTGGTAGAAAGGAAAAACCCTTCCGTGTAGATGTGAAAAGAAATGTTGCAGACTACATTTTGTGATATAAAACGTGGCAGAGTTTCTTTAATCTTTAATACCAGTCGTTCAAATTAGAAATGAAGGGTGGAGATTTTACCAATTACTATTCAATTTCATCACACTTAAATATGTTTAATAAAAAATGGAGGTGTGGTTTTGTTTGGAAAAGAGAGAAGTGGTCTTTGGAAATCACAAAATGACAATAGTTATATGTTGTTGGTGTAAGGCAGTAGGCTTGTGACAATGAAACCATGAGTTGTAAAGGTAAAGTAAATGTGGCAGAAAGGAAAAACCCTTCCGTGTAGATGTGAAAAGAAACGTTGCAGACTACATTTTGTAACATAAAACGTGGCAGAGTTTCTTTATTCTTTAGTACCAGTCGTTCAGAAATGAAAGGTGGAGATTTTACCAATTACTATTCAACTTCATCACACTTAAATATGATGAATCAAAAATGGAGGTGTGGGTTTGTTTGGAAAAGAGAGAAGTGGTCTTTGGAAATTACAAAATGACAATAGTTATATGTTGTTGGTGTGAGGCAGTAGGCTTGTGATAATGAAACCATGAGTTGTAAAGGTAAATTAAAGTGGCATAAAGGAAAAACCCTTCCGTGTAGATGTGAAAAGAAACATTGCAGACTACATTTTGTGATATAAAACGTGGCAGAGTTTATTTACTCTTTAATACCAGTCGTACAGATCAGAAATGAAGGGTGGAGATTTTACCAATTACTATTCAACTTCATCACACATAAATATATTTATAATTTGCCTTATTTGTTGGGTTTATTCGCAGAGAAAGATGAAAGTACATATTTTGTGGTTGGATCGCCTCTTGAAGTCCTAGATCACTTGAACATAATCCAATAACAGGGGTGGTTTTGAGGGGGTGCGGGGAGGACTCCCGTCCAGGGCCCAATTTCCATAGGGCACTATGAACGGAGACAGTGGAATATAATTCAACAAAAAATGTCTAAATGAATTGTGCATAGTGTTGGTGTTACAGGGTATAAAAGGGGTTGTTTTGAGGAAGATGGTGACATAGTGAAAATACTAGAAATTGATGGGGTATTATAGACATTAGAATATGCCAATATATAAAGAAAAAAGCCTACAGTGGTGTCATCCTATTTTTTTTAAGATTAACAATAACAATAACTTAAAAGTAATCCCTTATCCTCTTATTGTAATGTTGGTTCCAAATTTTTGTTCGCCCTAGGCTCAAAACACTTAAGTAAAAAAAAACTTCATGGATTGGCAATGTAGCTATCGAGAACGTGTTGTTAGATAAAATAAACTGTGAAGAACTGATTCATCAATTTGATATCACTTTAATCTTCGTTTAAAAAATATATTTTACATCATTTATTTCGTTAAGATCTAAAACTAAGAGGTACATATTTCTAGGCTCAGCCTAGGCACTTGAATTCTCTGGGATGGCCCTGTCCAACAAAATACAACAAAACACATACAATATTAGGACCCCCGAACAAAGCTAAGCTCCTCCTAAGTATCTAATCTTTGTTGTATCAAAACTTCTCCATGCAGCCCAAGTTGTAACACCCCAACCGATGGCGGAAACATCGGGATGTCACGTATTGATGATTGTTCAGTAGCTCATGGTAAATAATAAGTTTCAATAAATGATTTAAATAAATTACATACAATTGTTCTAAGAATTTGTACATCAAAATGAAAAAAAAATACAAGCTACGCATCTTCAAGCATTAACTCTAATCTTCGAGCATGTTATAACCTGAAACATGTTAAGTTTGAAAATATTTTGGGTCAACAAAAGTTGGTGAGAATTACATAGGTTTTGATAAATGAATAAAACTTGTACAATTCAAGTGTCATGGCAAGTCTAGTCCATAAGTGAAAACAAACTAGAAGTAAATCGAGTGCATAATCAACCCTTGTGACTGTTATATTGTGGTACATCCTATACGCTCATGGTTCACTCGATTATGTTATGCGATAACAATCACCCACGCTACCTTTGTAGGAGGCACGTATCCGGGTGGGATTGTCAGTCCAATAGATCTATCATTGTATACCGTCGGCTGATCAATGTTAATGATTATGCTAGAATTATGCTTACCCTAGTCATGTTCAAGACATAATGCAACATAGAAAAACACATAGACACTTTATGATTGAATTGCATATAGAATGTTGTAACATGTTTCACCCCAAAAATGGTGATAAATAGAAAAGGGGCTATGTAAAACTCACCTGAAATTCACTGTGTAAGTATTAGCAAGTGGCAACAAGTCTGAACTTGGATTAATTGAACTCTTGTATCCTATTACAAATAAACGATGCCTTAAATTCTAATGCAAATACGCTTGTTTCGTTTCTTGGTTGTAAAGATAGTTGATTCAACTACCTAGACTCGTATTGTAGACAATATGTGTCTTATTGTGTATGACTTAACGAACCGATAGTAACTTCGTTTGGTTCTTCAGAAATATATGCGTATCTGAATAGTTATATATATAATTTTTACTTTAATATATATATTTAGATTCGCAACTTATAAATAAAAAGGAAAGCATTTAAGATAGCGAAATAACCCATGTGTAGCTTGTCTCACGTTTAATTTTTGTTTTGAAGATCAAATAATATTTGTACTATTGTGTTTACATATATAAATATATATTCGTATTCATTTACTTCTATTATGACAAAATAATGTTTGGATAAAATTAATATGTAAAACGTTACTTTTGAAGTATAACATTATAGGTTTGAACGCCCGATATGCTTCTTATATTTTTATAAAAATTTGGGCAGAGTCTCCTCTGTTTTTGTAAGAAACCAGACAACTCAAGTTGTCTATATTTTCCCAAAACAATAGGTCAAACAAAACGCAATACAATGTATCAAGTCTTTATATGCGACAAAAGGTTTAAATCATTGGAATTATAATAGGCGAGAACTATATGTTTTGAATAAGTAACAAATATTGATTAGTCATCATTCGATAGTCGAAAAACAAAATAATTAAGTTGACTAGTATTGAAACTTGAATAGTAGTGTTAATCATATAAATATACGTATGAGTATTTATAGAATTCGCCTATTCGAGCGTTCCGTACATTATTATTACAATAAAGCTTTTACAAGTATAAGTTGGTTCGATTCGTTACAGACTTACATTATATATTTATATACATATATATATATAGTTTAATTATCAAAATAAATGAATCGAAGATGCGGTGCGCGATACCTTCCTACAACCAGCTCGCAAACTGACCCGAACCAGCCTCGGACTGATCACCAGCAGGTTTGACCAGGTTTGACCTTGACTAACGTTGACCAGCCGTTGACTGAGTTGACCCGAACCGAACATGATCAGATCTGACCAGAACCAACCTTACCCGATCTGTATCCTATCTGAAGCGAGCCCAAAACCAAACCCGGACCAAAATCGAAACAACCACCATCATCGGACCAAAACCCACGACCCCGTCACCACCATTCACAACCATCTTCTGTCACGAACCACCATCTGTAAATACCTTCACCGTCGTCTGCCCTGTGGAGAAACACTAAACCCACGTTGCCTTTCCACCTTCTTTTATAGTGCCGCCATAAACTAAAATGGTCCGACCACTGTACCACGACACCACCATAAGTCTGTTGCCCCTTCGTGAACCATCTCGGGTGTTGTTATGGTCGCTCGACAGCCTTGGAACAAGGGGGATCGGGTTTTAGAGAGAGAGAGTTGGAGAGAAGAGAAGGAGTAGAGGGATTAAAGTGATGGTGGGTGTGAACTGAACGAAGGGAAGGGGTGGTGTGCGGTGGCGGCGCAGTCGCGTCAGGTGGCCAGATGGGTTGCTGACAGCATTGAGGGAAAGAGAGGGGAAGATGGTGGTTGGCGGCGGCTTGGGTGGCGGTGGTTCTTGTGGTGATTCTTGGTGGCGGCAGCCACTATCTAGGGAGGAGGAGCAACATAGACTTATAGTGGTTAGGGTTTTGAGGAGGAAGAAAGTGGTGGTGGTGAAGAAGAATAAGATGTGTTTAAATAATTAGTGTATTAGGTTAAGTGGAAGGATACCGCGTAAACGAACCTGTCAAATGCCTCGACACTCGCTTAATTACGTTGCTTGATTAACTACTAAGATAGAAATTTTTGATAAATTTCATATATGTATAGACTGAATTAAACGAGCATTTGGAATGTATCTATTTATACAATATATTTATGTTTATTAGATTTACAAGGGTCGACTAGTCGTTTAATATCCGGTGTATTCTCACCGCGTCACTAAGTGACGTAATAAAGTAATTTAATTTGTCGGTGAGTAAAAATAAATCATTTCTTGTTAATTATGTAATATCGTGAAAGAAAATTTAACAGTTGTGTGAATATAATATAAATATATATTATTTATTTATTTATTTTTATATAAAATAGCGGGGCGTTACACGAGTCATATCCACCATCTGTCACACCCTGAAATTCCATTTGCGGTGTTTTACCGCAAGGCACGTGACACACCAGGATCCAAGTCAACGGCACAATAAAACGACAGCTATATGCGCAAGATAACGTTCAAAACTAACATGCAGTTTTAAAGAAAAGCTAAGCAAATTCGGTTGAAGCAGTTAAAAAGTTACAATCCATAATACCAAATGAAAAATAGTTAAAATAGTTTAAAACAATGTTTGACAATATGCATGAACAGGTTGAGACATTATGCGACTTCAGTGCGCCTAGTCCTCACTGCTACCTTAGCGACCTAAGAAAACATGGTAAGTATGTTAACATACAATGCTGGTGAGTTCACATGTTTGATGTTTATAGTAAAAGTAAGTGTTAGAAAACCAGATCCACATAAATCTTACATCTTTATCTGATGCTAGCTAGACATCGTTGCAAGTTACTTAAGTGTTATGAACCATTACTGACTGATAGTAATAAGTATGTCTCGTTTCCCCGTCACCAGTTATCACCTGGTGACGTAATGTTAGATAGGACAAATATGCACCCGTGTGACCTCCAGCCAACACGGGTGTGGCTTGTCAGACCCGATAGATCTATTCACACTTTCCCCGCTATGTTCCATATATTCATGGTTCAAATTGTTAGGAGGACTTTAGATGACTCGCTTAGTGCACAAGTGATATAATGTAATCTATGTGATCTACCATGTTCGTGTTTGCATAGCATGTTTCTCCCTCAACAATAAAAAGGGCCGTGAAACTCACCTTAGGTTACGTCGTTTGATAGTGTCCTGACTACTGGAAACCTATCATCGATAGCCTATAATTTGTTTGACTGAAATCAGGTTGGTTTGATACCCCATTGTTGTCTGAACAACGACTCCGTGTATTTTCGTAAAACGTTTTGACTGTGATTAACCACACTAGACTCGATATTCCGTTGGTGGCCCGTTATATCAGTTCATCAGTTAAGTACAAGTTCTCTAATAACGACATGTAGATATATATCACACACATTTAATAGATTACAAAACCTAGCATATAGATCACGTAATACACGAATGGGTCATAAAACACGCTACTAGGTTTCAAAACACGCTACTGGGTTTGTTTTGGGTGATTGGCTTTTGATTTGAGGCGATTGGGTTTGGTTTGGTTTAGGTCGATTGGGTTTCATGGGGGCGAATGGGTTTGTTGGAGGCGACTGGGCAAGCTATTCGCCCTTCCATATAAGCCAGTCGACATGCACTGTTGCTGTGCAACTTTTGATGAGCGAAACCCTTCGCATTAGATCAAAAAATTGATGGAACACAGCCATGAATCAATATCTAGTCTATCCCTATCATAATACATCAATTAACATCTCGTTTTATGCACAAATTGCAAGGTTTTCCTAAAATGGTTAATATTATGAACAAGTCATATGAATGCATGAAATAGTTTCCCCAAATGGCAAATGATTAGATTAATTCACATAATCACGTTCATAACACCATCAAACTTCAAGGTAGTCATTCTAATAGGAATCATAACATATTGTAAGCATCATAACATCATATCAAACCCTAGCTCTTACTAAAATCCTCAAACGGGTCAAAACTCATAAAACGCTAAAAACAACCCAAATATCATTGAATCATGCTTCTAATTCTTAGGAATCCTCATAACAACAACAAATAACAAAAACCCCATGTATTAGATCACCAACATCATTCAAAACTCGTATTTGTATAAGAAATTCATAGGTAAGATTTAGATCTAGTTTAGAAAGGTTTTTGAAATGTTTTTATTGATGAAAATACACTAGGTTCAGATCTGGACATTTAGGGTTCATAATAATGACATAAAAATGATTGGAAAAGGTTTTAGATGAACCATACGCCTTAGATCTTTACTTGTTTAGGTTGTAGGAGTTGTTTTGGGCTATGAATAGATGGTTTGAGGGAAAGACTCATTTAAAGAGGTTAGGGGTTGAGAGAGAGCACTTGGGGGTGAGTCAGGGTTGCACAAATGATGAAAACATGTTAAGTATGGAATTTATAGTTGCTGCCAGTCGCCCCCCTCTGATATGGGCGACTGGCTTCCACCAGGCGACTGGGTTACCGAGTCGCCCCCATGAGGGAGACTAGGTTTCCCCCCACTTAAGCCAGTCGCCCTCCACAAGGGAGACTAGGTTTCCCAAGAGTCGTTTGTTAACTTAACACATTAATTCACGTATACCCATATCGGCAAGTTACATAATGATCGTAAAACATCTAATTCCCGATAAGTTGCTTTTATTATGTTATTTCACCAACACTCGGGATATGAGACTCGTGTGCGTATGTTTCCATGGTGATTCCTCGAATCACCAAACCATGACAAGTGTGTGTAAACCAACTCCCGATAGTTCCCCGAATCACTGAACCAACTCATCTAACCCCGTTAAGTTCGTTTAATAAATGTTTTGCTAAGGTAGACTTATGTATTTGTTTGGAAAGTTAACATGAGTTTGCTGGGTGTCACACCATCTTTGCTCGGTTCCAGGCCCAAAGAAATCATTGTATGGGCTAGGATTTAAACATGAAGTATATAACACTTGTTTACTATATGATCACACTCAAATAATCATTTTAGAATAGAATGTCGTAAAGAAAGCAAGGATTTTCTTCCCTAGCGATAGCATAACAAGCTGGGTCCGGTGACAACATTGGTATTTGGTGGTTGGCTCCAGGGAGCTAGTCGGTTCTTGGCATCCGGTTACGAGCTTTATTGATCGGTCTCACTTGCCATCTTCGGCATTGGACTTTGCTTATCTACGATGAAACTTTCTATGCTCGTACCTACCACTTGTTTCTAAATCTTCACTTGAAGTAAAGATCATCACTAACCTTGAGTAAAGGAGGCATTTTTTTGCTACCGCTAAGAGAATTTAGTTTAGGAGGGCCTCTAAATGATGAAATGGTTGTAGAAAGTAAAACTATCCAACCTTTCAGAAAAACGGCGTTCCAGCCTAGCAGAAAAGGGTTGCACTATACGAAAACCGACATATATGGGTGAGAAAACATTTATGTGCATTTGTGTACATCTAATGAGTGTACTATTCATTGTATGCCCTTGTTGGATCTATGAGAGAGCTTTGTGTATGTTTTGTTTAGTTATCATTAACAATATTATAAAGTATTTTTCTCATTATTACTTATATTAAGTAAAACTTTACAATATAAATAACATGACATTTAAAAAAGATATTAATCACATGATATGATTCATGAATGATACAAATCTAAAAGTCACCAGGTAAAATTATAATGGATGGTGTAAATTGGTCAAATTAGTGGCGTGTAACGTGTCAAAGCCCCTAGAATGTACCATTATTTGGACATAAGGTCGTTGACAATGATAGAGGAAAGGACTGTGGTTCGTAGAGTGAGAGAAAGAACATGTGCTTCTTAAAGTTTGAGGGGACAAAAGTCTACTTTATTACTAATCAAACATCACACCTATGTCTCTATGGTCGTGTGTCATTTACTAATCCTTATCATTTAAGTGGGTATATCTTGTTTCTAAATGCATGGTTGTATGTAGATGCTGAAAGAATACTAATTAATTTGTTTAAGTTATTTACTATTACACATCACATGAGTAATATTATTTCAGATATTATAGTGTTTCATGGAGTAAACAATTACCGAATTTGATTTATGTTTAGTATCTGTTTTTATAGTATATATGAAAATATAATCACTAAAGTGTAATTAAGTTTTCTAATTGTTTCATCAAATGTATTAGTTTCATACTTTACTAAAATTTCATTATAACGAAACAGTACTAAGACCATGAGTCGTTTTGGAAAATGAAAATAATGTTATGAGTACAAATAAAACATTTAATAAGTTCACTTGCTATTAGGTGACATATTCTCGTCTCCATGTATATGGACCATTTTAGTACAAAAATAGTAAATGATTCCATATGTATTGTAGAGGTAATAATGTAACTTCGGACGGGTTGGACGGCTGGTTTCGACACACCTGATGTTGTGTGCCGCGGTAAAAGTGGGAACACCAACCGCCCCACCTACACAGTATACAAAGCCAAAAATTTCTTTACTAATTAAACTCTTTAAAAATCGGTCTAAAAAAGGCCATGGACAAAGATTTGAACCCGTGTGAAAAGAAAACAACTAAGCAACCAACCCACCTGCTCTGTAAACACATTTGGTCAAATTACGAAAAAAACTAACCTAAAGATGTTAGGAAAAAGGAACCTAAAACTCTATTCATCAAAGTTTAATAACTAACATTATATAATTATATAATATATAGTTTATTTTATTTACTATTAGCACATACTTTTTTAAATATGTTTATATTTTATTTTGTAAATGCAATCTACATTAAAAAAAAAAAAAAAAAATCATATGATGAGAGTGTTGACAAAGGCATTCTCATGGTTAAAAGATGGACAGTGAAGAAATAAGAAGTTGATAATTTAGTGCTTATTGATAAATTAATCTTGTAATGCAAGGTTTGATAACTAGAAGGATTTAGTTGTCAATTTTGTAAACTAGATTTTAGAGATAAATTTCCTAGTTTAACTCAAAGTAGTTTCTAGATAAATATAATAGTTTCTTCGTGGACAAGGAATAGAGGCTTATAAATAGATGAAAGTTTTGTAAGTCATTCATCCTATTCAATAATAAAAAAACAAGTTTGGTTTAATTTAGTTGTGTTTTAACTATTCTTATAGCATATGTGGCATTTTTAAATAGCAAAAGGATGCATAAGTGAATTATCGCTTAATTAAAGTCAAATAGACAAGCTATAAGGCGGATGGGTATGGAGATGTCCCACCACCCCCGTCCCACCTTTTTCCCGTCCCAACGCTGCCTCCACCCCCGTCTTCGTCTTCCCCATCCCTCAAGAGACGCCCAGGACGCACCAATAGCTGAAGAGAGAGAGAGAGAGAGAGAGAGAGAGAGAGAGAGAGAGATCCCACTAATCACAAATTTAATGTTATTACTTTTATTCCATTTAATAATATTAATACTAATAAATGAGGTCTCTCATGCCTTCACACCTCACCCATGTCTCAAACAAAAGAACATGACTCTATTCTATGTGGTAAGGTGACATCCCATTTTGGGTGTCTCCATACCCACTAGCCTAAGCTATAGTAAAAATCTATATCTATATCTATATCTATATATATAATAAACCAAAGCCATTTTAATGACATGGCACTCAAAGAGACATTCTCTTCCTTGAATGTGTCATGTGTCATCCCATGTGGCATTGAGATATTTTAGGAAAAAAAATAATTTAAAAAGGAAATTGGATTTTTCACCCTCATGTTTCCTCCCATAATTTTTAAACGTTAATATCTTTAATATACGAGATTTTTTAAAGAAAAAAATTACACCAAATTAACGAGCGTTTTATTATCTTTCCAACGAGTACCATAGTGCTATATAAAAAACGGAGAATTTTTTTTGTGGGGTTTTTGTTCATACATGAAAAAAAAAACACAAAGTGTTCAGGTAAATCATTAATCATGTATAGACAAGTCACTAATTATGTTTAAATCAGTAAATATGAAAAAAATATTCAACCAGAGCCGAATAGGTCAATAGAGTTATATGTTGTTTTAAGTTAGGTATCAATATTAGTATGTTAGAGTTGTACATTTGTTTAGTTTTTAGGATAGGTGTTAATATTAGAGTTACATTAGAGTTCTACATTCTTTTAGGTTAGGTGTTAGCATTGGAGTTATACATTGTTAATTTGTTTTAGGTTAGATATTAATATTAGAGTTATACATCAGTCTATTTCATATGTAAAATTGATGTATCATATTAAATTTCTCAACCCGGAACGCTCCCGGAGTATAATCTAGTTACAAATATATGCTTATTCGAACAAAAATAGTGATTCGTCCTTATATATGTTTATAAATTATATTTTTTTCTTGTAGTTTGATTTATTATTAAAAGTGTAATTAAATATGTTAATTATATTCCATTTTGTTGTGCTAGTTGGTTTCAGATGACTTATATACAGAAATAGTAAATATTCATACTTTAAAATCCTTAATTTTGTTAAAATAGGACTAGTATTTTATATGCTTAAAAATAGTAATTATTCTATATACTTCAAAAAAAAGTGAACAACAATGCTATATACTTTAAAGAATCAATAAGTTTTTCAAGCACTAATCACTATGAAATCAGCTTACCAATCGTATGCATTTATTTGAATTGAAATTGATAATACTATTATCATAATAGTATCATTTTATAACATACAATCAATGTTTCTTTTTAGATTCTAATTTCATTATTTCGGTGATAATTCAACCTTTAGGTTTTATTTAAGTTTATGTTAAAGAACATCAAGTAGCTAAAATACATGGATGAAATATGCAATTTAGTATACGAAGTTTAATACTTATTACGATAGTCGTTAGTAACATGTGAATTATCTTCGACATTATTATTAAAACATATGTTAGAACATACATGCCCAATATCAATCGCCTATATGTTATGATAAAAATTAGATCACATACGTCAACCACCACTTAAAATAACAATAATACTATGATTATATAAGAATTGCCTCGTATCCTTTGAAATACCAGAATAGCCCAAAAAGTGGAACTAAAATACCACACAAAAGCCATTATAGCCGGTGACGTCATCGTGGTGGGATAAGACTTAAGAACTATAAGGTTCTAGGTTCGAATCTCACAAAGGGGTTTTCTCATAATTATGAGTTTTCTCATGACTTGGTGGTGAAATATGATCGCGTGGTAATACTAGTGACACGATGATACTCCAGTGATCCATGAGTGATTCCAATTGGCCGTTAAAACAAATACCACACAAAAGCTCCACAATCGACTCAAACCTGTGGTCGATGTCGCGATCGAACCATACATCGATGCTCAATCTAAAACTACAAGCCCACTCTACGGTTGATACCACGATGGTACGCTCCTTTGACCCTCTGAGGGTTTTCAAACTTACGAAATGGTACCATACAAGTAGAAAAACACAAAGGTTAAAAAATAACAAAACTTAAATTCTTATCTAAACCTTAATCTTAGGAGTTTAAACGAGTCGAGCCTGAGCTCGAGCCACAAGTTAGAGCTCGTTTAAATTATGAAAACTCGAGCTTAAGCATGGCTCGTATGGTTGTTATTCAAACTCTAGCTCGGCTCATTTTTTATTTATTATATTAATTTATATTTATATTAATTATAATTATTATTGTATATACGTATACAATTTAGTTACTTTTTCATAATTTTATAAATAGTAAATAAAATTTTCAGATATATATTTAAAACATAATTAAGAATTACATAAATTACGGGATCGTTTTAGCTCGCGAGTCGGCTGAGCTAAGTGGAGCTCGAGCTTGACCCCGTTTGCTAAGCAATCTTATTTACCAATGATTTGCTCATTGGTTTAAAGTTATCAGCAAAGGATAGAATTCAGTTTTCTTTTACCCCAACGCATCACTTTTAAGAATTAAAAGAAGCTTAAAGCCTCTATGGTTGATGTACGGTTAAACCGTAAAAGCTGTAGCAATAGGGTTCATTTTTTATTAAAAATAAGAAGATTAATTGCAATAATGATACCCTTGTTATTCGTAAAAATATAAGAGTACAATATTGATTACAAAACTGAATGTAAATAAATAAGATACAAACTAACGTGTAACGAATATTGAATCAAGCGTATGTCTCTTGAGGTCTTCAATTGTACCATCTAGATAAAAAAAGCTTCTCTGCACGAATAAGCAAACCAAAATGTTGATGGTTTTAGTTGAAGCACGTGTTTGACGCGCTTCCCTTAAAACAGATTTTACGCCTCTCATCAGACGGTTTGTCTCCCAGGGTACAACAACCATAACAGAAGTGAACTGCCAAAGATGGCTCTCATGCCAGAAATATAACACCAGGTGTTTTGGTGTTTATGAGCCTCGTTCGCATGATCGATCATGCGAATGAGAGAAACATGGTTCTCATTTGCCTAAATTGACTCATTTGCTAAAAAGTTACATTCTGTTGTAGCATGTGACACAACTACATGCCTCATTTGCATGAACGTTATACTAAATGAGATTGGGAATAGTCCTATTCGCTAGAACGGTCTGATGTGAATCTCTTGTATGAAACTAAGTGTTTTTCGTGCTTACTTGTATGGAACTTGTATGTGTTTACTAAACTAATATAATAGGGTCACCAACGGGATGTCGAGTCTTGTGTGGTCATGTCAAAGTCAAAACACTTATGCAAACATACAAAGTCATGGTTTGGACAACAAAGGGTTATTAGACCAACACGTTATCGGCAAACACATTTATAGGCATCTTATGATAGGTTTTCAGTAGTTGAAGACTATCACACACATTTGATTATTATTAATTGAAGACGCAACCTAAGGTGAGTTTCACGGCCCCACTTTTAGATACTTTCTCATGGGGGAGAAACATGCTACACACTCAGTTTTACTTAAAGATCATTTATTATTATTTTTATCATTGTTTACTTTGCGACTCATCTAAGTCCTAAGAGAACCAATAATATAGGTATAAAGCGAGGAAATGTGGATAGATCTATTAGGCATAACAAACCCTACCCGGGTTAAACTGGAGGTTGGATGTCTCGAACTACACAAGGATTACCAGGAATGCCGGTAATATGAATAGGGTACACACTAAGCAACAACTTAGTTAGCAATGGTTCCAAATTGCATAGTAACATACTTAACGTCTAGCTAACATTCGATAAAATAGTAAAATCTATTTGATCTTGCAAACACACATTTTTATCAAAAACCTGTGAACTTGCCGGCATTATTATGTTGACACATTTAGTATGTTTTCTCAAGTCGCTAATGTAGCAGTTGTTTAGGGCGCACTAGAGTCCCACGGCATCTCATCCTATTCATGAATTCTGTCAAACATTGTTTTAAACTATCTTAACTGTTTTCATCATTATTTTGGGATTGTAACTTAATGTGCTTCTGCTGTATTTTGTTAACTCTTTTGAACTGCATGGTTGTTTTTAAAATGCTTTTCTCATATAGTTGTCGTGTATTGTGACTGTTGACTTGGATCCTGGTGTGTCACGTGCTTCGTGATAAAACCCCTCAAATGGAATTTGAGGGTGTGGCAAGGGGATATGTATATTAACATATATACTAGCTTATATATAAACATATATATAAGATATGCCCCCACAGTGACTGTTCTTCAGTTCATGATTAAATTGGCCTATTGAACCTAAGTCTTTGGATCGCCAGTCAACTAGGTTAGGTTTCCCTCATGTCCCTTTTTTCATGAGCTTTAGTCTCATCCCATAATTTGGTCTCTTAACAATCGTCGGGTTCTTGGATCCATAATTATCTTTGACAGTGCCAAGTCAACAACGATAATTTACAATTGAGATAAATTGTCCTAATGTGTTCTTGACCCGCTGGTTATTTTTGCCATTTGTCAATCCGCAATACTTATAACAAATGATCTCAACTTAGATCTAGTTATAGTAGCAGGATAGGTAGGTGTCACCCATTGAACCTTCCTTTTTGTCTTTAGAATTGTAGGATCATTATATGAACCAAAATCTCATGCTTATCAATCGTTGGTTGTTAAATCCCCTCGTGTTGTGCAAACCAAACAAGACAAAATCAATACAGAACAAGACGAAAATGGAATACGAAACTCATATCAAGCACCATAACTTTACTCGTGTATTAGATCAAAGATAGAACATTTACAGAACAAAACCTAGACCTAACACAGAGAGTTTCACAATACAGGGAATGAGCAAAAAACAAGAGTTCTTCCAACCGACTAACTTCTCCCCTTTATATAGGCTTCTCCCATTCGCTAGATCAAACTGGCGAATGGGCTCATTCGCTAAAACAATAAAGCGAATAAGTCATCCTGTGACACCGGTCAATGATCCAGGTCAGCATCCGTACACATTTTACTTGATATTGTCCTTTCATGTGCATATTAGACAATTTTGCACACACTATACCCCCAGTCCAGTAAAGCCCGAGTTATTGTAGAAATGCAATAGATTATCCGTTTACGTATACAACACCCGAAATATCCAAGACAATTGGCGTTGAACAATCAAGCCAATCACACGCTCAACAGAGAGAGCAACCGGATTACCTGATTACCACATAGGAACAAAACAACAATATACGTGACAATACCAAGATGGGAAATTACACAATCCTACTCTTAAACTAAGCAATTCACAATGTATTCTGTTAGGAATAACACACAAAAATCGTGGAATGTTATATAGAATACAAACATATGTTAACATGAGTAAATATCACACAACAACAAATGTTTATCATCAATTAACACATGCTATAACATTAGGTGAATGTTATTATTACAACTATTATGATATCTGTACACTAGATCGAACCTACACCTATGTTGCCACTCGACAAGATATCCCAATATCATGAAAGACTAGAGGTTACCAAAAACACACCGTGTATATATATACCCGTATATATATAATCGGCCAAACACGCGTGAATATATATACACACACACACCCCCGCTATCCCATACCATTCCCACATAAATTGATAAGTTAAGCCACTTATAATTGTATAACCATACAAAATCACATGTGATTGTAACTACACATTGAAACTATGCCTATACACACACACGCATAGACATACATATATTATTATGGTGATGGTTTTTCCTTTATACAAACATGACACCTACATCTCACTCATAACACCCCTCCCAATACATGACCTTTATCTTAATTGGATTAACTAACAACAAACAAAAAAACCACCCCTTGTAATCTCAGCCGATGACAACCAAGCAAACCCTCACATGTCCCTTTCACCTAATATGTCCATTCCTTATACCAAAGTAGAGGTGACAACTTTCCCAACATCTTCCAATGGTGATTGACTTCCCCATATGACCACCACAACATTCTTCCCCTTCCTATCTTTTTCAGCCGACAATGACACCACACCACACACACATGATTTGTTTGATGTGTAGGACAAATATTTATTGTAATGCTAAGTCAATATCCACCTTTTTACTTCCCTGTTTCGGCTAGTATCAACCAACACATACCTATAACCATCTTGATCAACTTCCCATTTTGTGTATATATCCATGTGCAATCGGCCAAGCAAGAGGAAACAAGAACATGTATGATTTGGTTGTCAACTTACACCAAAGTAGATAAGAAGCCAAACCATGAACCCATTTCCCAATTCAAGTCAAATTACCTCTATTCTTCTTGTCCATCCAAATGATACACATCCAAAATCTTACACTAAGTTATGATTAAAGCTTTTAAACACTACATCATTCTAGGACAACTTACTTACCTCTTGTGTTTTGTCACCCCACCAATAGGCCACTATAAATAGAGGTGTCCAGAAGAGGATTAAACATCCATTAACCTCACACAAGTTTCACTCTCAACCAAAACTTTTTCCCTTCCTTTTCCCACCATCAGTCGAACACAGTACCCCACCCCACAAGCTTTTTGCTTCGGCATTCATCCAGCCGAGGAGCCACAAGGAGTCTTAAAGTCACATTGTCCGAATCGCGGCCCAAAGGAAGCTAGAGATCATCGAAACCATACATCATCATCCCACTATTTTGGTATGTTGCAAGACTCACTTTAATATTCGAACCTCCTATTTGAATTGGCCTATATCAACTGCACCCAACCTATGATCACTTGTTCACTCATAATCGGCCCCAATCAACTAAATTTGATAGTAGGTAAGCTAAAACATGTTTTGGATCTAGTTTGAATACACTTTAGTACATATATACACGCATACCTTTTCCCATAATGCACCATCAACAACCTATGAATTTATATACACATGACCGAAAGGTGTGTGTGAAGGTGGTATCGAGTACTTGATCAAGAAATCTAATCCTTTAAAGCTAAACATAATGCTTATACAAACTTTAACATGACTTCTATTTTATACACAGATACACACGGGCACATGTAATGTTATACACCTACATGTTTGAATCCACCATTTACCATCATAAACTAGTCTTTGGAAATCGATTTCACTATATAAGAATCGGATTTTGGATCAAAGTGTTATGATAAAACTTTGAATGTTATGGGAACATACGTTAAATCGGCCTTAACATGTGTTAAAGACACTTTGAACATAATACAATTATAACACATGTTAAAGCACATGTATTTCCATGAACTCAACTCACGTGTTAAAATGAGAAATATTATAAAACCCTTGGGACCCGTTTTGTTTAGAATAAACGTATTTTACGACAAAACTCCTAGATTTTCCTGAAACCGTACATTTTCCGATGTACACATGAAACAAGTAATAATTGTCATGTGCACAAACTATGGCCCCACATATAACTAACACAAGGGTCCACAAGTCAGGTGAACAACTTGTATGGTAAACTACAAGAACGTGCAACTTACACTGTCCTTGATAATCATAGGGCAATCATTGTCGAGACGATAGTTACCACAATTCTCTGCTTTACCAGACCATACATCAGGTGAGTTTCACGGTCCTATTTTACTGTTTTCTATTTTGGGGGATAAACATGGTACACTTTTAGTACATTACATTTTTGGTGACATTCTATAGTGACTACCATGTGGAACATGAGATATTCAGTTCATGAGCTCAACAGTCCTCGTACATACATTTACACCGTAACCATTAGCTAACGAAAGCCATGGAACACTTAAATAGATCTTTTGGGTTGACACCCCCACTCTTAGTTAGTCGCTTTAACCCGTTACATACAAAAGAGTGTTAGTATTCTACTATACATACGTTGTCTTTATTGTACAATGCGCGAGGCACACCAGTCAAGAGGTTTGGTTATGGGACTCATGGTTTGCACAATAATCATTCGCTTAGCTAACCTGTGAACTCACCGATATTATGTTGACAAACCTTTTATGCATGTTTTTCAGGTAATTGACCATGAAGAGTGGGGACTTGGGAGAGAGGTTTGAGCATGCACATTGTGGTACCATCACCGGTTGGAATTCAATAATATTGGTCATATCATGTTTCGGTACTTGATACAATGATTTTCAGACAATGTTATGTTTTCTTGATTATGTATGACAATGGTTATCATTTGATGGTATCGTTTCAAATTACATCTTATTTGTTGCTCGAACATTGTGCTTGAAAACCTTTCAAATCACATCCCCATGTTTTCGCCTTGGCGGGGTGTAACACATCCATTCTGGTCATTCTCTAGAACGAGCTTAAATACAACTCAACCTATATCAAATTATCAATTGATGTTTCTCATAGTCAACGACCGAAAGTATCTTATCACTAGCTGGGGACATACACGAAAGTGCACTTATGTAACATTCATTAATCTACCAAAAATTTAGTTCAAATATTAAGGACTTAATGTGACAATAATCCAAATTGAAAATTTTGTATAAACTGTAATTTAACATAACGTTTGGGATAGTAGTGAGACAAAACCATAGGTTCTATTCAATATATATAATTTTTGTTTTATCAATTGATTTATGCTGAGAAAGCATTTTATTTTATAACTTAATGGATTTGAAATAGAGATATATGTAATCCTTTATTGTAAGGATTTATTCCTATTGTAACATATTTTCATTTGATATGAAAAAATAAATACACAAATAAAAATATTGACTTGGTAAACAATAATAATGTTAGTTAAAGAAGTATAATGATTTTGAACAAAACCTATTTAATAAGATATCAGTTTCGTATAATTAATGACTTCATCAATATTCTCTTAATTGATATCAGTTTCGTTGACAATTACATTTCCTAACCAAATGGCAATTTCATAGCAAATTAAAAAGAGACACTCATTTTCAGTTTTTAGATAGGCATCGAGCATGACATAAATCTCTCTAGAAAAACTCTTATACTTCTCTCTATTCTTGTGTTGTTCATGGCACACCAAATTAAAAAGAGACACTCATTTTCAGTTTTTAGATAGGCATCGAGCATGACATAAATCTCTCTAGAAAAACTCTTATACTTCTCTCTATTCTTGTGTTGTTCATGGCGCACCAATTTAACACCTACACTACCGTTTCATAATTTTCCGACCACGCAATGCCTCGTTTGGTTTGAATCACCCGCTTTGTTTTATTTACAACGAATATATATAGATGTACGAGGTGCAAGCATAATTCGTTGATTCCGGTTAAATTCTAGCAAATCGATCATAATCAATGTGAGTATACTTATCCCTTTTTTTGTTTTTACACTTTTGGGGTGATTCATGTACACATATTAAACATACACTTACACATATTGATAATCGTGTTTACATACAATTCATATACGTGTTATGCTTGAATTCTTGTGCTTTGTGCTTAAACATAAACGTAGTATACTTACAATAATTACGAAATCATTAACTTAGCTAGCCGACTTTAACAATGGATAGCACTATTTGGATTGACAACCCGCCTAGTGGAAAGTACCTATGTGTGTGGGAAGTCCTAGGTCATTGTTAATGCTTTAATATTTGTCAAATAAGAGGTTTGATTTTGACCCGTATTGTGTACTTACGTGTTTTCCATATTTTCCTTGAATGACTCATGACACTTGAATTGTAAACATTTTTATACTTATACTATATGTACACAAAACTAAGTGTACTCACCAGCATTATTGTTGACGTTTTATTTTGTACATGTTTCAGGGAACGCTTGATGATTGTCACTTAGGCTTGGACTTAGGCATAATAAACAAGATTTAATTATCATTTGCTTTGAGACTTCTACAAGATACTTATATGAAATGTTGTACTGTTATTGAAAGGTTAGAAATCTTTCTATCTTATTTCCTTGTCTGCTTGGCTATTTAAGCATGCGCTATGTATTGGTTTGACTTTGATGTTGGACTTTTAATCATGAATTTAAATAATATTTACACTTTAGTTCCATGAGCTTTTGAACAGTCGTCATTACGTGACATCCCGATGTTTCCGCCATCGGTTGGGGTGTTACAGATTGGTATCAGAGCCGTGGTTATAGGTAATTAGGTTATTAGTAAATGACCTAGACTATAACTAAGAACCTGCACTTGACCTTACTTGTGTTTATTTGTTTATTTGCTCCACTAACCTTCCTTTGTCACCTCTCATTCTTTCCCGTATCTCTCTCCATTTCTTTCTCTCTTCATTATGGGCTTTGAGGATGACTTCACTTGGGGAATAGGTCTACATTTTGGAGCATGTTGGATATTCTTGGCTTAATTTTTTAATCTCGTTTTCATTTATTTTTCATCCCTTCGGAGTGTTGAACTTTACGTGAGAGAACACGTGCAATCTAGAAGGGTGAGTGCATGTACATTGTTTTATGTTGGATATTCTTGGCATAGGCAAATCATAGCGCATAAATCTGAATAAATCGGTGGACATGTTATGCTTATCTGGGGATTCATGGTGTGAGTTTCCACTTATAGGCTAAAGCACGTCTTCATTAATCTCCAACTGAGTTCGATTCTTTGAACAGTCAAAGTTTTGTTGGGTCTTATGACTAGACAAAACCAATCCAATGTTTTATGTTCCGTCGTTAATCTCTCGTTTTCATGATGAACTGCTTTATATATTATACTCGATGAGTTTTATGTTGCATTTTATAATTATTCTATTTATAAGTTCATGTGTCCATGATCATCAAATCCATCTCCTAAGATTCATTACGCATACACTACTAAATATATTTCTTATTCCAAATATTGTTTGTAAACCTATGATTTCTTTTCTGTTTGATTCTTGTATATATCATTCATCTACCTTTATGTTACAAATTTCCCTTATGATCATTCATTTTACCTTCATGGTCGTTTAGGGAAATTATATCACTTTACTTAGTCAAATCTATTGTGAACCCAAAACTCGTAATTCCTTTATGTTGAATTTTCGTGATGACTTTTCCACGTAAAACATACCCATTTGGCGTGGTCAGTGTTTCGATACCCTGTAAGTTTGTTATCGTTTGTACTTCTCTTGTACTCTCAAATTATTTTCATTGTCTTAATTATATTTCTTGAAGGAGTTAACCCATCACCATCACTATCATAATTAGATTTCTACTAACATCCTTAACCTGGTTGTGAACACATAAAGTTTTGGGATGTCCTGATCAACCATTGCAAGGAAAACTCATCTATTTAACCAAAACTTATATACACCCACTTCCCATACTCAGGACATTGCACCACTACAACAACCCTTTATACAAACAACCCTCCATATCCCATTTTTATATCCCAATGGCACAACACCTTTATGCAACCATAGTACACTATACCTGACCTAATATCTAATATTAGAAGGATTTCCTAGTTCATCCAGTACACATTTTATGCAACCATAGTACACTATACCTGACCTAATATCTTGTGTGAGGACACGGTCTGGTATCAAAAAGAATGCCTTGACAATTTCCATATTAGTCTTATCAAATACCTTATCAACTCATGGTTTCTTCAAACTACCCACCATTAACGATTGGTGGTAATAAATATTTTGAAATTACTCACGTCTAACTTGTAGTTTGGAATTTGTCAAATATTTAGCATTTAAAGAAAATAAATGATAATTTTCAATAAATGAAATGAGGTTTACAAATTGACAGAAAATTTAGATATACAAGAATTTTCTTAAAACTTATGAGGGCACTTAGGATCATCCTTAATATTATCCAAACACCAAGACTTGTACTTTCTCAAACCCACCCACACTTCTCGTATTTGACAAGTGATAAATTCTTCTTTAACACAAAACACGTGGATTGTTAAAATTCATACTCTTGTACACGCACGCATTGCCTCCTCAAGTTATGTTCTTAAACCAAGAAACTACAAGCCTCTCAACACTCGTAAAAGTCTACAGCCTTATGGTCATTGAAACAAACGGACAAGAAGACGTGAGCTCTATTGGTTAAGTTAAAGGGAAATTCGATCGTCTTAATATCAATGCGGAGTGATTACGTTTAACACATTCGTTATAGTTACGGAGATGTTTTCTTGTATGTCTGGATTTTAATTCAGCATTTGGTATGTTTGACTTTCAAGTTTATGTGTTAATCATGTGTCATCTTATAATTGATGGAAGTTGTAACTCCATGACATGTGACTTACAAGTATCTTGTAACATGAAGTTCTTCTAACATTTCTTGAAATGTGATTTCTTATTCAATGTAAATTAAACATTGTCATGATATTTGAAAACAAAGAGTTTCCTAAAGACCTAAAATTTGATTTAATTTTGCGATTTAGGCATTCTCGCAAAGACTTGAAATTTGAAACTTCACTTTAAATCTGATTTTTTTATTTATTTCATAACACTTTCTTCTTTAAATTTTTCTTAAACTCAAAATCATTAGAGAAGATCAACTCGTATATTATGCTCGTAGATAGGAAATTCTTAACATACTATCGTTTTATCATGTCGTTGCATAAGTCTTTACCCTAGATTGCAAGTTGTTTGTTATCCTTACACAAACTGTAACACTCTAGGCATATCCCGCATCGTCCGTGGATATGATAGATCTTGGTTCATAAGCAATGTCCTGCCTCTTCAATCACCAACGCGTTTTAGGCTTAGATGGATGTGGAGCACATGAAAACACCACAGTTAAGCGTGCTCGGGTGGGAGTAATACCAGAATGGGTGACTACCTGAGAAGTTTTCACTCGGGCAACCAAAATCAAATCCGTGAGCTTCTAGTGGGCAAAGCGGACAATATTGGATAATATTAAAGGTGGGGTGTTACACAAATCCTGTATTTCTTGAGTCATATCCTAGTCTGCATGTCTTAGGTAGAACTTATGTGATGCTTGATTACACATAAACGACCTATGTGCTTACTTGTGTTACAATCTTCATGTCTGAAGCTACACATACAAATTTGATGTTATAACTGGCTTAATACGTTATTATGTTACGTGAATTATATATGCCTTGTTGATACTTTCTTTCCAAAATACGTGATATGTGAATATAAATTATATGATTTATTTATGAGCAATCATAATACCTACGTTTTCTTGGATTCATATTCCGTTAGCGAGATAGGTTATTCATATCCCTAAACTAAACATGTGTAACTTTCTCCTTGCATAAACATTTGGACTGTGAACACCTGATACACCAACTGACATAGAGAACCGACAAGCTAAGGTGGTATTCATGTTTAAGTTGAAGTGTTAAAGTATTCCTTTGCATTTGGGACTTAATGAACCATGCTAGTGTTCATGCTCGTGTTGACGTGTTAAAATATTCTTTTAATGTGGAAACTTACGAGCAAAGCTAGATCTCAAGCTGGAATGTGGTTTCGACTTGAGGAAAACTAAGCAAATCTTTTTCTCTGTCATAGTGTGTATCTAGTGTCTTGTAGTCCAACACAGTGAATGGGTTAGCATAAGAGGTGAACCTGGTTGAGGGAAGGACCTAATCATACCCTAATTGTGCATGAAACATAATACAGCGAATGGGTTAGCATAAGAGGTGAACCTAGGTAAGGGAAGGACCTAATCATACCCTAGCTGTGCACGAAACATGACGCCCCTCTTTTTGCATAATCATTATATTTTCAATCATTACTGTGGTTTGAGTTAGTGTCATAGAAGGATATAACACCCTAATGTAAGGAAAATTGGCGATTGTGGTCCGGAACGTAATCATGAATTTACAGGTACATTGAGGTGGTATAGAATTCTATAAGGGTTTTAGGAGAGATTTCCAGTACGTTTTCAAAGTATCAAAGGTGTGGTGGGTTAGCTGCGGTACACCCTATATATAAACACTAATGGTGCATGGGGAATGAGACTGGAAGTCAAACCAAGAACAGGCCCTAGTCAGTCCCTAATTTAGAGTATTCGTTGCAAACATAAACTTTGAATATCGTGTTTGATCCCAACTTCTATTTCTTGAGTCTGATGTTAGGCTCTGCAAAGTTCATAGCATTCCTTCTAATCTGAGCGTTCCTGGTTAATTTGAACAACTTAATTTAAACATCTACCAATCCTCTATCTTAACTTAGAACGTTTGCTAGACAGTCCTAAATTTCCTCATGCCTTACTTCTTCCTAAACCCAATCGTAAAACTAATATCAGTATCTTAACTTTTTCTCAAACCAATTTAATAGTCTTCCTGTAAATAAATTTCGAGACGAAATTTTCTAAAGTAAGGGAGATTGTAACATTCATGAATCTACCAATAATTTAGTTCAAATATTAAGTACTTAATGTGACAATAATCCAAATTGAAAATTTTGTATAAATTGTAATTTAACATAACGTTTGGGATAGTACAGAGACAAAACCATAAGTTCTATTCAACATATATAATTTTTGTTTTATCAGTTGATTTATGCTAAGAAAGCATTTTTTTTATAACTTAATGGATTTGAAATAGAGATATATGTCATCCTTTATTGTAAGGATTTATTCCTATTGTAACATATTTTCATTTGATATGAAAAAATAAATACACAAATAAAAATTTTGACTTGGTAAACAATAATAATGTTAGTTAAAGAAGTATAATGATTTTGAACAAAACCTATTTAATAAGATATCAGTTTCGTATAATTAATGACTTCATCAATATTCTCTTAATTGATATCAGTTTCGTTGACAATTACATTTCCTAACCAAATTAGGGGTGTACAAAAAGCCCGCGACTCGAGGCTCGCTCGAAACTCGCTCGAAAAAAGCTCGGCTCGAAGAGGCTCGTTTTGTTTTCGAGCCGAGCCGAGCTGGCTCGTTTTGTAATCGAGCCGAGCTCGAGCCAGGGGTGTTCAGCTAGTGGCTCGGCTCGTGGCTCGGCTCGATGGCTCGACTCGTGGCTCGGCTCGATGGCTCGACTTAGGCTTGTGTAATTTAGAAAAATAAAAAAAATATACATGATAAATAAACCATAACTTAGAAAAATAAAAAAAATATAAATGATTATGTATAATTTTATTTAATTTTATTGTTTTTTATTTAATAAATATTTGTAAAAAAATAAAAAAAATATATCGAGCTGGCTCGAGCCAGCTCGAGCTCGGCTCGAACATTTACGAGCCGAGCTCGAGCTCGACTTTTCAGCTCGATCAGAAAAACGAGTCGAGCCGAGCTGGCTCGGTTTAGGTTCGAGCTCGAGCTCGAGCTAGGCCTGGCTCGGCTCGACTCGGCTCGTGTACAGCCCTAAACCAAATGGCAATTTCATAGCAAGTTAAAAAGAGACACTCATTTTCAGTTTTTAGATAGGCATCGAGCATGACATAAATCTCTCTAGAAAAACTCTTATACTTCTCTCTATTCTTGTGTTGTTCATGGCGCACCAAATTAAAAAGAGACACTCATTTTTAGTTTTTAGATAGGCATCGAGCATGACATAAATCTCTCTAGAAAAACTCTTATACTTCTCTCTATTCTTGTGTTGCTCATGGCGCACCAATTTAACACCTACACTACCGTTTCATAATTTTCCGACCACGCAATGCCTCGTTTGGTTTGAATCACCCGCTTTGTTTTATATACAACGAATCTATATAGATGTACGAGGTGCAAGCATAATTCGTTGATTCCGGTTAAATTCTAGAAAATCAATCATAATCAGTGTGAGTATACTTATCCCCTATTTCATTTTTACACTTTTGGGGTGATTCATGTACACATATTAAACATACACTTACACATATTGATAATCGTGTTTACATACAATTCATATACGTGTTATGCTTGAATTCCTGTGCTTTGTGCTTAAACATAAACGTAGTATACTTGCAATCATTACAAAATCATTAACTTAGCTAGCCGACTTTAACAATGGATAGCGCTATTTGGATTGACAACCCGCCTAGTGGAAAGTACCTATGTGTGTGGGAAGTCCTAGGTCATTGTTAATGCTTTAATCTTTGTCACATAAGAGGTTTGATTTTGACCCGTATTGTGTACTTATGTGTTTTCCATATTTTCCTTGAATGACTCATGACACTTGAATTGTAAACATTTTTATACTTATACTATATGTACACAAAACTAAGTGTACTCACCAGCATTATTGTTGACGTTTTATTTTGTACATGTTTCAAGGAACGCTTGATGATTATCACTTAGGCTTGGACTTAGGCATAATAAACAAGCTTTAATTATCGTTTGCTTTGAGACTTCATGTATTGGTTTGACTTTGATGTTGGACATTTAATCATGAATTTAAATAATATTTACACTTTAGTACCATGAGCTTTTGAACAATCGTCATTACGTGACATCCCGATGTTTCCGCCATCGGTTGGGGTGTTACAACATACAGTCTCCCCCTTGGACCTAGCTAGTGATGTACTAATCAAGAAAGTTATCAATTCTTCAAATCTTTCATTCTTCAGTTTGGGAAGATACTCCACAGAGCTTTCAAAACATCCCTAAATATTTGGTCCTTTTCCTTGTAATCTTGTGTCGAGGCTTCCATGATGTCACTTGTCACATCTTCTATAGCTTTAGTCAGGATTTTGTTGTTCCGATGATCTTCATGTCCAGGTTCGGGTCTTGCTCATCTACACACTTTGTCGATGAATCTAGAACAATGCACCTGTTGTGTTTGATCTTGCATAAAATTACTAAAAACTGCATAAACTACAATCAGCATTAGTCAAGACAAAAATCTCAGAAGTAATAGTTACATCCAATTTAACCCTCAAGATTTCTCTCCATGAATTATTGATCATTTTCAATATGCACCATGAACTTGTAAAACTTGCAATTTGTTTACCCTTCCAATTTTGAAAGTAACAATTTGAACAAACTTCAACTTGTTATGTTTTGGCTTTGAGGGTCTGAGTTTCCACATTTATTATCCCAACACATCGAAAATAAATAGAAATAAAATCTTTTCGGATTTTCAAAAGATTATGATAAAACTCACCAAAAATCTTTTTGAGGTTTTTAATGATTTGGAAGAAAGTAAACGAAAACAATAAGTATACACAAACTACAAACTTTTTATGAATTTTTCGTTAAGAGAATCAAATCAGTTTATGAAAAAATCAGTCAAAACTCTATTTAAGCAATTTTCTATTTTTAACATTGAGCATCCTACAAACATTACCAATATGTGTGTCCACTTAAACCCAAAATTGTTATTCATTGTTCAACACTTTAGATACGGTAATGTAATATCAGGTTGTGACATCCGTCACCCTCGCCTTTTATCAAGTTGTCATTTATAGTCCTTATATCTTCGATCATTTTCAAATTTAATAAAAGTTGAGTGCCATTCGATCATTATATTTTTCACTTAGAAACGCCTACTTTTTAATCGTACACATCTATAGAAACAGTATTTAAACGTAATACATCTTGGAAATTGTGATTTTTTTTTATTTTATATCAACATTGTGTAAACACTTAAAGTTTATAAAAGTTAAAGTGTTATAAAAGTTTAAAGTTTAAAAACTTTGTTAAGTTTTGTTAAGTTTATTTAAAAATTTCTAACCAAGTTACTCATAATTTTAACCAAATTAGTAAGGAGGGACCTGTTCTGCCAAACCATGAAACTTCAAAATTTGAAACCTCATGTTTTTTACTCAGCACGTTCTTTTCTTTTTTGTTTCTTTTCCGGTCAGAATTCCGGCCACCGGAATTCACCTCGGCGACGCATTAACATCAACTTTAATGGACACTTAACGTTACAAATCGTTTCTCCACCCTGTACCAAAGTATTATTATGATTAATCGTTTCAATAAACGTTGTTTTGATGAGCTTTGAATCGGATATTAATGCATAACGGTCGGACATCGTTAAACTCGATTTATAACCAACCACTATTTAAACCAAATGAATCATTTGTTTTCTGCACTTGCACACACTCCAAATCCACAAAAACGTCGTATAAATCGCGTCCAGAAAGAAGCTTTAATACTGTTTTTTTGGGACTATGAAGCCTCGTTTGCGAACCATTTTCAGCGTGTAAGTTCCATATTTTGTTGTCATTTTGTTGTTTGAACATCATTCTTCGAAAGCCCTATGATTTTCGATGATGTAACAATCGTGATCGGGTGATTGGATTTTACCTAGGGTTAGGGTTCTTGACTAGTGATTTGGGGAAGAAGGTGAAGATGTTATTAGTATATAAATATAATGTTTATTGAAGGTTTTCAACATAACATGCTTATAGTGGAGTGGTTGTGGTGTTTGTATGCATGAGGAAGGACCAAGGTTCGAGTCTCTAACACACGGGTCTGATCAGTGTTTTTTTTTTTCCTCTCTTAATTTTTATTTAAACATTATTAGTATTATATATACATATATATCTTAAAATATTCATAGAAAATTCATTTTTGATCCAAAAATTATGAAAATTTAGAGGTAGACTCTTGAAAACTCATACAAAATTATCATACTTTTAATTTCTGGAAAATATCTTATTTTTATATTTTTATTGATTTAAATCGTTTTAATCATAATTAATTGATTAAAAATTTATTTTTAATGATTTTCATCTCAAAATTTTTGATAAATTATTTCTAATCATCATGAACTAAAATAAAAATTTTTGGTTCAGAAAACATTTATTTTTATTAATTTTCCTATTTTTTAATCATTTAAACATGATTTAATCTCATTAAATCAATTTTAAATATAAATAAGTTTATAAAAATCATGGGAAATTTATTTTCATTAATTTACATCAGAAAGAATCCATTTTCTATAAAAATAGTATATTTGGATCATAACTTGTATTTTTAGTCTTATTTACGTTAATTTATACATAATTAGACATTTATTTATATTTAATATCTATTTTATAAATACTTTTGTTATAAAATAGAAGTATACCTATGTTTGAAAATCTTAATTACCATTTGTTGGATCACAGTGTAGCTCATGATTATATAAACGTTTATGATTATTGTATTTATTTACAATAATTTGGTGAAAATAATTAATTAAATTTCTTTGTCTTAACTATTCAAACATATTTTTATCCAAATATTCAATTGATAATAATTATATTACCTAAACGGCTAAACCATATTTACAAACTTTGGTATATTGTTTTTGATATACAACTTTTATATTAATTCGACTTATCATAAAAACTCTAATTCCCCAAATCGACTTAGCAAACCCTAATGCCTTAAAACCCTAGTTACCTTAGACTTTTAGACATTTCCTTATTAGTACTCTTATACATTATAGGTTGAATTCCTCGGAATTCCAATTACTTAGCTCACGGCCGCTTAAGTTGGATCGCTTTCGCAAACTGTGAGTATATCTTTCCCCTTTTTCATTTTACTTTTGGGGCTATTCATATACACTATTACTAAATGTTATTCTTTCACTAAATGCAATTCTCATGTGTGTTTGCTTTATGTTAATTTGTGTGTCTATGACTTGTCAAAATCATTAACCTTTGAGGGCATGGCATTTCAATGAATAGTACTATGGTATATACCCTTGTGACTCTGTTGAGAGTCCTCGTCATTGCTATGTATTACATTACTACTAGCGCATACTATATATATCTGCTTTTCTTTACATAGGGTTGATTTTGAACGGATATTACTTATTACATAATTGCAAATGGTACCGCACATGAATTGCTAAACACTTTTCCTACTATATTTATTCAAACAGGGTATGCTCACCAATACTTTTTGTATTGACCAAATCATTTTCGTGCATGTTTCAGGTTCTTATGAGATTACTTCCAAGCGTTTGGAACATAGACTTAGATTAAGATTACTGTATCTTAGTTTAGATTGCTAGTCGTAATTGTTGTATTTCTTTTAATGTAATAAATTATTAAATTCAATGTATTCAAATTTACATTTCTATTCCATGAGCTATTGATCAATCGTCACTACGTGACACCTCGATGTTTCCGCCATCGGTTGGGGTGTTACAGATTGGTATCAGAGCCATGGTTATAGGGAATTAGGTTATTAGAATGCCTTTTAGCCTAGTCTATAACTAAGCTTACTTTCACGAGTCCTCTCGTGTATATTTTCTCTTTATCCTATTATTTTCTTTCCAGATATTTTCTCTATGATTCTTTCTCATTATTCTTCCTGTGTTTTAACACTCGTATTTCACAAACGAAACGATTTCACCAAGTTAGGAGTGAGATCCATACCTTGGTAATTAGTTTCACTTCTCTATATGTTATTTATCTTAGGAATATATCTTTGAGATAGGAGTGACATCCACACCTCAAAGAGTAATTCCTTTAAAAAGAAACTTAACCACTAATCTGGGAGTAATATTCTTAACTTAGTGATTGGTTTCATTCCACAATAGTTTTCAATTTTGAAATACATTTTTGAGCTAGGAGTGAAATCCACATCTCAAGCATCTATTTCTACATCTCGTTTTTAATCCCGCTATAGTTTTGGAATTTGCTAGTGATGGGGCACGTGCAATCTGGAAGGGTGAGCGCCTGTATCCTGAGTTTTATGTCTAGGCTTGGCATTTCACATAAATCCCAATCAGACGAGGGACCCGTAAGCCGACCTGGGAACGCTCGGGATGAGCATTCACTTATAGGCTAAAGTACGCCCCCACAAGTCACTAATAACGTTTCAATTATTTTAGTTAGTCAAAGTTTCCTATGGAAACAATCTCAATGTTTTATAATATTGATATTTATGTCTTGTTGAATTTTCTTAAATATTGGTAATCTATTCGTATTACATACGTTGATTTTTATCATTCACATCATTTTAAATCTTGGCCTTTTAAAACACATTAGATTTACAAATACTTGATGAAATGGTTTCATTTTGCATTTTACAAACTTGTATTGCATATTTTAAACTTTTGTTTTCATATGACGTATCCAATATATGTTTTCGTGAGAAATTTGCAACTAATAATAAGCCTTATAACATTTTTCAAACTCGACTTCTTGTAAACACATGAAAACGTGTATTTACGAAGATTTTTTTTTCAAATGAACCTTGTTTTAAATCTAAAACACTTCGATTCCTAAAAAGTTATCCTCATGCATTACCACTATCCTTTCAACCATATCACAAAGTTTGAGCAAACTACGTTTTTGATAAACGAAAATTTATCCTATTACACTCACACTCTTTCAGTCGCAAAACTTTTGGTTTAACAAAATATTGGATATATCCTTATCAAAATGTTACTAATTGTCTTTTATCATATAATGCATGTATGTAAACTGACTAAATTTAAACCCTTATGTCAGTAGACTATACGTATGTTTTGCGCACTCTCATTTGCCATAAACTTTATTATTTTATTCTTGCACCACTTTATTCATAGTTATTTCTAACACGTTATTTGTGATTATTTTCACACTGCTTATTTATGCTATATTTTCCTTTCGAATGGAAGTTTTCTGCTATACTTACACAAACGCATATTTGGTAAGCATATATTTTTTTCCTTCCTGTTTTGAGCAAAACCCTGTTATACTTTACATTATTTTGTTCATCGTCATGGTAAATGAACACACTAGTTGATAACTCGTATGAGATCTAAGCCAATGCCCATGTACGACTCGGATTAGAGTATTTCTTTAATCCGAGGGGAACGGTGAAATTCTCTGAGTTTATCAATATGGGTGTTTAGAGCAACGATGTGAACAGAAACTTGCCGGTTAAGGGTGAAGCCCGAAAAGGAAAAACCTCTAACCATGTCTATTACTTACATGTTACTCTCATTACGGTTAAAGGGTAAACCCGAAGGGAAGGACCTCTAACCATGTCATTGTTTCATTGCGGTATCAATTACTTAGCATATCCTGATTGCACGCATTTGTTTCTAGTATTACTTAGGATAGGGTTATGGAAAATCATAACACCCTAGTGTAAGGTAAATCGATGATTACGGTCCAGAACGCAATCATGGATTTACAGGTACATAAGGGTGGTGTGTAATTCTATTTAGGCTGTTGGTAGACAATCAGTACGAGTCCAAAGTATCGGGAGTGTGGTGGGTCAGCTGCGGTACACCATATATATAAGCATAAACGATACTGCGGGAACGGACTAGGAGTCGGACCAAGAACCTACTCATTACTTCGTAACTACCTCTTCATTAGATCGTTGACTAATAGCTAACATTTTTTATAAGAACGTTCTTACATGAGTTTTAATTCGTCTTCCTAGAGTCTCTCTCTTGACCACCTTTACAGAAAACCTTTAACTTTGTATACTCTTACACTCTCTGTTAGTCAAAATCCTGTTGCATGTCCTTCATAACGTTCAGTTAGAAACCTTTCTAAAGTAGGGGAGACTGCTTCATTAGTACCTCTGTCCCTCACCAGTTACACGTTCCCAAAAGCCTTTCTCATTTAAACTCTCAACTTTCTAACTTTGGGCCAACTGTCAAATATTTTGACATTGTTATTTTGGATATTAGACAACTACTTTAAAATTTATCAAAACATGAATGATGTGATTTTTTTTAAAACCTACTTGAATTTTACTATGCCTTTGTTTCATATTAACCTCCACTTGAAAGAAATTTCGAGACGAAATTTCTAAAGTTGGGGAGACTATGACATCTGTCACCCTCGCCTTTTATCAAGTTGTCATTTATAGTCCTTAAACCTTCGATCATTTTCAAATTTAATAAAAGTTGAGTGTCATTCGATCATTATATTTTTCACTTAGAAACGCCTACTTTTTAATCGTACACATCTATAGAAACAGTATTTAAACGTAATACATCTTGGAAATTGTGATTTTTTTTAATTTTATATCAACATTGTTTAAACACTTAAAGTTTATAAAATTTAAAGTGTTATAAAAGTTTAAAAACTTTGTTAAGTTTTATTATGTTTATTTAAAAATTTGTAACCAAGTTACTCATAATTTTAACCAAATTAGTAAGGAGGGACCTGTTCTGCCAAACCATGAAACTTCAAAATTTGAAACCTCATGTTTTTTACTCTGCACGTTCTTTTGTTTTTTGCTTCTTTTCCAGTCAGAATTCCGGCCACCGGAATTCACCTCGGTGACGCATTAACATCAACTTTAATGGACCCTTAACGTTACAAAACGTTTCTCCACCCTGTACCAAAGTATTATTATGATTAATCGTTTCAATAAACGCTGTTTTGATGAGCTTTGAATCGGATATTAATGCATAACGGTCGGACATCGTTAAACTCGATTTATAACCAACCACTATTTAAACCAAATGAATCATTTGTTTTCTGCACTTGCACACACTCCAAATCCACAAAAACGTCGTATAAATCGCGTCCAGAAAGAAGCTTTAATACCGTTTTTTTTGGACTATGAAGCCTCATTTGCGAACCATTTTCAGCGTGTAAGTTCCATAATTTGTTGTCGTTTTGTTGTTTGAACATCATTCTTCGAAAGCCCTATGATTTTCGATGATGTAACAATCGTGATCGGGTGATTGGATTTTACCTAGGGTTAGGGTTCTTGACTAGTGATTTGAGGAAGAAGATGAAGATGTTATTAGTATATAAATATAATGTTTATTGAAGGTTTTCAACATAACATGCTTATAGTGGAGTGGTTGTGGTGTTTGTATGCATGAGGAAGGACCCGGATTCGAGTCTCTAGCACACGGGTCTGATCTGTGTTTTTTTTTTCCTCTCTTAATTTTTATTTAAACATTATTTGTATTAAATATACATATATATCTTAAAATATTCATAGAAAATTCATTTTTGATCCAAAAATTATGAAAATTTAGAGATAGACTCTTGACACCTCATACAAAATTATCATACTTTTAATTTCTGGAAAATATCTTATTTTTATATTTTTATTGATTTAAATCGTTTTAATCATAATTAATTGATTAAAAATTTATTTTTAATGATTTTCATCTCAAAATTTTTGATAAATTATTTCTAATCATCATGAACTAAAATAAAAATTTTTGGTTTAGAAAACATTTATTTTTATTAATTTTCCTATTTTTTAATCATTTAAACATGATTTAATCTCATTAAATTAGTTTTAAATATAAATAAGTTTATAAAAATCATGGGGAAATTATTTTCATTAATTTACATCAGAAAGAATCCATTTTCTATAAAAATAGCATATTTGGATCATAACTTGTATTTTTAGTCTTATTTACGTTTAATTAGACATAATTAGACATTTATTTATTTACACTATTTAATATCTATTTTATAAATACTTTTGTTATAAAATAGAAATATACCTATGTTTGAAAATCTTAATTACCATTTGTTGGATCACGGTGTAGCTCATGATTATTTAAACGTTTATGATTATTGTATTTATTTACAATAATTTGTTGAAAATAATTAATTAAATTTCTTTGTCTTAGCTATTCAAACATATTTTTATCCAAATATTCAATTGATAATAATTATATTACCTAAACGGCTAAACCATATTTACAAACTTTGGTATATTGTTTTTGATATACAACTTTTATGTTAATTCGACTTATCATAAAAACTCTAATTCCCCAAATCGACTTAGCAAACCCTAATGCCTTAGAACCCTAGTTACCTTAGACTTTTAGACATTTCCTTATTAGTACTCTTATACATTATAGGTTGAATTCCTCGGAATTCCCATTACTTAGCTCACGGCCGTTTAAGTTGGATCGCTTTCGCAAACTGTGAGTATATCTTTCCCCTTTTTCATTTTACTTTTGGGGCTATTCATGTACACTATTACTAAATGTTATTCTTTCACTAAATGCAATTCTCATGTGTGTTTGCTTTATGTTAATTTGTGTGTCTATGACTTGTCAAAATCATTAACCTTTGAGGGCCTGGCATTTCAATGAATAGTACTATGGTATATACCCTTGTGACTCTGTTGAGAGTCCTCGTCATTGCTATGTATTACATTACTACTAGCGCATACTATATATATCTGCTTTTCTTTACATAGGGTTGATTTTGAACGGATATTACTTATTACATAATTGCAAATGGTACCGCACATGAATTGCTAAACATTTTTCCTACTATATTTAGTCAAACGGGGTATGCTCACCAATACTTTTTGTATTGACCAAATCATTTTCGTACATGTTTCAGGTTCTTATGAGATTACTTCCAAGCGTTTGGAACATAGACTTAGATTGAGATTACTGTATCTTAGTTTAGATTGCTAGTCGTAATTGTTGTATTTCTTTTAATGTAATAAATTATTAAATTTAATGTATTCAATTTTACATTTCTATTCCATGAGCTATTGAACAATCGTCACTACGTGACGTGACACCTCGATGTTTCCGCCATCGGTTGGGGTGTTACATAGGTACTAAGTAATCCATAGTCCCTATACTCGCAACACATTCACGTATCAAGAATTGCACAAAGCTTCATCGTAATGCGTGATTATATTATTGTTATATGTATTTTTACATGGTTTGAGACATAGACTTGAATAGGTCAGCAAATGAATGCTTCAAAGAGACATGTGTTCTCGACCAGGGTGAGGACTAATATCATACACGATTTTCATCATAGTATTGATACGATCTATTAGACCATCTTTGATTATCGTCATACATTTTAAGTTTCTCATTCGGAACTGAAGTTTTTGTGATTAAAGATCTTTTAAAGATACCCTAACTGAATCTAGGTATGTAAATTAATACAGCAAAAGACCAGTCGGGCTATCCCGAGACAACTTAGCAATATAACGACCCAAAACCTCATATTTTGGCAACCTATCAAATGAAATTTCGGTACTAAGACCATATGCCAACGAGACGTTGATCCACATGATTATCAATTATTGATTTTAGGTCTATATCACCGTACAAAACTTAAAACATTGATTTCAAGTCTACCAATATATATATATATATATATATAATTGTAGTGGCTACTTAATGTTGTTAATTCATTTTTGTTTTTCAGAGTAGTCTAACAATCTACCGATTTACTATCATCTCCTCTTTTTCTCTAAGAAAACTCATTTTTTATTTTTTATTTTTTTCAATTTTGAAATTTTTGAATGTTTTTGGCTTTTCTGAATATTCTCCCCCTAAAAATTTAAAAAAAAATAACGCATATCTTTTTATTTTTAAATTTTTTGAAGAAAAACAAAATAAAATGATATCCGATGAGGTTTACTCATTATTTTTCAAACTGCCATTTTTCCCACATAGATTACTAGACCCACTGTGATCTATCTGATAGCAAAGCTATTGACAAAGATAAGATAGTTTAAAGTAAACCGTAATGTCGCATATGTTGTTGAACTCCAAGACTTAAGAGCAATAGCATGAGATTGCAACGTTTTCCGGCTTCACAGGTAGGCAACAGACGACAAACACTCTCCACAAATTGATATCCACATTTTAAGCAAAACTTTCATAACCTTAACCTCTCCAATAAATAGCAAAAAACTCAATCTCCTCCAGATGTTGTAAAACAAAGTATATGAGGAAAATCAAGCATGCCTTTGTATAAAGATGCTCCACTGTTAACTATCATAGGACAACTAATAGGTTTGTCAGGAACAACCTGTACACTTTTTGAACAATTTATTAGAGAGGGGAACTTGACACTTCATAGTGATGGGTCGGCCAACGTTGTCAAGCATAAGAATATCAATCCAGTCGCTTTTTGATAAATCAGTTGTTTTCTCAATTGGTTGCTCTATGGTTGTATCATTTGAAGTAGAAGCTGTTGCAGATTGAGAAAGTGACATGGGTTTCCAAACAAGTTTAGGTTTTATTTTAGATTTATTTTTCTTTGTTTTGTTTTAGTTTTTGATTTTTCAGGTTTTTTGTTTGACACCTGCTTCTGAACTATGTTTGGAACCTTCTCTGACTTAACTGATGAAGGCCCAGGCTTTGAAGCTTTGAATCTCTGTAGATAATCTATTATTCTTGATCTTTAAATATTTAAGTCTTCATCAGTTGTTGTAGCTTAATCTTTCACCTTTGAATATATATATGTGTGTGTATGTATGTATGTATGTGTGTGTGTGTGTTGCATTTGGTGAATCTTGCACATGATGAATGTTGCACTTGATGATTTGTTGAACTTGATATTTTGCACTAAACCTTGATTGAATCAATGTTTATCGATATGACAAGGCTTCATTACCATAATTGAATTATACATTAAGTGTTTAGGTATGTGTATGTGGTATATGCATATTTACTAACAACGACCTAATTTTAACCTAATAACATTAGTATTAAACACAAGGTTTCCCTAATAGATTCATTGGAATGGGATAGCTCGGTCTTAATTAAGCTAAAAAGATTTGGGTGGAAAATAGTGTAGAATATAATCATATCAAAGACCAAACTTGCAAAAAGAGATGTTTCGATCAGATCGCTAGTATATTGTATGTGCAAGGTTGATGAAGACTTGGCCGATCATCTGTTCGTCAAACGCACGTTTGTTAGAAGAGTATGGTTCCAAAGTGGTGTCTTATTCCAGTGATCCATAGGGATACAGTTAGTCAACTCCTAGAGATTTCTAATTAGATATATGGACCGAGTTGTCAGAAGAAGACCCTTCAATTGGTTTTCCCGGTTACCTTGTGGTATTTATGGTGTGTAAGAAATGATAAAGCATTAAGAAATGGGTCAGAAGTCAGCTTATAGGCTTGTTGAAAACATCAAGGCGTGTGCGCTTGAGTTGATCATGGACAAGGCGAAATACACACGCGAGTGAGCTTTAGGTGGAAGGGGAACTACCCACAAGTACCCTAGCATCCACTAATCCTGCACTGCCACATCATTTCTATCATCAAATACCCTCAAACCACAAAATTACTGGCAACACTACTCACAAGTACCCTAGAACTTTTAGTTTTTTTATTATTTAAAATAGATTAAACAGTTAGACACAAAATAAAGATAATTCAAATAAGAAATTAAAGAAATTAATATATTTATATAAAAACATAATTCAAATAAAAAAACATAGATATACAATGAAACTATTCCTCATCTTTATCTTCGAGATATGGTAGATATTAAGTTGCAAGATGTATCACGAGATCAAATCAAATTTAGAAATGCGTTTGTGGATCCATCAACTCGGCAGGGTAGGGATGAGCTCGGGACGGTATCGGTACCGAACTGGTACCGATCCCGACAATACCGATACCGAAAAGTCCAAAAAACTAATACCGATACCGATACCGAACACATACGGTACGGTACGATATCGGTTCGGTACCGGTATGGTATCGGTATTTTACCTTAAAATACCGATACCATACCGATCCCGTACCGATACCGATAATACCAAAACTGAAAAGCCATAAATATGGGTACCGATACCGATCCCGAAACCCCTCGGTTCGGTATCGGTTCGGTACGGTATCGGGATCGGGACGGGACGGGATCGGTATTCGGCCTTGTATGCTCATCCCTACGGCAGGGGCATGAGGATCCCTTATATAGACTAGTGAGAAAGCTCTCCCGTCCTCCTTAGGATCATGTTGTGCAACATTATGCATGCATACGTGTGGAGGTTGTACATGATCCAAACTGATGTAGAAGATCAGTATTAATAGCTTGAGATAGTTGGGAGAAAGCCTTTTTCTCCACCGCAAACTTCTTCTTTTCATCTTAAGCTAAACTCTCAAGCGGAATTGGTTCACCCGTATTCTCCAACACTGGTGCAACATATCCTTTGGCGATCATCTGCCAAGCCTCTGTATCTTCCAATCCCATTCCTTCCAAGTGAATCTTGAACTTTTTGTGCCATTGATTGTAATTGTTGGATCAGTATTGCTCTTTGTATGAACTTGCTAGTGAACACTTAAGTGTCTAGCAAGTTCTTTAATAGTAATAGCACAGCGGAATGATATAAGTTAAAGCTACACTTATCAACAGGAGTTATTACTCCCCCTGGATGTTTGATAAAAACTAAAGATAAGTATTTAATGAGAATCTAAGCATTGAATGAGAATGAACACTTAAACAGATTCTCAGTAAATGAAATGGAAATAACAATGATAAGCTATGAAGGATTTCTGTATTAAAAATCAATGTCTAAAACAGAGGGATGAACCCATCTATTTATAGACTTTACAAATACATGAACCTTGCCAAAAAGCAAGTTCAGAGACAAGTTGCAACAAGTTGCAATCTTGGAACTTGTACAAAAAGTTAAAGTAATACTAAACTAATAAACTACTGAAACATAAGGCGGTGGAAAGATTCTTGAACAAGTGTTGATGAATGACAAACTACTGATGAGTAGTTTGTCTTCAGTAGTTCTTCAGTGAACTGTCTGGTTTGGACTTCAGAACTTCTGATGCATTTCTTCTTCAGTACTTGTAGAATCCTTCTTCAGCAGTTTAGTCTTCTTTCTTCAGTAGTTCTATACTTAGAATAATTTGACAGAAGTGAATTAGACTAAGGTTTGCAAAAGTGGTTTCACCAATCCTTTTTGTCCTAACAATCTCCCCCTGGATTGATGAAGCCAAAACCTTTCTAATTCCTTATTGTTTTCTTCTGTCATTCACAATCTTCCATATCCCTTTGAACATGGAATTCTTCAACTGGTTCAGCTGTTCATCAGTGAGAGATCCTCTTTGTGGTTCTAGATGCTGGATTGTAAGCAGGCCTTGAGTTGATAGCTTCTTCAGATCATTTATCGACTTATAGGCTCTGCTTGTGAGGTCTCTTCTTGTCACTTGTACTGAGTTGTCATCAGTAAAGGACCATCTGATGATAGGCACTTTAGACTTGTCAAAGTCTAAAGTATAGGGAACCATGCTAGTACCCTGGGATGCTCCTGAGTGTTGGATATCTTCGATTTCAGTGACTCTCAGGTGGGATTCTCTTCCTTGTTCTTGTTGCATCACATTAGGTAGTTGAAAGGTTGGCAAGTGATGCTCAGTAACTACCTTAGTGTGCAGTTTGTCTTTAATGGTCTTTTGAATTTGATAGGCAAAAGTGGAAGGATCCCTGAATTGGGTTATCAGAGGTTTCTCTTCAATGTCGAAGTCAGAATGGACTATTGTACTTCCTTCTAGTAGTACCATCCTAAAATCAGTCTTCACATTCTCCTCTGTCTTTTTCTTTGTAGCAGGTTTTCTTGAAACACCAGAAGTTCTAACTACTGAAGTTGACACTTCAGCAGTTTCAAACTTCTCTGGATTTGCAGCCCTTGCAGCCTTGTATTTTCTATAAGTGTCCACCATTCTTTCTTCTTTCCATTTGGACACAGAGGCTTTTGAACCATAACCATTTGCTACTAATTCTTCAATCATCTGGGCTCTCTTGGCTTTTCCATCTTTACTTGTTGCAAGTTTGTCTGCCACAAGTTGAGCTCTTCTTGTTAGCTCTTCCATGGAGAGTCCCTTCAATGTATAGGCTTTGGTCTTGCTGTTCTTGGTGATGTAAGACATCAGTTGTTGTCTTTTGTTTTCCTCAGAAATTCTTTCCAGGTTAGCCTGCCTTTGAAGTTCTGCTTCATAAGCCTGTAGCTTTTCATCCAGGCTTAAGTCTAAATCATCCCTTGCTTCTAGATTTTTCCAAATCGGATCTTCCTTGGCTTTCTTTTGAACTGCCACTAAACTCTCCTCAAGAAGTTCTGCTGATTGAGAGATTGGAGAAGGGTTTAGTACAGTCATAGTGGTAACTGTAGTAGTAGGCCTTGGAGGAACAGGAGTTGGTTGAGTAGGTTCAGTTGATCTGGAAGGCTGTTCAGTAGTTTCAGTGTTGGAAGTGTTGACTTCTGATGGGTTGACAACTACTGAAGGTCTGTCAACTACTGAAGGATTGTCTTCAGTATTTTCTGAGTCTTCATCAGAACTTTCACCATCAGAAGTTTCTTTATTGTGGCCTTGGGATTCATCAGACTTTTCAGTATCTTCTATTTCTTGTACAGAGACACCAAACTGTTGGGCCAGTTTTCCCTTCTGGCTTGGTCTCTCTGTTCTCTTTCTTGGATAGCCACTCTTGCCCTTATCCTGGCTTCGAATGACTCCCTAGGTTCCTTAGTTTTCTCCCCCTTTTTGGATTCATCAAGCTTTTTCTTTGAGGGTTCAGAGAAATGACCTGTAAGAGTAGCAATCTGTTTGGAGTTGAAGTCAATCTTGTTGGACAGATCGTTCATCTTAGTCTATATCACTCCAAATTGGTTTTTGATGGATAGCTCCAAGTCAGCTGTGTAGGTTTGGAAGTGATTTTTGATGAGGGTGTTCATCATGTGATATAAGGGACCATCTGGGCTGCATAGCTGGTTCATGTCTATGTTGGATGGCCCAGGGAATTGGGTAGGCATTTGTAGTGAGGGGTGTGTTTTTGGGAGATCTTCTTGTTGTACAGAAGATGCCACTTTGGGGGAATCAGGGATTAAGTGGACTTTAACCTGATCTGGGGTGACTAGCTTCTTGAGCATAGATACACCAGGTGCAGGACCTTCACTTGTAGTCGTCAATTCAGTAGTTTTGTGTTGTGAATCATCATCCAAGTCAATGGAATCATCTGAATCCCTGATTACATCCTCAATGAGGACTGTATCAGTTACAGCATGAGCTGAGCCCAACTCAGTTGTCTCATGTACCTCTTTGTCTTGGTTTAGAGGATTTCCTACCTCAGGCATTAAGCCTTCATCAGTAGTTGCCACAGTTGAGGTCTTAGCTATGTTGCTTCTTTCCTCAGATCCACCACTGGGTGGTAAATGAGTAGTAGCAGCCTCAAAAGTACCAAGAGTTTCTAAGTTTGGGATTAGAGACCCTGGTTCATCCTCATCTCTTTGGTCAGGGCTGTGAGTGTCCACATCCATGTCAGAATCTGAGGCTATGTCCCCTGTTTGATGTGGTTGTTGGGGACAGACATTTTCAGATGGGGCTATCTCTTTTAGCCCAGAGAGAAGTTTGGCTATTTCCATATCAGGTTCAGAAATTTGGGGTGCTGGTTCAGTAGTTTGGGCAATGGGTTCAACAGTTTCAAAAGAGGAGTCAATAGGAATAGTTTTCTTTAGTCTTTTTCTTTTGAAAAGTATGGTGATTGGTGCTCTTGGTGGGATTTAAGATGGATGAGACTGAGAGGATGTTTCAGTCACATCTTTATCAAGTGCAGATTGCACATTAGCTAGTTCAGGCATCTCAATCTCCTGAACTGCCTTTCTTTTTGGGTTGGTGGGTTTTTGTTTTTGTTGCTTGGGTTTTTTGGCCTTTGGGGGTGTAGGTTTGGAAGATGAGGGTTCCATGGGGACTGTTTCTGGTTCCCCTTGGTCATCTTCTGGCCAGGCAGCCGGTTTGTTGTGCCTTGAGTATGCTTGTGAGGACAAAGGGTTTAAAATTGTAGTTTTACCCACAAGCACCTCTTCTCCAAGTTCTTTTACTATGCAATGCATAATAAATCTTGGGTACAACAAAAACTTCTTTTTAGTATTGAGATGATGTAACACCAACTCATTAAAGAAAAGTGATGATGCCCTGAATTTTGTTTCATTCACTATGGAATGAAAAATAGGTTGAAAAGTTGAGGGCATCTAATCATAAGATCCAGTTTTTGGACTCAAACACATAATAATATAATGAAACAGTAATTTATACTTTGGTTCAAAATATTTCTTAAAAATTGTAGCATGTGAGAGAGTACCTTGGTAACCACACTCTGTCATGGTTAAGTGAATCTGAGAGTTTGGAAATTGGTCTGGGGCATTTACATCATCTAAACCCAGCCTAATTGCCAAAATAGCCGGTGTGATTGCCATTCTTCTCCCTTGGATGGTTGAATTTAGGGAGATCACTTTGTTGTTCACCGTCACCGTCTAAATTTAGCATCCCAAGCATGGATACTAACTTCTGAAATGTTGATGTGTCAAGGGGTTTAGTGAATATGTCAGCTCTTTGATTAGCTGTTGCTACATGTTTCACTTCAATCTTGCCTTTTTCATAGCAATCTCTTATGAAATGATACCTGATTTCAATATGTTTGGTTTTTGAAAACTGAACAGGATTTTGAATGATGCTAATGGCAGATTTGTTGTCTACAAGCAATGGTGTCTTGGTCTCTTTGAGTCCATAATCAAGAAGTTGATACTGGAGCCATTGTATCTGTGATGTACAACTTGCAGCTGCAATGTATTCAGCTTCAACAGTTGAAGTTGCAATAGATGTTTGTTTCTTTGATTGCCAGGACACTAGACAGTTTCCCAAGAATTGACAACCACCAGATGTTGATTTTCTTGACATTTTACACCCTGCATAGTCACTATCTGAAAAAGCTGATAACTTGGTATTGCTTGAAGCAGGATACCAAATTCCAAGTGTTGGAGTTCCTTTCAGATATCTGAAGATTCTTTTGACTGCAATGAGGTGTGATTCCCTAGGAGCTGACTGATATCTAGCACAGACACATGTTGAAAACATAATATCTGGTCTAGAAGCAGTTAGATACAAAAGGGAACCTATCATACATTTATACATGGTTTGATCAACCTGGTTTCCTTGATCATCTGGTTCAACTTGTGTGGTTGGTGTCATGGGAGTGGAACATGATTTACAGTCTTGTAAAGAAAATTTGTTTAATAATTCTTTAACATATTTTGATTGATGTATAAAAGTTCCATTTGTTTGTTGTTTAATCTGCAGTCCCAGAAAGTACTGCAGTTCTCCCATTGTACTCATCTCAAATTTTGATTGCATGAGTTTCTTAAATTCATCACACAATTTTGTGTTTGTTGAACCAAATATGATATCATCAACATATATTTGAACAAGTAAGATACGATTTCCAACATGTTTTATGAAAAGAGTTTTATCAATGGAGCCTCTTGTGAAGTTATTTTTGAGTAGAAAGTTAGAAAGTGTTTCATACCAGGCTCTTGGAGCCTGTTTGAGCCTATAAAGAGCTTTGTCTAGTTTGTACACCCACTCAGGATGAGAAGGATCCTCAAACCCAGGTGGCTGGCAGACATACACTTCCTCTTTTATTTTTCCATACAAAAATGCACTTTTAACATCCATTTGAAAAACTTTAATTTTGTTGGAAATGGCATAGGCCAGAAATAACCTGATGGCTTCAAGCCTTGCAACTGGAGCAAAGGTTTCATCATAATCAATTCCTTCTTCTTGAGAGTAACCTTGTACTACCAGTCTTGCCTTGTTCTTTATAATCATACCAGCCTCATCTTGTTTGTTCTTAAAAACCCATCTTGTGCCAATTGGTTGCTTGTTTGGTGGTAAGGGACAGATTTCCTAAACCTGTTGCTTTTTGAATTGAAGCAACTCATCTTGCATGGCTTGTACCCAGTTGTTGTCTTTGAGGGCTTCTTGGTACTTTTTAGGTTCCAACTGAGAAATAAATGCTGAGAAGAAGCAAAAGTTGGAAAGCTGGTTTCTTGTAAGAACACCTGATGCAATATCACCCATGATTTGTTCAAGTGGATGATCTTTGTGTTCAATCAGTTGTTGTAAACCACTGATAGGTGTAGGTGGCTCTTGTACTTCATCAAACAAACCACTGAGGTTTATAATGTCTGGTTCAGCAGTTTCAGTGTCTTCAGTAGTTTTAGGTGCTGAAGCAGATGTTTGAGTTTGTACATCAGCAGTTCTTGAATCAGAAGTTTGTGAAACTTCTGATGGTTTGGAGGTTGACTTAATGACTGTTTGAGGAGTCCATGGTGCTGGATCCTCATCAACAAACCTTTGATCACCATAATAAGTAGGATTAGATGAAGTAACAGTCTTTTCAGGTCCAAAATAGAAGCTGTCAAGGTCAAAAAGTTCAGCAGGATGTGCTGGGATAAGAGTGTGTTTTGACTCATCGAACTTGACATTCAGTGTTTCTTCTACTATCCTGGTTCTTGAGTTAAAAACCTTGTAGGCTTTTCTAGTGGAAGAGTAACCAAGAAAGTAACCTGAATCAAATTTGGCAGCAAACTTTGAAATAGAGTCTTTGATGTTTAGAATGAAACATTGACATCCAAAAGCCCTGAAAAAGGAGATTAGGGGCTTTATGCCATGAAGAACTTCATAGGCAGTCTTGGAGTGTCTCTTGTTGACAAGGACTCTATTTTGAACATAGCATGCAGTGTTAACTACTTCAGCCCAGAAATACAATGGTAGGCCTGAATCAGCTAACATTGTTCTTGCTCCTTCAATCAAGGTTCTGTTCTTCCATTCTACTACACCATTTTGTTCAAGAGTTTTGGGAACACTGTATTGTCTAATAATCCCTTTAGACAAGCAGAATTCATCCAGAGTTTTGTTCCTGAACTCTGTCCCATTGTCACTTCTAATGGCTTTGACAGATAGAGAATATTGTTTCTCTACTTGTAGAATGAAGAACTTGATGATTTCAGCAGCCTCATCCTTGGAAAATAAGAAGAATAACCATATAAATCTTGAATAGTCATCAATGATGACCAAGCAGTACTTCTTCTTACCAAGGCTCATGATTTTTACAGGCCCAAATAAGTCCATATGGAGTAGTTGAAGACATGCAGTTGTTTTTGATTCTTCAATAGACTTATAGGAGGACTTATGCTGTTTTCCCTTTAAACAGGATACACAGTGTTCTTGACACTGGTATACCTTTAAAGGTAGACCTCTGACCAAGCCCATTTTTGTGACTTTATTTATGGTTTTAAATTTCACATGGCCAAGTCTCCTGTGCCAGAGATCAGTCTCTGAAGTTGATGCCTTTGAGAAGAAACAGGCAGTGTTGTTCAGTACTTTGTCTTTCTCAATGTCCACTGCATAGACATTGCCACATCTTTTGGCTATCAACAAAGTATGATCTTCAATGATCTTCTCTATCAACTTCTGGCCTTCGGGTGATATGATCTTGCATGCTGTCTTTGTGAAAAAGGAAGAATATCCTTTATCACATATTTGTGACACACTCAGCAAGTTGTACTCAAGGTTTTCAACCAGATTGACCTTGTCAAACTGTATTTTGCCTGAGGAGACATTGCCATGTCCTAACACATATCCCTTAGAATTGTTCCCAAAGGATACAGATCCTTCTCTTTGACTGATAAAATTGTTTATCAGGTATCTGCATCCTGTCATGTGCATTGAGCCTCCACTGTCTACATATCAAATGCTATTTAAGCCTCTGGAAACTCTCTGCACAAGATAGCAAATTAGTTAGATTTGGGAACCCAAGCCAGTTTGGCTTTGGGTTTGCTCTTGAGAACATTTACAGTTTGTCCTTGACCAAGTTGAGGAATCCATGTCTTTTTGGCAATGGATTTTTCATTAAGAGCAATGGTGGTATCCTTTTGAGGACCACCATCAACTTTGGTCATCAGTAGTTGTACCATGTTCATGAGATCTTTAATCTTAGCCGTTTGTGAAACTGCTGATGATTTAGGTCTAACTACTGAAAGAGAATTTTGAGAAAAAGATTTTTGTTAAGATTTTGTCTTTTTCTGAGAAAAGGTGTTTACTGGTTGTTGTTTCCTGGGAGAAAAAGTTTCTACAAAATCATTTCTGATTTGTTTTCCCACAACCAGTTGTTAAATTTTCTTGTTGTACTGAATACCTTTTCTGTATCTGCAAAATTCTGTCTTGTGGTTGAACAGACCACAGATTTCACATTCTTTTGTCTTTTCTTTCAAAGACAAGTTTCTGACTGTATTGATTGGTTTTAGGTCATTAGTAGTTTTCAGGTTCTCAACTCCTGATGTAGTTGAAACTACTGATGGCTTAATGTCAGATTTTATCAGTACTTCTGAAGAACTTTCTTTGTGAATTTTTAGAAAGTTTTCATGGAAATATGTGCATTCTTTCTCTTCAGAAGTTTCACCTGAAACAATTTTTCTCCCATCTTCAGTAGTTTTGGGGGAAAAATCTGTTGGTATTTCAGTGTGATTGTACCCTATGCCAAACCTAACATTTGAAGCACTTTGTTTGTTTAGCAATAGTTGGTACCCCTTACAAGATTCAACCCATTTTTCACAAGTGACCTTGGTGTCAGCAAGCTCTTGTCTGACATTTCCTAGGTCATTTATCATGATTTTAATTTGTGCTTGGGTTTCAATAGCAGTGTTAGTTAATTTAGAAACTTCTTTAGTTTTTGCAGAAAGTTTTCTTTCTAAATCACATTTCATCTGAGTGAATTTTCTCTCAGAGTCGTTTGCTTTTCCTTATAAGTGCACATTAGTCTCTCTTATGAGAGCAAAAGATTCTTTACAAGAAGTTGAACAAAGTTTTATCAAAGATTCTTTTGATACCTGTGACAAGGCAGATTTTGAGGTGAATCCCTCAAATGCCATCAAGGCAAAGTTCTTTCTGCCATTGTCAGGCTCTCCCCAGTTGATGTCAAACATCTTGTTGTCTGCATCAGGGTTACACTCAGTAGTGTCAAAAGGAAGACTGCTCCAGTCAACATACCCTGAAGTAAATAAACTTTGTTGTGAGGGTTGCTGAGTCTGTGGAGGTGGTTGAGCAGCTGGAAAGGGAGGGATTGATTGTTGGCTCTGCATCTGTTGAGCAGGCATCTGTACATATTGTACTTGTGGCACATATTGGTGTTGTGGAGCTTGTGCCTGTACAAAATGTGCACTCCCTTGTGTTCCATTATTCATGTTATAACTGGGGTTAAAATTATTTCCAGACTGAGATTGGTTAAAGCTAGAGCTTCTACACTCTCTAGCAAACTGTCCCAACTTTTGACACTTGTGACATCTAAGTTTAGATTTGTCAAAACCAATTTTTGTTGAGCTGTTGAGTCCTGGAAACTTCCTTCCTGACCTTTTGTAAAATTTGTTTGTTTTTAAACTTAACATGGCCAGTTGGTGTAAAATATCCATTTCTTCCAAGTCATCACTGCTGAAATTTTTTAAATCATCCATGATAAAACACATGTTATCAGCAGTTTGACTAAAATCATTATTGTCATAACCTGGGAATGATCTTTCAAATGAGATCCCAGCAGTTATGTCAATATGGTCAAAAGATCCAAAACTATTTGAACAAGTTGGTGAGTCTTGTCCCAATAGTGCTGTACTACCTGGTAGATAGTCATCAGCAATTTTACCAGAACTTTGTAACGTTTTCTTTTGATCAATTTCTCTTTCAAAAGTAAGTAATCTCCCATGAAGTTTTGTAAGAGTGAGGGAGCTAAAGTCTGGTGAAGATCTTAAGACTATAGAGCATGTTTCCCATTTTTCAGGTAAAGACCTTAAAAATCTATGAAGCATAGATACAGTTGTGTAGGTCTGACCATTTAATTTTAGCTCAGATATTAATGAGGAGAATCTTTCAAATTGTTGTGTTAAAGTTTCCCCATTAATGTGAGCAAAAGTTTCATATTGTTGAGCCAGGATTTCTCTGGTGTTGGCAATCACCTCTTCAGTTCCTCCAAACTGTTCTTTGAGGCAGTCCCAAAGCTCTTTGGCACTATCACAATGTAATAGGCCAGAGTATATTTCATTTGGGAGTGCCATTGCCAACATAGAGAAAGCTTTAGCATCAAGCTCAAGTTTTAGGAAATCATCATCTGTATAGTCTTTTGAGTCTTTTGGTATTTCTTCTTTAGTTTCAAGATTGATATTTACTGGTTTATGAGGACCATATATCACAGATTTCCAGCAACCTGTGTTGGTCTGTGATAAGGTATGTGCCATTCTCCTTTGCCAGATATTATATTCATTTCTTACTAGCATAGCAGGTTTATTGGCAGAACCAGTATTATGAGGATCCATTTTAAAGAGTATTGATTTGTCAAATATCTCTTAAAGTGATGGATGTTGATAAAAGTGAACTTTTAATCCTTTATTGAATATCAATAAGAGCCTGTGTCTGATTCTCAATGTGTTAGATTGATATGTGATCAGATAAACCAGAGCTCTGATACCAATTATTGGATCAGTATTGCTCTTTGTATGAACTTGCTAGTGAACACTTAAGTGTCTAGCAAGTTCTTTATCAGTAATAGCACAGCGGAATGATATAAGTTAAAGCTACACTTATCAACAGGAGTTATTACTCCCCCTGGATGTTTGATAAAAACTAAAGATAAGTATTTAATGAGAATCTAAGCATTGAATGAGAATGAACACTTAAACAGATTCTCAGTAAATGAAATGGAAATAACAATGATAAGCTATGAAGGATTTCTGTATTAAAAATCAATGTCTAAAACAGAGGGATGAACCCATCTATTTATAGACTTTACAAATACATGAACCTTGCCAAAAAGCAAGTTCAGAGACAAGTTGCAACAAGTTGCAATCTTGGAACTTGTACAAAAAGTTAAAGTAATACTAAACTAATAAACTACTGAAACATAAGGCGGTGGAAAGATTCTTGAACAAGTGCTGATGAATGACAAACTACTGATGAGTAGTTTGTCTTCAGTAGTTCTTCAGTGAACTGTCTGGTTTGGACTTCAGAACTTCTGATGCATTTCTTCTTCAGTACTTGTAGAATCCTTCTTCAGCAGTTTAGTCTTCTTTCTTCAGTAGTTCTATACTTAGAATAATTTGACAGAAGTGAATTAGACTAAGGTTTGCAAAAGTGGTTTCACCAATCCTTTTTGTCCTAACAGTAATCCACCATCTCCATCAGCTTCGGTGGACGACTCCCGCTACGTGAAGACAAATCATTTATTAGAGTAGATATAGCATTTGTAGTTTGAGAGTGTACCGCTGCTGCCGCAACTCCCCAATAATCATTCATGGGTTGTTATGGAGGTTGAGCAACAGTCTGTAGAATCGAACTGCTCATTGCGAGGTAATTGATCAGCTGAGATGGTTGAGTATTCGTCTTTTGTGCAGCTACAGCCCAAGGATCCATGGTAACGTGTTGCTGCTGTGTTGTATTAGGCCTAGCTGTTATTGGAAATCCCCACATATTTTCTATGAAGTTCGAAATGCGAAACACTTAGAAAAATTTTCAAACAGACTCTACGTTCGACGCTTTTTAGCAATCGTGGGATCGAATGTGGAAAATGTCCAGGTTCGACCCTTAAATCTGACTCGAATGTAGAAAATGAAACAACACTGACTCACGTTCGCCGTTTATATCCACGTTTAACCTCCCGTAAGGTCGAATGTACCAAACTTGGTCGAATGTACAAACACTACTCACACAGCTTCTAGGTTCGACCTAAAATACTCACTTTCGACCTGAAAATCCTAGGTTCGACATCAAAACTCTACACGTTCGACCATTCTCTCCTAGGTTCGACCCGACCCAATTGAAAAACGGTTATTCTTTAAAATCAGTTATTTTGATCCCAATTTTTCAAAAGTTGATGAATTTTGATGATGTTTTGCAGGTTTTGCTTCGGAATTGATTTGGAACAACTTTAATGAAGAGAATTCTTGATTTTATCTGTAAAATCTAGTCCGAATCAATCAATTTTCAACAAAACTCATTGTTCATTCAAAACAGAAAAATTTTGATCAATTTTGGGTCCAAATCAGTTCAAAAACTATCAATTTGTAGTTGTATGATCTGTATAGGCTCTGATACCACTTTGTGGAGGACCGTTTTGACAAAAACAAGTTTAGTTGATCATACAAGTCTACCAATCCAGGTGCGGAATCCCTAGATCAATTACAATATGATAGTAATCAAATCAAAACACGCAATTCACCTTTTCAATATCCATTTCATTCATAAACATTTGTTATAATCTTTACAAAGAGTGTTTACAATGAAATAAACAAGTTTCAAACACTTCTTAATAACCTAGAGAGAAATCAGATCGACCAAGACACAAAATGACCAAAATGTTAAACTTAAAATAAAATTTTCTCTTTATATAGACCTGTACATTCGCCCCCCCCTGATAGGGTCGAATGTGCAGGTTCGACCCTTCAATAGGTTCGAATCAGCACAAGTTCTTCAGAATCTTCCTTCGTCCATTTCTCTCTACCTTCGCCCTATAATATCCACATTCGACCTTCCAGATTCCACTTTCGCCCCCACGTTTTCAGCAAAACATTTTAGAATGTACAATCCAAAAGCATTAGTCGCAAAACGTGCATCAACAATACGTCACAATCCTGATCTTGTCTACATTCATAGCCCACATGGGTCGCCTAAGTATGCCTCATAGGTAGTTTTTCAAACTCAAGCTCATATCGACTAAATTATAATTTATTTATTATTTTATATTAAAGATTAATATTATTTTACATATAGTTTAACTATTTTCTAATTTTTATAAAAAGAAATTATTATTATTTAAATATATATTCAACATATTAAATACAAAAATATATAAATAGTGAGCTCGTTTAGGCTCGCGACCGTCTCAAACACGATAATCAAAGCTTGGGCTCATTTGCTAAACGAGTATATTTTTAAGCTTGATTAGGCTCTGCTCGTTTTGAGCTTTCTTTCGAACTGAGCTCGAGTAGCTCCTCGTTTATACCCATCAATCAATCAAACCAACCAAAATGTATTATTAGGTTGAGTTGAGTGGAGGCTACAATCTTCTTTTCAGGGATCGCATCACAAATGATCCTATAGTTGAGGGACTAAAAACGTAACATTTTGTTTTGATATCTCACCTGTCTTATAATCGCCAAAAAACCTGCTACTTTCCTCTGTGGTTTTAGAGAGAGAAACTAGAGAGAGAAAGCAGAGGATAAAGACAGCACAGACACAGACCTCCATTAATGGCTTCTTTCATCATGTAAAGCAATACCCACAAGGTACGTACTTCATTTTCCTCCAATCATTTCACCCAATCTTGATTTATTATACCCTCAAATTCTTTCTATATATTTTCTCTTCATACGTTCTGAATCTAATTGGTATATTTTACTATCATAGAATGAACCCACATCGGAAAAGAGCTAAAACTATTGACCGAGTTGACTCGGCTGTCCTCTCGTCCGAGTCAACTCAGATGCGTCCGTTCCCTAACAAGCCCTTATCAGGTGACCGAGTTGACTCAGTAGAATCGCCCGATTCAACTCGAATGCGTCCGTTTAAAGACAAGATTTCGTTGGTCGACCGAGTTGACTCAGTTGAATCGTCCGAGTCGAGCCGGACGAGTCAGTTCGCCGGCAAAGTCTCTGGGTTTGACCGAGTTGACTCGGTGGAGGCCCGAGTTGACTCGTCCGGTTCGACTCGGATGAGTCGGTTCCCAGACGAGGTGTTGGAGCGGGTGCTAGCTCTAGTTGACTCACACAAGGACCGAAGCGCGGTGTCGCTCGTGTGCAAGGAGTGGTACAACGCCGAAAGGTGGAGCCGGCGGCACGTGTTTATCGGCAACTGCTACTCGGTGTCGCCAGAGATCGTCGCGGCTCGGTTCCCAAGGATTCGGAGCGTGACACTGAAAGGGAAACCGAGGTTTTCGGATTTTAATTTGGTACCAGAGGATTGGGGAGCTGATGTGCAGCCATGGCTGAGTGTATTTTCGACGGCGTATCCATTCCTCGAGGAGCTTCGCCTTAAGCGAATGGCGGTTACCGACGAAAGTTTGGAGTTTTTAGCAAAGAAGTTCCATGGTTTCAAAGCTTTGTCACTGTTAAGCTGTGATGGATTTAGTACTGATGGATTGAAAGCCATTGCTACTCATTGCAAGTAAGATATCATATTCTTGTTTAATATTATTTGCAGCAGATACATATTTTAAGTTCTTTACATGTTAATCTTATTATTATGTTTATTACTTATTACCTAATAAAGGTTATGTGTGATGATCAGATATATTAGTAAAACTGATGATAAATGAAAATAATATTATTGTTACTGTTAATGTAGCAAAAGTGAAAGTAGAAAGTTATTAAATTAATTGAGATAAAAAGGGTAGAAAAAGCAAAGATATTTGTGTGATTTGGCTGTTGAAACTAATGGAAGGGTGTCCTTAAAAGGTTAGGTATGATCTGTGTAGAAAAAGACTATGCCTTTGTGCTTGATTTAGGTCATACATTAAATTAAAAGCATAGGGTATGATATATGTTGAAAGAGGTTTGTGTGTTTCTTCTCTATATAGCCAAACAGTTTCCCTAATGATAATGATAATGTGGATGTGCACATTTTAATGCACAAGGTACAACCTGAAGAATAAGTGAGTTAGAGGGATTGAGTGGAAACTGAGGTGGTGTGGTGCTACTTTATTATTGTTTCTTTTTCTACACCTTTTTATTTGGTTGCTTTCTTGATGGTGACATTTGACCTATTTAATGGGCTGCATGTTCTTGATGTCATTCTCTACAGAAAAATCTATAAATTGGATAATGATGTTTCCTGTTTGATTTCAGATTTATACTAAATATAAATAAATATATAAATGAATGATTTCCTTTCCTTTCTTCTTCTTTACCTACCCTCACATGCCTGCCAATATTTTTTTTTTTTTTTGCTTTTTATAAATGGTCTTTGCTTGTTTGGGTTAGAGTTGAATCTAGTTCTGTTTCTAGTTATAGTATTATTATCATACACCAACAGTTATTTGAGGATGAAGTTAAATTACTTATTTACCCCTTGTGTTAATCCTATTCAAGAACATTTTATTTTTTCATAAAAATGTGATTTTGTTTGTTTTTATCTATTAATTGCTTCAAAAATCTGAAATTTGACAAACACTTAACGCGTAATTACCTAGTCACTGATTTATACCGGCCATTTTGTTACAGTCGACGACTAGTGTTTAAAGTGTGTATCCACTATCCAAACGTTAGGGAGCATGTGGTTGGGTGGGATATGGTGGAATTTCATGGGATTTGAAATTGAAACGATGACTTAGTTGTAAGATTACAGACAATGGTAAAAGACTAATTTATTAATAATCAAAGATTATCTTACAATATATAGAGATCACAAGGAACCCTAGAACCCTAACTGAGATGTTGGGCTCACACTAATAAACGCTGACAATAATAATATTGTCCAATGTTAGTGTGTTGGATTTTGATAAAATGAAAGAATTTTAAATGTCATGTATAAGACTTTTATAGAAATCCCTCCATATGGGTAAGGAATTTGAAAATTTTTGATTGATAATATTTTAATAATGTTTGATATTTTAATAAATAAATATATATTATTTGGTATTCAATATTTTAATGTGAAAATAATTCTTTAGTATTTTAAATAATATCTCATATTTATTAATATTATAATCATTTAGGTTCAATAATTCAAATTATCATTGAGTATTTACTATTTAATATTTTAATTTTAATCTAGTAATGCATAGTTGATACTTTAATTTATGATTCCAATTGGATGTTTAATCTTTCAATTCCATACTCAACATTTGAGTACTATATTTAATAAAAAGAATTAATATTGTAATCAACTTTATTTTGAATATTTAAGTTATAAACAATGTTATAAGTAAATGATATGTTTAATGTAAGTTATAAATGGTTATTATATCCTATTTTGGTTGTTGATGTTGTTATGATTCAATCAAGAATGTTTAGATGATAAATTAGAGAACCAAAGCTATTTGAATGATAAAGATTGAGTGCTAAATTATGTAACACATATGCTTGAAATGATTTTATGTGTAGGAACTTGACAGAATTGGATATTCAAGAGAATGGAATCGATGATCTTGGCGGCAATTGGTTAAGTTGCTTCCCGGACAGCTTAACTTCCTTAGAAATTCTAAACTTTGCAAGCTTAAACAGTGAAGTCTGTTTCGAAGCCCTTGAAAAGCTCGTTTCTAGATGCAAATCATTAAGGGTTTTGAAAGTAAACCGGAATATAAGTTTAGATCAACTCCAAAAGCTTCTTTCACATTGTCCGCAGCTGATGGAACTTGGTACTGGAACCTTTATGCAAGAACTCATCTCGGGTCCTGTCACTGAGTTCAAGAATATGTTTAATAACTGTAGAAATTTAATCACTCTTTCGGGTTTATGGGATGCTACTCCACTTTATCTCCCGGTTATTTATCCTGCGTGTGCTAGGTTGACCTTTTTGAATCTGAGTTATGCAACTTTACGCAGCGATGAACTTGCCAATCTTCTCTCCCACTGTAAAAGTCTTCGTCGCCTCTGGGTAAGTAGTTTTATTATTATTATTATTATTATTATTATTATTATTATTATTATTATTATTATATTTTATTACTTTTTATAGCCTTTTGGTCTTGGAACTGATTATCTTATTGTTGCAAACTTGCGAAACTTGAAAAAGAGTATACATTTTTATTTTTCAAGTATAACAATTAACAACTAATAGATGCTTTTTCGGGTATAGCTTCTTGATACTGTAGGTGACAAGGGTCTAGAAGCGGTTGGATCCTGCTGCCCGTTACTGGAAGAACTCCGAGTCTTTCCAGCTGACCCGTTTGACCAAGAAATCCTTCTTGGCGTGACTGAATCAGGGTTTGTGTCTGTTTCTCGTGGCTGCCCAAAGCTCCGTTATGTCCTCTACTTCTGTCGCCAAATGACAAATGCTGCTGTGGCCACTATTGCCCAAAACTGCCCGGATTTCACCCACTTTCGCCTTTGCATAATGAACCCGGGTCAACCAGATTACCTGACCAAGGAGCCAATGGACGAAGCTTTTGGTGCGATTGTGAAAACCTGTACGAAGCTTCAACGGCTTGCGATTTCCGGCCTTTTAACTGACCGGACGTTCGAGTACATCGGGAAATACGCGAAAAACCTGGAAACACTTTCTGTGGCTTTTGCAGGAAGTAGTGATTTGGGGATGGAGTATGTACTACAAGGCTGCCAGAAACTAAGGAAGCTCGAGATACGCGACTGCCCGTTTGGAAATTCTGCGTTGCTTTCGGGTTTGACCAAATACGAGTCAATGCGATCCCTGTGGATGTCTGCTTGTAACGTGACCATGAACGCATGCAGGGTGTTGGCTAAAGAAAGACCAAGGTTAAACGTCGAGGTCATGAGAGACGAGGAAGGTGGTGATGATGGCCAGGCTAATAAAGTGTACGTCTATCGAACTGTTGCTGGACCGCGCAAGGATGCACCACCTTTCGTTCTCACCCTCTGAGTTCAACACCCGCGAGCAAAACAAGCTATAAATGCAAATCTGAATCTGGAAATTTGGCCGAATTTGATGGCTGCAAATGATGAATAAGATGTATATACGTCAGACTCGTGGTCAGGGGTAAAATCGATATTTGTAAGATTAGTAGTTTCAACAACGGGTAGGCGGGTGAAGAGGATGATGAACATCATGGATAATGGGCTTCTTCTTTGTGGTTAATATTGTTAGAATTCAGAATCTTTGTGTGTAATTAGGTATCTTGGTCAGCTGAAGTTTGAATTCAGAATTTATGTCTACTTTGTGGCCGGATGTGGTTGTGTCAAGAATATTTAGATGTTGTTTCATATTCGGTTATGTGATATTGAATAATCATAAATCAGAACAGATAATTAGTTGTAATAAAATGGACCGTTGAATAGTGTGGTGTGCTTTGGTGGTAACATGGTTTGTTGGAAATATAGATTTGAGGAAAGTTTATGAGAAATGTATGTATTCTTGTCCTTTATGTCTATTAGGCTTACCGCTGTAGAATGACGCCTGGATGCAGCTCAGAAAAAATTGCAACGATGGCACCCCCACCCCCATTTCTCGGCCATCAAAGAGAGGGCGCCGTTGAATCCCCGTTAGCACAATGGCGATTGCTCATGAGAAGGGGGCTCACTGTATATTGCTGCTGTTTGTTTTTTTTTTTTTTTTTTCCTTTCAAATTGAAAAGACAAGATTTATGCCTAAAAACCTCACTATTTCTCCTCCTCTTCCCTTTATTTCTCTCTATACAAAAACTCCGAAACACACTTTTTCCTTCATTCCTTCTAATTCTTTTATCTTCCACTGCTAAATGAATCTCTGTAACAGACCGTTAGGTAGCGTTTGGTATGATGGAATGAAAGGGGGAATGGAATGGACTATTACAAGGTAATGAAAAATAATGTGTTTGGTTGGCTAAAGGAATGGAATCACCCATTCCACAAGGCATTCCATTCCCTCAAAACCATTCCATCCACCCCCCATGTTTTTTTTTCATTCCATCCCCATTCACCCTTTACTAACAAAAGCATAACTCACCATCACCACCCACCACCACTATCGCCACCACCCACCGCCGCCACCGCCACCGCCACCCACCACCGCCGTCACCACCCGCCGCCACCACCACCCACCACCGTCGTCACCACCCACCACCACCGCTACCAACCACTACCTTCACCTACCCACCACCGCCACCACCCACCACCACCGTCACCACCCACCACCGCCGCCACTCACCACCGCCACCAACCACCACCACCGCCACCACCCACTACCTTCACCCTCCCACCACCGCCACCACCCACCACCGTCACCCACCCACCACCGCCGCCATACAAAACCACCCACCGCCGCCTATCACCGTCATCAACCCACCGCCACCTCCACCACCGTCACTCACCACAATTTCCTTTACCCACGACTACCGCCGCCACCCATCACCGCCGTCTCCTCCACCCACCACCGCCACTACTCACCATTGTCACCCACCCACCATCACCGCCATCCACCTCCACCCATCGCCACCATTACCGCCACCCACCACCGTCGTCACCACCACCTATCACCGCCGTCGCCATCCACCACCACGCTACCGCCACACACCACCACCGCCATCCACCACCGCCACTACTCACCATCGTCACCCACCCACCATTACGACCATCCACCTTCCACCGTCGCCGCCACCGCCACCGACCACAGCCGCCGCCGCCCACCACCGCCGCTACCCGCCACATATCACCACCCACCATCACCGCCACTGACCACCACCCACCGCCGCCACTAACCATCGATTTTATTCATTCGTTTTTTCTTGTCTATCCAACAACACAAAGTAATGTTTTGTTTCATTCCCACATGGCAACCAAACAAGACATGGAATGGTAATGATCCATTCAATTACCTTGTCCATTCCATTACCTCGTCCATTCCATTCCCCCATCCATTCCATTACCCCATACCAAACAGACCCTTAGGGTTTAAAAGGAGAAAGGAGGTAATTTAGGGTTTTTAAATGGATTTAAAAAAATAATAATAAATTGTTAAATGTGGGCTAACTATGGGTTAAAATGGGCTAATAAATGGGTTAAAAGATGTTTTAACTATGTTTTTATTGATAATGTTTATAAATTACAAAAAAAAAAACTAAATTTAAATAAATAATAATAAAATTTAAAATGAAAATAACTTAAATAAACGATTGAATAATGATATAGGGTCTTTATTCTATGATCCGGATGTTATTGGGCAATGAAGCCCCCTTTTAACATGACGCTAAAGTTTCCATTCTATACCATATACCCTTAGTTTTTCTAATTATGTAATCTAGGTGTTTGATAAAATAGTCAAGATTGAGAGAGAAAAACATGTGTACTTAATCCTGTTATTATTAAGAGATGAATTAAGTCTAAAAACAAAGATTATGTAGCATTATTATGAAAAAAAAAATGATTCAGTCAATGTGTAATATCGATTAAGTGATTGTATGTTAGAGAAACTGATTTAGGGGTTGTTTGGTTGATTATGCGCTGAATTATTAAGAGGTCTGAATGGTTAAGTGTTGAATCATTAAGTTGGATCTCTTAATGATTAGTATTGTTGTCCCACATTGGTAGTAGAGCCTCATTGAGGTTCAGCCTAATTTAGTGTTTAATAGTTCAGTAACATCTCAAATCTTAGTGGTTCAGCCTTAACCATTTCATTCAGAAGCTGAAACAAACTCGTTGAATGATAAATCATTCAACGCTGAATGGTTCAGAGCCTCATTAAGAGGCTAACTAAGGGGCTCTTTGGTTGATTAAGTGCTGAATAATTAAGAGGTCTGAGTGATTGAGGTTCTGAATAATTAAGTGTTGAATGGTTCAGCTATGCACCAAGTCTGAATGGTCCAGCTTTTAATCATTCCAGTCTAAGCCTTTTTTAGGTTGAAACAAACAGTCTAAATGCCGAACCATTTAGAGCTGAATGGTTCAGAGCCTCATTAAAAGGCTACCAAACATGCCCTAAATAATTTAAACTAATCTTTATGTACGAAGATCAAAGTTATAGTAATAAAAATAGCAATTAGCAAAACCATAGTATTAAAACAAGTGAAATTACATACCATAATAGACTTATTGGTATTTAGCTTATGGGTTATAATTTTTAAATGTTATGAAGCCTTATGGATTATTAATTTTAAGTTTAAATGCATTATTGTTAGGCCCAACTTCTTAAGTGAATTTACTTTCAAAACACACACACATATATAAATATAAGAATTTTATAAAAGAATTGGGCCCCGATAAAAATGAGCTTGAGCCGTGTAAACTCCCCGGCTTGGCCCAAAGCCGGCCCTGCTCATAACATATGTGTTAATGGAAAAGAAGATGGATACACCGTGGCGAAGCTTGACCCGAAACTTCGGGGGATCGGAACTCTGAAGTCACCGAAGGGTCGGAAATCACTAGTTTCGGGGGGGTCAAAAACCAATTTCGGGGGGTCGAAACCGTATATACCAAAAAATTTCTATACGATACTATATAATCGGAACTTCTGAGCGAAAATTCGGGCTCCCCCGCCCTTTAAGAGATGCGCCACATACACGATCGTATAGTCAGGGCCCTGACGAATCGATGGATAAAATAAACATTTTTTTAAAATATGACAATATTCAAATAAAGGTCCACAAATTTTGTTAGAAGACTATTTTGGGGAGCTTATATGTCTTCTAACTTTTTCGTGTATAACCTTATCATAGATGAATTATCCGGTTGAGCTACTAAATAAATTATTGAATGATGTGGTGGGATGTATATCATAGAATACAACCTATAATAAAGCCAACACACAAAAAGCAAGCCATCATGTCACATTTCTATTTTAAAAAGAATTATATCTTACTTGATTTCTTTAAATACTTATATGCAAAATTTGTGATGTAACCAATTTAATGTTTGAAAACATGATTAAAATGACAACTATACTACATACAATAACTATATCTAAACTATGAGATTTATTTGATAGTTGTATTGTATGTAGTTAAATATATAATAGGCCTTCCTTTGCATACGTCTTTTTTTGTTATCTTGCTTTCAAATCATTCCCACAATAATGGATTTCATATTATATTTTGTGGGACTTTGTTGCTTAGCTTGAGGGATGGGGTTGATCTATAGTTTATAACTTTAATTTTGTGATCCAACAATATGATATGTGATTTAAATTAAACAAAGATCACCATACCCTGAAAGCACCCTATATTAAAATCTATTTTAGATGATATATTTATTTAAAAAAAAAAAAAGTGTTAAATGATTAAAAGCTTGTGCACTTTAGGACCAAAGATCCTAGCCAGATTTAATACGTTTTAAGAGTTTGGACGTGACATGTCTCCTAATAAAATTGGTCTTAAAATAGATAAAAGCTTTACTGTTTTTTAAAACAATATGTTAATCACTAACTTTTTGTAATTGCATTTTTTAAAAGTTGTCTGGTAAAGTTTTAAGATATGTGTGTGTTACAACTTACAAAATAGGCATTGTGATAAGGAAATCCATAATGCACCAAATAAGTTAATGGTTTTATTCTTGTGGGATGACATGGTTCAATCTTATTGTGTAGTTTCCATATATTTAATTTTGAACGACAATTTGTATGTTGGTTATGTTCAAATTTAAACATTGTTTTAGATAATTCATCAAGTAAGACCCTTTGGTGTGGTACTGGCATAGGGAAGTCATGCCGATGCCAGCCCGAGCAAGACCGCCCCCCTTAGGCCCGGAACGGCATGACCGGCAAGGAGAAGACTTTGATGCCGGGCCATTTGTTATTATTTTTAATAGATTTTTTATTATTTTTAATAATTCTAGCCAATGAGGAGGTCCGTCATCATAGTGCACACCACCCCCTTGAAGGCCCATCAGGAAGATGCTTCTCCCCCTACTCCTACGTGGCGCCTACGTAGAGGCCCATCATGAAGATGTCACCGTCACCGCCCTCCATACCAAAGGTCTAAAGGCTACTTACCTTTTGTACAACATTTCTTTCGACAACTTAACATTTCGGTTATTCTAATTTGTCTAAAGAAATGTCGTTCTAAAAGAAGAGTAGCCTCCACTTGATATGTCCTTGAAAAATAAATTATAGTATTAGACTAGACTTGCACATTTTCATGTGTTGTAGAAACAGTTTTTTTCCTAAATTCTTTCATAAATTAAAGTTACACTCGTGTCATTTTTGTGACTTGGCATGTAAACTTTATAACCCGTCCTGACATACAAACAGAAGCAGACAAATTTCAAACCGTCCATGAGCCTTGATCAACCTCCCGATATTTAAACTTGTGACATTTGTTAAAGAACACTTTTGGGTTTTACGTGACGGGTCATGGATTAACTTTAACTCGCGTCTTGATGAAAGGTATACATTTAAGCCCATATCACCTTTTCACATACGCATATAGTAATCAAAGACCACATAAGTTATTTTTACTCTTGATATAACCTGTTAAAAATAATAGAACACTTTTATAATATCTTTTATATCTTTTATTTTTAGATTTCTTATAATTTCTAACTTAATGTTTTGTTTTAATGTTTTTTTTTTTTTTTTTTTTTTTTTTTTTTGTTTTGAGCTATGGCTGTGCACATATAATGTATATATGTGTGGCCCTCGGGGGGCAAAAGTAAAGTTCATGGCCGGCCATGATAGGGTGCGGGGAGGACTCCCGGCCCGGGCCCGATTTCTAGTGGGGCACATTAGGCCGGTCACAATGGCGGATTTACATGTATTGGAGGGTCGGTAATAACCTTATTGAACTGGTTGGAAATGGTTCATATTTGATCTGCGCAAATTTACAGATCTGCCAAAAGATTTACAGGGTAACTGGATAAGGGTTTAGTGAGGAAAACGATGGTAAATGCGTAGATACTCAAAGATGATGGGGTGTATTTTAATAAAGTTGCGAATTTATGGGTTTTTTTTTTTTTTTTTTTTTTTTGCATAAAGTGACTTTATGAGTACTTGAAAAAAATGTATGTAGGTAAAACCTATGTTATTGTCGGTCAAACCTGTCATTGTATTGGCAGTCACTCTATTATTTTCAAAATTAAAAATGATAAAAAAAACGTCGTCCGAACAAATGATAAAAAAAACCTTAAAACTAATAGTTTATTTTTACCACATTTTTTTTTTTACTTTTATATTGTTAGCTTATTTCATTTGATTTTAAAATATCTAGTTTATTTCATTTGATGATAAAAAAATCCATAAAACTAATCGTTTATTGTTAGTCGATCTGTATTGTGCCACTGTCAAAGGAAATTATATATTCGTCACTGCATTAAAGTAACTTAACTATTAGTCCATTAGTCAATAACCATGAAGCGTTATCCCACTTAAGTAAAAAGAACTTTGCGGATTGGCAATGGTAGTTATCGAGAACAAAATGTTGGATAATATAAACTGTGAAAAGTTGATCTATCGATTTGATATTACTTTATCCGTCGTTTAAAAAAAGTTTACGTTTATTTATTTCGTTAACGCTTAATGCTAAGGGGCACCGTTTTTTCGTGACTCGGCCCGGACACCTGAATTCCCAGGGACGGCCCTGGTAAAATTGCACTAATTTTAACGTTATTTTACTAATTTCGTGAAAATAACGTTAAAAATGATGGACGGTTAATCATGCATCAGGTGGTGACGTTGATAGCCAAAAGACAAGGGAGTACATGCACCAATCGAGTTTGTCCCGGTTGCTAAGTGTTATGTGCCTTATGTCCAAGGCTTGAACAAAACCACTATAGAGCCGGGGGGTCTCATTGGAAGCAGCCTCTCTATTCCCATGGGGTAGAGGTAAGGTTGTCTACATCTTACCCTCCTCAGACCCTACCATAGCTTTTGCTATTGGTGGGATTAACTAAGTATGATGATGATGATGATGATGTTTTGAGCTATGGATTGGATTGGATTCATGATGGACTTATGCTGCTGGATTGATAGCTGGATAGCAGCCCAAGACAGTAGCCGGATAGCAGAAGCCCAAGCAAGGAAATCCAAGAGATAAGCCCAAGGCTTCTCAGCTAGCCCACTCGTCGTGTTTTAATTATAAGTGTGGATTGCCAGCGTGGCAATCCACGATCCTTCTGATCAATGGCTGCCAGCCTATCAGAGTGTATTTTCTCTAATTTGATCAACAGTCTAGGTTGCTTCGGTTGTGTTTCTTACCGAGCATGTGTTGAGCCTATATAAAGGCTGCCTCGTGCATTGTTACCAGTTTTGCACGAGTCCATTTCTTCTTTGTGTCTTTCTTATCATTCTCTCTGGTTTTCTAGGGTTTAGATAGATCATCTGTTAATGATCGTTGAGTTTTAGATTTCTGAGATCATCTGTCAATGATCTTAGTGTGAGAGAGAGGATTATTGTGTTTGTAAAGATCATATGTCAATGATCTTTTGAGTTCTTAGGGTTTGATTGTGTAGTCAAATCTATTTGTTCTTTTGTATTTTGTCTTTCCAGTAATAAAAGTATTCCGTTGTTTGTTCTTGATTACCATATTTTGACATGGTATCAGAGCCATAAGGCTTAGATCTGTTCGTCTTCCGCTCACATTAGGGTTTTTCTTGGTGTTCTTGAGGTCTTGGGGTTAGATCGTCTTCAGATTGTATGGAGTCTGGAAAAGAAGATAATCCATTCACCTATCCTAGATCTGAAGTTCATCACCAGATCTAGGGTTTAATGATAATCTGAAAGGGATTGGACTCGGATTTCTCTGGAAGCTTATTTTTCTGCTCTCTGACTCGTAACCCTAAGTGAAGGTAACGAGTTACGAGTTTTTTTTGGCGAAACCCTAACTTGGGTCCCTTCTGGTGAGATTGTTCTATAACTCTTGTTTTTAAATTTGTTGAGTCTAGGAGCATTGACCGGGTTAGGGGGACCGGTGTTGGCTCATCTACTTGTGTGTCTTGTGGTATTGTTTTTGATTCATTGATTGTATAATCAGTCATTTGTATGTACTTGTTGGTGTGCATAGGTAGATACAAACTCCCCCGTTAAGACATGTCCAGGCACCCTTGAGTGATGAACCTGGAATCTTGACACTGACAGGGTTTCGTTTGTTGCATACTTGAGTATTTCTCATTTGATTGTTTTATACTTAATCTTGATTTTTATTTCTCCTGCTTGTGTATACTGTTTTATGCTTGTTGTCACTATGTCTGATAACGATAATGATAATGATAATGATAATGCTATTAGCAGTAGTTCTAGTGAAGGCAGAGAGAGACTTGGTGGAATTACTTTAATTAGTAAACTCGACTCAAGTGATCCTCTCTATCTTCATGCCAGTGACTCTGCTAATCTCACTATCATTAGTGTAAAACTTAAGGGCACTGAAAATTATACTATTTGGTCTAATGCTATGATCCTGGCTTTACAAGTTAAGAATAAGTTAGGATTTATTAATGGAGAATGTGTTAGGTCTAATGATGATCCTGTGTTAGGAAAACAGTGGGATCGTTGTAATTCTGTTGTTCTTACTTGGATTCTTAATTCAATATCAGAAGAGTTGTATATGGGTCAGGTTTATACAAAACTTGCATCTGATATTTGGAAAGACTTAAGAGATACCTATAATAAAATAAATGGGTCTATCATATTTGATACATATCAAAAGATTAATAATTTTAATCAAAGTGGTATGACAGTTGCTGAATATTATCATAAGTTGCATATTATGTGGCAATATCTTGATCAAATCTTGCATATTCCTACTTGTACATGTGATGCATCTAAGCAGTTTAATGATTTCAGACACTTAATAAAGTTAATGCAATTCTTGATGGGGTTGGATAATGTGTATAGTGTTGTTAGAACTAATTTGTTAATAAGGGATCCTTTACCCACAGTAAAGGAGGCCTTTGCTATTGTGTCAAGAGAAGAGTCACATAGGAACTCTAATATTACCGTGTCAAAAGATCAAGGTCCAACTATGGGATCCTTTGCAAAAATTAATCAAACCATAGATACTAGGAAAAAGAATGCTAGAATTAGTAATCAACATCCTAATGTCAAATGTTCTCACTGTGATAAAATGGGACATACTGTGGATAAATGTTTTGAAATAATAGGATACCCTCCTTGGATGAAAAACAAAGTTGGTTTTAATAAAAGAAATGTGACAAGTAATAATGTTACTAGTGGTACTCCTCTTGACACAGTTAATAAGAGTTCTGTTAGTACTTTGACTGCTGATCAGGTTTCTCAGTTGCTAAGCCTGTTGAATAAGAAGAATGAAGAAGGTACAACTAATTGCAATTCTGCAGGTAGGTCATGTAACTTTTTTTGTTCTGCTAGTAACTCTAAACCTGTTTTTTCTTTTTCCAATGTGCATTCTTTGTTTAGAAAGTTAGGCTGGATAACTGATTCTGGGGCTAATCAACAAATGGTTATGAATATTGATTATGTGATAAATAAAATCAATGTTAGTGACTTAAACATAAAAGTTAATCATCCTAATGGCACTAGTGCTAAAGTTACTGATATAGGAGATGTCAAATTAACCAATGAGGTCACTTTGTATGATGTTTTTGTTGTACCTAATTACTGTGTGAACTTAATATCTGTTCATAAACTTGCTAAAGATAGTAAGTTAGATGTCTTGTTTAATGAATCAAACTGTTATATACAGGATTCTTTAACCAAGAAAGTCCTGGTGACTGGTAGTCAAGTTGATGGTTTATATTTTTGTGGTGAGTCCTCTATGTTTTCTGAAATCTGTTGTAATAGTTTTGAAATGACAAACTTATGGCATGCTAGGCTAGGTCATCCTTCAAACATTGTTCTAAAGGTACTTAAAAATGATATTAAAATCAATATCTTGAATAATGATAGTCATGAACCTTGTGATGTTTGTCATTGTCATAGGTCTAAACAACATAGAGAACCTTTTCCACTTAGTGGCCGTAAAACAACTTGTCTTGGTGATCTTGTTCATCTAGATGTTTGGGGTCCCTATAGGGTAAAAAGTAAAGAAGGTTTTAGGTATTTTCTGACTATAGTTGATGACTATACTAGGTCTGTTTGGGTGTATCTAATGAGATTTAAAGATGAGGTTTTTGACAATATAGTACATTTTTTGGCTATCATCAAAAATCAGTTTAAAAGAAATGTCAAAATATTTAGAAGTGACAATGGTACTGAATTTGTCAACTCTAAAATGAAATATTTAATTAATAAAAATGGCATTCTACATCAGACTTCATGTGTACATACACCTCAACAAAATGGTATAGTTGAAAGAAAACATAGACATTTATTGAATGTTGCTAGAGCTTTACTGTTTCAAAGCAATTTGCATTTGTCTTTTTGGTCAGAATGCATTCTTACTGTAGTTTATCTTATTAACAGGACTCCATCCTCTGTGTTAAATTAGGTCACCTTATGAAGTCATGTATGGTTTTAAGCCCTCTTTATGAAAAACTTAGGGTCTTTGGTTGCTTGTGTTATTGTACTGTCTTAAACAATTCTGATAAGTTTGATATTCATGCTAATAAATGTGTTTTGATTGGTTATTCAAATGAAAAGAAAGGTTATAAACTTTGGAGCTTAGATTTAAAACAAGTTGTATTGTCTAGAGATGTAAGATTTTATGAGTCTATCTTTCCATTTAAAGAACCTAAGATTTTAAAAGAAACTGATACAAATAACTATCAAAACATAGACCAATTAAACTTTTTTTGACTTGTTTGAGACAACTAACAACACAAGTTCTATTGATCCTGATGGTCCCGATGATGAACAGAGGGCTAACCAAGATCCTGATCGCCATGGGTCTTGGCAACCGGTTGACAATTTGGATACTAATCTTGGTAAGGCTGAGGATCAGCAACCATATAGTCCAGATGTCAACAGAGGTGGGGCTAAGGATGGAAGGTCAGGAAATGATGAGTTTAATAACTCTGAGGGACATCCATCATCAGCTGATCATCCAACTGTTGTTAGAAGATCTACTAGAAATATTAACTTTCCTAAAAAAACTTAGTGACTATATTGTTGAAGGAAAGGTTAAGTATGGTCTTGAGAAAGTTGTAAATTATTCAAATCTGTCTGTTGATAACTTGTGTTTTACCTCTATGTTAAATAAGAGTAGTGAACCTAGTTTTTATTATGAAGCTTGTAAAGATAAAAATTGGGTCATTGCTACGAATGAAGAAATAGAGGCAATAAACAGAAATGACACATGGGATGTTGTTGAGTTACCAAAAGATAGGAAAGCTATAGGGTGTAAATGGATTTATAAAATAAAGTATAAGTCTAATGGTGAAATTGATAGGTATAAGGCTAGACTTGTAGCAAAAGGGTATAGTCAAAGAGAAGGTTTAGATTTTGATGAAACCTTCTCACCCGTGGTTAAAATGATTACTATTAGATGTGTTTTAACCATTGTTGTACAAAATAGTTGGTCTATATATCAATTAGACATTAATAATGCTTTCTTATATGGGATCTTATTTGAGGATGTGTACATGAAGTTACCTGAAGGGTACTTCTCTAAAGATGATAACAGAGTTTGTAAACTTAAAAAGTCTTTGTATGGACTTAAGTAAGCTCCTAGAATGTGGAATACTAAGTTAGTTAGTGTTCTGTTTGAGCTTGGTTTTGTGTAAAGTAAGTGTGATCATTCTATGTTTGTGATGTCTTCTAAAGACATTTTTTGTGTGTTACTTGTTTATGTGGATGATATAATCTTGACTGGAAATAGTAATAAATTTATAGATTATGTCAAGTCATTTTTTAAAACCAAGTTTTTGATTAAAGATTTGGTTCCTTAAAGTACTTTTTAGGAATAGAAGTGTTAAAAACAAATAGTGGGTTGTGTTTAAGTCAAAGGAAATATTGTCTTGAACTGTTGGCAGAGTATGGGTTAACCGGCTGTAAGCCTGTGAGATGTCCCATTGAGCCCAACCATGTGATCACTAACTTGTGTAAACAAGAGAGTGAACCATTGGTGGACATAACAGGTTATCAAAGGCTTGTAGGTAAATTAATTTACCTTTCTCATACTCGGCCAGACATCACCTATGCGGTGCGTGTTTTAAGTCAATTCATGCACAAACCCACTAAAGCACACTTCTTAATTGCCATGAGAGTACTTAGGTATCTAAAACTAGCTCCTAGTAAAGGAATGCATATTGCTAAAAGTCATGAGCTTAGTCTTTATGGCTATGCTGATTCAGACTGGGCAAAATGTGTTGAAACCAGGAAGTCAGTTACTAGGTACTGTATTTTTTTAGGGAACTCACTTATAGCTTGGAAAAGTAAAAAGCAGTCTACCATTGCACGGTCTACAGCAGAAGCTGAGTACCGATCATTGTGTACAGCGACATGCGAGATAATGTGGTTGATTAATCTATTAAATGAATTGGATATCAAGGTTAGTCTTCCTGTTAAATTTTATGGTGACAATTCTGCTGCACTTGCAATTGCAGCTAATCCAGTTTTCTACGATAAAACTAAACATTTTAAAATAGACTTATATTTTTTAAGAGATCAAATAAGTAAAGGATGCATCCAAACCATAAAAATTCAAACTGAGAATCAAATTTCTGATATATTTACAAAAGGACTTGGAATTTCTCAGCATGAACAAATTTGTTCGTGGTTGAATATGTTGGATGTTTTTTGGTATAAAAGTGAAGGGGGGGGGGGGGGGGGAGGGGTGTTAAAAATAATAGAACACTTTTATAATATCTTTTATATCTTTTATTTTTAGATTTCTTATAATTTCTAACTTAATGTTTTGTTTTAATGTTTTTTGTTTTGAGCTATGGATTGGATTGGATTCATGATGGACTCATGCTGCTAGATTGATAGCTGGATAGCAGCCCAAGACAGTAGCCAGATAGCAGAAGCCCAAGCAAGGAAATCCAAGAGATAAGCCCAAGGCTTCTCAGCTGGCCCACTCATCGTGTTTTGATTATAAGTGTGGATTGCCAGCGTGGCAATCCACGATCCTTCTGATCAATGGCTGCAAGCCTATCAGAGTGTATTTTCTCTAATTTGATCAACGGTCTAGGTTGCTTCGGTTGTGTTTCTTACCGAGCCTGTATTGAGCCTATATAAAGGCTGCCTCGTGCATTGTTACCAGTTTTGCACGAGTCCATTTCTTCTTTGTGTCTTTCTTATCACTCTCTGGTTTTCTAGGGTTTAGATAGATCATCTGTTAATGATCGTTGAGTTTTAGATTTCTGAGATCTGTTAATGATCTCAGTGTGAGAGAGGATTATTGTGTTTGTAAAGATCATATGTCAATGATCTTCTGAGTTCTTAGGGTTTGACTGTGTAGTCAAATCTATTTGTTCTTTTGTATTTTGTCTTTCCAGTAATAAAAGTATTCAGTTGTTTGTTCTTGATTACCATATTTTGACATAACCTTTTTTAACTCGATCAACATAAGTTTCTAATTTTGTTGTCTGCTCCAAACTTGGGAGGGTAGTTGTTAGCCACACTGGCGAAGGTTTGTAGGGGCGGGGAGGGGCGGCCGACCCCCCTGGATTTTCGCGCAGAAGTTCCGATTATATAGTATCCGTATAGAAAATTTTGAAAATATAGGGTTTCGACCCCCCGAAACTGGTTTTCGACCCCCCGAAACCAGTGACATCCGAACCCCCGGTGACTTCCGACCCCCCGAACCTTCGGGTCAAGCTTCGCCACTGGTTAGCCAACTCTTATTACGAAAATACATTGGTCGATGGCGGTTTTGACCAGGGCCGTCCCTGAAAATCTCAAAAAATTCATGTACCCTATCTGAACCGTTGAAAAATAGGTCCCTTAGACCCAAGTTTAAGTGTTAAATGAGTTATATGTAAAAAATATATACATAAATATAGGTATTTTTTTCAAAAATTATACCCACAAGATTTATGGACCATGTCCGGTTGGCCTCCTCGGACCTTCCCAAAGATGCCCCTGGTTTTGACCCAAGTAGATGCATTCTAGAGGTAGAATGTAGCAGTTGGAGTTGCAACGAACAATGTCTTGTCGAGATCTTATGGCCCTGCTACATGCCATAGTTTCGGTTTGGTTGATATGGCAGTTTCTTGTTACTCTTCCTTCGTTAAACTTAACTGTAAGCGAGCTAGACTGAAGAAAAAGAACTCGATCTTTATTAAATTTGGAGAAAAAAGCCAAAACATAACCCAAATCATCAAAACTAAGACATTTAACTTCTTTGTGTCACAAGCTCATGTTAAATTCATAAATTATACGTAAGCAAAACATGAACAAAAACATAAACACGAAATCTAAGATTTGATGCTTGAATGACGGGTCTAAGCCCGAACATCACCTTTGTGAAATCAAACAGACACCTACCTACAGTGGAATGCGTGACGATATAAGATATAAACCTTTCAAGTTACAGACTCGACTCACGAAAGCTTTTTACATTGAAAAGATGTTCACGGTCATCTTTAGCCCAATGCGTTGCGTTGTGCATCAACTGGTTGCATGGTTGGGCAGAAGATGATTGCTTGTTATTAAACCGAGTCCACGCCTTCAACTTGTTGTCGGGCCAGGTATCTCTCTCTTCTTTCTTTCTACAAGAAGCACAAAAATGGATACATTAAAAAAACATATTATTATCATGATGAAATTAAATGAGAGCTCACCCATTCATCTATGACTAGCCCTTCACCGACGACTTTGGTCCCGATTTCCTCGGGAGGTTTCTTGCGGGATTCAAGAGCAGCCTCGGCTTCTGCTAATTGCCACTTGAGTTTTTCCAGGGCCTTCAAACAGAAAGGAAGACGTTTTAAGTTTCAACAAGTACAAGAAAAGGCCCGCCGATGGAACATGCCAGAACATGACACAAAAACAATCAGGTTTTGGGTTGTCATGTCTAACCTGTTTAACAAACATGTTGTGTTCGGGTATCTAACCTTTTATTTAAACAGACCAATGGGCCACAACCTGTTTACGACCAGTTTAACCCCTTTATGACAACCTGTCGGTCAGTCTACAACCCGTTTTACTGGTTTAGATCAATGGGTTAAACGGGTTGTTTTCAGGTGCAGGTTAGCATTAATCTCTTTAACAAGAATAAATATATGGATTTTGTTCAGATTCAACGATTCAACCTCTGCTAAGTGCTAACACAACATGATTTGCACCCCTGAAGTAAGAATACATCAGAACTGAACTTACTGGACTAGGACGTTCCGCGTCTAGAAAAACAACTTGCAATATCTGTTCCACCGCCACTTGATCTTTCTGCTCATCAAACTGGATCCAAGCAGAAAAAAAAAAACTAAATTTATCAACAATTCGGATTAGATCCATATGCATAGAGAATTAGAGAGTAAGGCATTCTATACCATAGTTGACGATTACATGAAAATATGTAGTGTACAAAACTACAAATCAAGTCATGTTTGTGAGTTCACGTTCATATTCAGTTGAACGCCAATAGAAAACATCAAGAAAGGGAGCAAGTATATCACGCAGCATAAAGGATGTTTTATAACTTACCAGCTCAGGTACGTAGTCCATCATCCCTTTCACTTTTAGGCTCATGATTTTGAATTTCACCTTTCTCTTTTGATCCATTGGTTTTTCGTTGTTCTCAGGAGGCTCCACAAACTTAAAAACTACAAACAAAAAAAAAAAGCCCTATTAAGAAGTAATCTTAGATATCCCCTTCAAAAGTTATATCATATTAACAGATCCAAATGTCACAGTATCAATAAACACATTTCCAAATTTATGACATTTATAGCCTTCCCTTAAGACCTGCATTAGTACATTAGAGTCTAGAGGGTAAGGAGAAAGAAAAGGGGTATATTTGATATTGGATTTTTTGGTTAGGTGAATATGACATCATGCAAGTTTTTAGGGGTATATATGAAATTGCCGATTTGACCCTAGAATTAAAACCCAAATTACATTTTATATGTAAAACAAAACAACACTTGTCATCATGCTTAGTACTTATGACCTCACAAAAACATGTACACAAATTTTAATAATAGGGTGGGCCGTGAGGGTTGGGTCCAATTGGCAAAGCCATTGGAGTTAAAGGTGTTGCTCCCCTTGACTTGAGTTCAAGGGTTTGAGCCCCGCCAAAGGGCGGGTTTGGTGTAATTTAAGCCATTCAAAAAAAAATATTTTTATTACCAGTCGCAATAATAGTCTCGCCAGGAGCAAGAATAGCACCAGGAGGACGCATGAAGCAGCTTTTTGGGGCGGTTGTTTGAAACTACAGCAATACAAGCAAACAACATTTATTAGATGGATGCATTATTATTAAAGTTAAATTCAAGAATTAATGTACCGATTAAAGCTTGGACAAGATGTCAGTACAACTAATAGGAGAATACATAAAATGGTTGGCCGACCAAAACAAGTCTATGAACATACCTTGAAAGCTACATGAGACTTGCTGGTGTTCTTTATCTTAATAGCACTTTGAACTTGCTTACCAGGTTCATCTAGAAAGTTAAAAATGGAAAATAGACATGATCTGTTATTTAGCATGTAAAGAAAGCAAAAAAAATAACTAAATAAAAAAAATAAAAATAAAATAATAATAATAATAATAATAATAATAATAATAATAATAATAATAATAATAATAAGAATATGTTCAAATTATGCTATACTTAAGATAAAGGGTACAAACAAACCAACTATGAGCATTCTAAATGCATATGATTAAATCATCCTAAATGAACACTATGTAGTGGAGTTGTCTTTACAAGCTTGGATGTGATATGTGATATTCATAAAGATTCAAAACAACTTGCAGCGGATGTGAACACAAGAACAACTTGTACTGTTTTGTGAACACTTTACATTACAACATAGCTTACAAGAGGTTTTGATGTAGTTTTGGAGGTGACTTTGTTAGTAAAGAGATTAATATTTAGGCGGGATGTGACAACTAGCCCATGCACATAAAAGCTGGAAATGCCAAAATGCTATAAAAAGAAAAGAAATTATAGGGTATTGAAGTATCAAGTATGTGATTGACAACTTTCTATGGTTTGACTTGTGTCATCTAAATGGCCCTCTGCTGGTGCATACAGTCCGGGGATGGTGAAATCCTGATATATCTATGGAGGCAAAAATCAGGCTGGTAACCAAATGGCAAAATCATGTTAGCATCAATGCATCATACAATCTCTACTTTGTTTTTTTTTTTTTTTACTTCAGCCCCAAGGCAGATTCAGTGTCATATCTTCAAGGCATTAGTTTGTAAGCTGAAAACATTAGCTTAGTGGAGAAGTGTCCAAGATAGTCCTTGTTTTCCTGAGTGTTTTTTTATCATTACTTCGCTGCACAATGAATAGTTTGCCTACACTACTGATGTAGAAACTACAAATAAAGCAAACTTTTATAACACCTTTTTTTCCATTTTTTTCTCTTTTTAGGCAGGTCAATTTATATAAGTTTGAAAAAGATTTGCAAAGATACCATTCAAAAAAATAAATATTGCTAACTTGAACCGAGGGTCTTGCTAAAATGATGTTAACTATCATAAACTACTAATAGGGCACATTTAAGATCAGTTATTGGGAAATGGTCCAATACATATCATCCCTAGGTTCACTAACTATTTATCTTCTTATGAACTACTATCTCTTTGTTTTTCATTTGTTACTTGTTTTTCCATTTTTCTTTGCTTCTAAATTGAATTTTAAGAGTCTGATGTTCTTTAATGCTATAGGCCATAGTTCCTTATGGTTGGTTATGGTTCAAAGCTTGGCTGAGTTTAAATCTTTCCTGATGATGAACACGGCAAAAGATCATATACTTGTACCCATGATGTTTGCTCAAAAACACACCCACCATGTAACACCTCAGCCTGAACCAGTGTCCAAACTCCAAAGACTATAGAACTTGGTGCGGATGTGCCAATAGCCCAATAAACTTCAGTTTGTTTATCCCTAATATTTCCCTTGAGTAAGTTACGTGCTCACACACTACTAAACAAGCACAACGACTAGCGATGCCATCTAACTTCAACTAAGCTCCTAACATTTAACCCCTCATTCTAGAGAACCTCTCTTCTTCCCACCTCTCACCATATCTCTCTCCCTCTCAATATGCATTGATCTCATACTTCTAATTTATATATATGTTCATGCTTAACACAATCAAATATACGTATACTAACTTGACTATCAGAGAGCGGCACCAATGGCTATGGCCACTGGACCCCTTCTAACAGGCTTCTAATCTCAACTCCTAGCTCAGGTAGCAAACCACGACCCCATACACTTGTCCGGACTGATCTAGGCCCGTAGAGTGCTCCACTCCGTACACACTACATGGATTTTCGTAACAGCAATAACTTAAGCTATATCAATCAAGATACTTCTACACATATATCAGCAGTTATACATCAGTAAATCAATCTATTCCTGATCCAATCAACAATTTCTATAGGAAGAAACAGATGAACATCATCGAACTACTCATTAGGGTGCGCACGGTTCTGTTCGATTCAATCACTAGCCTTGACCAAAGTCCAAAACCGAAACCAAAGTCATCGGTTAATCTATTTTATTATCCATTCAGTTCTCAGTCTATCAGTTAGGTTTATTCGGTTAACTTCTTTTTGTTCAGGTTCGGTTAAGTTAAATTCAGTTAATAACCAAACCAAACTTGGACTAAAATTGTTGCTTAGAAATACATTAAATGGAGGTTTAAATATATGAAATGGATGTATAAATACATGAAATAAAGGTATAAAAGCTATAAATATATGAAAATATGAACGGTTCGCTTCAGTTCGGTTAATTTTGTTTAACCGAGGGTACAAATAAAAACCGATAACCAAACATCAGTTAATTCGGTTTTCAGTTAATTTCGGTAGGGTTTCGCCTGTTTTGGTTCAGACAAAAACCTAAAGAAGTAACAAAATCACCTAGATCTTATCAAACAGTAAACAATAAGTTCAAATCCACATCCAATCAACATAAAAAAAGCAGTAAAACAGTAAAAAAGAGGACAAGTGTGATTCATACAGGGAAAGTAAAGCTTATTAGGAGGATCAAGTCGTAAACGACGTCGTATCGGAAGCAGAGATCTAGCCACCGACGAAACAGAACTGGTAGAGCCAGTGTTAGCGTTATTATTGATGTTGTGAGTGTTAGATCCTTCTATATGGTACGAAGAAGAAGATGATGAAGTTGTGTGTGTAGTATTAATATTATTATTATTATTGTTGTTACGGAACGGTAGCTTAAATAATCCCCAAACTTTGCTGTTTCCGCCGTACGATGACGGAGGTTGGTCGTCGATGATTGGCATCTCTCCGGTGAATCAAATTATTATTATTATTATTAAAGTATTAATAATTTTTAAACACAAGTGTGTGTTTGGAGAGTGTTATATATAAGCTTTGTATTTTTGTTTTTATACCCTTCAAGTTTTTGTTTGTTTGTAAAAGTGGATGGATTGGTTTGAATTTTGAAATTACTTTGTGTTCTCTAATGCAAAAAGTAGTTGGAGAAAAATGATTGATTGGGTTTTGATTATTACTTGTTATTATTTGATAACTTGGTTAAGGTTGGATTCAAATTATTATTATTATTATTATTATTATTATTATTATTATTATTATTATTATTATATTTTATGAATAAGTATGTTATTTGGTTTTGTAAAATAAAGTAGTATAGAATAGAATGTTTAGTGTATTTTGTTAGTGTTGATTTATTTGACATGTTAAATATTGGTATGTTTATGTTGTAGGATGTATAGTATTATGTTTATTCTAACTTGTTGGACGTAGTTTTGTTTACGTAATTCAACTTGTTTACTCAATCCGAATATAACAGTGAATGAAGGTTAGAAGAACATATATGTATTTCTTATACTTTAAATAAAACATGCTAAAATGAAAGGTATTGCATCATTTTGATAAGATCATATAAGATTCTCAAATAGTAGAGGTTAGGATAATTTTATTTTGGTATATTTCATCATGCTTATATAATTAGTAATTAGTTTAATTAGGATGGACAGAGTGGATAAAGACATGGCATGAAAAGAGAGGAAAGACCAGTGAAAACGCCGTCGTGACCTCACACAAGTGTTCTCTCCCAAAGCCCATGTTGCTAGGAGTGTTCACTAGACTTTGTATATTCTGTTTTAGGTATTTAACTTGTTTAAAAATAAATGGTTTAAAAAATAACCATTTTCAGTGCTGAAGATCCAAAAAGTGGACGAACCTGAAATGTGACTAACAACAGGGACGAATGAGGTGGATCTTGTGAGCTTAGAACCTGAGCTTAAACCTGCACAAGGTAAAAGACCGTTAGGCTCGCTACAGAGGAGGATGGAGGGCCTCTCTGTAACCACCCTCCGGCGTGAGGATAAGTATTTTTCTAGTGAGAGAAAGTAGAGAGAGAAAGTGAGTTCGGAGTGTGAGTGTTCGTGTGTCAACTGTACTTTAGAGGGGGTATTTATACTAGTCAGCCAAGTTGTACTATGCTTCGGACCCCCTTTCGTACTATCATTCGGAGTCTTTTGACTTCCGGGAGAAACTCGTACTTTCCTTCGGTCAGTTCACTTGGCCGTAACATGGCGTCCTGAGCTCGTACTTGGGCAGGTCGCGGTATAATTGCTTATACCTCTTCATGTCTTCCCAAGTCCTCAAGTTACTCTGTAACTTGTTGGACTTAGTTATGACCGAGTCACAGGTGATCAAGCCGCGGTATAATCGCTTATACCTCTTCATGTCTTCCCAAGTCCTCAAGTTACTCTGTAACTTGTTGGACTTAGTTATGACCGAGTCACAGGTGATCAAGCCGCGGTATAATTGCTTATACCTCTTCATGTCTTCCCAAGTCCTCAAGTTACTCTGTAACTTGTTGGACTTAGACAATCTTTCGGCCTGTTGATCATGCTACGGTGTCTGTGGAAGGTTAATGAGGATTGTTGACACGTGTCGATGACAGCTGTTTGGGGACCTTGTCGTTTTCTGACGACACGTGGGTGCAGTCGTGGCCATGGGATTCAAGGGGCTGACGTGATGGCGGTTCATTTCTCGGAGTGATCTGGGCCGCTCATCTTAACCCTTCATCTGGACCGTTAATTCGAACGGTTGATGTGACGACGGTTCAAATTTCGGGATAATCTGGACCGCTCATCTTGTTGAGCTGTCCATCCAACCGTTGCCTTTCCTCCTCTATATAAAGCCACTCCTCATTTTTCTTTTTACTTTTTACTGTTCTCTTCTTGTCTCCTTATCCTTGTTTACTCTCTCGGAGCTCGTATCATCCGTTCCAGTTTCGCTAAGGTGCGTTGTCTTCATCCTTCTTCATATTTCCCGTTTTATTGTTTTGTCCTCGAGTCTTGAAGATGGTGAAGGATGATATGAATGTGAGTTTCTCAATTCTATCCGCGGATAAACTTGCCCGGTTTATCGATACTTACTCGATCCCTCGCGAGTTAAATCCGGTCTTACCGGGACCGAGGCAAGTGATACATCCTTTTCCTGTTGGCAAGTTTGGTTTTTACACCCGAGTGTGTGACTTTGCCAACTACCGCATCCCCTTTACCAAATTTTTGATGAAGGTGTTGAGGTTTCACGGCGTGCACATCTCTCAAGTGAACCCTTTCGGTCTCAGCCGAATAAGTCACTTTGAGCTTTCTTGCCGTGCTTTGGAGAAAGGTGCGGATCTTAATGTTTTCCGGTGCTTCTATAAGCTTAGCAAGGCCGGTAGCTGGTATACGTTTGAGAAACGGCGGTCGTTGGAGAGTTGTCATGATTATCAGACAACTAGCTTAAAGAACTGGAAGAATCAGTTCTTCTTTTTGGACGACCGATGCTTACCCCCGGATATGGTGTGGCGTGATAGTTTTGAAGCGTCCGAATGGGATTTGCCCAAGAAGTTTAAATACAACCGCAAGTTGTATTTGGACCTGGTGGAGAATAAGAGCAACATCCAGAAGTATCCGGAGCACGTTCTCTGCCTCGGAGGGGTTAGCATGAATTGGAGTTTGGATGATAGGTGGCCGTTAGTGCGTTACAATGGAGAGGGTGAGTGGAGAGCCGCAGCTTCACTTGTTATTTACTTGTGTTTTTTCTGGCTTTTTCTAACTCCTTTTTTATTTATACAGAGATGTCGCTGTTGGATTGTCTGAAGCTGACTACCTTTGATGATACAGCGTTGGAGTATACCAACGAAGATTTGGGAAACACTGAGCCCTTGGTGTCACAGATGGAGAGGACGCACCAGGCCATTCGGCCAGTGGCGGGTACGGGTGTTGGCGCGAGTGGCGCTGGTGGGGAGGGTCAGACCACGGGGGTCGTGACCGAAACTACTGGGGTAGCTCCGTCTGCCGAGGGCGCAGCTTTATCTTCTGAAGCCCCCCCTGACCCACTTGTTACAAGTGTTCAACAACCGGACCCTTCTGTTAGTACGGGTCGTCAATCATCCGATCCTTCTCGTACCTCCAAAGAGGTTTCCGGTGACAAAGAGGGCCGAGCTCTTACTGATACTTCGGTCTCCCGGGGTGCAGGGAAGAGGAAAACTCTGAAGGGCACCACCGCCAGTTCAAAACCGAAGAAGAAGCTTCGGTTTGTCGAAGATACTACTGAGGTATATTCTAACCTTCTCCATAACCTTGAATATCATTTGTTTGGGGGTAAATCTCCCAGAGACTCGGCTCCAATACTAATGGTGGATGATCCTCAGGGTGGGGGGCTCAGTGACGACGAGGATTTGGATGGGTCTGCCGGGATTCGTAGCCCGTTGAAGGAGAAGGAAGTGCGGCCTGATGATGTTTCTGCTGGTGAGTTTAGGCAATCTCCCCTTCTTTCTCAAACCGATGTGGGGGGTAAGGATGATACTTTCCCCCCATCATGGTGCGAGACTGAAGCTTTTTCCATTTATAATTTTGCAGCGGTGGCAGGGGAGGGTTCTGGTGGCGGTGGTATTGCTGATGAGAAGTTCGTCCCGGAATGGGATATAAAGAACGGGGATAGGGTGGTGGACGGGCTTTGTGCTCGCATGATGCTGTTCAATCTGGATACCCCAGCTGACCGGGAGTATTATCACAACTTGGATTCGCCTGCTCTTTGTGAGGCTTTGTTAGTCAACCAAGCTCAATCCAACTTCCTGGTGACGGAGGCATACCGTCGATGGACGGATGCCGAGGTTGACCGTGAGCGCCTGCGGCGAAAGGGAGCTTCTTGCAACCATGGGCCGGCCATGGCTGATTTAAAGAAAAACCTAAGGGATGCCCAGAACCAAGCCTCTTCCTCTCAGGCCGCCGTAGCTTCTGCTGCCGAAGCAAGGGACAAGGCCCTTAAGGAGGTTGATCTTCTGAAGAAGAGGCTTCAGGATTCCGAAGCTTCTGCTGCTGCTGATTCTAGGAAGACTGCCGATCTTTTAAAGCAGATGGAGGTCACCATGGCCAACCTTCGGACAGGTACCGATGTTTTAATCGCTGGTACGTCTTTTTTGTCGTTTGGATTTTTCCTTTATCTTTAACTTAACTTTATTGTTTGTGTTGTGTAGAACGGGACGATGCAGTGAAGGCGGAGAAGGTGGCTCGGCAGGTGTATGCCGCGGCCGAGAAGAAAATGGCCGAGGATGAAGATGCCTGGAAGAAGGAGAGGGCGGAGTTGATTGCCAACATCGACGAGCTTTTTGGCTTCAAAAAGTTCTTCTTAACGGAGGGGGCTCAATTGTTGACGGACTTCGTTCACAAAGGTCCCATCATGAAGCAGGCCGTTAGCGGTGTTGTTAACGCAATGAATGCTGCCGGTTTTAACGAAGGTGTGAAGGCTGGCCATGCGGCCGCAGCTAAAGGGATTCCGTTGGAAAAGAACCCGATGTTAAAACCGGAGGTTAACGCACAGCTATCGGCAGCCGTAGAAGCATTTGATAAGCTCACCTTCCCGCCGATCGCCAAGCTTGTAGACCATGTGACCGGTCCACCCGAGTCCCTCCCTGAGGCCTTTGAAGGGCTTAAGCTTCCTTCGTCTAAGACATCCGTTTAAAACAATTTCATTTGTCCCGGGCCTTTGTGTGGTCCGGTTTTTTGTCTGTAATATTTTGAACAAGTATTTGCTGGTTCGGGCTTTGTGTTGGGTCCGAGCCTTTTTATATATATATGCCTTTTATTCCGATCCTTGTCGAAGGTTCGGCTTATGATTCTTATGCCTTGTCTTAGTGTTTGGTCCGAATCTTTCGGATTTTGTCCGTGCCGGACGTTTTTTAGGCGTTGTCCTTGATCAATTAATGACCAGTAAGAGGTTCGTGGCCAAGTTATCCGTGCGTCCACGGTTTTGGCCGCTCCTTAATCTTTTCCGCGGATTCATTTATTTTAACCATGGTTCGTGGGGCTTTTCCAGACCGGGACGCGGCTATTGTCCATACCGCGCGCCGGTGTGTTGGGTTTTTTCCCCTTTAAATAGATTTCTATTTCTTAGTATTTCTAAGGTTAAGGTGTTTATTTAGGTTAGTTGAGACCCGGATCAAAAATTATCCACTTTGTTCCGGATCACTTTGCTACTCCTGTTTAGTTTGTTTTTATACCACGTGGTTTTGGTTATGCCAAGCTCGTTTTTTGAGCTGCGGCTTATATTAACACCTTAGAATGTTTGTAGTAATGACCAGCTTTTATTAATTCTTTTGACGGGGAATGTCACATCCCGCTTAGTAACAAGGAAAAGGTAAATAGTGGGGAATGGCGCATCCCACGTTACAATAAAAGAAACAATTATTTGAAAAGAGAACTAGCTGGTCATGATTACATGTAGCACTTCTTTAAGTGAACACCGTTCCAAGTGCGGGGGATGTCTTTTCCCTCTAGGGTTCGGAGGGTATAAGCTCCATTCCCTCCGGCAGTCTTGACAATGTATGGCCCTTCCCATGATGCGGCCATTTTTCCTTTTTCAACCCCACTGGCCTCATTGCACCGGAACACATAATCTCCGGGTTTAAACCGGACTTCCTTTACCCTGGAGTTGTAAAATTTCTCCAGCTTTTGTTTGTATCGAGCTTCTTTGACAGCCGCAGCTTCCCTTCGTTCGTCCAACAGGTCAAGATTCATGCGGAGCTCTTGGTTGTTGTTTTCAATGCTTTGAATTCTATGGGAGGGGGACCCGATCTCGACCGGTATGACCGCTTCAGTTCCGTACGTCAGACTGAAGGGCGTCTCACCTGTGCTGGTCTTGGTGAAAGTTCGGTGGGCCCATAGGACGTTGGGAAGCTCATCCACCCATCCGCTTTTCTTTCTCCCCAATCTTTTCTTTATTCCCTCAACCAAGCTTCGGTTTATGCGCTCTACTTGACCATTTGCCTGCGGATGGGCTACCGAGGCAAATGACTGTTGGATATGCAAGTCTTGACACCATTTTTTGAAGGGGTTATCTGCAAACTGCTTTCCATTGTCACTGATTATTGTCTGGGGTAACCCGAAACGGCACACTATTTGCTCCCACACAAACTTTTTTACTTCCTTTCCCGAGATCTTGGAGAGTGGTCGGGCTTCAACCCACTTGGTGAAGTAGTCTACAGCTACCAGTAGAAACTTCATGCCTCCGGTTGATTTGGGGAAAGGTCCGACGATGTCGATTCCCCATTGCTGGAACGGCCATGCCGCTGTTACTGGGATCATATTGTTTTTGGCTCGCAGACTAACCGGAGCATGCCTCTGACATTCGCTGCACTTCTGTAGCTCGGAGACCGCGCTGTTGTGCATCCCTGGCCAAAAATACCCGGCGTTCATAACCTTTGCCACCATCATTCTAGGACCAGCGTGGATACCGCATATGCCGCGGTGAATTTCCTGGATGGTGTATGAAGCCTCATCCAAGTCCACACATTTGAGGAGTGGTCCTAAGAACGTTCTTCGGTATAGTTGTCCGTCAATCACTTGGTACTGGAGTGCTTTGACTTTCAGCTTCCGAGCCTTTGCCTTATCTTCTGGGACGACATCGTTGATTAAGTACTGCATTATGGGGGTCATCCAATTATCAGTTGGTGAGTTTATTGATAAGACCGCGGCTGCCTGGACTGTCGGGCCCTGAAGGCCTTCCATATGTACCTCTTGGTTTACAATGTCCGTGGTTGTGGCAGCAAGCTTACTTAGAGCATCGGCTTTCTTGTTTTTGTTTCCTGGGATGTGCACCACTTGGCATGCTTCGAATTGTTTTATCAGTTTTTTAGCCTCGGCTAAATAAAGAATCATGCTAGCTTCTTTAGCCTCGTAGTCTCCGGATATTTGGTTTGCCACCAACAAAGAATCGACATGTGCTATAACCTTTTTGGCTCCGACTTTTATGGCCAGTCGCAGCCCTGCCAGGAGTGCTTCGTACTCGGCTTCGTTATTCGAGCTTTTGAAGTTCAAGCGAATTGCGTATAGTAGCTCACGTCCTTCGGCTTCACATAGGACTAAACCTGCTCCTGACCCTTCTGTTCCGGAGGCTCCGTCGGTGTGCAACGACCATGTAGGTTCCGGGGGGTTTTGTGGTTCGGCCTCTAGACTTGTGGGAATTTCTACCAAGAAGTCGGCCACCGCTTGCCCTTTAATCGGTCCCCTGGTTTTGTAAGTGATGTCGAAGGCACCGAGCTCAATTGCCCATTTTGTCATTCTCCCGGAGGCTTCTGGTTTTCTCAATACGCTGAGTATCGGTTGTTCAGATTGCACTTCAATGTTAAAAGCTTGAAAGTATCGACGGAGCCTTCTGGAGGTATGTACGAGGGCTAGGGCTAATTTTTTGAGAATTGGGTAACGGACTTCATACTCTCTAAGGGCCCTGCTGATGTAGTATACCGGGCGTTGGACTGTGGCTCTGGTCACAATGAGAACCGAACATATTGCTCCGTCCGAAGCAGAGAGGTACATTGTCAGTGTTTCCCCTGGTTCTGGTGCAGTTAGGACGGGCAAGTCTGCCAGACATTTCTTTAATTCTGTGAAGGCAGCATCAGCTTCGGCGGACCACTCGAACTTTTCTTTTCCCAAACTCTTTTTCAATACATTCATGAAGGGGAGTGTTTTTTCCGCGGCTTTGGAGAGGAAGCGGTGTAGGGCCACCAAACGTCCATTCAAAGACTGCATCTCTTTTAGGCACGTGGGTGGCCGCATCTTCAAGACTGCTTCGACCTTTTCTGGGTTGGGTTTTATACCATCCCGGGCCATGAGTACCCCTAAGAACTTCCCTTCTTCGAGGCCGAAAGAACATTTTTTGGGATTCAATTTCATATTGATTTTCCGCAGCTTGGTGAATGTTTCCTTGATATCTTCGATCATTGAATCTTCTGTAGTACTTTTTATAACCACGTCATCCACATACACTTCAAGGTTCTTCCCTATCTGTTCCTTGAAAGCCGCGTCCATCAGTCTCTGATATGTGGCTCCAGCATTCTTCAACCCAAAGGGCATCTTTGTGTAGCAGTACAAGCCGTTATTTGTAACAAATGCCGTTTTGTCTTCATCATCTTCGGCCATTTGAATTTGGTGATAGCCTTTGTAGGCATCCAGAAAACACTTCAGCCGGAAACCTGCCACGGCATCTACTTTTTCATCAATCTCGGGGAGGGGGGTAGCAATCTTTTGGACATGCATTATTCAAATCTTTAAAATCCACACACATTCTCCAAGCTCCGTCTTGCTTTTTTACCAGGACCGGGTTGGCCACCCAAGTCTGGTACCGTACTTCTCTGATAATTCCTGCGTGCAGGAGGTTTTTTACGTCTTCTGCTATGGCTTTAACCCGCTCGGGGGCCATGCTTCTCTTCTTTTGAGCCACTGGTTTGATACCGGGGTAAGTATTTAACTTGTGTTCGGCCAAGGTTCTTGGAACCCCTGTCATATCTGAATGTTCCCATGCGAAAACATCCAGTGAGCTTGAAAGTAAATTCCAGAGCTTCTCTCGAGCTTTAGTGGGGAGTTGAGCACCCACAGACAATTTTTGTTCTGGAAATCTTGGGTGTATCGACCATTGCTCAATGACTGCTGTTCCCGAGCTTCCCGCATCAGCATCATCCGTTCCCGGGCCTAGAGATTGACGTATTTCCGAGATTCCAAGCCCTACCTCGGACTCCATGGTGGCTATTCCATTTTCCGTGGGGAATTTCAACGCACCGTGGATGGTGGATGTTACCATCCCGAATGCTTTCATGCCGGGTCTCCCTAATATGATATTGTGAACTGATCTTGATCCTACCACCAAAAAGGTTAGAATGACTGTTCTTTGCAATGATCCGGAGCCGAATGTGACCGGGAGGGATAACTGTCCCACTGGCTGGACAATTTCCCCGGAGAAGCTTATTAAAGGCATGGAGACGGGGATTAATCGCTGTTGCGTTGACTCTGCTAACAGTTGGAAACATTGAAGATACATGATCTCGGAGGCACTCCCCCCGTCTACGTAAATTCGGTGAGTTTTATGCCCTGCCACAATTCCGGATATAACTATTGGTCCTTCCTTGTAGTTGTCTGGTGAAATGGAGGGGAAAGTCATTGGCTGGGTCATCCATGTCGCGACATGATCATTATTTCGCTTAACCCCTTGGTGTTTGAGGGTTCGGATCATGTGTATCCCTGCTTGATCGTTTGGATTGGGGATATTCATGACACCGGCCTTCCCGTCCTTGATCTCCTTTACCAGATGTGACAGTTTGCCTGCCTTGAGTGCTTTTTCAATCTCTTGCTTTAACGACCAGCAGTCGTCCGTGTCATGCCCCTTGGCTCGATGGTAATCATAGTATTTCTTGGTGTTTCTGTCAGACGTAGGCTTTTGTTTCGGAGGTTTAGGGAAATCAACGTTCTCTGTACTAAGTATCTCGCTAGGAGATTTTAACAGGTCGGAGTAGGTTGACCCTCGGTGTGAAGAGGAGCTTCGTCCATGGGAGCTTTTGTCATTTCTGGAGTAAGGTTGGGGTCTGCTTTTTCCCCAAGAACTGCTTCGATCTGAGCTTTGAACTCCCGCCCCCTTCTTCCATGAGCTGCTTCTTGTTGTGGAGCGGTATTCATTATCATATGTTTGGCTGCAGGCACTTTTACCCCGAGCGAAAGCTCGTGCCCGCTCCATTAACACTTCCATGGTTTTGGGGAGATCTTCGTGTAACTTCTCCACGAGTTGGTTGTTTCGGACTCCGTGACAAAAACCGGATATCCGTAGTTGATCAAGTGCTCCACTGATCTGCATACTCTCCTTGTTGAATCTGTCAATGAACTTTTCCAATGACTCCCCGTCTTTCCTACGAATATTATGGATTTCGGTGATGTCTTTCGAACATCGCCGTTGCTGAGAAAAATTTTGTAGGAAAGCACGGCGGAGCTCAGTCCAATTTGCAATCTCGCCAGGGGCTAAACCGTCAAACCATACTCTGGCTGCTCCCGTAAGTGTTTGGGCGAACATGTGGCACCATGCAGGCATGGGCCATAGTTCGATTTCTGCAGCTCCTCCGAAGTCATGGATGTGATCATCTGGATCTGTTGTTCCGTCGTACCTTTTTATGGTTGTAGGCATTTTAAGTTTCGCTGGCAAGGGAGCACTGGCGATACGGGGTGCAAACTTGGAGTAGGCAGCCATATAGGCTGGGCGATAAGGAGTAGTAAGGTCGTCTTCAGCTGTTGTGACGGTCGGTCGTGGCCTCACTGTGGTAGCACCCGGTTGCGTGCTCCCATGGTGCCCCGTGGGGAAGCAACTCCCTTGTGGGGTCCCAATGTCGGGAGTGGTAACCACGGTGGAGTAGGTAGTCTGCGCGGCGAGACCTGGACCGTGTCCGAAGGACGTTCGAGGTCCTTCGGTGGAGAATAAGTTTACCTGCACACTCTTGAGTTTTGCTTCTTTTTCTTGCTGTGCCTTGAGCTGCAACAAGAAATCCCTGTTTTTGAGCAGGAAATCAGCATCAAACTCTGATGTGATGTTTGGTTCTTTGCGGAAGATGTTGTCCACCGCAGTCTGCATAGGCATGGAGCGTCCCTCCGTATCCGCAAAACCTACGGACGGGGTTATGACGACCGAGGCCGCAGTAGTGGTGGTTCCTTCATCGTGCTCCGTGTTTGAAATATCTTCGAGAACAAAACCCTCAGATATAGCCGCCATGGGAAAAACCGTCGATATCTTTATCTTTCGTGGATACAGAAAACGGTTGTACAAACGGATGGCGCCAATTGAAGATCCAAAAAGTGGACGAACCTGAAATGTGACTAACAACAGGGACGAATGAGGTGGATCTTGTGAGCTTAGAACCTGAGCTTAAACCTGTACAAGGTAAAAGACCGTTAGGCTCGCTACAGAGGAGGATGGAGGGCCTCTTTGTAACCACCCTCCGGCGTGAGGATAAGTATTTTTCTAGTGAGAGAAAGTAGAGAGAGAAAGTGAGTTCGGAGTGTGAGTTCACTTGGCCGTAACATGGCGTCCTGAGCTCGTACTTGGGCAGGTCGCGGTATAATTGCTTATACCTCTTCATGTCTTCCCAAGTCCTCAAGTTACTCTGTAACTTGTTGGACTTAGTTATGACCGAGTCACAGGTGATCAAGCCGCGGTATAATCGCTTATACCTCTTCAAGTGCTAGGGATGGTTTAGTGATGAAGTAAGAAGGGAGAAAAAAGTGTTGTTGTGACCTTAATTTGAAAGAGAAAAAGCCTATGAATATATAGGATGATGAGAAAGTTCACTACATTCACCTTTAAAGATTAGAATGATAGATTAATTACATATTGCACAAGTTTTTAATCCCACTATATACGTATGTCAAGTAAATTAGGGTACGTCATATACAAAGGGGTGACGACGAAGCTTGTTGCCTACATGCCTGCTATCGTGATGTAATTCCCACATTGTATCCTGCAATTTATAGACAGTCAAGTATCCGAACTTAAATAGCAAAAAAGTTTGACCAAGATTCCAAGACTTATTAGGTGGATGGAACTAATATTCGGAACTTTTGGTAAATGTGACAGAATTTTAAATTCCAAAAAGATGATGGAGCAATGGGAGTAACAATACAAAGTTGAGGGTAGTAAAATAAAAGTTAGACCATAAAGTGACTTTAGTAGCTGGATATTACTCGTAAATTAACCATAATGATGATGGTCCCACGTGTCCGGTTGTTTGTTATGTAGCTGAAACGACAGCGTATGAAACTTTGACATGTCAGAAAATGTCAAACTGTTAACGTCGTTGACTTCTCTGCTAATTTGGTTTTTACATCTATCTCTTTCTTTTTATATTCGTCACTTGTTTTACTATTTTTCTTCATTTTTATTTTGAATATTAAGCTTATGATCTTGTTTAACTAGCAGTTTCACTAGTGTGAGGCTGTGGAAAAATGTATAGTACAAAATAAGAATTAAAAGTTTATCGTAGTATTAGATGCCGTTATCTATGTAACCAAAAGATAAAACCTAAAAAATAAAGTTGTGATATATCCAAAATGAAATTGATATGTTTTTACATTAATCAAAAACCATAAAACAAATGCTGATACCGATACTGATTTTATTTACTGGTTTCGGTCTGTTACCGTACCGGTACATGACATAATTTACGATAGCAAAACCACATTTTATTTTGAGAAAAAAAAAACAAATAAAACTACGTAGTTTTTTTAAGTTAACGAAATTGATAGAGTATAATGCTTGCCTTCTTCTATTGATTTACAATCTATATATAATGATACATTAGGGTCTCTATTTATGGATAGAGATTATCACATAATTACAATTCAAATCAATTCAAATCATACTATATATATTCTATCTATTACACCCCCGCAGTCGAAGCGGGAGGAGACCGGATGCTGAGACTGTCTTTGAAATCTTCGAATAACACACGAGGCAGGCCTTTAGTGAATATATCCGCAACTTGAAATCGAGTTGGAACATGGAGAATACGCACATGACCCCGTTGAACCTGTTCCCGGACAAAGTGAATATCCAGCTCGATATGTTTGGTGCGCTGATGTTGCACCGGGTTACCGGAGAGGTAAATGGCACTGACGTTGTCACAATAGACCAGAGTGGCTCGAGACAGAGGATGACGGAGTTCAAGCAGTGAATTTCTTAACCAGCATATCTCTATTTATGGATAGAGATTATCACATAATTACAATTCAAATCAATTCAAATCATACTATATATATTCTATCTATTAGAAATAAATTAATTAAACAGATTAATGGTAAATTAATTAATGGTGTGTATAATGAAATTGAAACTTTAAAAAAGAAAGATAACAGAAAAAGAAGAAAACAAAACACGTTGTTGTAATGTATATAACGTGGGTTTCTTTCAATGATCAATTTCTTTCATTTTTTTTGACTATAACTAAAACACATAGGCACAATCTATGTTATTGATTATAGTTAGCTGTTTTGCTTAGTTTAAATCTTTTCTAATAATAGATACTTGTTAGGATAAAACTGTCTTAAAAACAGATCATACAGAAGGGTTGCTATTGTTGGGAAAAGATAGTAAATATAATCTTGTTATGTTCTTATTAAAGCAGAAGTTGCACATTATTGTTCGGTTACATAATGTTTCAACTTTCAACTAAGGCCTTGTGAAACTTATGTCATCACTGAAGTATTGGATTGGTGCGGATTTAGTTCCTTGAATGCATTAAGGAAAATCTGTTATTAGTATTTAAGAGAGCACGGGCACCCTCGGTTCATGGGGATCGGCTACAAAGCCGAATCGGTTACATGGTCCCGGCATCTTTGGCTACGAGAAACGGCTTCATCCATCATTTTGTGGTTGCCGAGCTGCTTCCATGCTTCAAACGGTCATGTGACCGTTGTACATTAATTTTTTTTTTTATTACATCCATTAAATACACATTCAAACATATTCCATCCAAATCCATTTTAAACCAAATCCATCAATTCATCTTTTTTTTTTTTTCTTCTAATCTTTTCACCATTGAGAAAAAAAAAAAAAATTGTTGGGTCAAGCAAGAAAAACACCAAATCTAGGGGTGGCAGTGCAAGCTCACGAGGTGCGAACCGACGTGAAGGTTCGTTACCTCCCGAATTTCAAGGTGATCTTTATAGGCCTACACTATACTACCCCAACCCAACCCACAATGATATTTTACACAACCTCCAACCAATTTCTATAGCCAAACATACAATCCGCAATTTTTTTTCTCATCCTAGCGTGCCGATGGTACCGCCCGCTCGGCTCGATTTTTCACAAGATGCTATGGCATCTTTCGATGTGTTTGAGACGTATAGGGAGCCGAGTCAAGAAGATCAAGATGATAATGATGACCCTGATCCTGAAACCCAATTTCAAGAAGATCAAGAAGAGGAGCCGATTGGAGAAGATGTTGAGCTTCGAGAAGACCCAAAGAGAAAGAAAAAAAAAAGAAATTCAGTGGTCACGTTGAGCGAGCCAATTGAACTCGGGAAGAAGAAGTTGCTTTGGCGAAAGCATTCGTACATGTTTCAGTCGATCGGGTGAAAGGAAACGAGCAAAACAAAAATAGTTTATGGAAGGCGTTAGGGGTGTCAATCGTGTCGGGTTGATGGGTTGAAATGTGCAACCTGAACCCGACCCATATTATTATTCGTGTCAAATATTTCAACCCTAACCCGACCCACATAAAAAACGGGTCAACCCGAAGATGACCCGTTTAACCCATATTTTTAAATGAGTCATACATGTTCATGAGTTCTAAGCGGGTTGTTGGGTTGTAAGCGGGTTTTCAATAAAATGTTCAATGGTGAGTATATAAGTGTGACAAATAAATAATATAGTGTGCCAAAAATAATACAATTATAACTAACCATGTAAATAAAAATGAAAAAAGAAAAACAAAAATATAATAGATTTTTTTTCTAATTACTTAAACGGGTTGATGGGTCAACCCATTTTATATATGCGTCAACCCTAACCCGACCCATTTTTAATACGTGTCGACCCGAACCCAGCCCGTTTTTTTAAACGGGTCGTGTTACTTGACCCAAATCTGTTTTTTTCCGTGTCGGGTTCGGGTCTGTTTTCGGGTCGTGTCAATAATTGCCGCCCCTAGAAGGCGTGTTAAAGCATTTCAACGAACAATTTGGTGGTTCCAATCGCACCATCCATCAAGTTAATTCAAAGTGGTCTAAAATGTTGACACAATTGAATGCGTTCAATGGCTATTACATTCAAGCGGTACCATTTTTTTTACCTTTTATTATTTTGAATATTTTTATTAAACCATTATACGACTTTTAAATTTGTTTGTATTTTTTATTTTTATAGGAGCGGATTCAGAAAAGCGGTTGTACCATGATAGATGTCATGACAATGGCGCTAGATGATTATCACGAAAAAACAAAGAGCGCTTTCCAACATTTAGCTGCGTGGAAGATTGTTAAAGAAAGTGAGAAGTGGTCAAAAGTCCTGATGATGAACGAGGAGTCGGGAAGTAGTTTGGATAAGCGAAGAAGGTTCTCGGAATCTGGATCGCACTTTTCTACATGAAACGAGGAGTTGGAGGCCCCATCCGGTGCGTCAATGCCAGACTTAAACGAAGACACTCGCCCGACACAACCTAGGAGACGAGAAAAGAAACAAGTCGGGTCGTCTAGAAAAAGTAGATTGGGCGAAACAGTCTCGGAGTACACAAAGAATAAAGAAGCGGCACTTAAGGAGATGACGAAAACGAAAAAGAAAGTCGTGGACAAGTATATGTCATTACTTGCGGCACAACTGGCGAGTATCAAGAAAATGAATTTTAACACCGACTTTGAGTTCTTCAACAAACCGCATGACAATCTTAGCCGCTCGATAAAGAAAGTGGTAATTGCGCGTAAACAGAAAATTACGTTAACATATAATTGGCCGATGGATAGACTCGAGTCGGACCTCATTAGTTTTATTTTGTATATTATGTTTCGTATTTCTTTTTATTGTATATACGTTTATTTTATTTAATTAATGTTTATTTGGTTTTAATTAATTAATATTAAAAAAGAAAAAAAGTTTTAGGCTAAGCATTTTCACTTTAAGCTACTTTAGGCTACTTGAGGGAGAAAATGACATGACAATGTGTGATTCTAAACCGAGAGTATTAATTGTAATAAGGTATAACAAATTATAATCAAGAAAGTATAAGTGATTTTCGTTCTTGATTTAAACAAGTTTAACTTAAATTGATAAATTTCCATTGCTGGTCAAACTCTTGATTAACCAGTAAAGTGTTATTTATCCGTATCGATTCAGGCAGTGGCGGATTCAGAATTTTCTCATACGGGGGGCACAAATTGTTCTAGTCAATAAAATCGGGTTAAAACAAGTCGGGTGAAAATGGGCCGATTAAAACCAATTCATACCATATATATATAGGTAAAGGTTTAGGTACAAATGTCATATTTCGTGAATAGTGTGAGAAGGAATAAGAATTGACACATAGACATCATGTTTTGAATTTAGGCATGATGTTTTAGGTTGGTTTTTGCTTAAAAAAAACACAAAACAAAACAATTTAAAAAACACCTAAAAACATACAAATAAAAGATATTAATTGAGAGTAAATTAATTAAGCTCACAAATTAAAAAGGAATAATAAGTTAAAACTTTATACGTAACTATTATTAAATTTATAAGAAATGTCAGAGACTTTGATTATATCACTTAACATGTACCATTTAATAGTCTTTTTCTTATAATTTACTAGACAAGGCTAATTACAAAAATGCCCACTCACTTATTTGTATTTACCATGTACCCATCATCTTCCTCATATCTCTCTTTCTTCCTGCAACTTCTGAAAGTTTAAAAAAAAACTATGATGAACTCCTTTAAACTTTGGCTGCAAGCCCTCTTTGACCAATAATCTTATGGGTCAAAGAATACAGATAATATGAAAAATGGATCTACTTGTTAAGACGACTTAGTTGGACCTACGGTGGGCACATGCCCACCCTTCTAAAAGGGTACATCCGCCACTGGATTCAGGCAATATTGGAAAAGACTATTATGGCATTCTGATCTCGGTATATATATCCGAGTACTTACAACACTAAGAGGTTGTTTGGTTGATTAAGTGCTGAATTATTAAAATGTCTAAATTGCTAAGTTTTGAATCATTAAGTTGGACCTCTTAATTGTTAGTATTCTTGTCCCACATTGGTAAGAGAGTCTTATTAAGATTCAGCCTAGTTCAGTGTTTAATGGTTCAGTCTTAATAATTCAGAAACATCTTAAATCTTAATGGCTCAGCCTTAACCATTCCGTTCAGAAGCTGAAACAAACGCGCTTGCTGAATAGTTCAGAGCTTCGTCAAGAGGCTTACCAAACAACTAAATATAGTTTTATGAGGTTATGTTGATTATTACGTATACATTTGTGATCATGAATAAGGGTTTTGTTTTTGTTTTGTTTTTTTTGTTGTGTGTGTGTGGGGATTATGAATACAATTTGAAAGATCAATATAAGATATCAAAATTAAATGCATGATTAATAGGTCAAATAAAAGAGGGAAGATCATCCAAAAAAATGAATTGATTAAGATTAAATAGGGGTGTAAACGAGCCTAGCCGATCCTGAGTCTGATTGGGCTTGAGCTCGGCTCGTCATGGTTTTATGAAGCTCGAGCTCGAGCTCGAGCTCGGCTCGGCTCGAGGTGATTTTAGAACAATCTCAAACGAGCTCAAAGCTCGACTTGAGATCGCAAAAGCTCGGCTCGCGAGTGTTATTAAATGAGCCTATGAAATAAGGACTTGGGCTTTGAAGATGTGTGCTATAAATTATAAGAGCTATATAAATAACTTATAATTATGTTTGGGCTCGTTTAGGCTCGCGAGCCCAATCAAGCTTTGTATATAGGGCTCGAGCTCGGGCTCGATAACTAAACGAGCCATATTTCAGGCTCGAGCTCGGGCTCGTTAAGGCTCGGTTTGTTCGAGCTTTTTACCGAGCCGATCCCGGGTAGCTCTCGAGCCGCTACGTGTCATTTACACCCCTAAGATTACATAAAGATCACTTATGAAATATCACGTTTTTCAAATGATTACATCATGTTTATATAAAAAGTCCGACTAGTTTATGTTATAAAATGATTTCAACTTCTATACAATACAAAAAATTTGGTCATACAAGACAAGTTGGTAAGTATCTTATATAAGTAAAATTTTGGCTAAAGTCAATACGATTTGGTGAGCAATTTTGTTGCTTTTCTTCTTTAAAACCTGTCAACCAAGACCTTTTTTTTTCTAGATGTTTTAAGGAGTTAGAATGTAAACGAATTTTCACAAACATCAACACTTAGGTTTGAAAGAACAAAAAAAAAGGCATGTTAATGGTGAGTCAATTGTGTCATATGCTAGTCACTGATTTATTTATTTATTTATTTATTTATTTATTTTATTTTATTTTTTAACTAAGAATTTCATAAAGAACTAGAGGGCCACAAAACGAGGACCTCCAAAAGGATTACATTATATACAGTGGGTATAAACCCCAATCATTCCACACTAAATCCTTAAATCTAGCCCGATGTTTAATCCAGCAAAACGAAGAAGACTTAATCCCCGCGACTAGATCTACCACTTTATGTCTAGACTTGTGGAAGATAATACTATTTCGCTCTAACCAAATCCTCCAACAAGTAAGCATTATAATACCTCTCAAAATCTTCTTCTCCCACTTTGGTTTGTTTGCAATATAATCCATATTCAGCACCTCGGAAACCGAATCAAAACAACCCCCTTGTAAGCGGCACCAATCCCTTATTTTGGTCTAAATACCTTTAACGAAACTACAATCCACTATCAAATGGTTAGCCTATTCATGCGCAAACTCACAGAAAGGACATCTGGTATCGGTGATGTTGACTCTCCTATTAACCAGCGCCACCGGAGTCGGGATTCGATCTAATTCCAAACGTCAAATGAAAATATTAATTTTACTCGGTAACCAAGACTCCCATCTCATGAAACGGACCAAAGGCGCGCCATAATTCTGACTCTGCCAATGTTTAACTGCAGCCACGGAGAACGTACCACTACTACACTGGTTCCAAACCCATTTGTCCTTACCCGCATTCAACCTAACCTGAGCGATAACCGCCTGAACGTCTTGAAACTATGAAATCGCAGCCACCGAATCCATATTAAAATTCCAAGTGCTCGCTATACAAACTCTATCTCCATACTGCTGAAACCGATCAGCAACAACAACGTTTTTGTTCTGATCTTGAGCAAATAGACTAGGCCATCTATCCATAAAAGGAACATTCCCATACCAAACGTCTTTCCAAAACATAATCCTCTCGCCATTACCAATTTTACCCCTGATACAATAAGAAAAACTCGAACCTTCAACCTCCAAACCTTCCAGCATTCGAACCATGTTTTTCCAGCATCTCGTGTGTCCGTTCTTCAAGGGGAGAAAACGCCACCGATTTTTACCACCATGAATACTCACTGTTACCTTGCGCCAAAACCCATCTTCCTCGGACTTGAATCGAAAAGCCCATTTAGCAAGCAAAGCCATATTAACATCACATAATCTAGAAACGCCGAGCCTACCTTCCTTCTTCGGTCTAGTCACAATCTCCGAGGCCACCCAATAAATGCCTCTACCTTCCTTACACCCGGACCAAAGAAATTTACGCATAATTTTTTCAATATTATCCACCACCGCCAATGGAGCTTTATACAAGGAGAAATAATAAAACCGGAAGTGCCGAAAGGACCGACTTTAATAAAGTCAACCTACCCCCAATAGAGAGAAGTTTCGACTTCCAAGTACTCAATCTGTTCCGAATAGTCTCCATCACCGGATCCCAATTAAAAATCCGATTCATATTCGCCCCCACCTTGACTCCGAGATAAGTAAAAGGAATTTTGCCAATTCTACATCCCAATACACTGGCTAGATTACCCACCTCCTCGTCTCCCACACCCAAACCAAAAATCACCGATTTATGAAGGTTAATTTTCAACCCCGAACATAAGTAAAATATTCGGAGCAACCGATTTGTATTCTTCTAATTATCTTTATTCCAGTTCCCCAAAATCAAAGCATCATCCGCGTATAGCATATGCGACACCTCCGGACCCCCACTATCGATTTTAACTCCTTCCATAATACCCAATCTAGTAGCTTTTCGAATTAAACAGTCCAAGGCCTCCATAACGATAAGGAATAAGAAAGGAGAAAGAGGATCCCCTTGTCTTATCCCCTTTTGACAATCGAACTCAAGAGCACCATTCACGAGAACCGCCGATCGAGCCGAAACTAAAATACCTTTCACGCACATAACCCATCTTTCTGAAAAGCCCATTTGGGATAAAATAGACAACAGAAACTCCCAACTGACATTATCATATGCCTTCTCAAAATCAATCTTCACAAGAAAAACATGTCTTCTATTTCTCTTATTCCACCCTATGATCTCATTCAACACTAGGGGCTCATCTAGGATATTTCTATCCTTAATAAAAGCTAACTGCGAATCTGAGATCACCTTCCCGATAACCGTCTTCAATCTAGTAGCCATCACTTTAGATATAATTTTACTAATTACTCCAATCAAGTTAATCGGCCTGTAATCTTTTAAACCAACCGGGGTATTCGTTTTAGCAATCAACGTAATAAAAGAAGTACTACACACCTTACTAATGGAGCCGTTAATAAAAAAATCTTTGAACACCTGCATGAAATCATTTTCCAAATAGCTCCAGAAATGAGTGATGAAGCTGAAGTTAAAACCATCGGGACCCGGGGCCTTGTCAGGACCACAATCAAACGCCGCGGCCTTGACTTCTTCTCTAGAGAAAGGAGCAATCAAACCATCAATACACTCCGCCGGAACCTGTTTCAGATTATCACAAAATAAAGAGGGTCTATCAGTGAAATCTTTTTTAAAAAGATTTCTATAAAATCGAAGCACCTCCCTCTTCACTAGAGCAGGCTTATCAACCCAACGACCGTCCACCATTATACCAGGGATAGCATTTGCCGCCGTCCTCCCTTTGATACACCGATGGAAAAATCCCGAATTTTCATTCCCAAACTTCGCCCAATTAACTCTAGCCTTTTGTTGTAAATCCTTATTTTTCCGCTAAAGATATTTCTCCACCTCAATTTTACTTTGTTCCCAAATCCAAACTTCCTCCTCCTCTAAATCCCGGACCTCCATAAGCTTCTCTAACTTCGCTATATCTTCTTTTATTAAAGCCATCTCACCCTCTTCTTTTTTACCGGTTTCATTCCATCACTTCTTAAGCGCATTCTTCACAACAGTGAGCTTCTTATGTAACTTGATATTAGAATGCCCATCCACAGTGCAATTCTCCATCGCCTGAATGACAACCTGACTACAACCGTCCCTGTCTAACCATGAATCAAACCACTTAAAAGGTTTAGCACCATAATTATAATCAGAAATAGTAAGCAATAAAGGACAATGATTCGAAAATTCACGAGGAAGTGCCCTTAAAATAGCTTCAGGCTATCTATTGAAAAACTCTTCGCAAACCAACACCCGATCAATCTTACTCAGCTTGACTTCATTCCCTGACCCAACCATAAAAGTGAAACTGTTTCCCCTCATGAAATATTCTTGCAAATTAGCACTATCAATAAACTGGTTAAAGTCAAAAGCCATCCCTGAATGGAACTTAGAATTGTCCTCTCCTCTATCCACCTAACCGCATTAAAGTCACTAGGGAGAACCCACAACCCACTATCTCCATCTATCAAATGCAAAAGCCGATCCCACAGAAGACGTTTTTCATTAACTTTTTGAGGGGCGTATATATTAACTAGGTTCAAAATAGTTCCATCCTCCACCAAAATACCCGATGTAAGAATAAAATTTGTATCCAAAACCGACTTAACTTTCTGAATTTTTTTTGTATTCCAAAGATTTACCAGACCTCCCGATTTACCGTTCACAACCATAACGTCAACCCCACAATCACTATTAGGCCAAATTTTTTCAAAATCAAAACAATTCCCATTATTAGCCATAGTCTCTTGCATCACCAAAAACTCAACCCCATTCTTACGAATCAGACCATTAACCCAAGAAACTTTCCCTACCTTACCAATCCCTCTAATATTAAGAGATAAACAGTTCATGACAGACCTGATTGTAACCCTGGACCTTGAATTGAGCTGCGAATCATGTCTTCGAACCCATCCATTTGAGCACCTAGGTTAATGTGACATCCGTCACCCTCATATTTTATCAAGTTGTCACTCATAGTCCTTATAACTTCGATCGTTTTCAAATTTAATAAAAGTTAAGTTTCATTTGATCATTATATCAATCCCTCCTTCCTGCTCTCACGTTTTTCCGGCCGAGTTCCGGCCACATCCAAAACCGGTTTTAATGCATCTGTTAATATTTTTTTTATTAAGTGATAATCTTTCCTCATTCATACGAAACGTTTCCCAGGCCTTAAACATGATAATAACGAGCTTTAATGGGATTAATCGAAGTTAATGTGTTGTAACCGACAAGTTTTAAAAATTGATTTAAGAATCAATTTTTAATCGTCCATTTAATCAATTGATAATTGCAAAACGTTTCTGCACTTGTAAACTTCTTAAACCCTCAAAAAAAAAAAAAAAAACCTCCAAATCATGTCCAGAGCCGTAGTAATCGGCCTCACAATTTCAGACCTGCACATCGAGTTTTCGAGCCTCAAAACATATTGTAGGTCTATATTTTTGTTGTCGTTTTGTTTCTTGTTCATGTCCGACTAATAGCCCCATGATCGTAGGCATTATCATGATGTTATCGGGTCAATTAGATTTGGGGTTAGGGTTAGGGTTCTTGGTTGACATTTGGGGAAGAAGATGAAGTTGGTATTATTATATAAATACAATTTTTATTAAAACCTTTCAACATGTGGGTCTTGTGGTGTAGTGGTTTGTATGTTGGGTTTTGTTTGAGTGGACCCGAGTTCGACCCCTCTTGCCAGCGGGTCTGACTACATTTTTCTTTCTTTTCTTTTTGAATTTTCTTTTTTTATTATTTATTTAAATACATTAATCTTCTAATATTCATAATAAATCCAATTTTGACCTAAAAATTATGAAAATTTAGGAGTAGCTCCTTGACAACATATAGAAAATTATCATAATTTCAGTTACTGAAAAATATTTATTTTTCATAATTTTATTAAATTAAATAGTTTTAATCATAAATAATTGATTAAAAATTCATTTTTAATGATTTAAATCCCAAATTTTCTGAAAAATTATTTTTAAGGATCATGAACCTAAATAAAAATATTTGGTTCAGAAAACATTTATTTTTATTAAATTTCATATTTTAATCATTTAAACATGATTTAATCTCATTAAATCAGTTTTAAATATAAATAAGTTTATTAAAATTATGGGAAAATTATTTTCATTAATTTACATCATAAAGTATCCATTTTCTATAAAAATAGCATTTTTTGGTCATGTCTTGTATTATTAGCATTATTTTAGTTTAATTTGACATAATTAAACATTTATTTATTTACACTATTTAAACATTTATTTTATAGAAACTTTTCTTATAAAAAAATAGAAATATTTCTATGTTTGAAAATCTTAATTACCATTTATTGGGTTATGGTGTAACTCATAAATATTTATTTAAACAATTACGATTATTGTATTTATTTACAATAACTTAGTGAAAATAATTAATTAAATTACTTTGTCTTAATTATTCAAACATATTTTTTTTATATAAATATTCAATTGGTAATAATTAAATTACCTAAACCATATTTACAAACTTTGGTATATTATATTTAATATACAACTCTTATATTAATTCGACTTATCATAAAAACTCTAATTCCCCAAATCGACTTAGCAAACCCTAATGCCTTAGACCCTAGATACCATAGACTTTTAGACTTTTCCCTTATTAGTATTCTTATACGTTATAGGTTGAATTCCTCGGAATTCCCATTACTTAGTTCACGACCGCTTAAGTTGGATTTTGATCGCTTTCGCAAACTGTGAGTATATCTTTCCCCTTTTTACTGTTTTACTATTATGGGGTGACTCATGTACTTACTATCAAGTTTCTATTTCTTTTACTAAATGCAATTCTCATGTGTGTTTGCTTTATGTTAATTGGCGTGTCTATGACTTGTTAAAATCATTAACCGCTGGGCGGCCTAGCATTTCAATGAATAGTACTATGGTATACCCCCTTGAGACTCTGTTAAGAGAATCTTGGTCATTGTCTTGTTAATTCATTATTCATTTGGTTAGTCATGTGTTAGTCATTATTCATAGGCTTGGTTTTGAATGGATATTACTTATTACATAATTGCAAATGGTACCGCACATGAATTGCTAAACACTTTTCCTACTATATTTATTCAAACAGGGTATGCTCACCAATACATTTTGTATTGACCAAATCATTTTCGTACATGTTTCAGGTTCTTATGAGATTACTTCCAAGCGTTTGGAACTTAGACTTAGATTGAGATTATTGTATCTTAGTTTAGATTGCTAGTCGTAATTGTTGTATTTATTTCAATGTAATAAATTATTAAATTCAATGTATTCAAATTTACATTTCTAGTCCATAAGCTATTGAACAATCGTCACTACGTGACACTTCGATGTTTCCGCCATCGGTTGGGGTGTTACAGATTGGTATCAGAGCCATGGTTATAGGGAATTAGGTTATTAGAATGCCTTTTAACCTAGTCTATAACTGAGCTTACTTTCACGAGTTCTCTCGTTTATATTTCTCTTATTCCTATTATTTTCTTTCCATATATTTTCGTTATGATTATTTCTCGTTATTCTTTCGATATTTTGTTTGGCGAAGAAGACACTCTTATTTCACAAACGAAACAATAACATCAAGTTAGGAGTGGTATCCATACCTTGATGATTTGTTTCATTCCTCTATATGTTATTTATCTTAGGAATATATCTTTGAGATAGGAGTGACATCCACACCTCAAAGAGTATTTCCTTCAAAAAGGAACTTAACCACTAAGCTGGGAGTGATATCCTTAACTTAGTGATTGGTTTCATTCCACAATCGTTTTCAATTTTGAAATACATCTTTGAGTTAGGAGTGAAATCCACATCTTAAGGATCTATTTATGCATCTCGTTTTTAATCTCGCTAAAGTTTTGAAATTTACTAGTGATGGGGCACGTGCAATCTGGAAGGGTGAGCGCCTGTATCCTGAGTTTTCTGTCTAGGCCTGGCATTTCGCATAAATCCCAATCAGACGAGGGACCCGTATGCCGACCTGGGAACTCTCGGGATGAGCATTCACTTATAGGCTAAAGTACGCCCCCACAAGTCACTAATAAGATTTCAATTACTTTAGTTAGTCAAAGTTTCCTATGGAAAAATCCTAATGTTTATAATATTGATATTTATGTCTTGTTGAATTTTCTTAAATATTGGTAATCTATTCGTATTACATACGTTGATTTTTATCATTCACGTCATTTTAAATCTTGGCCTTTTAAAACACATTAGATTTACAAATACTTCATGAAATGGTTTTATTTTGCATTTTACAAACTTGTATTGCATATTTTAAACTTTTGTTTTCATATGATGTATCCAATATATGTTTTCGGGAGAAATTTGCAACTAATAATAAGTCTTATAACATTTTTCAAACTCGACTCCTCATAAACACATATCTACGAAGATTTTTCAAATGAACCAGTTTTGAATCTAAAACACACTTCGGTTACTAAAAACTTATCCTCATGCATTATTACTATTCTTTCAACTATATCACAAAGATTGTGCAAACTACGTTTTTGATAAACGAAAATTTATCCTATTACACTCGCACACGTTCAGTCGCAAAACTTTTGGTTTAAACAATGGACATATCCTCTTATCCAAATGTTGCTAAATGTCTTTTATAGTATAACACATATATGTAAAATTACTAGATTTTAACTCGCATGCTAGTAGGCTATACACCTGTTCCGTGCACACTCCTCTGCCATAAATTTCATTATTTTATTCTTGCACTATTTTTATTCATAGTTATTTCTAACACGTTATTTGTGATTATTTTCACATTGCCTATTTGCATTAATTCAATTTGTTTACTTTCATTTTGTGCAATTGTGCGATTTAATCGATTTATGTTATACTATTCTTTCAGTCGAAATTTTATGCTATACTTATATACTTACTTGAACGCATATTTGGTATGCACATTTTCTTTCCTGTTTTGAGCAAAACCCTGTTATACATACATTATTTTTGTTCATCATCATGGCCAGGGAACATACTAGTTGATAACTCGTATGAGATCTAAGCCTGTGCCCCATGTATGACTCGGATTAAGAGTATTTCTTTAATCTGAGGGGAACGGTGTAAACCTTAGAGTTTATCAATATGAGTGTTTAGAGCCAACGATGTGAACAGAAGTTACCGGTTAAGGGTGAACTCGAAAGGGAAGAACCTCTAGCCATGTCTATTACTTACATGTTACTATCATTACGGTTAAAGGGTAAACCCGAAAGGAAAGATCTCTAACTATGTCATTGTTTCATTGCAGTATCAATTACTTAGCATATCCTGATTGCACGCATTTGTTTCTAGTATTACTTAGGATAGGGTTATGGAAAAGCATAACACCTTAGTGTAAGGTAAATCGATGATTACGGTCCGGAACGCAATCATGGGTTTACAGGTACATAAGGTTGGTGTGTAATTCTATTTAGGCAATTGGTAGACAATCAGTACGAGTCCAAAGTATCGGGAGTGTGGTGGGTCAGTTGCGGTACACCCTATATATAAGCGTAAACGATACTGCGGGAACGGACTAGGAGTCTGATCAAGAACCTACCCATTGCTATCTTTTCATTAGATCATTGACTAATAGCTAGAATTTCATTAAGAACATTTTACACAAGCTTCAATTAGTTTTGTTGGAGCCTTCCTTGTTGACACCTCTATAGAAAACCTTAAACTTTGTATACTCTTACACACTCTGTTAGTCGAAATCCTGTTGCATGTCCTTAATAAAGTTCAGTTAGAAACATTTCTAAAGTAGGGGAGACTGTTTCATTAGTACCTCTGCCCTCAGCAGTTACACATTTCCAAAACCTTCTCATTTAAACTATCAACCTTCTAATTTTGGGTTAACTGTCAAAGATTTTGGAAACTCTTACTTTGGAAATTAGACAACTATTTCAAATCTGCTCAAATCATAAATGGTGAATTTTTTTTTAATCTACTTGACCTCCACAACGCCTTTTGGTTTCATAGTAACCTCCACTTGAAAGAAATTTCGAGACGAAATTTTCTAAAGTAGGGGAGACTGTGACATCCGTCACCCTCATATTTTATCAAGTTGTCACTCATAGTCCTTATAACTTCGATCGTTTTAAAATTTAATAAAAGTTAAGTTTCATTTGATCATTATATTTTTTTACTTGGAAAACGCTCATTTTTTTTTATGATACACATTTATAGAAACGATGCTTAAACGCTTAAAGTTTATAAAAGTTAAAATTTTTATAAAAGTTTAAAAGTTAAAAACCTTGGTCAGTTTGTTAAGTTTATAAAAGGAATTTCTAACCAATTTACACGTAAAACTAACCAAGTTAAACTAGAGGGACTGTTTCTGCCAATAATCAAAAGTTTTAAAAACTCAATCCCTCCTTCCTGCTCTCACATTTTCCCGGCCGAGTTCCGGCCACATCCAAAACCGGTTTTAATGCATCTGTTAATATTTTTTTATTAAGTGATAATCTTTCCTCATTCATACGAAACGTTTCCCAGGCCTTAAACATGATAATAACGAGCTTTAATGGGATTAATCGAAGTTAATGTGTTGTAACCGACAAGTTTTAAAAATTGATTTAAGAATCAATTTTTAATCGTCCATTTAATCAATTGATAATTGCAAAACGTTTCTGCACTTGTAAACTTCTTAAACCCTAAAAAAAAAACCTCCAAATCATGTCCAGAGCCGTAGTAATCGGCCTCACAATTTCAGACATGCACATCGAGTTTTCGAGCCTCAAAACATATTGTAAGTCTATATTTTTGTTGCCGTTTTGTTTCTTGTTCATGTCCGACTAATAGCCCCATGATCGTAGGCATTATCATGATGTTATCGGGTCAATTAGATTTGGGGTTAGGGTTCTTGGTTGACATTTGGGGAAGAAGATGAAGTTGGTATTATTATATAAATACAATTTTTATGAAAACCTTTCAACATGTAGGTCTTGTGGTGTAGTGGTTTGTATGTTGGGTTTTGTTTGAGTGGACCCGAGTTCGACCCCTCTTGCCAGCGGGTCTAACTACATTTTTCTTTCTTTTCTTTTTGAACTTTCTTTTTTATTATTTATTTAAATACATTAATCTTCTAATATTCATAATAAATCCAATTTTGACCCAAAAATTATGAAAATTTAGGAGTAGCTCCTTGACAACTTATAGAAAATTATCATATTTTCAGTTACTGAAAAATATTTATTTTTCATAATTTTATTAAATTAAATAGTTTTAATCATAAATAATTGATTAAAAATTCATTTTTAATGATTTAAATCCCAAATTTTCTGAAAAATTATTTTTAAGGATCATGAACCTAAATAAAAATATTTGGTTCAGAAAACATTTATTTTTATTAAATTTCCTATATTAATCATTTCAACATGATTAAATCTCTTTAAATCAGTTTTAAATATAAATAAGTTTATAAAAATTATGGGAAAATTATTTTGATTAATTTACATCATAAAGTATCCATTTTCTATAAAAATAGCATTTTTTTGGTCATGTCTTGTATTATTAGCATTATTTATGTTTAATCTATATATATAATAAACCAAAGCATTTTTAATGACATGTCATAATATTATGCAATCTCTCTTTTGAGAGATGCCACATAGGATGTGATGTGGCCTAAACCAATTAAAAAAAAGGAATAAATATGGTTTAAATATGATTTAATATAATTTATTAAATATATAATCTACTAAATGTAAATATTAAAACTTTATTATTTTCTCTCTCATGTTTCCTCTCATAACTTTTAAATGTTAATATCTTTTATATACGAGATTTTTTAAAGAAAAAAAATACACGAAATTAACGAGCGCTTTATTATCTTTCCAACGAGTACCATAGTGCTATATAAAAAACGGAGAAAAAAACGACTATTTTTTATAACCCGACAGGTATTGTGTCAGGTTTGGAATTAGTTTAAAAAAAATTGCGGGTTTGGGTCGGGCCTGGGATTAGGTGATACCCGATCCAATTACCCTTTTTTTATATTAGAATATGATAACTTATGGTAAAGATTTGTTTAAAATAATAATAATAATTATAATAATAATAATAATAATAATATTCATTAATCATATATTGGCAGATGACATTTTTATAGTTTAAATACTTATAATTTTATTCACTTTACTTAGATTTCTCAACCCGGGACGCTCCCGGGGTATAAACTAGTTAGACATAATTAAACATTTATTTATTTACACTATTTAAACATTTATTTTATAGAAACTTTTCTTATAAAAAAATAGAAATATTTCTATGTTTGAAAATCTTAATTACCATTTATTGGGTTATGGTGTAACTCATAAATATTTATTTAAACAATTATGATTATTGTATTTATTTACAATAACTTAGTGAAAGTAATTAATTAAATTACTTTGTCTTAATTATTCAAACATATTTTTTTATATAAATATTCAATTGGTAATAATTAAATTACCTAAACCATATTTACAAACTTTGGTATATTATATTTAATATGCAACTCTTATATTAATTCGACTTATCATAAAAACTCTAATTCCCCGAATCGACTTAGCAAACCCTAATGCCTTAGACCCTAGATACCATAGACTTTTAGACTTTTCCCTTATTAGTATTCTTATACGTTATAGGTTGAATTCCTCGGAATTCCCGTTATTTAGTTCACGACCGCTTAAGTTGGATTTTGATCGCTTTCGCAAACTGTGAGTATATCTTTCCCCTTTTTACTGTTTTACTATTCTGGGGTGACTCATGTACTTACTATCAAGTTTCTATTTCTTTTACTAAATGCAATTCTCATGTGTGTTTGCTTTATGTTAATTGGCGTGTCTATGACTTGTCAAAATCATTAACCGCTGGGCGGCCTAGCATTTCAATGAATAGTACTATGGTATACCCCCTTGAGACTCTGTTGAGAGAATCTTGGTCATTGTCTTGTTAATTCATTATTCATTTGGTTAGTCATGTGTTAGTCATTATTCATAGGCTTGGTTTTGAACGGATATTACTTATTACATAATTGCAAATGGTACCGCACATGAATTGCTAAACATTTTTCCTACTATATTTATTCAAACAGGGTATGCTCACCAATACATTTTGTATTGACCAAATCATTTTCGTACATGTTTCAGGTTCTTATGAGATTACTTCCAAGCGTTTGGAACTTAGACTTAGATTGAGATTACTGTATCTTAGTTTAGATTGCTAGTCGTAATTGTTGTATTTATTTCAATGTAATAAATTATTGAATTCAATGTATTCAAATTTACATTTCTAGTCCATGAGCTATTGAACAATCGTCACTACGTGACACCTCGATGTTTCCGCCATCGGTTGGGGTGTTACAGTTAATACACATGTCCCGAGTGCAATTAACTTCTTTCTCAACATCACAACTTACCCCAGGTACAACGTCATCTTCCGGATACTCCTGGTGTTCGTCCCCTTCCTTTGACTGATTGTCTTCTTCGATGTCGTTCATCAGAACTTGAAAGGAGTTATTAACTTGTATCGGCCCATTGCCCCTTGTTTTCACCACATGGTTATCCTTGCCCAAATTAAAAGGATCCAGCCCAAAAGGATCAGAATCATTATTACCAGTTTTGGGCTCCTTAACGGGCCTTTCATTGCTACTATTGTATTGTCCACCACTTGTCTGGCCCAATTCCTTAAATCTGTTAATCTTTTTCCTTTTTAATTTTTTCACATGATCCAAAGTGTCAGGCTCCTGAAAATTCTCCCCTATTAAAACAGATTTTGACTTTTCCAAATCATCATTCGAAATCCCCTCTCTAATTTCGGAAACTTCCCCCTCAAAATTAGCGCAATTAATATCTTCCATAAATGTCTCCTTATTAATCGCCTCCGGCGCCGGTGCACAATCCGGCTGTTTTTCCGGTGACTTATCGACCATTTCATCTTCATCGTTCCTTTGCTCCGAGAAACTAGGCCTGTAAACGAACTGAACGAACACGAACACAGGCGTGTTCGTGTTTGTTCATTTAACTTTAACCGAACACGAACACATAATCGAACACATTTTTGTGTTCGTGTTCGTTCATTAAGAAATTTGTCATGTTCGTGTTCGTTTATGTTCGTTCATTTAAACCTAAACGAATAGTTCATGAACATAAACGAACACAAATGATCAATATAAACGAACACAAATGAACATAAACGAATAGAAACAAAAACAAGTTAATAATGATTCATGAACATAAATGAACGTTAGGGTTAGGGTGGAGAGCGGCTGTGAAGTGTGGGGCTGTGAAGTGTGAAGAGCGGATAATAAGTGATATGTTTAGAATGTTAGGGTTAGGGTTAAGTTTTTAGAACATATGAATTAAGGTTACTTAACAAAAGGAAATAAATAATAAAAATAAAGCTAAGTTTAATTAAACGAACATAAACGAACAAAATAAACGAACATAAATGAACGAACACAACGTGTGTTCATGTTCGTTCGTTTAATTAAACGAACAAAAAATTGTGTTCGTGTTCGTTCATTTATTTAAATAAACGAACATAAATGAACTTCCCGACGAACAGTTCACGAACAGTTCATGAACGTTCGGTTCGTTTACAGGCCTACGAGAAACCATCCTCCTCCTCCCCTGGTTTTAGGACAAAGTCCTCCAACCAATCATTATAGTCTTCCATAACCCATACCTTAAAGGTTCTTCATTTCCAACGTAAGAACACCTCATCCTGTATCCGGTTACCATGCTTGATCAACACTCCGATAAACTGAAAGGACACGTCCAAGCCTGCCCGTTCCACCCTAGCCGATTTAACGACTTCCCCAAACAAACTACCCACATCGTTCACCACCTTGTTTTCCGAGATACACAACGGTACTCCAAAGACTTTTAACCACGCAATCCTTTCAAAATGTGTCGATTGACCTTCCCAAATCTCCGGTTTGGAGAACAGATCAGGTCAGGTCAGGTCTACCGATGATTTCATCAATGCCATTTCCGCGTGCGAGTTAGAATTAAACTCGATCAAGATCTGAAGTCCACCCAAAACCCTTACTACACCTTCATGAAGCTTCATCTCCTTCAGGATACCTTTAATACGTTGTAATACATAAAGCGAGGTTAACCGCACAACTATCGTCTTACCATGTAGATCCATAAAAGCATTTGTTTCACTATCTACCTCCACCAGTTTACCCTTCGAGACCCATTAAAAAGCTTCTTTGTAGGACATAAAGTTATACCCATTCTCATTTCTTACAAAAGAATCACCCCGTACACTACCTTGACTCTTCGGCATCTTCTTGTCCACCGGAGAAGCTGGCTGCCTTATCTCCGCTTCTTCTAAGACAAACCTTGCAACATTGCACTTCAATCTATAATCACCCATATGAATCTTGGACAAATTCCTGACCAACTCTGAAGAATCCTTGACATCCAAAAAATTCACGAAGCCGAATCTCTTCCCTTCTTTATTTCTTTTACGCGCAATTTAAATATCGAAGATATCCCCCATCCCTCTAATCTCTGTCGCCACATCCGCACCACTACAACGATCAGGGAGATTCGAGATAAAGAACTTAGTGAGCCTTGCCTGAATACTTGCCGGAATAGGTTTCCGGCGAGTCTCCTTTTCCTTATCTTTCATACCGTCTGCTAGTCACTGATTTGATATATTTTTTTTATTTTATTATTATTTTTTTGATCTTTTTCCCATTAAAAATGATTTATAACAAACACATTAGATACTTATAATTATGTACCTAAGATTCACATAGTGATTGAGATATGATCATGGTTTATGAAGGTTTGTGAAGAGACATGTACCTGCGTATGCGCACGGCCCCACATCTACTCGACACGTCAGCAGGAACACTGTCTAGACATTCTAGAAGCCGGTGCGCGCCACCTCGTCCATGTCACCTGCAATCCGAAAATGAAAGGGACATGTGGCCAATCAGAGGCCATTATTCCCTGCCCCATGATCACCTGTAGGTACGAGGACAGAAAAAGGACAGACACAGGACACGTGGACCAATCGTAGGACGCTAGCGCCCACATTGATCGTGGCCTGCGATCGTACAGCACAGCTGTCATTCTCAATCCAGCCAATCACAAAGGATTTCAAAGGCCTATAAATACCCCTTCTCCCTTAGAAGAAAGGATTCATTCGATACCGGGCAGAGAAATCCTTAGAGAATTATCAATAGTTGAGAAAGATAGATTATAGTCGAAACGCTGTAACAATCTGTGTCTGAGTATTTGTAACTGTCCAACAATCATCAATAAGAATTATCTCTTTATTGTGCTCGTATTATAGATTGTTATACCCGTGTTTTTTCATTGCCGCCATCCGTAATTTGAGCGTGTTAGAACATCAATCTTTAAAAACTTCTATCTTTCTACAAAACCAACTATGAGTTCTTTACCTCTGCCACCTTCTTTCACTGGGGGTAACTCAAGAACCGGCGCTGCTCAGGCAAGCACCGGCCAGCTTGGTGACACCCAAGAAGGACAACTAATCATCACAGATGCCGATCATAATACCACTCCGTCCTCATGGACTAGGCAGACCCCATCTTTCGTCTTTGCTACAGATCACAACCAGACTTCCCCAACTGGTCATGCCGCACCGATGGTTAGTCCGGAGGTGTGGTATGCCCAGCAAAAGGAAGCTCTGAAATGTGTTTACATACAGAGACTTAAAGAACAACAACTCAGAGAAATCACCTGCCAACTCTCCTTTAGTGAAGGAAGGCCCGTTACTGTATCTGAGGGGCCATCCAGAGCCGCAGGACACAATGGCGGGAGCAACCATACCACTGACCCTACTTGGAGGGAGGGCTCCGACGAGTCACAAAGTCGTTTTCACCGTGACATAAGCCAGCCCTTGACCAACACTGTTGATCGATGACACTTACTGACCGGTGAAGACGACCTCACACAACCATATTATCCTCCATCTTTCAGTGAAAAATCCAAATTCACTCCGCAAATTGCGCTTACCCCACTGCCACAAAGAACCAAGATTCCGAGCAACTTGGGAAAGTTTGACGGCACAGGTGACCCTGATGACCACCTACTAAGCTTTGAAGTGGCAGGGAAGTGCGCAGGTTGGACCTTGCCAGCATAGTGCCGCATGTTTGTGCTTACACTTACGAGTGTTGCGCGAGCATGGTTTGACAACCTGCCCAACGGCAAGATAGACAGCCTAAAAGAACTCACCGACAGGTTCTCTGATCATTTCAGTCAAAACCGAAGGATAGAGCGTGACTCCACGGATATCCTACAAGTGAGGAGACGCGACAACGAGTCAATTGAGGATTACATTACAAGGTTCAACCGAGAAACCCTCCAGATTGGGCCCATTGGTTTCGAGCTCATGAAAGCAGCCTTTAAACAAGGAGTGCGGTGTGACCCACTAATCCACACCTTGGCGGGCTGCACAGGAATGCCAAATACATGGGAAGAGATCATGCGAGGCGCTAAAACCTACACAAAAACAGAAAGAGAGCTGTTAATCTGGAACAGGGTGCAAGCCCCGCAGTACACAGACGTACAAGCCCAAGTTGTGCGCAACAGAAACAACAAGCATGAAAGAAAGGGTAAAGGTTCCGTCTGGAGCAGGCTTCAAGGAGCCACCCAGACGGACACCAAGCCCGCAGAAGTTCCAGAGTATAAAGGAAACACGTCGTCCAATCACAGGTCAGGAAGGTGAAGCCACAACTCCTGGACGCCTTTGACAAAGACGCCAGGGCAAGTTTTGGCCACAGAAAATGTTGACTTTCCTAAACCAAAAGTCATCAAGAGGATAGAGGGCTTAGACCCCAACAAATACTATGCTTATCACCAAGATATAGGCTATGAAACAGACAAGTGCTACCAGCTCAAGCAAGCCATAGAAGATGCTCTAAAATCCAGTAAACTCGGACAATTACTGAAAAATGTCGAGCTTAAGCAAAACGAGGGGCCACCCCAGAAGAAAATAAAAAATATAAGCATGATGATTCACAGCGACAGGAGCAGGCATCAAAAGCGCAAAACCAAACAAAGCGCAGAGTGGAGGGAGCAGCAAGTATGTTTCCCAATAGCCAAGGGCGGACCTGTAACATTACGCATTTAAAACTTGTACGTTACACGTTCGTCATTAATAAAACGTCAAGTTTTACCTTATATATTCGCATTTATTTATTTTGTCGCATTATTGAAACCCTAATACTATATATATATAATATTATATATGTGTTGTGTTTTAAATATATCAAAAAAAAATAATTATGCTCTGGCCGGGGTTCGAACCCGCGCCAAAGCCCAAGCAAACACAACACACAACCAACTGGGCTAAGCCATCTTCTTGGAATAAACCCGGCACAAATTATTTATATACGCGCTATTAAATCTGCAAATTGACTCGTGAAAGTCAACTGCCTTGGATGCGTCTGAATCATCAATCAAGATCAATGCTTGATTGATCTATAATTGGCAAACTGATACGATTACCGCCTAGTGTGACTCGATTACACGTCAATTAACCCTAATCGTTGACTAATTTTGAAATTATACGCGTATGATATTAAACCTAGGTCAAACCTTCCAATTAACCAACCCTTTGATCCTCAGTATAAATAGACCATCTACGATCCTTCACAACTCGCTCACATCTCTCTCTCAACCTCCAATTGTTTCTGAAACACTCTGATTATAATTATCTTCGTTCGTTGTTTGACTTTGGCTTTGACCAGGCAAACGTGCACGATCCAACACTGTGAGTCCTTGTTCTTTTGTGGGTTTTGTTAATCGGCAATCAAACAACAAAAGCCCCAACATCAATCGGGCTCATATTGTCTGATTCGTTTGATTGTTAAAGCTAGGGTTCGTGTTAATAATTTGGGGATAAATTCTGTTTTGCATAATGTATTTAATTTATTTCAATCAGGATTCATCACAACCACTGGCCTAGGCCAAGTGGTTGTGACCAAGGGTTGCCACAGTAGTCACCCGGGTTCGAGTCCCGGCTCTGACTCCCTTTTCTTTTCTTTTTCTGTTTTTAAAACAATAAAGTATTTTACATATTTATTTCATTTAAAACTTATAAATTCATTTTTAAATAATAAAACCTTTTTATAAATTCTAAAAAAATTACATTTATTAAATCTGAGTTAAAAGTGTTATTCACAATTTTTATTTTTCAAAAATTCATTTATTTAATATTTATAATAATTAAATCATTTTTATACTATTATATTTATAAAAATCCATTTATATATCAAAACAATTTTATTAAATTCTCCAAAAATTATCCTGACTTTATATAAAGTTAAACTTTACTGAAATAATTTTTAATTCAGAAAAGTCAATTATTTTATATTTTTAATCAATTTTTGTTAGATTTAATCATAATTAAATCATAATAAATTCAATTTTTATTATTTTTGCACCAAAATTTTATACAAATTATTTTTAAATATTTAGAACAGAATTATGATTTTTAAAATTGAAATTCTTTAATTTTAGTATTTTTGAATATTAAAGTTAATTGTTGGCAATTTGTAATAAATAGATTTAAAAGTCTATTTTAAATTAAATAATTTTATAAAAATTATTTTTATACTTCAAACACTTTAATGTGTACATTCAAAATTCAAATTTTATAAAAAGACTTTCTTTTATTAATTATCAAATTTTCCTTTATTAATTAACATTTTAATTCAACAATTGGTTATCCCCAAATCGAAACCCTAGGATACACTTATAAATTAATTAGACTTAGACTTATTATATATTACCTTATTATAGGGTGATATTTGGAATCATTTTGGGCAACACTATTATTTCATCTTTTCAACAAGTTTAACATTTGCTAAGGTGAGTTTTACATAGCCCCTTTTATTTATCACCATTTTCGGGGTGAAACATGTTATAACATTATCATTGCAATTCAATCATCAATGTGTCTATGTGTTATCTATGTTGCATTATGTCTTGAGCATGATTAGAGTAAGCACCATTCTAGCATAATCATTAACTCCGTACAAGCCGACAGTATACATTGATAAATCTATTGGACTGACAATCCCACTCGGATACGTGCCTCCTACAAAGGTTACGTGGGTGTTTGTTATCGCATAACATATTCATTTGGACCATGAGCGTATGGTATGTATCATATTATAACAGTCATCAGGGTTGATTTTGCATTCGATTTATTTCTAGTATGTTCTCACATATGGGCTAGATTGACACGACAAATGAATTGCACAACATTTTTATTCATTTTATTATCAAAAACCTATGTAATTCTCACCAACATTTGTTGACCCAAAATACTTTCAAAATTAACATGTTTCAGGTAACAATGAAGCTGAGGCTTGAGTTAGCATGAGGATTTTACTTGAAGTTTTATTTGAAGTTATTGAAGTTTGTTATTTGATATCATGTATTTGAATTCTTAGACATCATTTCATATTTTGGATATTATGTTTGAATAAATTATTTAAAATTTATATTATACCATGTGCTACTGAAAACAATCATCAATACGTGGCACCCCGATGTTTCCGCCATCGGTTGGGGTGTTACAGATTGGTATCAGAGCCTTGGTTATAGGGAATTAGGTTATTAGAAATAATCTAGACTATAACCTTAGGGACTTAAACAGTACTTGCTTCTCCTACTTGTAACCCTAATTGCTTCCCTAATCCTATCCTTATCCTATGCCTTATAACCCTAAACCTACATGTGACTACTCTTATTCGTCTGCTGCAATCCTGATCCACCATTAGATTAATAGGACAAAATCCTCAGGTTTAACCTGAACCCCCTTGAGATCTCGTCGAAGTTCTAGATTTTAATAACGAACACGTGCAATCTGGAAGGGTGAACGCCTGTATTCTGAGTCTTCTGTCTAGGCTGGCATTGCGCATATATCCCAATCAGACGAGGGACCCGGATGCCTACCTGGGAATTCTCGGGATGAGTGTTCACTTATAGGCTAAAGCATGTCTTCATATGTTATTAGAATTTAGAATCTTTGATAAGTCAACGTTTTCGTTTATTCGTTCTTAATTAATGAATAAATGATTACATTCCTTATATAAACTCTCATTCATTTCATTGTGTCTATTACAGATCATGCCTCCTCGTCGCAGCACTCGCAACAACAATGGTGAGAACCACGAAGAAGGTGGTGATAACCACAACCATGACCAAGTTCCTAACCACAACAACAATGGGGTCGATGCTCAACTGGCTGCGATCATTTCTCAACAAATGGCGCAACAAATTGCAACTCTGGTTCCCAATTTACTCGCTCAAGTCATCCAATTGAACGGCAACGGGAATGGTCACAACAACTGGAACGGGAACGGCAATGGCAATGGAAATGGACCCCAAGCCTGCACCCTTAAGCATTTCAACTCTTGTAACCCTCCAAAGTTCAGTGGTGAAGAAGGAGCTACTGGACTCCTCCAATGGTTTGAGGGTATTGAGAATACCTTCATCAACAGTGAGTGCCCCAACAACTTCAAGGTTCGTTACGCCATGAGTGTTCTCCATAAACGAGCACTCACTTGGTGGAATGAAGAAAAGCGTACTCGTGGGGCCGAGGTTGCTCTTGCTATGACATGGGACCAAGTCAAAGAGATCATGAAGGAAGAGTTTTGTCCTCGCAATGAAGTTAAGAAACTTGAGGATGAGTTCCACACCTTAGCTCAAGATAGTGGGGAAAACCTTGCCTACAACACCCGCTTTCATGAGCTTAGCTTATTGTTGCCCCACAAAGTTACTCCTCTGCCGGTAGCCATCGAGAAGTACATCGGTGGTCTGCCCATGCAAATCCAGGACACCGTTTGGGGTAGAAATCCTGCAACTTTGGAAGAGGCCAAACGTCTAGCGGCCACTCTTACTGATAATCACGTGAAGAATGGTACTCTCGTCCGCAAGGGCACTAAGAAGACTGTTGCCAAAGACACTCCACAGCCTGCAATTGAAGTCAAGCCTGAGACCTCAAGCAACAAAAAGCGCAAGGCTAGAAACTATATGGTTGCTGCTACTCCACCTGCTGCCCAAAACCCAGCCAAGAAACCATACACCGGACCTCACCCTTTGTGCAACACTTGCAAGTACCATCATCCAACGCAGGTGCCATGTCGTTTTTGTACTAAGTGTCAAAGATATGGTCACCTGGTGAACGTCTGTCGATCTCCTACTACCCAAGACAACAACAACCCAGCTCCCAACCAACAAAACAACAGGCCTACTCGTGGTCAATGCTACGAGTGTGGCAACCCTAATCACTACATCAACAACTGCCCTAATCGTAATCGTAACCGTAACCAAAACCAAAATCAGAACCAAAACCAAAACCAGAACCGCAACCAGAACCAAGGTGCTCGAGGTCGCGCCTACAATCTCAACGCTAACCAGGCTCGTGACAACAACGAAGTGGTGAATGGTACGTTTCTCATTAATAACCACTATGCATCCATATTATTTGATTCGGGAGCTGATAAGTCATTTGTGTCACTGAAGTTTGAACCTTTACTTAACTTACCCCACACTAATCTAGAGGAACCTTTCGTGGTAGAGGTAGCTAACGGGAAGTCTATTTCGATCGACTCTATTATTCGTAACTGCTTGTTGAACCTCGACGATCATACTTTCCCTATCGATCTTATCCCTATGCATCTTGGTAGTTTTGATGTTATAGTAGGCATGGACTGGTTGTCAACTCATCGTGCCGAAATTCTGTGTTTCGAGAAAGTCATACGCATTCCTCTCGAATCTGGTGAGATTTTGAAGATCTATGGTGAGAAACCCTGTGGTGAGCTTAAGCTTATGTCTTGTACTACTGCCCAAAAGTACTTGCGAAAGGGGTATACAGCCTTCTTAGCTAACGTGATAGAGAAGAAGGACAAAGGCAAAAGTATCCAAGACATCCCTATTATTCGGGACTATCCTGAAGTCTTTCCAGAGGATTTACCTGGTTTGCCTCCTGCTCGACAAGTGGAATTTCGTATTGATCTTGTTCCTGGTGCTAATCCTATTGCTAAAGCTCCTTATCGTCTTGCACCCTCTGAGATGCAAGAACTTGCTAGTCAATTACAGGAACTTTCTGATAAAGGGTTCATTCGCCCTAGTTCTTCTCCATGGGGAGCCCCTGTCCTATTCGTTAAAAAGAAGGATGGTTCTCTTAGGATGTGTATTGACTACCGTGAACTCAACAAACTCACCATCAAAAATCGTTATCCACTTCCTAGGATTGACGATCTCTTCGATCAACTTCAAGGAGCAACCCATTTCTCGAAGATTGATCTCCGTTCTGGTTATCATCAGCTTAGAGTCCACGAAGAAGATATTCCCAAGACAGCTTTTCGCACTCGCTACGGTCACTATGAATTCATGGTTATGCCTTTTGGGTTGACCAATGCGCCCGCAGTATTTATGGATTTGATGAATCGGGTTTGTAGACCCTATCTCGACAAATTCGTGATCGTTTTCATCGATGATATTTTGATTTACTCTAAATCAAAATCCGATCACGAGCAACATCTTCACTCTATCTTAAATCTCCTAAAGAAAGAACAACTGTATGCCAAGTTCTCAAAATGTGAATTTTGGCTTAAGGAAGTTCAATTTTTGGGACATGTCATTGATATGAACGGAATTCATGTTGATCCTGCAAAGATCGAAGCTGTGAAGAATTGGAGTGTTCCTACCACTCCAACGGAAGTCCGTTCTTTTCTTGGGTTGGCTGGTTATTATCGTCGATTCATCGCCAATTTCTCCAAGATCGCTGTTCCTCTCACTACCTTAACTCACAAGGGTAAACCCTATGAGTGGGGACCTAAGCAAGAGGAAGCATTTGAAACTCTTAAGCTGAAACTCTGTGAAGCTCCTATCTTGTCTCTACCTGATGGTAATGATGATTTCGTGGTCTACTGTGATGCATCGAACCAAGGTCTTGGTTGTGTTCTCATGCAACGAGGAAAGGTTATTGCTTATGCGTCTCGACAACTCAAGACTCACGAAAAGAATTATACCACCCATGATCTTGAATTGGGCGCTGTTGTCTTTGCACTCAAGATTTGGAGACATTATCTTTATGGGACCAAATGTGTGGTGTTCACGGACCACAAAAGTCTCCAACATGTCTTCGATCAAAAGAATCTTAACATGAGGCAACGACGTTGGGTTGAATTACTTAACGACTATGATTGCGAAATTCGCTACCATCCTGGCAAGGCGAATGTTGTGGCCGACGCACTTAGTCGTAAAGAGCGTGTCAAACTCCAATGTGCGAGAGTTCGTACTGATCTTCAGGATCGCATTCTCCAGGCTCAACACACATCAGTCACCCAAGGTAACATGTACGATGAAATGTCTTGTGGTGCTGAAACTCAACTTGAAACCAAACCCGATGGTCTTCTTTATTTCCTTAATCGACTGTGGATTCCCGACCGTGATGATCTTCGTACTTTTCTCATGAACGAGGCTCATAAGTCTCGTTATTCTATTCATCCTGGAGCTGACAAGATGTACCAAGATCTTCGTTATTCTTATTGGTGGCCTGGTATGAAGAAAGACATTGCTCTTTTCGTTGCAAAATGCCTCACTTGTTCCAAGGTCAAGGCTGAACATCAACGACCATCTGGTATGCTTGAACAACCAGAGATTCCTGTCTGGAAATGGGAGAGCATAGCTATGGATTTCATCACCAAACTCCCTCGTACACCCAAAGGTTTTGATAGTATTTGGGTAATCGTCGATCGTTTGACCAAATCAGCTCACTTCCTACCTATTCGTGAGAAGTATTCTGTGGAAAGGTTGGCAAAGATGTACGTAAGTGAAATCGTATGTCGTCACGGTATACCTTTGGACATTATTTATGATCGCGATGGTCGTTTCACCTCTCACTTTTGGGAGTCTCTACAAGATGCTTTGGGTACCAAGTTGAACCTGAGCACTGCTTATCACCCTCAAACTGATGGTCAGACTGAACGAACCATCCAGACACTTGAGGACATGCTCAGGGCATGTGTCATCGATTTTGGTGGCGCATGGGATTCTCATCTTCCTTTGGTTGAGTTTTCATACAACAACAGTTATCACGCCAGCATTAACATGGCTCCTTTTGAGGCACTCTATGGTCGGAAATGTCGTTCACCTGTCTGTTGGACTGAGGTTGGTGAAGCTCGTATTACTGGACCCGAACTAATCCAGGAAACCACAGACAAAATTCAGCTTATTCAGGATAATCTTCTCAAGGCTAGAAGTCGCCAAAAGAGTTATGCGGATAAACGTCGTAAACCCTTGGAATTTCAAGTTGGGGACCTTGTGCTACTTAAGGTATCCCCTTGGAAAGGAGTAATTCGTTTCGGTAGAAAGGGAAAACTAGCTCCTCGATACGTAGGCCCCTTCAAAATTCTTGACAGAGTTGGAAAAGTGGCTTACAAACTTGATCTTCCACCTGAGCTAAGCAATGTTCATCCGACCTTCCATGTTTCGAATCTCAAGAAATGCTTAGCAGATGAGAACCTTCATGTTCCTCTTGAGGATGTGCAAATCGATGAAAGCATGCACATAATCGAGAAACCCGTCGAGATTGTTGATACTGGAGTCAAGAAACTCAAGCGCAGTCGTATTCCGATCGTTAAGGTTCGTTGGGAATCTAAACGAGGCCCAGAGTTCACTTGGGAACGTAAAGACCAGATGAAGTCAAAGTATCCACATCTTTTCCCACCAGACTCTCCAACTCCAACTTCGGGACGAAGTTCCTAAAAGTAGGGGAGACTGTAACATTACGCATTTAAAACTTGTACGTTACACGTTCGTCATTAATAAAACATCAAGTTTTACCTTATATATTCGCATTTATTTATTTTGTCGCATTATTGAAACCCTAATACTATATATATATATATATATAATATTATATATGTGTTGTGTTTTAAATATATCAAAAAAAAAATAATTATGCTCTGGCCGGGGTTCGAACCCGCGCCAAAGCCCAAGCAAACACAACACACAACCAACTGGGCTAAGCCATCTTCTTGGAATAAACCCGGCACAAATTATTTATATACGCGCTATTAAATCTGCAAATTGACTCGTGAAAGTCAACTGCCTTGGACGCGTCTGAATCATCAATCAAGATCAATGCTTGATTGATCTATAATTGGCAAACTGATACGATTACCGGCCCAGTGTGACTCGATTACACGTCAATTAACCCTAATCGTTGACTAATTTTGAAATTATACGCGTATGATATTAAACCTAGGTCAAACCTTCCAATTAACCAACCCTTTGATCCTCAGTATAAATAGACCATCTACGATCCTTCACAACTCGCTCACATCTCTCTCTCAACCTCCAATTGTTTCTGAAACACTCTGATTATAATTATCTTCGTTCGTTGTTTGACTTTGGCTTTGACCAGGCAAACGTGCACGATCCAACACTGTGAGTCCTTGTTCTTTTGTGGGTTTTGTTAATCGGCAATCAAACAACAAAAGCCCCAACATCAATCGGGCTCATATTGTCTGATTCGTTTGATTGTTAAAGCTAGGGTTCGTGTTAATAATTTGGGGATAAATTCTGTTTTGCATAATGTATTTAATTTATTTCAATCAGGATTCATCACAACCACTGGCCTAGGCCAAGTGGTTGTGACCAAGGGTTGCCACAGTAGTCACCCGGGTTCGAGTCCCGGCTCTGACTCCCTTTTCTTTTCTTTTTCTGTTTTTAAAACAATAAAGTATTTTACATATTTATTTCATTTAAAACTTATAAATTCATTTTTAAATAATAAAACCTTTTTTATAAATTCTAAAAAAATTACATTTATTAAATCTGAGTTAAAAGTGTTATTCACAATTTTTATTTTTCAAAAATTCATTTATTTAATATTTATAATAATTAAATCATTTTTATACTATTATATTTATAAAAATCCATTTATATATCAAAACAATTTTATTAAATTCTCCAAAAATTATCCTGACTTTATATAAAGTTAAACTTTACTGAAATAATTTTTAATTCAGAAAAGTCAATTATTTTATATTTTTAATCAATTTTTGTTAGATTTAATCATAATTAAATCATAATAAATTCAATTTTTATTATTTTTGCACCAAAATTTTATACAAATTATTTTTAAATATTTAGAACAGAATTATGATTTTTAAAATTGAAATTCTTTAATTTTAGTATTTTTGAATATTAAAGTTAATTGTTGGCAATTTGTAATAAATAGATTTAAAAGTCTATTTTAAATTAAATAATTTTATAAAAATTATTTTTATACTTCAAACACTTTAATGTGTACATTCAAAATTCAAATTTTATAAAAAGACTTTCTTTTATTAATTATCAAATTTTCCTTTATTAATTAACATTTTAATTCAACAATTGGTTATCCCCAAATCGAAACCCTAGGATACACTTATAAATTAATTAGACTTAGACTTATTATATATTACCTTATTATAGGGTGATATTTGGAATCATTTTGGGCAACACTATTATTTCATCTTTTCAACAAGTTTAACATTTGCTAAGGTGAGTTTTACATAGCCCCTTTTATTTATCACCATTTTCGGGGTGAAACATGTTATAACATTATCATTGCAATTCAATCATCAATGTGTCTATGTGTTATCTATGTTGCATTATGTCTTGAGCATGATTAGAGTAAGCACCATTCTAGCATAATCATTAACTCCGTACAAGCCGACGGTATACATTGATAAATCTATTGGACTGACAATCCCACTCGGATACGTGCCTCCTACAAAGGTTACGTGGGTGTTTGTTATCGCATAACATATTCATTTGGACCATGAGCGTATGGTATGTATCATATTATAACAGTCATCAGGGTTGATTATGCATTCGATTTATTTCTAGTATGTTCTCACATATGGGCTAGATTGACACGACAAATGAATTGCACAACATTTTTATTCATTTTATTATCAAAAACCTATGTAATTCTCACCAACATTTGTTGACCCAAAATACTTTCAAAATTAACATGTTTCAGGTAACAATGAAGCTGAGGCTTGAGTTAGCATGAGGATTTTACTTGAAGTTTTATTTGAAGTTATTGAAGTTTGTTATTTGATATCATGTATTTGAATTCTTAGACATCATTTCATATTTTGGATATTATGTTTGAATAAATTATTTAAAATTTATATTATACCATGTGCTACTGAAAACAATCATCAATACGTGGCACCCCGATGTTTCCGCCATCGGTTGGGGTGTTACAGGACCCTCATCCACTCGCGCCCTAGTCGTCACAGCTTTCTTCGATCATTACAGGACTACACGCTCATTCATGAATACAGGAAGCAATTCTGACAACATGTATGAGCAGTGTTTCAATTTACTAGATAATGAAGACAAGCAGCGCCTGCGCCCAATCAACTCTTCGATCATGGGATTTTCAAACGAAGTGATAACTCCTGATGTGTGTAAATGTATATATATAAATAACACAAGCTTTAATTAAAACGACTCACCTAAAAACTACACACGCACGGCAAGTGTACCGGTCGCAAGTAATAAACAGATAAGACCGAGTATCGAACCCAAAGACGCGAATGCAACTCTAGATCACAACCTATATCGAATACTAGCCTAAATAAATATATACTTAAATGGGGGGTATTTTAAACTACTAATTATAAACTTAATTAAACTAAATAGATTAAACTTAACTTAACTCGACAACTAATACGAACTTAAAGAACTGGAGAAATCAGATAGAAAGAAGGCTGGCTACTTAGGTAAAATCCCTAGACACTAGCAATAAATCCTGAATCTGGTAATTAACTTGAGATCCTATTCTTATCCAACAAACCTCCTGTCAAGGATGGCTCACTAGACTCAAGGCGGGACAAGTGTAGAAATGCTAAGATGGATCCGGATCGCCCTAGCGTACCAAAATCCCACAGAAATCAGATTAAAACCTCTCCTGGATTAAAACCTTCTAACTATGAAGCAAACTTAAACTCTACTGAAGAAAACCTAGGAAAACTCTAAACACAGACAAGTAGCGACTCCCGCCCTAGCGCTTGCCAACTACCGAATAATGCCTAGTTAGTTATCTAGCAATCTCGAGTTAGATTTCTCACCCTCAAGAATGGACTGCACGTCTTAGTTAATTTATTATATTAGTTTGTTATACTTATGTCATGTCGTACTCCAACTCCAAATACTAGCACGCTAACCTAAGTTGACGAACTAGATTGATTTCTAGACCTAGGGGGTATCTCTACATGCCTAGCTCCACAAAACCAATAAACAAACTTCAAATAAAATTAACACCAACATACATATATCAAATCCAACAATAAAAGTTAAAGTCATGTAATTCTACACATCAAGATTAAAAACCAAAAACATTAAATAGTGCAAATTACGTGTCTAGTTAATAAACCTAAGCAACCATGAAAGTCTAGTTCATAATTATAATTAGAAACATAGTCATAGAGTCTCGGAAAACAATAATAAACATGTCTCTAACAATATAAAAGAATAAAACAAACCCCCGGGTCTTCAAATAATTAATCTTTAATGCACCCCGGACCTTCTTCCCTTTAATTCCTCTCTATTTTTTAGAGCCCTTTTTGAATGAATAAATCTTTTTTGCTCTGTTCGAATGAATGAAGCCTTTTTTTGTTTTTTTGAATGTGCCATCCATCAATGATAATATGTTCCCTTTTATTGCCGTCAATTTCCAAACCCTCCATATCCATATTTCGTTGACCGACATATTACTTGGGTTTTGACTTGGGCCGAGCCCAAGTCAATCCAATTTCTTTTTTTTTTATTATTATATTATTATTTACTATTATTATATATAGCATTCTAGCTCCGTGCTTTTAACTCGGGTGTTCTTAGCTCGATCAAAGTTTCTCGTTTATGCTCTAACGTCCATTCAAACATCTACTAAAATATAAAATAAAAATAAATACATAAGTAATAAAAATGACCCAAAACTAATAAAAAAAACTACAAAACGCTAAATAAATAAAATAGACCGGTACAAGCCTAAAACTAATAAAAACACTATCTAAACGACTCGAAAACTATACAAACTTTACATTAGAAATAGATGTATTTTACGCTACATCAAATATCCCCACACTTATCTCTTTTTCGTCCCTGAAAAAGAATTATGCTATGGAATCACAATCAAATAATATGGCCTCAAAACATAGATTATTTTAATTTTAAAAATCTAATCACGTGCCAACTGCGATTGCAGGTATACTTGTCCTCTTAAACCTAACCGCCGGTTCTAAGCCCCTTATCATGTTAGTTTAATTTTAGGTTAATTTAGTCTACCTAGGGTCTCACACTAAAGAAGCCATAGTTTCACCTAATCCCACCTCAAGCTTATGAAACAAAAGGAACAACCAATTGACTATTCCTAACCGTTTTATGTAGAAAACCGAGAGAATTTAAAAGCATTTGTCTTTTTTTTTTTTCATCTCAGTATACTTAACTCAGAGGGTGTGATCAATCCAAGTCGCTATCCCAGTGGCCAGGCACCTTAAGCTTCAGCATTTTCGCATTGATTTCTAATTTTTTTCATGAGCTTTTTTAGATATTTATTTTCGGACAATCCTAGAGGGAGTCGAGTCTAGAGTCACTATCCCTAGAAACGACACTATTGGCCTTGCCCTTATTTTATATGCAGCTCTTTTTTTTTTTTTTCAACTTTTGATTAGAAATTCTAACGGTTTTAAACTTATAACGGTATTCCTTATACTATTATTGGTGGTTTCAGCTTCCCCATTTTTTTCCTAGATAAGAACCCACAAGGTATCCTAATATATTTAGGTGTATTAGATAAAAGGAAACTTTTCTACCGGCTGGGCCTACCCACACATCCCAAGTCAACACGCTTTCGATTATTTATTCTTCTAATACATATAATATTTGAAAACCAGACACTTGATTTTATCTATCATTTCCCATATTTTATAATGCAAACTTCAAAATCAGGGACATTTTCTCAAATTTTTTGATTTTTTTAAAATTTTTTTTTTTACTCAAAACGACTCTATGTAAGACTAAACGACAGTTTCCCATCCCCACACTTAAACTCTACATTGCCCTCAATGTAGGAATAGAAAACGACTTAAAACAAAAAAAAAGTAAATTCTGAATACAAAAATAACATACAAAATAAAAAAAAACGAGGGCAAATTGGAAAGGACTTAGCTGGTTAATTTTTCTTCGTAAGCTCTAAAATTCTAGTCCAGTCCAGCTCGATCGTATAGCATTTTGGTCGCGATCGGCTCTGACACACTCGTAAACTCTGGGCTTGCGTTGACAAATGATAAACAGCTTTGGAATCACCCGAATGGAGATTGAGTACGGGCGGTGCAATCCAAACCTGCGCAAAACGAAACAAACAAAACCCGAGCATAATACTGAACCACAAATAATTATAAAAAGACTCAAACTACTACTTAGACTCATAATATAACAACACACAAGAAGACGTACCTGCTTGGCAAAATGGCGGTGAATGGTGGTAGAACCAAATGGGTAGAAAAGAAAAAAAAATCTGGTTCTTGCTCAACGTGAAGGACACTGGTGATCACAACACGCGTTGCAAGCGAAAAAAAAATATATATATAACTTTCCAGGGTAATAGCTGGTCGCATGAGGCGAACAGGTCAGCCCAGACTCCTCACATTACGTGAAAAGTCTTTTTTCAGAGAAAGTTAATTAATTTTTTATTTTTTTAGAAAAAAAATATCTTTTATTATCCAAACCTCTACCAAAACTCCCAATCATAAAATATATATAAAGATAATACATGGGATCCGCTCATGGTGAAATTTCCTCTACCTAAGCAAACACGCAAACACGCAAACCTGCAAACAGACTCAAAGACACACAAAAAAAAATAAATAATAAAAAAGAAAGATAAAAACATATGAACCACTACCGAAAGACGGACCACAAATAAAAAAATGAAAAGCTACAAAAATAAAATAAAATAAATAGGTATAAATATAAATTTACAAACTCTACAGAGCCTCCCCACACTTAAACTTAATCAGGGGGCTTATCTTTTATCTGGACCTGATCCAACCCGTTTAATTCCACCGGTCCATATTATTTAGAAAAATTACATTAGTGGAATTTAAAAATATTCTATCGAATTTAAATGGGTCGGGCCACCAATATTTAAATTTACCTGGACCAAACCTGATTCTTGACATGTAATAAGGGGACTTGTTGTCTCTGCAACTCCTGACCCTCACCCTGCGTCGGTCCAGGTGCCTCTTCGCCTTCTCCCATGGTGGTGGCCATAGTGGTGGCACTAGTAGCAGTGTAATATCCAATGCCTGCATGGGCCGGCTGTGGTGTTCTTCTTCTTCCACCACTGCTTCTTTCTCATCTTCCTTGTTTGGTGACACTTGGTCAAAGTCTTTGTCCACTTCTGGAGCTGACAAATCAACTAACTCGTCACCAAACTCTACTTCCCCATCAGCTGCTTCTTCAAGCAGGTTAGTGGTGCCTTCCTCTTCCACCACTTCTTCCTCAAACAGCCAGCCTGTGGATTCTAAAAAAATCCATATCTTCCTCAGCCTCCCCTATCTTCTCCATCATGGCTTTCCTATGCGCATCCCAGGCTATCCTTTCTATCTCCTCATCATCACTCCAGACATCTGCCTCCCAAGGATATGTTGCTGAACTAGAGATCTGGCAAGGCTGCTCATCCTGCTGAACCAAAGGTGGGACTAAGGCGTCCATTATGGTCTCTGGCTCTAACCCTGAATCCTGCAAAATATCATCCTCACAAGACAAGTGTAAAGAATCATATGGGTCAGTTAAATCATGCACAGAATTAAATGAGTAAGGACAAACAATTTCAGCAACGAGACTAATACAATCAGGTAATGTAAGTGTTACCATCTCGTCTGAATCATCATATGTGAGATAAACCTGCTGAACTGGAGGTGGGACTTCAACGTCCATTATTGTCTTCAGTTCATCCACCTGAGCCTGTAGCCTCTCAAGTGCCGCATCTTGTTCCCTCAAATAGTCGGTGTGCTCGGATAGCAAAGAATGCATATCCTCAAGCATGAGCTGTTGATTAGCAAGGAAGGTGTCACGATTAGCAAGAAAGGCGGCAAAGTTGGGCCTAGTGTGAGATGAGACATCCCGATAATCGGGGTGTGGATACAAATGTTGGCTAGGTGGATACTCTGACGAGCTACCACCATACCTTTCCGCATACATCTCAGCTTGTAGACGATCATGCCGACTTTTTATTCTATCTAGTGACTCAGATGTTGCAGGGTTAAACCACCGGTTAGCATGTGGGTATGAAGGCTGGTATGACTGATATGGCTGCGGCTGCAAATACTCGTTAAAATAATAATCCGTGGAATACCCCGATGAATATGAATGAGGACATCTTATGGTAAAATGGTGTCCTCCGCAGATCTCGCACATGATAAAAAAAATTATATATTACGAATAAAAAAAATAAAAAAAATAATAAGAAGTAAAAAAAATAAAAGTAAAAATTATTTACAAAATAGTAGACCAGAAACGGATCGGATAATTCTCAAGAGTGCCAATTGCGTCCCCGGCAACGGTGCCAAAAACTTGATGTGTGTAAATGTATATATATAAATAACACAAGCTTTAATTAAAACGACTCACCTAAAAACTATACACGCACGGCAAGTGTACCGGTCGCAAGCAGTAAACAGATAAGACCGAGTATCGAACCCAAAGACGCGAATGCAACTCTAGATCACAACCGATACCGAATACTAGCCTAAATAAATATATACTTAAATTAAATGGGGGGTATTTTAAACTACTAATTATAAACTTAATTAAACTAAATAGATTAAACTTAACTTAACTCGACAACTAATACGAACTTAAAGAACTGGAGAAATCAGATAGAAAGAAGGTTGGTTACTTAGGTAAAATCCCTAGACACTAGCAATAAATCCTGAATCTGGTAATTAACTTGAGACCCTATTCTTATCTAACAAACCTCCTGTCAAGGATGGCTCACTAGACTCAAGGCGGGACAAGTGTAGAAATGCTAAGATGGATCCGGATCGCCCTAGCGTACCAAAATCCCACAGAAATCAGATTAAAACCTCTCCTGGATTAAAACCTTCTAACTATGAAGCAGACTTAAACTCCACTAAAGAAAACCTAGGAAAACTCTAAACACGGACTAGTAGCGACTCCCGCCCTAGCGCTTGCCAACTACCGAACAATGCCTAGTTAGTTATCTAGCAATCTCGATGTAACACCCCAACCGATGGCGGAAACATCGGGATGTCACGTATTGATGATTGTTCAGTAGCTCATGGTGAATAATAAATTTCAATAATTGATTTAATTACATTACATACATTTGTTCTACAAGAATTTGTACATCAAAATGAATAATACTAAGTACACATCTTCAAGCATTAACTCTAATCTTCAAGCAAGCAATAACCTGAAACATGTTAAGTTTGAAAATATTTTGGGTCAACAAAAGTTGGTGAGAATACATAGGTTTTTGAATATAATTGATAACAATAGTTTGTACAACAATCACAGTTGTATAATGATAGAGTATGAGTCTGACATGTAACAATGTGTCTTTGTACAATCAAACCTTGTGTCGACTGAGGACTAACTCGCAAGTTAGTTAAATGTTGTTACTGTTATCGATCATCCCTGAATTTATGCGGGGGGATGGGTTTGTCAGACCTATAGCGCTATAATCTAAACAGGCGGCTTGATCATTGTTAATGATTGTACTGTGTCTTTTTGTTATAGTCAAATGATAGAATGAGTTAATGATAGTGTAATTGAATCACAAGTTTCAACAATGTAAGAATGAGTAAATGATAGTGTATAAAATGTTTAAACATGTTTCACCCCAAAATGTAAAACAGAAAAATGGGCTATGTAAACTCACCTTAGCAAAATGTTATGTCTCGTGAAAATAGAATATGTGTTGCCCAACGATGCCAAGTATTACCCTATAATTAAGGTAATAAATATGTCTAAGTCTTTCTAGTCTACAAATATTTTCTAGGGTTTCGAATTAGGAATAAGTATTTCGTTTGACTAATAAATAAAATGTTTAATAAATAAGAGAAATTTGATAAATAAATAAACAAAAGTCTTTTTGTAAATTTTAAATTAAAGATGGTCACAATATAAAGTTTTAAGTATGAAAATAATTTTTATAAAATTATTTTCTTAAAAATAGAATATTAAATCTATTTATTTCAAATTGTCAAAATATAACTTTAATATTTAAAAATGTTAAAATTACAGATTATTGATTTAAAAATTGTATTTCTGTTCTAAATAAATAGAAATAATTTATATAAAATTTTGGTGCAAAAATATTGAAAAATGAATTTATTATGATTTATTTATGATTAAAACTAACAAAAATTGATTAAAAATATTAAATAAATGATTTTTCAGAAATAAATTTTTGGAAAACTAAAAATTGTATGTTAAACTTTTCTACTAGAATAACATAAAATAATTTTTGTAGAATTTATAAAGTAGTTTTAGTATTTTAAAACGAATTTTAAAAATATAAGTGAAATATAAAGCTTAAAAGGTGAAAAAAAATGTTTTTGTTGAAGCTGGGAATCGAACTCGTGTGCCCCCGGTTTCAAACAGACAGACACAACCACTTGATCTAGATCAATGGTTGTGTTTGTCTCGTGTCTGTTTTAAATAAATACATAAAGTCTGCAGTAGTTTATCCCCAAATCCTAATCCTATCCCTAGTTTAACAATAATCACAATTGATAACCAATAGCCCCTGATATGATGGGGCTATTGTTTGTATGGTGCCGAAGATCAAAACCCATCAATAAAACGAAAAAACTTACAAGCGTAATTCGTGTATAATGCACGGTCAACCAAGAAAGTCAAAACGCGAAACCAATTCACGATTCAGGGAATGAGGGAAGATTGTGAGGGTGGGGTTTTGTATATCGGTATTCCTAGGCTCACCAGGAGCGTTTAATTTATAGGATTCAGCTAACATGGAAAGCTTTGACCTTTGATTCAAGATGGTCAAATGCGAGTCAATCATGCTCGATTTCCGGCCAATTACCACGGATAAGTTGACTGATTGATGCTTAATTAGTTGGGTTTCATTTTATGAGAAGATTGGTTACCAAAAATGGGTGAAAGACGCATAAAAAAGAAATTTTCAAATGTTTAGCTGGGAACTCGGTCTACAGCGCTCAAAGGAAAGGAGAGGGAACTGGTTGTTTGTGTATAAAGGATTTAGAAATCCATAGTAGTCAAGCATGAGTCTCATGGTCTAGTGGTCCAACTTGATGCGTTCCAGCCGTCCGACTCGGGTTCGAGTCCGGCCAACAACATTTTTTTTCTTATTTGTTTTTTTAGCAGTGAAGGAAGGTAGGGGTGGGCCGGCTTTAATGGGCCGCTGCTGTTGGGCTTGTGGCTGGGTGGTTGGGCCACGTCAGATGGCTAAGTAGGAGGTTGGGCTTGGGGTGTTGGGTTGGGTTGTAGGATTTGTTTAAAGGTTTAGTTATAATGTTGGTTTTATTATGATTATTATTATTATTATTATGAAGTGGTAATATATATATATATATATATATATATATATATTTATATATATCTATTGTTTTTGAAATCAAATAAGGAGTATATGGTGGGTAAAGTGGTGATTTTATTAACATAAAAAATTTGGGAAAAAAATACTTGATGTTACACTCGAGTTAGATTTCTCACCCTCAAGAATGGACTGCACGTCTTAGTTAATTTATTATATTAGTTTGTTATACTTGTGTCGTACTCCAACACCAAATAGTAGCACGCTAACCTAAGTTGACGAACTAGATTGATTTCTAGACCTAGGGGGTATCTCTACATGCCTAGCTCCACAAAACCAATAAACAAACTTCAAATAAAATTAACACCAACACACATATATTAAATTCAACAATAAAAGTTAAAGTCATGTAATTCTACACATCAAGATTAAAAACCAAAAACATTAAATAGTGCAAATTACGTGTCTAGTTCATAAACCTAAGCAACCATGAAAGTCTAGTTCATAATTATAATTAGAAACATAGTCATAGAGTCTCGGAAAACAATAATAAACATGTCTCTAAAAATATCTATACAACTAATATATGAAACTCAATGTGGACACTTGCAATCCCACATTGAGCCTCCAATCACATAACCAATCAATTTGTGCCAAGTGTCTCATTGTGAGATTTTATAAAATTTTTCTTTTAAAAAAAATAACACAAAATATATAAACCTAAAAAAAACGGACATAACACCTCATAATCGACGCCTCATTCTGCAAACCTAAAACCTAATCGAGCGATTCAAAGGCGATTCAACCTAATCATTCATCTCCAATCCAAGGTAATCTCTATTTGATTGTTATCTCAATAAATCGATGTTCATATATCGATTATTCTTTATTTTGTTTGACTGATTTTCCATAAATATAATTTAAAGTTTCGATTAATGTTACCTCTTTTTCTCTGTCTTGTGTTTGAGTGATTGTTCTTTAGTTTTTCGATTATTATTGTTCATTCGTATTAATTGTTTTGTATTTGACAGATGATTTAGGGTTGATGTTTTATGTTTCAAGTTAGGGGTTTTTAGGTTTCAACAACTGTTACCTTTGAATACTTCATTTTTTGTGTATTATTGTTTAGGTTTAGTAATTTTTTAGTTTTAGGCTTCGTGTTTAATGGTTCGTGGCTGATTAATGTTTAATGATTTACCCTTTGAATGTTTGTGTATTGGGTTTTGTTGTTTATGTTTAGTGAATCTTTAGATTTAGGTTTCAATTGATGCTCACAGGGCCCGAGCGGCCGCGCGAAATAGCCTGACGGGTCTTAACCGCCTCAAACTCCTATTTAAACACTCTTAAGCCCCATGCAACCTCTAAACTTAACCCTAATCGCCCCTTACTGCCCCTTACGAATTATAAACCCCAAACAACCTGCAAAGGCTCAAGATCATCGATTGGGAAGCTCCAAAGGCGTTCGGTTTATTGTATCGAAGAGCTAGGGGTATAATCTTTAATCCTTTACGCTTTAATCTTATTTTTATGTTATAAAAATCATATAACAAGGTTTGTCCAGGTCTGAAAGCTTTTGATAATTATTAAAACTTGAGGTTTTTGAAGATTAAACGAATTAAACATGATGATAGGCGATTAGTAATATCATAGGTTACTTGTTGCGCAAGTTGTTGAAGTTTTGATCATTAAAGTTGTAATCTTTGCATGAATAATGATAGAATCTGATCACAATAGGTATTAGGAATGTTTGGTAATGGTTATTGATGATTATTAGGTGTTATTGATTGATAATATGCAACTAGGGTTTGATATAATTGATAATATTGCATGATTAGAATCTGGACAGAATCTGAATGTCGACTTGTAGGGTCTGTTTCGTGGCTTGAAAATAATTGTTTTGATCGATTATTTGCATGAATAGATTTTACATGGTCTTAGCTTTTTAGAATGGGAAAAATCATCTGATTTGGATGTCGTTTGATATATTTTTGGAATTTTCTTTGATTAAAGGTCATGTCAGATTTTCGAATTAACAAACTGAGTCAACTTTAAACAATCATAACTCGAGTTTTACAAGGAATTAAGTTATGAAATTTGGACAGTAGGTTAACATTGGAATAACTTGGCTTTTCCAAGTGGATTCATCCCGTTTGGATGAATACACGATTTTTGGGATTTTTTCTACTAACCTGACCTGCTGTAGAAACTTTCTGGACATATCTGTGATGTACGATTTTTCATGATTTTTGTGTTTGGTTTTGAGACAAAACAAAAATATGGGTTATCAAATGAATCCCAAATAATATTCAGTAAAAATTTGGGAGTTTAGTTCGTTTGTTAAGTATTTTAAACAAATTAGTTTTCATGACGCATAATCTTTCCTAAAAACGCAGATTGTGTATTATGTGTTTATGTGACTATTTGGAGTCCTATGTGGTATGTTATTGACATGAACTTTAATGAACACTTATATGAGATGCATAGGAAGTGTACAACTGATGGTAACCAACATTTTCACCAACGGGTCCGTAGGGTTTACTTATGCATGTAGAACCACTAGGCGTCACTTATACGATTTTGAACAATTAAACGTCTTGGACAAACGGGTTATATGGTGTAATGGTATTACGCATATACTCACTTAGTGACACATGTACTAGGGAGTCGGTAGCACACCCTACTGTGGAGTTTGGATTTATTTGCTTGCACACTAAGGTGAGTTTCACTATTCTTTTCTCAAAAGCATGCGTCTCGGGTTTGAGACAACTTACAAAACGTTTTCTAGTCCGGTTTGGGACTACTTTTACATCTCGGATTATGAGATGCTTTGACTCCTTGTGTGGGTCGGTTTTACGATTCCTTTTGTGGATCGGGTTTTTGATCAGTTTAAAACTTATTGGTCCTTTGTGAACTAAACACTCTATCATTTGGAAAGTCCTTGCATATTATTGGGTTAATCGCTGGAGGCGAGCGGGGTATTAGTTGATAGCGCTATTAGGTTGTGCAGCAACCTCATGTCTGAGGTGCTTGAGGCACGGGCATGAACTTCTGACCACATTTGAGAACTGGTGTTGATAGACACCAGTTATTGAGGCAAACTATTACATTACTAAAGGTGTCCCAATAATTCTGTTTAGTTGCAATGAGTGGGTTAGCTACCCCTGACACGCTTAAACTGATGATACTTGAACATTTTGGTCTGGAGGACCTACGCTTTTACTTGGTTACGTGGTTTTGGAAACCAGCGCATTTACTTACTCATTTTCTTTACTTAGTGAACTCACCAACATTGTTTGTTGACCCACGATATACATGCTTTTGCAGGTAGTTAGCTTCCGGTGCCACGATTAGAAAGCACTGCACACTTTACTGCATTTGGGGTCTTGGGCATACACTTAAATTATACATCATGCTTTTACATTTTCTTTCGTATGGCTTTAATTTGGGCGCGTTGTTTTGCGCATGGTTTTAAAAGGTTTAAATTTGGTTTACGCTTCCGCAGCTTAACTAAACTTGGTTTTTGAAAACGAACTAAATGGTTTGGGCATTTAGAGTTCGTTCATATGACTTATGCAGGGGTAACGGGAATGGTAACGGTAATGGTAATGGCAACAACAGGGGTAACACCAACAACGGTGGTGGTAACAGGGCAGGAAACAACAACACTACCAATGCTGGGAACAACAACAACAACAACGGGAACAACAACAATGGGGCTCGTGGTAGAGCATTCGTGATTGGCTCTAGGGAGGCTAGGACCGATAACAACGTCGTGACAGGTACGTGCTCCTTGAACGACACTCTTGCTTCTATTTTATATGATACTGGTGCGGACTATAGTTTTGTTTCATCAAAACTTAGTAAACAATTAGGGATGGTTCCTACTCTTCTAGATATCCCATACTCTATTGAACTGGCTGATGGGAAGCCTGTTGAGGTAACCCATATACATCGTGACTGTAAGCTCGAGTTGAACGGGCAATTGTTTGCCATCAACCTCTTACCTATCACCCTAGGTAGCTTTGATCTCGTGGTTGGCATGGACTGGTTATCCAAGCAACACGCGGAAATTCTCTGTCAGGAGAAAATTGTTCGCATTCCCCTCCCAAGTGGAGAACTTTTATCCATACAGGGTGATCGAGGTGGTGCCATGGTGGGCATCATCTCCTATCTGAATGCCCAGAAGTGTATTCGTAAGGGCTGTCCGGCCATTTTGGCTAACATATCTGACACTCGAGCTGAAACTGAAACTAGAATTGAGGACATCCCAGTGGTCCGAGACTTCCAAGATGTATTCCCAGAGGAATTACCTGGACTTCCACCCGTTCGTCAAGTGGAGTTCCAGATCGACCTTGCACCTGGAGCAGCGCCAGCTGCACGCGCACCGTACCGTTTAGCACCAGGGGAGCTTCAAGAACTGTCTACCCAACTCCAGGAGCTATTGGATAGGGGTTTCATTAGGCCCAGTTCTTCGCCATGGGGAGCTCCAGTTCTTTTTGTTAAGAAGAAAGATGGGAGCTTTCGCATGTGCATAGATTATCGGGAATTGAACAAGGTAACGATTAAGAACCGTTACCCTTTGCCTCGTATTGATGATTTGTTCGACCAACTGCAAGGGTCGAGTTTCTACTCTAAGATTGACTTGAGGTCAGGATACCATCAGTTGAGAGTCCGAGATGAGGATGTGGCAAAGACGGCGTTTCGAACTCGTTATGGACATTATGAGTTTTTAGTGATGCCATTTGGGCTAACTAATGCACCGGCCGTGTTCATGGATCTAATGAACCGTGTGTGCAACCTTACTTGGACAAATTCGTCATAGTGTTCATAGATGACATATTGATTTATTCCAAGAGCAGGGAGGAGCACGAGCAGCACCTGCGGTTAATCTTGGAACTACTGAGGAATGAGCAGCTGTATGCGAAGTTTTCTAAATGTGATTTTTGGATTCAAGAAGTCCAATTCCTTGGGCATGTAGTCAACGAGGCAGGAATACATGTTGACCCAGACAAGATTGACGCCATCAAAAAGTGGGAGGCCCCTAGGACCCCTACTGAAGTGCGCCAATTTCTTGATCTCTCAGGATACTATCGCAGATTTATTGAGGAATTTTCTAAGATCGCTCAACCTCTCACCGCCCTAACACGGAAAGGTATTACTTACAAGTGGGGAGATGCCCAAGAAACTGCCTTTCAGCTACTAAAGTCAAAACTTTGCAGTGCACCGATACTATCGTTGCCTGAGGGTACAAAGGACTTTGTAGTATACTATGATGCGTCTATCCAAGGCTTAGGGTGTGTACTGATGCAACGTGATAAGGTAATCGCTTATGCATCGCTGCAATTGAAGGTCCATGAGAAGAATTACCCCACTCATGATTTAGAACTGGGAGCGGTGGTTTTCACTCTCCAAAAATCTGGAGACACTACCTCTATGGAACAAAGTGCACAATTTTCACTGATCGCAAGAGCCTTCAGCATATAATTGATCAGAAGGTGCTGAACATACGACAACGTCGCTGGGTTGAACTTTTGAATGATTATGACTGTGCCATCAAATTTCATCCAGGGAAAGCTAATATAGTAGCTGATGCCCTCAACCGAAAGGAAACGGAACCTAAACGGGTGCGAGCTTTACAACCCACTATAAATTCTAATCTTCCTGATAAGGTAAGCCCAGGGCGAGGCTTGAAAGAAGAAAACATCGGGCTTGAAACTTTACATGGTGCTGATAAGCACTTGGAACGGAAGACGGGTGGTCTTCAGTACTTCATGGATCGAGTATGGATACCACGATTTGGGGATCTCAGACAACTGGTGCTTGATGAAGCACATACCTCTCGCTATTCGGTACATCCTGGTTCGGACAAGATGTACCAAGATCTAAAGACTCCTTACTGGTGGCCAAACATGAAAGCTGAGATAGCCACTTATGTTAGTAAGTGCTTGACTTGTGCGAAGGTTAAGATTGAATATCAAAAACCTTCAAGCCTACTCAAACAACCAGAAATTCCTATGTGGAAATGGGATCAAATTTCCATGGATTCTATTACAAAGCTTCCCAGAATGCCAACGGGCCATAACATGATTTGGGTTATCGTGGATCGTTTAACCAAATCGGCCCGCTTTCTGGCAATGAAGGAAACAGACTCATTGGAGAAACTAGCAAACCTTTACATCAAGGAGATAGTCTCTAGGCATGGGGTGCCTACTTCTATTATATCTGATAGCGATGCGCGATTCACTTCTCATTTTTGGACTACTCTCCTAAAACGCTTTGGGGACTCGCTTAGATATGAGCACAGCCTATCACCCTCAGACGGATGGACAGAGTGAACGTACCATCCAAACATTAGAGGATCTGCTATGAGCATGCGTGGTGGACTTTGGCAATAATTGGGATAAGCACTTGCCCTTGATCGAATTCTCTTACAACAACAGTTACCACACTTCGATACAGTGTGCGCCTTTTGAGGCACTTTACGGGCGCAAGTGTAGGTCTCCCATCTGTTGGACTGAGGTTGGGGATAGCCAACTAACAAGTCCCGAACTCGTGCACGAAACTTCTGAGAAGATAGTGCAAATTAGAAACCGGATGGCTGCTGCTCGGGATCGACAGAAAAGTTATGCTGATAAACGTAGAAAACCTTTGGAGTTCCAAGTTGGGGACAAGGTTTTGTTAAAGGTGTCACCTTGGAAAGGAGTGATACGCTTTGGAAAACGAGGGAAGTTGAACCCCCGATACGTTGGACCTTTCGAGATTGTCAAAAGGATTGGTCCGGTAGCTTACCAGCTAAATCTACCAGATGAACTCAGTGGAGTACACAATGTATTCCACGTCTCGAACTTAAAGAAATGCTTATCAGATACGACACTGGTAGTGCCACTGGAGGAGATCCAGGTGGACGATCAGCTACGGTTCGTAGAAGAATCAGTGGAGATTCTTGAGCAGGGCGTCAAGAAACTCAGACAAAGCACTATACCTATTGTTAAGGTACGGTGGAATTCCCGTCTAGGACCGGAATACACGTGGGAGCGCAGAGATCAGATGCGGCTCAAATACCCACACCTCTTTACTGAACCTGAACCTGTGCATAGATCAAATGCCGAACATAAAGCAGCTCACTCAAAATGAATTTCGGAGCGAAATTCCTTTCAACTTGGGGATGATGTGACATCCGGGAACCAAGCGTACACTTTTCTAGCTGGCTTTACTGTTTACTTGCTTTACTGTTTACTTGTTAAATTTCGGGACGAAATTCTTTTCAACTTGGGGATGATGTGATACCCCGCAAATTCAGGTTCTCACTTTAACTAAACTCTAGTTATGTTCCTTGCATTATACTTAACTAGGGTTAGCTAGATAGGACACACGTGCATTGTTGTGAGTTAATATCGGGTTACATGATTAGTGAACCTCGGACGTTGGTGAATAATGAATTTATGTATCTCTGTGATAATTGACAAACTTATGTGAAAACCATACGTGATTGTGTGAACCTAAACCGTATACGTTAATAAAACTCACTAAAAGTGGAGTATGAGGTTGATTAGGGTCTTAACGCATGGGGTTGCACTTGTTACGGTCCGAAATAACGAAAACGTCGAAGGATAACGCGTCGGGTGATGAAACGAGACACGCACGCGGGCCTCGGGCCTGTGAGCGGCCGCTCACATGGCCCGAGCGGCCGCTCGGTTTAATCTGACGGGTCTAAACCGCCTTTCACACCTATTTAAGCAACCTTAACCCCCATGCAACCCCTAAATTCAACCCTAATCGCCCCCTCACTTCCCCACACGAAATATTAACCCTAAAGCTCCTGCTAAGGCTCAAGATCATCAATTGGGAAGCTCCAAAGGCGCACGGTTGATCGAATCGAAGAGCCAAGGGTATAATCTTTGATTCCTTACACTTTTATCTTATGTTTTTGTTATAAAAATCATGTAACAAAGTTTGTCCAGGTCTGAAAGTTTTTAATAATCATTAAAACATGAAGTTTTTGAAGATTAAACGGATTAAACATAATAATAAACGATTAGTAACATCATAGGATACTTGTTGCGCAAGTTATTGATGTTTTGGTGTTCAAAGTTGTGATCTTTGCATGATTGGTAGTAGAATCTGATCAAAATAAGTATTAGTAATGTTGGGTAATGATTATTGATGATTGTTGATTGTTTTTATGCACCCGGTAGTTGATTAAAGTATGATTTAGGCGAAACTAAAATCTGGACAGAATGATTAGACGAACTTGTAGGAGCTGTAACACGACCTTAACATGATGATTTTGGTATCTTCTTTGCATGGTTGAATCAAAATTGGTCTTAGCTTTTCATAATGGGTAAAATCAAGTGTTTTGGACGTCGGTTGAGTCGTTTTTGGAATTTTCATTGAAAATAGGTCAGGTCAGAATTTCGGGTATCAAACTGAGTCAAATTTGAAACATCATAACTCAAGTTTTATAAATAGTTGGGTTGTGAAATATTTGCAGAAGGTTAATATTGGAGTAATATGAGTTTTCCAATTGGATTCATCCCGTTTGGATGAATACACAATTTTTGGGAATTTATTTACCAAACTGACATGTTTGGAAGGTTTTCTGAACATAGCTGTATTAGACGAATTTTCATTATTTTTGTGTTTGGATTTAAGACAAAACAAAAATATGTATTGTTAAGTGAATTCCAAAGAAAATTCAGTAAAAATTTGGGAGGTTAACTCACTGATTTGCTATTTTAAATAAATTCGTTTTGATGGCACACAATCTGTCCGGAAAACACAGATTGTGTATTATGTGCTTATGTGATTTATTTGAGATCTTAGGTGGTATTGAATTGACATGTAACTGAAGTACACTTGTCTGAGATACATACGGAATATAGAAACTAATTGTAACCAACACGTTCACCAACGAGTCCGTAGGGTTTACTATTTCATGTAGAATCACTAGGCGTCACATACACACTTTTGAACGTTTAAAACGCCTTGGACAAACGAGTTATGTGGTGTAGCGATATTACGCCTATACTCACTTAGTGACACTTATGTTAGGGTGTCGGTAGCATACTTTACTTGCGGTTCGGATTTCTTTTGCTTGCACATTAAGGTGAGTTTCACTACTCTTTTTCTTAAAAGCATGCGTCTCAGGTTGAGACAACTTACTTAACTTTTCTAGTCCAGTTTGGGACTACTCAGGTTTTGACTCCTTGTGTGGGTCGGGTTTTAACTCCTTATGTGGGTTGGGTTTTACGATTCCTTGTGTGGATCAGGTTTTCGGTCAGTTTAAAACTTATTGGTCCTTTGTAATCTAAACACTCTATCATTTAAAGTCCTTGCATATTATTGGGTTAATCGCTGGAGGCGAACGGGGTATTAGTTGATAGCGCTATTAGGTTGATGCAGCAACCTCATGTCTGAGGTGCTTGAGGCACGGGCATGAACTTCTGACCATAATTTCCGACTGGTGTTGATAGACGCCAGTCATTGAGGCAAATAACTATTTTCCTGAAGGTTTCCCAATAATTTTGTTTAGTTACATTGAGTGGGCTAGCTACCCCTGACACACTTAAACTGATAACTCTTTAACTTTTTGGGTCTGGATGACCTACGTTATTACTTGGTTACTTGGTTACGTGGTTTTGGAAACCAGTGCATTTTATACGTGTTTGCTTTACTTTGTGAACTCACCAGCTTTATGTTGACATACGATTTACATGCTTTTGCAGGTAGTTAGCTTCCGGTGCCAGGATTAGAAAGCACTGTACACTTCACTGCATTTGGGGTCTTGGGCATACACATAAATTACATATTATGCTTTTACATTTTCTTCCATATGGCTTTAATTTGGGCGCGTTGTTTTGCGCATGGTTTTCAAAAGATTTTAAATTTGGTTTACGCTTCCGCAGCATAACTAAACTTGTTTTTCGAAAACGAACTAAATGGTTTGGGCATTTAGAGTTCGTTCATGTGACTTATGGCTATGGGATCCTGGTTTGTCATGCGCCTCGCGGTATAAACCCCGCAGTGGAAATTTGAGGGCGTGACAGATTGGTACATATATGTACCAAATTAAGTGCACAACTAGCTTTTAGCTACATATATGTACAACATATGATTTCGGGAGATGTGTTATCTTCTAGTTCTAGACCAAATTCTAAACACGTCAACGGTGGGAACCCAGGGTTACACCAGGTGGCGCATTACTGGGAGTAGTATCCTAACAAATCTCGTGGATGAGGAAACAACAGTCGTACAGGGGAGAAAGCCCTTGCGAGCGTTGTGGCGCGCGTACACAGGAAAGGTGCACGATGTGCATGACGTGGTACCATTATACCGAATCAAATTCGAAGAAAGTCAAATACTGAGACTTATCATTTTTCACTGAGCAAGGAGACAATTAGTTTCTGTTCCTTGTTATTTGACCTTTCTTACTCCCATTTGGAACTCAGACGAGACTGGGTTACTCATATAGAATTTTATCCTTACTCTAACACATTTACGCCCTGCACGGGCAAGCGATACATGACATTTGTGTCACTGTTTCTCGTGAGTATATAGTAGATTCATGGGAACACATTAGATCGGGGCTTATTACACACACTCTTGGGGAGTTATGTAAGGCCTGCAATGTAGTGCAATATCTCAGAGGAAGACGAAACCTACTAGTGACTGACAGTCACGATTAGAGGAACGAGTAGAGCTGACCACTAAGCTGGCTTACATAGGACTGGAGAAAGAGACTGTACGTGATAAGATCCATATAACACTAACATCAAGAAAGAGGAAGAAGAAGGGATGGAAGGGGGGACCTGAGCAGGACGAGCACATGGAAAGTGTGGATGAAGGATCTACTATCTAAGACAGAGCGTGGCAACGATTGGCTCTTACCTTTTCTTACCTATCTTTTCTTTCCTTTCCCTTTGTTAACTTAGATAAGACTGAGTTCTTATGATCAACGATAGGGTGGTTAAGGCCCTCATAAAGATCTATTTTGCTAAATCATTCTTTTCCCCTGACTTCCACGTTTGCACTTTCTTATACCTTGAACGTACATGCCACAACAACGACAGCCTGCCATCGTATTTTCAAGCCTTTTATTGGTTGTAAACCTAGATAACTCCAACGGAACTGAAGGAGACCGTCTGATTGCTTCGATAGTATAAGTCTTTGCCATGTGCATTTGCCCCAGGCAGGATGGGGTAATGTATGCTACATGCACACTCAATGGGTTACAGATACTTGGATGGAGAACGTAACACCCTGTGATGAAACCTAGAAATTTGTTATATAAGGACAGATGGGTCTGAGATCGACGTCTACACTACCAAGCTACAGGAGTTAGATACTTCGTGCTCGAATCTAATTAACCAACTTTTCCAGCGGATCGAATTTCATACCAAAAGGGTGGGTCCCTTAGATTCGTGGCTTGGCCACTGTAGCTCACCTACCCAGAATCTAACAAATCGTTCATTCTGGCTCGTAAACACACGGATTAGGCTGTTGAGCATGGTACTTTTCCGAAGCATGGAGCTTCATCTTCTACTTTTGGTGATAGCAAGAGAACGTGGAATAGTGTGAGGTACAAGTCCTTCAACAAACAATGACCACAACGGTAACAACAACAATGGGGCTCGTGGAATAGCAATTGTGATTGGCTCTGGGGAAGCTAGGACTGATAACAATGTCGTGATGGTTACGACACTCTTGCTTCTATTTTATATGATACTGGTGCAAACTATAGTTTTGTGTCATCAAAACTTAGCAAACAACTAGGGATGGTTCCTACTTTTCTTGATACCCCGTACACCATAGAGTTAGCTGATGGAAAGCCTGTGGAGGTAACCCATATTCATCGTGACTGTAACCTCGAGTTGGATGGGCAATTGTTTGCCATCAACATTCTACCTATCACCCTTGGAAGCTTTGATCTCGTGGTTGGCATGGACTGGTTGTCCAAGCAACACGCTGAAATTCTCTGTCAGGAGAAGATTGTTCGTATTCCCCCTCCCAAGTGGAGAACTTTTATCTATACAGGGTGATCGTGGTGGTGCCATGGTGGGCATCATCTCCTATCTAAAGGCCCAGAAGTGTATTCGTAAGGGCTGTCCAGCCATTTTGGCTAACATATCAGATACTCGAGCTGAAACTGAAATCAAGATTGAGGACATCCTAGTGGTCCGAGATTTCCCAGAGGAATTACCTGGACTTCCACCTGTTCGTCAAGTGGAGTTCCAGATTGATCTTGCGCCGGGAGCAGCTCCAATTGAATGCGCACCATACCGCCTAGCACCAGGCGAACTTCAAGACTATCTACCCAATTCCAAGAGCTATTGGGTAGGGGTTCCATTAGACCTAGTTCTTCGCCATGGGGAGCTCCAGTTCTGGTTGTTAAGAAGAAAAATGGGAGTTTCCGCATGTGTATTGATTATCGAGAGTTGAACAAAGTGACGATTAAGAACCACTACGCTTTGCCTCGTAATGATGACTTGTTCGACCAACTGCAAGGGTCGAGTTTCTATTCTATGATTGACTTGAGGTCAGGATACCATCAGCTGAGAGTCGGAGAGGAGGATGTGGCGAAGACAGCCTTTCGAACTCGTTATGGACATTATGAGTTTTTGGTGATGCCATTTGGATGCACCGGCTGTGTTCATTGTTCCGATGAACCATGTGTGCAAGCCCTATTTGGACAAATTCGTCATAGTGTTCATAGATGACATACTGATTTACTCCAAGAGCAGGGAAGAGCGCGAGCAACACCTGCAGCTGATCTTGGAACTTTTGAGAAATGAGCAGTTGTATGCAAGATTCTCTAAATGTGACTTTTGGATTCGAGAAGTCAAATTTTTGGACATGTGGTCAACGAGGCAGGAATACATGTTGATCCTGCCAAGATTGATGCTATTAAAAAGTGGGAGGCTCCTAAAACTCCTACTGAGGTGCGCCAGTTTCTTGGTCTCGCGGGATACTATCGCAGATTCATTGAGGGATTCTCTAAGATCACTCAAACTCTCACCGCCTTGACACAGAAGGGCATTACCTATAAGTGGAGAGATACCTAAGAATCTGGTCAAAACTTTGCAGTGCACCGATACTATCGCTACCTAAGGGAACAGAGGACTTTGTGGTGTACTGTGATGCGTCTATCCAAGGGTTAGGATGTGTGTGCTAATGCAGCGTGATAAGGTGATCGCGTGTGCTTCACGTCAATTGAAGGTTCATGAGAAGAATTACACCACCCATGACTCGGAACTGGGAGCAGTGGCCTTTGCTCTAAAGATCTGGAGGCATTATCTCTATGGGACGAAGTGTACGATCTTCACTGACCACAAGAGCCTCCAACACATATTCGATCAAAAGGAGCTGAACATGCGACAGCGTCGATGGGTCGAGCTTCTGAACGATTACGACTGTGCCATCAAGTACCACCCAGGGAAAGCTAACGTAGTAGCTGATGCCCTCAGTCGGAAGGAAACGAAACCTAAACGGGTGCGAGCCTTACAACTTACCATTCATTCTAATCTTCCTCATAAGATACGTGAAGCCCAGGGCGAGGCCTTGAAAGGAGAAAACATCAAGCTTGAAACTTTACATGGTGCGGATAAGCACTTGGAACTGAAGACAGATGGTCTTCAATACTTTATGAATCGAGTCTGGATACCACGCTTTGGGGATCTCAAATAACTGGTGCTCGATGAAACTCACACATCTCGATATTCGGTACATCCTGGTTCGGACAAGATGTACCAAGATCTTAAAACTCTTTACTGGTGGCGAAACATGAAAGCTGAAATAGCCACTTATGTTAGTAAGTGCTTGACTTGCGCGAAGGTTAAGATTGAATATCAGAAACCTTCAGGCCTACTCCAGCAATCTGAAATCTCTATGTGGAAATGGGACAGGATTTCTATGGATTTTATTACAAAGCTTCCTAGAACGCCAACGGGCCATAACATGATTTTGGTTATCGTGGATCGTTTAACCAAATCGGCACACTTTTTGGCAATAAAGGAAACGGACTCGCTGGAGAAACTAGCAAATCTCTACGTCAAGGAGGTAGTCTCTAGGCATGGGGTGCCTACTTCTATTATATTGATCGCGATGCGCGATTCACTTCTCATTTTTGGACTACTCTCCAAAACGCTTTGGGAACTCGCTTAGATATGAGCACAGCCTATCACCCACAGACGGATGGACAGAGTGAACGTACCATCCAAACATTGGAGGATCTGCTATGAGCATGCGTGATGGATTTTGGAAACAGTTGGGATAAGCACTTGCCTTTGATTGAATTCTCGTATAACAACAGCTACCACACTTCTATACAGTGTGCACCTTTTGAGGCACTTTATGGACGCAAGTGTAGGTCTCCTATCTGCTGGACTGAGGTTGGGGATAGCCAGCTAACAGGTCCCGAACTCGTGCACGAAACTTCTGAGAAGATAGTGCAAATCAGAAACCGGATGGTTGCTGCTCGAGATCGACAGAAAAGCTACGCTGATAAGCGTAGGAAACCTTCGGAGTTCCAGGTTGGGGACAAGATTCTATTGAAGGTGTCACCTTGGAAGGGGTGATACGCTTTGGAAAACGGGGAAAGTTGAACCCACGATACGTTGGACCATTCGAGATTGTCAAAAGGATTGGTCCGGTAGCTTACAGGTTAAATCTGCCTAATGAACTTAATGGGGTACACGATGTACTCCACGTATCAAATATAAAGAAATGCCTGTTGGATACAACACTGATGGTGCCACTGGAGGAGATCCAGGTGGACGGACGGCTACGGTTCATGGATGAACCAGTGGAGATTCTTGAGCAGCGCGTCAAGAAACTCAAACAAAACACTATACCTATTGTTAAGGTACGATGGAATTCCCGTCTAGGACCGGAATATACGTGGGAGCGCAGAGATCGAATGCGGCTCAAATATCCACACCTCTTTACTAAACCTGAACTTTTGCATAGATCAAACACTAAACATAAAGCAGCTCGCTGAAAGTGAATTTCGGGGCGAAATTTCTTTCAACTTGGGGATGATGTGACATCCGGGAACCAAGCGCACACTTTTCTAGCTGGCTTTATTGTTTACTTGCTGAATTTCGGGACGAAATTCTTTTCAACTTGGGGATGATGTGATACCCCGCAAATTCAGGTTCTCACTTTAACTAAACTCTAGTTACGTTCCTTGCATTATACTTAACTAGGGTTAGCTAGATAGGACACACATTGCATTGTTGTGAGTTAATAACTGAATACATGATTAGTGAACCTCGGACGTTGGTGAATAATGAAGTATAATAATAATGAGTAAACTAATTTGGATTGATTGCGATTACGTGTCTATGTGACATTCGATGAACTTATGTGAAAACCATACGTGATTGTGTGAACCTAAACCGAATACGTTAATAAAATCATTAAAGGTGGATCATTAGGTTGATTAGGGTCTTAACGCATGGGGTTGCACTTGTTACGGTCCGAAATAACGAAAACGTCGAAGGAAAACGCGTCAGGTGACGAAACGAGCCACCCACGCGGGCCAAGGGCCTGTGAGCGGCCGCTCACAGGGCCCGAGCGGCCGCGCGAAATAGCCTGACGGGTCTTAACCCCCTCAAACTCCTATTTAAACACTCTTAAGCCCCATGCAACCTCTAAACTCAACCCTAATCGCCCCTTACTGCCCCTTACGAATTATAAACCCCAAACAACCTGCAAAGGCTCAAGATCATCGATTGGGAAGCTCCAAAGGCGTTCGGTTTATTGTATCGAAGAGCTAGGGGTATAATCTTTAATCCTTTACGCTTTAATCTTATTTTTATGTTATAAAATCATATAACAAGGTTTGTCCAGGTCTGAAAGCTTTTGATAATTATTAAAACTTGAGGATTTTGAAGATTAAACGAATTAAACATGATGATAGGCGATTAGTAATATCATAGGTTACTTGTTGCGCAAGTTGTTGAAGTTTTGATCATTAAAGTTGTAATCTTTGCATGAATAATGATAGAATCTGATCACAATAGGTATTAGGAATGTTTGGTAATGGTTATTGATGATTATTAGGTGTTATTGATTGATAATATGCAACTAGGGTTTGATATAATTGATAATATTGCATGATTAGAATCTGGACAGAATCTGAATGTCGACTTGTAGGGTCTGTTTCGTGGCTTGAAAATAATTGTTTTGATCGATTATTTGCATGAATAGATTTTACATGATCTTAGCTTTTTAGAATGGGCAAAATCATCTGATTTGGATGTCGTTTGATATGTTTTTGGAATTTTCTTTGATTAAAGGTCATGTCAGATTTTCGGATTAACAAACTGAGTCAACTTTAAACAATCATAACTCGAGTTTTACAAGGAATTAAGTTATGAAATTTGGACAGTAGGTTAACATTGGAATAACTTGGCTTTTCCAAGTGGATTCATCCCGTTTGGATGAATACACGATTTTTGGGATTTTTCTACTAACCTGACCTGCTGTAGAAACTTTTTGGACATATCTGTGATGTACGATTTTTCATGATTTTTGTGTTTGGTTTTGAGACAAAACAAAAATATGGGTTATCAAATGAATCCCAAATAATATTCAGTAAAAATTTGGGAGTTTAATTAGTTTGTTAAGTATTTTAAACAAATTAGTTTTCATGACGCATAATCTGTCCTAAAAACGCAGATTGTGTATTATGTGTTTATGTGACTATTTGGAGTCCTATGTGGTATGTTATTGACATGAACTTGAATGAACACTTATATGAGATGCATAGGAAGTGTACAACTGATGGTAACCAACATATTCAACAACGGGTCCGTAGGGTTTACTTATGCATGTAGAACCACTAGGCGTCACTTATACGATTTTGAACAATTAAACGTCTTGGACAAACGGGTTATATGGTGTAATGGTATTACACATATACTCACTTAGTGACACATGTACTAGGGAGTCGGTAGCACACCCTACTGTGGAGTTTGGATTTATTTGCTTGCACACTAAGGTGAGTTTCACTATTCTTTTCTCAAAAGCACGCGTCTCGGGTTTGAGACAACTTACAAAACGTTTTCTAGTCTGGTTTGGGACTACTTTTACATCTCGGGTTATGAGATGCTTTGACTCCTTGTGTGGGTCGGTTTTACGATTCCTTGTGTGGATCGGGTTTTTGATCAGTTTAAAACTTATTGGTCCTTTGTGAACTAAACACTCTATCATTTGGAAAGTCCTTGAATATTATTGGGTTAATCGCTGGAGGCGAGCGGGGTATTAGTTGATAGCGCTATTAGGTTATGCAGCAACCTCATGTCTGAGGTGCTTGAGGCACGGGCATGAACTTCTGACCACATTTGAGAACTGGTGTTGATAGACACCAGTTATTGAGGCAAACTATTACATTACTGAAGGTGTCCCAATAATTCTGTTTAGTTGCAATGAGTGGGTTAGCTACCCCTGACACGCTTAAACTAATGATACTTGAACATTTTGGTCTGGAGGACCTACGCTTTTACTTGGTTACGTGGTTTTGGAAACCAGCGCATTTACTTACTCATTTTCTTTACTTAGTGAACTCACCAACATTGTTTGTTGACCCACGATATACATGCTGTTTGTCACACCCTCAAATTCCACGTGCGGGGTTTTACCGCGAGGCGCGTGACACACCAGGATCTCAGTCAACGATCACAATAAACATACAACAAACATGCATTCATAAATATATTTAAAACCAAAATATCATGCTTTGAGCTGTAAACCAGCAGCGGAAGCATTCTTGTTTACAACCAAAAGACATATCATTGTTTACAAAACATTGTTTAATATGCTTCAAAATATTAGACGCTGTGCATGACTCCGTGCGCCTAGCCCATTGACTGCTACCTTAGCGACCTGAGAAAACATGCCAAAAATGTCAACATATAATGCTGGTGAGTTCACAGGTTTTCTTTTATAAAGTGTTGTTATAAGTTGTGAAGATCATATCCGTTACTACTAGGTTATAAGAACGTTAGCTAGACGTTAAGTGTTTGTTTACTACTGCGGATGGGAACCCATTACTATACGTTTATAAGTTGTTGAAGCTTGCCCAGCAGTTTTGGCTATAACCGATGCCTCAGCGAGCCAGTAATAAGAGACAATATGCACCCGCCCGGCCCAGCCGTCGAGTGGGGTTTGTGAGGCCCAATAGATCTATCCACATTTCCCCCGTTGTGCATCCCCGCACATTCATGGTTTCCCCCCGGGACTTTCCATAAAAAGCCGCATAGTATATGTAAAGTAACCATAGTATAACATGATCTTTAATAAAGTAAGTAAGTAGCATGTTTCTCCCCCGAAAGTAAAATGGTAAAAGTGGGGCTGTGAAACTCACCTCGGATTGCGTTACTTGAAAACAGTTAAGTAATTATGTTATGATAGCCCCAAATAGCGGCGACCTATCATAAGATGTGTATAAGTATCGGACTAATAACCCGCAGGCTAACTAGTCCCCGAATGTCCAGACCGTGACCATAAACGTTTGAAAACATCTTTAACTGTTAAAACGACCGTGCCAGACAAGACCCGACGTCCCATTGGTGACCCGACATCCCACGTGTTAGGTAAATGCAAGACATCATGCAACACATGCAATTAAACATTCAATACGCGCAGTAGTTCACCTAGTCTAGCATAATGTCCGATTAACGCATAATCAGGTCCGAACACGTGTTACTAAGTCATTGGGTACATCCCGGGGTTCCTATCATGTTCTTAGGCGTCAAATCATGTTCCGGGATGTTAAAATATACATATAACAGCATTATACGCGATTAGGCATCAAACTAGCATTTAAGATTGTAATCACCTGAACATTAAGCATTTAGGATTGTAATTGCCTAAACATTAAGCATTTAGGATTGTAATTGCCTAAACATTAAGCATTTAGGATTGTAATCGCCTAGCATTAGGCATTTAGGATTGTACTCGCCTAACATTAAGCATTTAGGATTGTATTTGCTGGTTGTTGAGGTAAATAGGCCTCTATTCGCCTATATATAGGCGATTAGGGTTTGTATTCGCCTAAACATTAGGCATTTAGAAGCCTACTCGCCTGAAGCCTCATGCGAGTAGGATCCTACTCGCCTCTGCAGTTCTGTAATGCAATTTCGCGCGCCGAACACTCCAAATCAGATCCGAAACATGTAAAAACACCCAATGTCAAAACTAAACTATTAACCAACCCTTTCCAAGCAAAAACCCCCAATTTATCTCTGCTCAAACGGGCTCGGTGCGATTATTTCCAAAAATGGCAAATACTAGGTTTCATTAACTAACCTTATCTTTCCCTATATGGAAACAATCAGATTTCATCTCCTACAAGTTGCAATTCATCATCTCTATGTTATATCATCATCCTAGCATGATTTCTAACCATAAACAAGCAATGAATCACATCATACATCCTATTCTTCAAGAATTACCCAAATGGGTCAAAATGGATACTTGCACCTAAACATCATAACAAGGACTTAAACTCATAGATAATCATCCTAACAACACCTACACATCAGAAGTACAACAAATTCATGGAAACATTCATGTCATAATCATCAACAATCATCATATGCACAAATACTTCACATATAGCAAGTATTATGGTGTAGACTTGTTTTAGAACTCTTTTCAAAGGGTTTTAAAGACACAAACTTAGCAAAACAAGGTCTGGACTTTTGGGGGAACCAAAACAATAACATTACAAAGGTGTAGGATGAAGAACACACCTTGGATTCTATCAAAGAAGGGTGTATAAGCTTGGTGATGGTGTGTTTTGAGGCAAAGCAAGTTCCAAAGGTGTTTCAAGGTGTGTGGGAGGCTTAGGATCAGTTAGGGTTGCACAAATGGTGTTTGGGGAGTCAAGGGTTCTATTTATAGGTGTTTTGACCCGTGCACAACCCTTTAAGCGAGTAGAAGACCAGATTAGGCGAGTAGGGATCCTACTCGCCTATACTCATGCGAGTAGGGGTCCTACTCGCCCCAAGCCTTCCTCTAATCGCCTCAGAAGTGGCGATTAGGAGTTCCCAGACTCCTAATCGCCTATAGGGTGCTGGAATGGGTTTTTGGCGCGTTAAACACTATTTTAACACATATAAACACGTATTCACATACCGACAAGTCACATAATGATTTCAAACATATAATGTATGATAACTAACACGTTTACATCCGTTCACCAATTCCCGGGACTCGAGACTCATGTGTGCGTTAAACCCGGCGATTCTACGAATCACCAATCCTTGTACACATGGTTATGGACCGACTCCCGATGACCCCATGGATCATCGTAACGACTCCCGATGATTCCCAGAATCATCGTACCGACTCGACTGACCCCGTTAAGTACGTAATATGTATGACTCGCTAAGGTAGATGTTAGGATCTGAGTTTGTTTGTTTTGATTATGTTTAACTAAATATGATAGATATGAAATGAATATAGAATGAAAGTGCAACGGAATAATAAACTGTTAATCAAAACAAGAGAGTAAATGTTTTCAGATCGAAAGCTTTCATTAATCCAAAAGATTACAATCGTACAAATACTCCCCCTCAGCCTGATCACACAGTGTTTGTCTGAGAGAATGTTTGTGTGTGTGATGCAATAGAACAGTACAAGCACTGTTCTATTTATAGACAGACTCAAAGCACTGATGACCTAGGCTGACGTCACCTAAGACAGTGACCTCTAACAGAATAACAAACATAAACATCTGCCTATTACAAACTACTGTTACATTGAAAGCACTGATATTAAACATCTGTTGAAGATAAACTCTGATGGTCTTGTATCCACTGCTGGAGCCTAAGTGCTGTTGGTTCCAGCAGTGCTTTGGTCTTCAGTACTTGTATCAGCAGTTGTTCTTCATCAGACCTTTGGTCAGCAGTTGTTCTTCATCAGTTGTTTACTCAGCAGTTCTTTGTATCAGCAGTTGTTGAGCAGTTGTTTGGATAGAACAGTAGTTAGGGTCAGCAGTCTTTTAGGAGAAGTAAGTTGTAAAGACTGTTTATTCAAGGATCAAACTGATAGCATGTTTTGGCTTTCTAATCATCTGTTCTTCTCCAGGTCAGCAGACCCAACACTTACTAGTTTAGTCAACGTTACTAACCTGAGTTTGCCGGGTGTCACATCATCCCCCTGTTGAAAGAATTTTCGTCCCGAAAATTGTCCAAGGCCAAAAAGGAAGAGACGAAAGAGAAGAAAAATTTTCCGGTTGCCACATCATCCCCCTGTTGAAAGGAATCTCGACCCGAGATTCATTCAGCTTCAGCAGAGACATGCCTTGATTCGAACGCGCGTTTAGGAAATAAATGGGGATACTTAGCCTTCATTTGATCTTCCCGTTCCCACGTGAACTCCGGTCCACGATTTGAGTTCCAACGGACTTTAACAATGCGGATTTTACTCCGGCGAAGGCTACGAATTTTATAGTCAAGAATTTCAACCGGTTCCTCCACAATACGCAGACGATCATCCACCTTGATCTCTTCGAGAGGAACAACCAAAGATTCATCCGCCAAACACTTCTTCAGATTAGAGACATGGAAGACATTATGAACATTACTGAGTTCAGCTGGCAGATCAAGCCTGTATGCTACCGGTCCAATCCATTCCAGAATTGCGAACGGTCCCACATACCGAGGATTCAATTTGCCCCGCTTCCCAAAACGTATAACGCCCTTCCACGGAGATACCTTCAACAAAACCCTGTCGCCAACCTCAAACTCCAAAGGCTTGCGACGCCGATCGGCATAGCTCTTTTGACGATCCCGAGCCGCTGCCATGCGGTTACGGATTTGTACAATCTTCTCGGAAGTCTCGTACACAAGTTCTGGGCCGGTGAGTTGACTCTCACCCACCTCGGCCCAACAAAGAGGAGACCGGCATTTCCGCCCGTAAAGAGCCTCGAACGGAGCTGCCTTGATGCTAGAATGGTAACTATTGTTGTAGGAGAATTCCACCAACGGTAGATGACTCTCCCACCCCTTGACAAAATCAATCACACATGCTCGGAGCATGTCTTCTAGCGTTTGGATTGTCCGCTCACTTTGACCGTCAGTTTGCGGATGATAGGCTGTGCTCATGTCTAACTGAGTACCCAGAGCCTTGTGCAAGGATTTCCAGAAGTTAGAGGCGAACCGAGGATCACGATCAGAAATAATAGAGACAGGCACCCCGTGCCGAGAGACCACTTCCTTGAGATATAACCGTGCCAAACGCTCGAGGCCATCGGTTTCTTTGATAGCGAGGAAGTGCGCAGACTTTGTCAACCTATCAACAATCACCCAGATCATGTCACAACCACTGGGCGATTTCGGGAGTTTGGTCACAAAGTCCATCATAATCCGCTCCCACTTCCACTCGGGAATTTCAGGCTGTTGCAGAAGGCCGGACGGCTTTTGATATTCAATCTTGACCTTGGCACAGGTCAAGCACTTGCTCACGTACGAAGCCACGTCCGCCTTCATGTTCGGCCACCAATAAAGTATCTTTAGGTCTTGATACATCTTATCGGAGCCAGGGTGAATAGAGTACCGGGACTTGTGGGCTTCATCAAGGACGAGCTCCCGCAAGCCCCCAAATAAAGGGACCCAAATACGTTCAGCGAAATAGTGTAGGCCATCGGACCTGAGCTCAAGGTGGCTATCAGCACCGTGCATAATTTCAGCTTTAAGGTTTTCCTCCTTCAAAGCTTCTTGCTGCGCCGAACGGATTCGATCAGGTAAGCCGGAATGGATGGTGAGCTGAAGAGCTCGAACACGACGAGGTTTAGCCGTTTCCTTCCTGCTCAAGGCGTCTGCGACCACATTCGCCTTGCCAGGATGGTATTTAATAGCGCACTCGTAATCATTAAGAAGCTCGACCCAGCGTCGCTGTCTTATATTCAACACCTTCTGATCAAAGATATGCTGGAGGCTCTTGTGATCGGTGTAGATAGTGCACTTGGTACCGTACAAGTAATGCCTCCAAATCTTTAAAGCAAAGACTATAGCACCCAATTCCAAATCATGGGTGGGGTAGTTTTTCTCATGAACTTTGAGCTGACGAGAAGCATAGGCGATGACCTTCTCGCGCTGCATCAATACACAACCGAGACCCCGGATGGAAGCGTCGCAATAAACCACAAAATCGTCCGTGCCTTCCGGCAAGGATAAGATAGGAGCAGAACAGAGTTTAGCCTTTAACATCTGGAAGGCTGACTCTTGCGAATCACCCCAGTCGAACTTCTTGTCCTTCTGGGTAAGCGAGGTGAGGGGTTGAGCGATCTTCGAAAATCCCTCGATAAAACGACGATAAAAACCTGCAAGGCCTAGGAATTGCCGCACCTCAGATGGCGTCTTTGGTGCTTCCCAGTCTTTAATGGCTTCAATCTTAGCTGGGTCAACGTGAATTCCTTTCTCATTAACTACATGACCAAGGAACTGGACTTCACGCAACTAGAAGCTACACTTAGAAAACTTGGCGTACAACTGCTCCCGCCTCAGGAGTTCCAAAACAAGACGCAAGTGTTCCTGGTGGTCCACCTCGTTCTTGGAATAAACTAGAATATCATCAATGAAGACAATCACGAACTTATCAAGATAAGGCTTACAAACACGGTTCATCAGATCCATAAAAATGGCCGGTGCATTGGTGAGACCAAAAGGCATGACCAAGAATTCGAAATGGCCATAGCGAGTTCGAAAGGCGGTCTTCGGAATGTCAGCTTCTTGAACCCTCAACTGATGGTACCCCGATCTCAAATCGATCTTCGAGTAGAAACTAGAACCCTGAAGCTGGTCAAATAAGTCATCGATGCGAGGAAGAGGATAATTCTTGATGGTAACCTTGTTCAATTCCCGGTAGTCGATACACATTCGTAGGCTTCCGTCCTTCTTCTTGACAAACAGAATAGGGGCTCCCCACGGGGACGAACTAGGTCGGATGAAACCCTTCTCTAATAGCTCCTGCAACTGGTTAGACAACTCCTGCATCTCGGGAGGTGCAAGACGATATGGGGCTCGGGCAATAGGGGCCGCACCTGGAGCAAGTTCAATACCGAATTCGACCTGACGATAAGGCGGAAGACCAGGTAAGTCTTCAGGAAATACATCGGGAAAATCATGGACAACAGAAATATCTTCGATCTTCTTCTCTTCCTCAGACGAAACCGAAAAAAGTGCCAGAATGGCAGAATACCCCTTCCGAAGATACTTATAGGCTTTCATACACGAAATGATACTCAACGGGACCCCGCTCTTCTCACCGTGCACCAACAGAATTTCTCCATCAGGGAGAGGAAGTCGAATGACTTTATCAAAACAAACGATCTCAGCATGATACAAAGACAACCAATCCATACCCACGACAACATCGAAACTACCCAAGGACACCGGCATAAGATCAATAGGAAAGGAATAACCCGACAACTCAAGGTGACACTCCCTAAGGACGTGCGTCGCCTCGACTTTCTTACCATCAGCCAATTCTATCAAGTACTTAGCCTCTAAAGGTGTAGGTACCCTATCAAGCAATTGGCTAAACCCAAGAGATATAAAACTCTTATCGGCACCAGAATCGAATAAAACCGTAGCATAGCGATTATCGAGAAGAAACGTACCAGTAACAGTGTCAGGATCCTGTCGAGCCCCGCTCGAACCAATCACGAAGGCGCGAGCATTCCTGCCTCCGCCCCCATTGTTTCCATTACCCGATCCGTTCTTCCCGGCTTCACCCTGTTTCAACTTGGGGCATTCATGCTTGTAGTGACCAAGTTCACCACAATTGTAGCACCCCTGTTTACCCTGGTTTCCCTGGGGAGCAGCAACATGAGGAGCCGGAGTAGGTGTAGCAGGAGGGTTCCGGTTACCCTGAAGATTAACCCTGCAGTCTTGAGCCACATGCCCGGCCTTGTTGCACCGGCGACACTGGTTCTTGTCGCAACGACCAGTATGATGAAACCAGCATCGTTCACACTTCGGCAACCTCCCCTGATAACCCCCCGTTTTCTGTTCAGACGACGATCCCCCAATATCAGACTTCCTCACCTGCTGAGGCTGAGCCGAACTCGAGCCTTTCCCCACAGCTTCCCACTTCCGCTTGTTACTCTCAGGAGCCTTCACAGTAGCGCCTCGAGGAGGCAAGACCCATTCAGCCACCTTCATGTTGGTCAGCCTGTGAGCCGACCGAACCACCTCAGAATAAACAGTGAGATTACCTGCAGCAACCAACCCTGCAATCTCCGGTACCAACCCAGCGACATAGTGTTCAATCCTCCTGTATTCGGGTGCGTGCAGATCAGGGCACAACACCGCCAACTCATTATGCCTAGCAGTGTAAGCTTCAATCTCGGACCCCACCATCTTATGATTCCAGACTTCGTGCTCAAGTTTCTGGATCTCGTCCCTCAGACAGTACTCGTTTTTCAACAACTGAATGAACTCTGTCCAGGGCATAGCGTGGGCTTCCCCAATACCCATAGTCTGGGTGGTGGAGTTCCACCAAGTCAGAGCTTGACCCTCCAGGGTCGCAGAAGCATATTTCACCCGGTCGCCTTCCGGGCAACTGCACATCGAGAAAACCGATTCAATTTTCTCCAACCAGCGGAGCAGTCCCACTGCCCCTTCAGTGCCACTAAAGTTGTGGGGCTTGCAATCCATAAACTTTTTGTAAGAGCACTGGGGTGGAGGGGGATTGACAGCACCACCTGGAACAGACACACAGGTGAGAATCAAGAAAAGGTACAGTACCCAAGGACAAGATAGAATAGGTGAGAATCGACGTACCACCCATAGCATTATGAGCAGTCTGGAATGCAGCCAAAGCAATATTCACATGCTGCTGCATCAGGTTATCCAACTCCGCTTGGGTCATATTAATGTTCCCACGGCCACCGCCGCCAGCACGACCGCCAGCACGGCCGCCTCTGCGACCTCCACGTGCTCCCGACATCTTCTGTCACAACATGAAACAAAAGATTTAGGCTTGCCCGTGGTATAACCCAGTAGGAATTTCGAGAAACTAGACCGAGCCCAGTTCGGGTCCATCCGTTCCAGCCCAAAGTCCGCCAGGGATCCCATGCATCACAGTTTATAATCTCGTGTGCACCCGACATGATAAACTGTTCTACATGGTCCTCCAGGCGTGCTTTAAGTTTGAAGTTCAAGTCACCGAACACTAGCGCCCAATCATGGTATTATCATAAGTATAAGTATGAGATAGTATGCATAAGAACGAGCGTGTCCATTAGGGCATAGAAGGGAGATGTCCAAATCCCTGGACAGATCTCAAGAGTACGCCGAAGCTACCCCAATGTACACCGTCGTCAAGAAGGTTTAATAGTATATCGTTCGCCATCGAGTTACAGTAAAGATGAGTCAAGAAATGGGATGATAAAGAGTAAACAGATGATGTAGCGTAGAAGATGGTGACACCGACACCCCCGACTAGTCATGTCATTACCCACTTGTTAAGACTCGACTATTTGTGACCGTCTAGTGTGTGCGACTCAGTTATAGACTAGACTCTACATGCAGTCCTAGTTCACTATAACCGTTGTCTCTGATACCAATCTGTCACACCCTCAAATTCCACGTGCGGGGTTTTACCGCGAGGCGCGTGACACACCAGGATCTCAGTCAACGATCACAATAAACATACAACAAACATGCATTCATAAATATATTTAAAACCAAAATATCATGCTTTGAGCTGTAAACCAGCAGCGGAAGCATTCTTGTTTACAACCAAAAGACATATCATTGTTTACAAAACATTGTTTAATATGCTTCAAAATATTAGACGCTGTGCATGACTCCGTGCGCCTAGCCCATTGACTGCTACCTTAGCGACCTGAGAAAACATGCCAAAAATGTCAACATATAATGCTGGTGAGTTCACATGTTTTCTTTTATAAAGTGTTGTTATAAGTTGTGAAGATCATATCCGTTACTACTAGGTTATAAGAACGTTAGCTAGACGTTAAGTGTTTGTTTACTACTGCGGATGGGAACCCATTACTATACGTTTATAAGTTGTTGAAGCTTGCCCAACAGTTTTGGCTATAACCGATGCCTCAGCGAGCCAGTAATAAGAGACAATATGCACCCGCCCGGCCCAGCCGTCGAGTGGGGTTTGTGAGGCCCAATAGATCTATCCACATTTCCCCCGTTGTGCATCCCCGCACATTCATGGTTTCCCCCCTGGGACTTTCCATAAAAAGCCGCATAGTATATGTAAAGTAACCATAGTATAACATGATCTTTAATAAGTAAGTAAGTAGCATGTTTCTCCCCCGAAAGTAAAATGGTAAAAGTGGGGCTGTGAAACTCACCTCGGATTGCGTTACTTGAAAACAGTTAAGTAATTATGTTATGATAGCCCCAAATAGCGGCGACCTATCATAAGATGTGTATAAGTATCGGACTAATAACCCGCAGGCTAACTAGTCCCCGAATGTCCAGACCGTGACCATAAACGTTTGAAAACATCTTTAACTGTTAAACCGACCGTGCCAGACAAGACCCGACGTCCCATTGGTGATCCGACATCCCACGTGTTAGGTAAATGCAAGACATCATGCAACACATGCAATTAAACATTCAATACGCGCAGTAGTTCACCTAGTCTAGCATAATGTCCGATTAACGCATAATCAGGTCCGAACACGTGTTACTAAGTCATTGGGTACATCCCGGGGTTCCTATCATGTTCTTAGGCGTCAAATCATGTTCCGGGATGTTAAAATATACATATAGCAGCATTATACGCGATTAGGAATCAAACTAGCATTTAAGATTGTTTTTACCTGAACATTAAGCATTTAGGATTGTAATTGCCTAAACATTAAGCATTTAGGATTGTAATTGCCTAAACATTAAGCATTTAGGATTGTAATCGCCTAGCATTAGGCATTTAGGATTGTACTCGCCTATCATTAAGCATTTAGGATTGTATTTGCTGGTTGTTGAGGTAAATAGGCCTCTATTCGCCTATATATAGGCGATTATGGTTTGTATTCGCCTAAACATTAGGCATTTAGAAGCCTACTCGCCTGAAGCCTCATGCGAGTAGGATCCTACTCGCCTCTGCAGTTCTGTAGTGCAATTTCGCGCGCCGAACACTCCAAATCAGATCCGAAACATGTAAAAACACCCAATATCAAAACTAAACTATTAACCAACCCTTTCCAAGCAAAAACCCCCAATTTATCTCTGCTCAAACGGGCTCGGTGCGATTATTTCCAAAAATGGCAAATACTAGGTTTCATTAACTAACCTTATCTTTCCCTATATGGAAACAATCAGATTTCATCTCCTACAAGTTGCAATTCATCATCTCTATGTTATATCATCATCCTAGCATGATTTCTAACCATAAACAAGCAATGAATCACATCATACATCCTATTCTTCAAGAATTACCTAAATGGGTCAAAATGCATACTTGCACCTAAACATCATAACAAGGGCTTAAACTCATAGATAATCATCCTAACAACACCTACACATCAGAAGTACAACAAATTCATGGAAACATTCATGTCATAATCACCAACAATCATCATATGCACAAATACTTCACATATAGCAAGTATTATGGTGTAGACTTGTTTTAGAACTCTTTTCAAAGGGTTTTAAAGACACAAACTTAGCAAAACAAGGTCTGGACTTTTGGGGAACCAAAACAATAACATTACAAAGGTGTAGGATGAAGAACACACCTTGGATTCTATCAAAGAAGGGTGTATAAGCTTGGTGATGGTGTGTTTTGAGGCAAAGCAAGTTCCAAAGGTGTTTCAAGGTGTGTGGGAGGCTTAGGATCAGTTAGGGTTGCACAAATGGTGTTTGGGGAGTCAAGGGTTCTATTTATAGGTGTTTTGACCCGTGCACAACCCTTTAAGCGAGTAGAAGACCAGGTTAGGCGAGTAGGGATCCTACTCGCCTATACTCATGCGAGTAGGGGTCCTACTCGCCCCAAGCCTTCCTCTAATCGCCTCAGAAGTGGCGATTAGGAGTTCCTCAGACTCCTAATCGCCTATAGGGTGTTGGAATGGGTTTTCGGCGCGTTAAACACTATTTTAACACATATAAACACGTATTCACATACCGACAAGTCACATAATGATTTCAAACATATAATGTATGATAACTAACACGTTTACATCCGTTCACCAATTCCCGGGACTCGAGACTCGTGTGTGCGTTAAACCCGGCGATTCTACGAATCACCAATCCTTGTACACATGGTTATGGACCGACTCCCGATGACCCCATGGATCATCGTAACGACTCCCGATGATTCCCAGAATCATCGTACCGACTCGACTGACCCCGTTAAGTACGTAATATGTATGACTCGCTAAGGTAGACTTACTAGTTTAGTCAACGTTACTAACCTGAGTTTGCCGGGTGTCACACTGTTGCAGGTAGTTAGCTTCCGATGCCACGATTAGAAAGCACTGCACACTTCACTGCATTTGGGGTCTTGGGCATACACTTAAATTATACATCATGCTTTTACATTTTCTTTCGTATGGTTTTAATTTGGGCGCGTTGTTTTGCACATGGTTTTAAAAGGTTTAAATTTGGTTTATGCTTCCGCAGCTTAACTAAACTTGGTTTTTGAAAACGAACTAAATGGTTTGGGCATTTAGAGTTCGTTCATATGACTTATGGCTATGGGATCCTGGTATGTCATGCGCCTCGCGGTATAAACCCCGCAGTGGAAGTTTGAGGGTGTGACATTAGTTTGTATGGGTTTTGGTTATATATGGAGGATAACAACGTCGCTGCTTTGGTAAGATATCTAACATGTTTTACTGTGTTGCCATAATATATGTTTTAAAGTATAATATGTTTTCAATATTTTAAATTGTGTGTATTTTTTGATTCAGCCGTTACCTTCTGATTATGGTGAATAGATCAACAAATATAATTATCCCACTGGTGTTACCAAGGTCCGCACATTAACCTCTGAGGTGTTTGAGGTTACGGTAACAAGCATCAATGGAAGCTGGTACTTTTACGACGGCTGGAGAAGCATGATCAATGAATTAGGGTACCCACCTGAATGTAACTTCATATTTCAATACGAAGAAAATCTTCATTCATTCCGGATCATCAGTTTCCATCAGGATGCAGTATCGACACCTGGTAACTTTTTTTTACTGCAGTTTGAAGGATCATAAATCAACGCAAAAACGTCTTGTAAGTTTAATTAATTGTGATTCAATTAAATTATGTAAATATTTTTAAAACAGACATTTTTTAATGTTTTATAAATAATTATTTTTGCTTCTTAGCATATTAGTCCCTTTTGTTGCACATGGATTACTAAATAAAAAGCTTCTAGTAAATCCAGTAGATTGCAGATCTGTTCGGCGTTCATGCTTTGAGTTAGAGATTGTGCGTGAAGATGGTCATTTTTATGTTACTAGAGGATGGCCTTGGGTGCAGGATGCTCTTGGAATAACAAAGGAGCATTTAATTGTTTTTGAAATCGTTAAGCCGGTATTATTTTCTTCATTACATACATGTTTTTTCTATTTTTAAAAATTATTTTACTGGCTTTATTCTAATGCGTTTTAATTTTTCATTGTTTTGGATACAAAAAGAGGATCTACATTTTGTCGTTGTTTTTGAAGAACAAGCTTACTCTTCCATGTGAGGAGTTTTGGGCAACAAGGGTTAAGGTGGAATACGAAGATGAAAATGAACTGGATGAAGATGTGATTATTCTATCTGATGATGATGGACAAGATGATGCTGAACGTGAACCGGTCGAACATGTTCCAGACAGTTCAATGGAGGTTGATGATGATGGATCTGAAGCTGTGGAAGATGAAGGTGTGCCAGTGGTGTTCACTGTTGACAATCACTTTGTAAGTGTTACAAGTTAGTTCTTACAGTTTCCATTTATTGAGCCTCCAATCAATCAGTTTTTAAAAAGTGTGTTTATACTATAGTAATAGGTTTGTTGCGACAAAGTTGATGTTCATTCTACATAGCTATAATATATAGTTAGTTAATACGTAACGATCGATTGATGACATCTTGAAATGGTAATCAACTAAAATAATGAATGTGTGTGATTGTTATTGCTATTACAAGCTTTATGATTTATGTTTATTCTAAATTCAACAAATATGCAGAATGATTTGAATTAATTTTTAATGTATAGACTTGGTGTCACAAAACTTTAGTTGTTAACCTATCAAGGTTATTTTCATTCATTATTTGTTTAGTATAAACATAGATAATACTAAACAAGTTATAGATATGTGATATTGCATTAAATGGGTGACTAATATGTTTTGTGAAATTTCGTTAATAGGTCAAGTAATGAGTAGTTGTGATTGTTATTACAATTTCAAGCCTTATCATTTATGTTTCTTCTTATGTAGCGTATGAAGCTTGAGTGGGCAAGGCAGAACGGTTTGAACCGTAAAAGGGCGTTAAGCATTTCTGATGGTGAGGGTCGGTCATGGGGAGTGTATGTGGGAATCGAGGGGTCAAGAGGAAAACCCCGTTACAACATCAGAGGCATGCAGTCTTTTGTCGATGATAAGGGACTTCATACGGGTGATAAACTGCATTTTCTGTTTTTCAAAAACCAAGGTTCGTTCAGGCTTTCTAATGTGGTTAGAGGTGATGGTAATTAGGTGGTTTTAGGTTGATGACACTTTTTTGTAGGATGACAACTTTTGGTGGGTAACATAACAAAAAAGGGGTTGTGGTTTGCAGGGACTAACTTTTTCACGTTTACTACTTATGTGTTAATTCGTGAATTTTGGGGATTTTTGTGTTTAGCATCAGTAATATTCTGACTGATTATGTGGATTAATTAACAACACTAAATATTTCATAAGTATGTTATGGATAATAGTTGTCTATGTTAATGTTAATTGGTTGTTTAGGAAGTAAGATAGTAAACATAGTGTATAATATTTAAAAAAAAAACTTTAAAATTTAAAGATAATGTTGTTTGTTTTTATTAAATTGTTTGACTTTTTTTAAATTTTATATTAATCTATTATTTATACCATTTTCTTAATTATGGAAATTTGTTTTATAAACGTATTTTAGGTTAATAAATGGTTTGACTTTTTTGAAAATCATATTAATTTTTTATTAATGCCAAATTTTAAAATTAAAAAAGTCAAAGGTCACATACTTTTTCACCGTTTAATGCTTATGTAGTAAACTGTGTATTTTTTGGGATGTTATGTCTTTAAACCCGAATATCCTGTTATGGTTTGTATAGATATGATCATGAATCATGAGATATTCCTAGGAGTAGTCTAATATTGTAAATGTTAATGCAAGGATTTGTAAAATATGTTAACCATCTTTCAATCTTATAGTATTATAGTAAGTTACAATTATTTAGGTCAAATGGAAAAATTTTACTACAACGATTTTTTCTATATTAATGTTTAGTAATTAGTAATTATGTTTTAGATTTTTTGTTTTATATATGAAGTCCTCATAAAAGTTCATATAGAAACAATTTTTTAAGTTATGAAAAATATAAATTTTTTTACTTTATTAATACGCCTCTTATTGATGTACAATTTAGTCAAATTTTAATTTAGTCAAATCAAATATTAAATTTGGTCAACTTTTAAAATAAGTAAAAAATTTTAAATTTATAACTTTCTAAATCAAGGTGTGTCCAAGCTTTCTAATGTTGTTAAGGTTAATGGTAGTTAGTGGGTTTATTGTCGGTGGTTTCTATATTTAGATTTGACTTTTTATTAAATTTGGTTGATTTCTATAAGTTTTAATTTGACTCAAATTTTGGTAAATTTCAACACAATAATATCAAACGGTTTTCATTTAAAAAATTCAAAACATATTTGTTTTTTTTTGGCAACCTTTGACTTCTTATTAAATGTAAATGTCTTAGATTTTTACACGTTTAACACAAAATTCCATTATTATTAAAAATGATACAAATTTAAAAATTATATTAAAGCTAAATTCTGTATACTTAACCCATTCATTTTATACCCAAAAACAATTCTTTGTTAAATTTTAAACCTTTAACAAGTTAGATTACGTTTATTTTATGTATTTTGAAACCTTTATATTAGATAGGTTTAGATTTTAATGTGGTATATAGATTTAAATAAAATAAAGTGTTTATTTTTTTTAATTTTAGCAACATTTAAATCTAAATTAATTCTGGTTTCCATTTTATAATTTCCTTTTTAATATTATTAATTTCTTAACATAAATAAATCTTGCAATTTAGAACTTTATATACAGATTTTGTTTTGTAAACTATAGTGTAATTCCTTCAACTCTGTCAGGTATGTTTATCAAATTTTACATAATCATTCAGTTATTTTTTTATTCATGTAATGTTGTATTACTTACATTCTATTAAATTGCAGATTTATGGATCCGAACAACATTACGTATTGAATGACATCAATTGGAGGATGTCTCAATATACAATCAAACTTAAAGTGCTTAGGATCTGGAAGCGACTAAACCGCAAGAATCTTGCAGAAATTCTTTGTCTACATATGTTTCTCATGGATTTACAGGTTAGTGTTTTAAGGTATTCATTTTTTAATTTATGTTATTAACATGTTATTGTTACTAATAATTCTGAATAACTTTATTTTGTGTCTCTTTAATACATTGTTTCATTTTAACCATTATTATTTTTATATGCAGAGGGATGAATAAACTTATTGTTAATAACCCTAACAATTGTTAGTACACATAAAGTACACGTATTGTTAATAACAATAACCAATAACTTTTTTAGTTTATAATTAATATTTCAAATTTTAAATTCATATATTAAGAACCGCCACTTTTTAAGCTTGTTGCAGAAACAAGTCTTTTCATCAGCTCATACAATTAATAGGGAATATTAATTATTATCAGTGTTGAAAATCTATGCTGTCCCTTCAGTTCTTTACACGCGTTTTAACATATGTATATAATCATAATCACTAAACTTAAATCACAACTCTATTTTCTTCAAAATAAACACACATAAGTTCTAAAAAAAAGATATTAAGCAATGGAAAAGGTTGTGAGTTGGAGGTTCTGCAGTATCAAACGAAGATATTTGGTGAACATGAGTGACAATTCATGTTTACTTTTTGGTTCAAGAAAAGCTGTTATGCAAATGGGAGCAGAGTTTCAAAGAGAAATGTATGACTTTGGAAGAACAATAAGGTTGCCAAGTATTGAAGAAAGGAAACTGATTGCGAAGTTGGAAGACATCTTTCAAGTGGATGAGTTTGATGAACTTTTGGAGGTATTTCCTGTCTATAGTTGGTTTTTTGCTGAAAATCTTAATATTGCAAGTGTGCAGTTTACCGATGGGTCACATCGGTTGATGTCAAGAGACGAACTTGAAAACTGCAACGACTATGACTTGCTTGTGGATCTGGATAAGGTATGCATGTCTAACAGCAGTAGAAGCTTAGCGATGGTGAATCTAGAACAAATGATTCGCCTAAAGATCAGGAATCTAGAGGAGGAAGCGGCAATGGTGGAAGCAGAGGAGTCATCCGAATCTGAAATGGATGATGATGAAGATGAAGATGCTGATTAAATATAGTATGTTTTATATGAACTTAAAATACTTTTGGTTGATATGTAATGAATATATTATGATGCAGTTTATTAAAAACTTTAGTAAAAGTTGAAATTTTGATGTATAATTAGTATAACAATCGTAATTAGTTATGTTTAATAATCTATTGGTTTTGTTATTAGGTTAATTTTTTTCATTACTTTTATTTGAACTTGGCTTTAGGTTGTAAATAGAGTGTTCCAATAATTCTTGATTATAGTGGTAGTAAATATGCGTTGCTTTAAGTGGTAAGAATAGAATTTAGAAAACTTATGAATAGATTTAAAGTTCATAGTGAAAGTTGTGAATTGCAAGGCTATGATATGTACAATACATAAGTAAAATATCAATATTGATTTGAATAATTGTTATTAGATGAGTAACTTTTAAAAGTTTATAAAAAGCTAGGTTATAGTCACGCGTGTACACACGTTGTATACCCAAGTCAAATGACAATATGCCAATGATATGTTGGTGATAAAAAACTAGCTTTTGTTTAATGATTATGGATATATAGATATAATCTATGGATTTTATTTTACAATATTGATAATTAACATTTTTTAATCTACCGACTATTGAGTAAGTCAGTTGTTCAATTAAGGAATAAAACTTTTTCATTATGGCCTGTGAATGGATAAGCCCAATTGTCTATAGAAGTCCAACCCAATTCATAAAAGTTTGTTTCAAAATATAACTACGTGTATAGGTCCATAAGTTTTCACCATGGGTCATTATTGGATAAGCCCAGTAGTGTTAGTAGCCATAGTAGCCATGGGTTTTATACTTTTAGTAAAATTATATTCTGTCGCATCTTCTTTGTATTGTCTGTTAACATTATAAAAACTGTTTTGATCATGTTATATTAATTTGCACTAAGTGGTGACACCTTCTTAGTTATTGCAACTGGATTTTTAGCATATATGGAGTTAAATTGTTAATACTTAATAAAGAGGGTAAACCACAAACAAAGACAACAAATGTTGTGTACAAAAAGATTTTCTTAAATGTATGACTTAATTTTGTAATTCGTTTCCTTCTTCGGCATAGTAATCAAATTCTTTTAACATTTAATTACTTTTGCCAAATCATCTCTTCAAATCTAATCTATGATAATATATTCCTCATTCATATATTTGATAATAAATTTATAATTTGTTAATTTGGTTTATACTTATACATCTAAATAATAACCTCACCAATATGTTTACCTATGTATGCATTCTAATGTTCCCATCATATATTCAGCTTCGTATTCTTTGAGACACATTCCACATTTCTTACACTAAATATTATTAGATTTCAGCCTCGGGACTCCCCCGTATCATTTAGATTTCATATCAGGTGGAAACATTGGTATCAAAACTATTATTACTAGAATAAATATTAAACCATCTGATATCAAGATTCCAGTAAATTTCCAAAGGCGTCAATTTCCAATAAGTGTATGTTTCGCAATGACCGTCAATAAAAGGCAAGGACAGTTTTTATCTAAGGTTGGATTCTATTTAAGAGAACCTGTTTTCTCACATGGCCAACTTTATGTTGCATTTTCAAGAGTTAAAAGCAACACATGAGTGAAATTACTTATACTTGATGGTGATGTGAATGTGAAAACTACAACCAGAAATGTGGTGTATAAAGAAATATTTAGTGATAGTTGAATAAAATTTGTATTCGTTGTGTTATACAATAAAACAATATTTCTACTGTATTTTTCTTATACGTTATAATTCCCTAAATAGATGTACGTTGGTGAACCGCGTGTACACGCGGGCTAAAATCTAGTAAAAGAATAAAACAAACCCCCAGGTCTTCAAATAATTAATCTTTACTGCACCCCGGACCTTCTTCCCTTCAATTCCTCTCTATTTTTTAGAGCCCTTTTTGAATGAATAAATATTTTTTGCTCTGTTCGAATGAATGAAGCCTTTTTTTTTTGTTTTTTTGAATGTGCCATTGTCAAAAATGATACTCAAACTTTATTAACACTAAATCAAACGAAACAAGAAACAAAAACAAGTCCAGACACTAACAATCTGAATCTTAATCTATGACTGACTCACGGATCACTGATGAATGATCTGAAACAAGATCAAACAAAAACAAAAGAAAAAGATCTAGAAAGAACTATCTAAGATTAACTACACGAGATCTCAAGAACAGATCTCTTAACAAAACTCTAGAGACTCAAACCCTAGAAGAAAGTTATATGAACTCTCTGGATTCTCTCTCAACTAGAGAGAGAATGACTCGAACAATAAAATGAAATGTGAGGAGTGTAAAGGAGCTTCAATCCCAAGAGAGACTATATATAGAAGCATCTTAGGGCAGCAGATATTTGTAACGATATGGGCCGAGCTGAGCTGATATGACGAGGCCCATTCTTCTTTTGATTAATAAAAGCCCATGGAATAAATAGAAGCAAGCCCAGCAGGTGTAAGCCCAAGTCCAGCTGTATAAGCCCAAAGACAAGTCCATCTACATCATGACCAGCATATACTCGACCTCTACAAAATGTACTCGACCTCTACAAACTTTGACCAGCACCAGCACCAAAACAACTCAGCACCATATATGTAAAACAAAGAAACAACATCAACATTAGTAATTGGATTGACACATAAAGGAGATACAACATACCTTTTAACACCCCCCCCTCAAGACAATTACTAAATTCATCAAACATACCAAGTGATTTACATACCTGACTATGCTGATTTACCTGCAACCCTTTAGTGAAGACATCAGCTAACTGGGACTTTGACTCAATAGAGAAAATCTTTATAACACCATTAGCAACTTTCTCTCTAAGAAAAAATAAGTCAATTTCAAAGTGTTTAACCCTATCATGAAAGACAGGGTTTTCAGCAATAGCTAAAGCTGAACTGCTATCACAAAACAACTGAATTGGGATCTGAACATCAACATTTAACTCTTGCAATAAATTTTTTAACCAAATCACCTCACATGCTCCAGCACACATAGCCCTGTACTCTGCTTCAGCAGAGGACCGGGATATAGTGCTTTGTTTTTTACTTTTCCAAGACACAATAGAATCTCCAAGAAGAACACAAAAACCAGTTATAGATTTTCTGGTTTCAAGGCATTTTGCCCAATCTGAATCAGTATAAACTTTTAACTGAAAACTATCAGATTTTTTAAACAAAATCCTTTTTCCTGGACAACTTTTTAAGTATTTCAGTAATCTTAAACCAATCTTAAACAAAGCCTGGGTAGGCTTATACATATATTGGCTTAAAAAATGAACTGAATAGGCTATATCAGGCCTAGTGTGTCACAAATAAATCAATTTACCAACTAACTTTTGATAACTAGTTATATCAGGTAAAACACGACTGTCTTGATTACAAAGTTTCATTAAAACATAGTTAGGTTCAATCGGAGTATTAACAGGTTTACAACCAGTAAGACCATACTCAGCTAACAAGTCAACACAATACTTTCTTTGAGTTAAACACAAGCCTTTTTCTGACTTAACAACCTCAATACCTAAAAAGTATTTTAACTCACCTAAATCTTTAATCATAAACTTTGTTTTCAACAGGTTTTTAACTTTTAAAACCTCACTATCACTACTACCAGTAATGACAATATCATCCACATACACTAACAAAGCAATAAACACATGATTATCCTTTTTTACAAACAAAGAATGATCACACTTGCTTTTTTCAAAACCAATATCAACTAAAGCTTGAACCAATTTTTCATTCCACATCCTTGGATCTTGTTTAAGCCCATATAAGGATTTATTTAGTTTACAAACTTTATTTTTATGACCAGAATCATATCCATCAGGTAAACACATATAGACCTCTTCATGTAAATCCCCATACAGAAATGCATTATTTATATCTAACTGAAATAGACTCCAACTATTCTGAACAGCTAATGCTAAGACACATCTCACAGTTACCATTTTTACAACAGGTGAGAAAGTTTCAAAAAAATCAACTCCTTCTTTTTGACTAAAGCCCTTAGCTACAAGCCTAGCCTTATACCTCTCTATTTCTCCATTTGACTTATATTTAATTTTATAAACCCATTTGCAACCAATGGGTTTTCTTCCTAAAGGTAAGTCAACAATATCCCAAGTCTGATTTCTATGTAAAGCTGTATGTGTGTGAAAGGATCGAATAACAACAAAGAATGATCAAACAAGTTAGTTTTAGGTGCGGAATCCCTAAAACAATCACAAAATAATGGTCAAACAGATCAAAACAAGTAAATCATCATTTTCAAAAGCTTTTCATTAATTAACAACTCGATTACACGTTGAAAGATCAATACAAACAGGGTGAGAACGTGAAAAGAGCTAAACAAAACACTAAAGAGAATATCAAAAAGTGGAGGGAATAATAATGACAAAAAGTTACATTCAAAAATCAAGCTTGTCTATTTATAGACTGCACATTCACCCATTTGATTCATGCGAATGTGCAGGTTCGCCCAAACTGTCTGGTCGAACCAAGCTACACAATAAACTATATTCACATTCGACCAAGACTTCTTCCTTCGCACCTTCTATTCTTCCTTCGCACCTTCCAAAACCTTCCTTCGTACCTACAAAAATCACCTTCGCACCAACGACATTTACCAAAACAAGTTTGTTGTTCAATCCGAAGCACTAGTCGCACAATTGCATCTACAAACTCCCCCTCGACTATTGCTTGGATTGCTGTCGACGTTGTTCGTCCATTCTTATGTTCATCAGTTTGATATGTCGTTGAATCTTCTGTTCTTTAGTCAACACCGGTTCCTGAAATTGCTTTTGCTTTGGCTTTTTTCAATTCAGGCACCTTTTGCTTCTCAACAAACTTTCCGAGCTTCTCGCCATAGTCACAACCAGCATTAATGTCATACGCAAAGCACAGAAATACCACACGTTGGTACTTTCCTGCTTGCTCAGCATCCTTCGCATCAGAATAGATCGGATTGTAAAACAACATTATTATATCCTCATGTGAACAGTTTATTAACCACATGGGATCAAAAATGTGTATCTTCATGTAGTTCTTCTCTCCGTCTTTCAATACAATCACAGCCTCTGTAATCTTCCAATCGTAATACCACCAGATGAAATCTTTGGCGAAGTGTTGTGGGATCGGTAACAAAGGAATCTTTTTCAACACTCGCGGTGGTTTGTACTTTAACGTCACCTTGGGCATACCTGTAATCTGATCAATATCCTTTTTATGAACAATACGTTTCGGATATTGTGGTTTAAACAAATCCCACTTGGTTCGGCTTTCTCTCGTCATCTTCTCAGCTAAGTAGGTAATCTGACTATTTGACGCTCCCGTTAAACGGTGATGGCAAATATCACGAACAGCCCAATAGGGAAGAGTCTTCAAATGATGAAACTTATCGAAATATAAGATCCCCTTCTCCCACTTCACTGCAATACATCTCAATTCTTTAACAAATTTCCAGGACAATGCACGACCTTCTATGAAGTTTGTAAAAGCTTCCTTGAATTTCAGCTTTCGGACGGTTGTTTTCTTTCTCCTTCAATTTTCTCAAGAATTCCTTCAAACTTTTTGATTGCTCGAACCGTGGTTTGTCATGCCCTTTGAAAATTTCATCTTCAAATGCTTTGCTCTTCTCTTTCGCCAGTTTCTCGGCTTGGTTTAGCACATCATCCGAGAATCCAGGAAATCCACAATCTTGATTAGTCTTGAAGTATTGTGGATACTCCTCACTCGTTATGTCTTCCATTTCAACATCCTCAAAAGCAGGAACATCACGGTCATCAGAATGATTCCCGGCTTCCTTCTCAGGTATCTTTGGAATGAAATTATCAGCAAGCAATTCTTCCAAAGTCTTTCCTACCTGTTTAGCTAAACCTTCAAGTATCTCTTTTGAAATCGCCGCATAAACCTCTCCATCTTCAAGATCAGGGTCATCAAACTCCAACTCAAATAGTTTATTGCTCGACTCGAATATCTCTGGAAATCTGCTTGTCATGTCAATCGTCCAGACTCGATCTGTGAGCATCTGGCGATACATGTTCTTGTCGTCTTCAGATAACGACTGCAGTTTCTCATTCCAGAATATATCGTCATCCACATTCTCTCCAGGAGTCTTAGAGCTCGACTCTCCACCCTTACTTGAGTCACGCTTTTCATATGTAAACTTGTCAGCGTTATCATCTGTAACATTCGTATTTTTCGTATTTTCCATTCTAGTCCTTGTATTCTTGTATCTTGTCATTTTTACACCCTTGTAATCTCGAGCTTATGATCAATGGAAAAGTATTTTGTCAATTGCATTTAATCTTAATCTATTTTATTTATTCTATAAATTCTATATGACGCAAACTTTATATAACATCGCGTGACTTTTAGTTTGCATATATTCTAAATCCTATGCTAAACAAATTCCAAGTTCGCCTTGTTCGCTTCTTGTATGTTACTCCTACCCATTCATGACGAGTCGCCATTATAATTTATCCTATTCAATTTGAGCGTTACAACAAGAAATTTATTTAGTTAAGATCTTAATATATATTTATTATTAATAAAACATATATATATATATATATATATATATATATATATATATATTAATAAATACTTAAAAAAAACATAACATAAAAAAAGGGGCATTTGACTTTAGTTAAGAAAACACAATTTCAAAACAAAAAATGTCCGTACATTTTTGTTAAATTATGATTTTATTTATTTTTTTCTTTTAAAATATAATTACCACTAATTAACTTCTAACCACCCTAATTAATTCATTAAATACCCAACCCCTTCACCCCAACTATAAATACACCACTCCTACCTATTCTAACACTTGCTCATTCCTAAATCCTCTCTAAAATCTCCGAATCTCTCAAGAATTCTCTCAAGAATAAGTGAGTTTCTCACTTCACCTTCAACCTCTCTTCTACTTTCTTCACTCTCCTCTTCTTCAAACCCTTTGAGGAAACCTCTAGGACCTCTCTCCTATTTGCCATGGCAAATAAACATGAGTAGGGCACCAATTTGAGGCCTCAAATGTGGTCATCTTCTATTATCTTTTATGCACTAGATTGTTAATAATACCAACCAAGTTCACCAACAACTCAATGATGGAGGGATTTGTGTTATGGTTCATGGTTGACAAAAGGAAGGCCAAGGCTCATCCAAACTAAGTCACCATACCCTACTTCTTAAGTTATATTATATAAATACTAAATTATATAAACCCTACTAATTTAATAACTCGGAAAGGTTTGTGGATACATCCCTACCTTACCAATGATTGACTCTCATAACCATCCGAATCACCTCTATGGTGGTTTGTGTTTTGGTTCGCCTAAAAGGCTTGCTTGACTCTTATGACCATCCGAATCACCTTCATGGTGGTTTGTGTTTTGGTTCGCCTAAAAGGCTTGCATGACTCTCGTGAATCTATAACCTAAACTCGAATCTAAGACCCTTTATTCTTTAATTCTAGATAACCAAGGCTAAAGCTAAACCTTCCAAGACTTACCTTTTTGGAACTTTATCAAACGCACCCAAGGTAAGTTCATACTTGTCCCCCTTTTTATTCTTTATTCTTTGGGGCTCAACATGTATCACTATCAAAACTTAAATGATTTCATACTCTTAAAACTATCATGCTCAATCTAAATGCTTATATGCTATGCCATGCTAGAATTCTAAGTCTTACATACAAATGTACTATTAGCCAACAACCCACCTTACATGTATAGGGCTATAGGTTGACACGCCGCCCCCTTTATGGGTCATGATAAGATGAAGTCTTTTGTGTTATCGAGTGTTGTTGCCGTTTGTATGGTTCTACGTGCATATGCCTATAACATGATGATTCGAGTAGACTTTTCTATACTATGTACTTAGACTCAAACTAGTATGCTCACCAATGCTTTATGTGTTGACGGATATTTTATACATGTTGCAGGAAATGTTTAATGCAGGTTTATCAAGAAATCTACCTAGGATTGGACTAGAAACTCACGCTAGTTTAAGTTCTATATTTTGATGTTCTATTTTTCTTTTCGTGAAACAATTTGTATTATGTTATCTTTTTAGACAATGATTATGCTATGAATGAAATTTTATCTTTAAATTATATTATCACGAATTCTAGTGTCATGAAGTCTTTGAACAATCTATCACAAGTCTCACCTTGATGTTTCCGCCATCGGTTGCGGTGTGACATCATCATCATCATCACTACTACTATCGAAAGCAGAGCTGTTTCCATCACTCGAACCATCATCTCCATCATCTTTCTTCTTCTTCTTCTTAGTATCATTACATGCATCTTCATCAAGTTCTTCATCTTCTTCTGCTTCGTCAGATGGTTCAAAATCGACCTGTTCTTCTTCTCTTTCCTTATCTTCTTCACCAGCTTGAAGTTGAGGAGCTCGAGAGTACAAGTCTTTGATCAAATTATCCATATTCTTGTTACTCTTCTTCAGCTGTTTATTCTCCTCCTTCAAGACTATAATTTTTCTGGTGTTTCGTTGCTCGTGCTTCAGAAACTTCTTATTCTCTCTTTTCAACCTCTTGATAGTTTTCTTCAAAACTTCATTATCATCATGTGATGTGACTACGACTTCTAACATCTTTTGATCGTTTGTCTTCAATTGCTCGATCTCAGTTTGTTGTTTGTTGATTATATTCATCATCTCAGACAATCTTTGATTCACAGCACTCATAATATCACTATCCACCGAAACTTTCTTTTTCATAGGTGGTTCAACAACATCAGGCAGTTTGCCTTTTCTAATCTTCTTGAGCACATTATCCAATGCTTCGTTAAACTGATCAACAGGTATATCTTCACTCTGTTGTGTGCTCGATGTTGTCGCAGTCTTTTGCTTCTTTTGTGCTGGTGCAGTAACCGGTGACTTAGAACTAGTAGCCGGTGGTAGTTTCTTACCAACTATAAGCGATTCAATCTCCTTCTTTCTTTTGATACTAGGTTTCTCTTGTTTCTTCTTCTTTGACTTATCAGCTTGTACAGGAGAACCAGTAAAAGTTTCATCTATGTTCATAATCAATTCATCTTCATCAACAGGAATAGGACTCTTATTCCCTTGATCTTCAACATTCTGACTAGTAGACACACCAGCCTCAGTGGCCTTGGGCGTGGCGGTCTTTACTGTCTCAGCATCTGAATCCCAATGTTCATCTTCCTGCGTCTCTTCAGAATCAACCGATGCCTCATCAACTAGATGTAATCCTTTCTTTGCCATGCTCTTATGTCTTCTTGGTGTGCTTTTCTTCTTTTCAGGTTCAGTCGCAACCTCTAATCTTATCTCCTTCTTCTTGATCTTTCCACTTTTTGCACCGACATTCACAACCTGTCTTTTGCGTTTCGCATCAGGATCAACAGGATGTAATGGGTTATCAGGATCAGAATCACTGTTTGCATGTCTCACAAGCCCTTCACCTGGATCTGTATAATCAACTCTTGCTAGATGTCCAAATAAACGCCTAACTAGTGGACGTTCATTGACTGACAATCCCTTATACGCCTTCATCCTAGCAAGTGTATTAAGCGACATATGTTCCTGAACAACTATGTGCTTAGGATCTCTTTTCAACTCCTTATACTTGTTGTCAAACACCATCTGGAGGAAACGAGGATATAATAGAAACTTCAGATTCCTCGTGCCGTTCACACGCTCTAGTAAATGATTCATCAACATGCCTGAAACATTGAACGGTTTGTTCAACACCAGGGCTACCATCATGGAGCTGATACTCTTTCGCATCAAGTCATATCCTCCAGCTGCAGATCCGAAGACATGAATCAAAACGTGTGCCAGATATTTGAATTGAGGGCACAGTTTTCCCTTGTGCAATGAACCGTCAGTGATTGGTCCATTGTATTTCATTCTGAGAAAGAACTTTCGCTGATCCATAAAGCTAAACTCCTTAGGATCTGTCGGCTCATCATCTAAGTTCAACGCTTCTCTTAGATCCTCCTCGCAAACAATAACTCTCTGCCCTTGAATCTTGCTAGTCAAGCATGACTCGCATTTCCAAAAATCAGCTTTGCTCCCGACCAGAATTCTTGCATCATATCTCTGTAAATAATCGTCGGTGTAGCAATAGCACCTATCACCCTGCATCTCTTCAAGAACTCTATGATTCCGATAAACTCCGTATGCTTTTTAACCTCTCCGAGATACGCACAACAGTTATGCGCATTCTCGAAAGCTAAAAGCTCTTCAGAAAGAGTCTTGGCAGGCTGTGAGGATGATCCAGCTTGTTCAGTCATCTTTTCCTGCTCGGACATCGTTAAATCTGCAAAACAAACAAAAACACATGTTAAAAATCGTCAAAAATTCAAACTTTGAAAATTTTGGTAATAAACGTTCTCATTCGCCCAAACGGGGGTACGAATGTGTAACCATAAGGTACGAATGAGAAAGTTAGATGGTACGAATGTATAGATTTTGTTAAAAAGTTTCATTCGCCCAAACTTTCTACATTCGACCGGTTGGTTATCTCCTTCGCCCATTCGAAATGGTCGAAGGTGACTGTTCTTATTTTAAATTTTCAATTTTGAAATTCAAGTTTTCTGATCATGTTCTTTTGATTGAAACAGATCCTAACAATGCCGATTAACCATACTACACTAACAAATTTATCAATTAATCATTGTATTTGTGTTTTCAATTCAAACTAGGGTTCAAACTATAACAGATGATCAATTGATCAAACTGTTGGTTTTGAATCCATGGTTTTTGGTAATTCTCCCCCCTAAAACACACATACAATGAAACCTAATCAGCAATTGTCACAATGAAATTGATTAATAACAGTTTTAGTATATTAGGGCTCGAAACAGAAATCAGTGATTAAATCCTTCAATACTGAGTGTTAACCTGTAAACGATAGTGCAAAATGATTAGTAGAAAGGGACGATCACAATGGTAAGATTCAAAATATCAAAGCAACAAGGTGAGGTTAAGATGAAATTTCTGAAATTTTTTTGAATGGGGTTCGAATGAGACAGAAAGGTATATATAGGCATCCTCCTTCGCCCATTCTATACGTACGAAAGAGAAACTTTTGTCTCCTTCGACCCTAGTCAAAGGTTCGAATTAGCCAAAAGGGTTCGAATGAAACATAAGATCAAGAACACTCTCCTTCGCCCGTTTAGAACATACGAAAGAACATGAAAAATCCCACATTCGACCAACCGAATGGGCGAATGAGAAATGGGATTTTTGATAAATTTTCCAAATCTCAAAAACGAGTCCCGGTCCAATTATTTTCCAACTTTTAAGCATCCAACAATCATATTTTCACATTTAAAAAGTTACAAAGCTCAAATGGTGTAACAAGGTTTAGAAAATCGACATCAACCACCATCAGTTATCAAAAATAAGATGGAAATGAAAAATCTTTTTGGATTTTCTAAAGTTTATGCTAAAACACACCTAAAATCTTTTTGAGTTTTGTAATTTTTGACAAGAAAATAAAATGCAGAAATGTAAATGAAAAACTGTAAATGTTTTTGGAATTTCCGGTAAAGGGATCATATCAGTTATTGAGAAATCTGATCACACCGTTGATCTTTTGAAGTATTATCATTAAAGACAATGTGTGATCTAGCAACTGCTGATATTGTGAGCCACATAAACTCACATGCAGACTTTTGTGCAGTGCTTTAAACTGATACTGATATTTATTGTATAAACACAATTGTCTGTGGTTCCCACGCACACGACATACTACCGTATCAAGAAGTAAATATACAAAGACTCATTGTAAAGTGTGATTATGCTTTCGTCGTCTGTAATTGTACAAGATATAATGCATAGAGGTATACAGGTCAGCAAATTAATGCAGCAAAGTAACATATGCACTATACCAGATTGAGGACTGATATTAATCATGATTTGCATCAGTGATTAATACGATGTAATAGATAATCTTTGATCATCATATAACATGGACAGTTCCTCAATTCGGTAACTTTAGGATTTGGCATAAAGCTCTTTTATATAAGACACCCTGTCTGATCTAGGTCCGTAATGACTTACAGCAGAAGATCAGAGAGGCTATCCCCAGACAACTAATAACATAACGACCCTAAACCTCCGAGTTTTGTACAAATACCCTATCAAACGAAATTACGGTACTAAGACCATATGCCCATGAGGAGTTCATCCACACAACAATTCGTTTGAAATGTATGTATCAGGCACGCAGTAATAGGTCTACGAAGCCTATCAGCACATCGCACAGACTCAGACACATGCCCTATATAGCAGTACATTACTTAGAATGTGTCAGATCCCCACTGATGTACTATCATTTCCCTCTATTCTCCAGGAAATCATTTTTGATTTTTCTGATTTTTATAGATTTTCGAATTTACTGTTCCCAAGGATAAGCTGGAGCATTTCAAATATGTGACTGCCCAGATATCGTTTGTTCACAGAAATCTGACGGCATCAATCTAAGGGAAGAAGATATAGCAGTCAGCAAAGAAATTTTCTATTTTTTATGGATTTTGAAATTTTTCAATGTTTTTGGATTTTCGAAATTTTTCTGAAAAGCAGTAAAAATTTAAACTAAAAAGTGATAGACTGAGGTGGTGATCAGTCTTGTTTTTCTTTAATACCATTAGCTTTTAAAAGATAATCAAATCTGGATTTGTCAAAAGCTTTGGTAAAAAGATCTGCGCGTTGGTAATCCGTGTGGATTTTGACCATATCGATCAACTCTTTAGCATAACAATCACGGATAAAATGATATTTAATCCGGATATGTTTAGCCTTTGAGTGATTTACTAAGTCTTTTGTTAATGCGATTGCGGCCTCATTATCACAGTAAATAGGGGTTTTAAGAAATTACGAACCGTAATCCACCATCTGTTGTTGGATCCAAAGAACCTGTGAGCAGCAGCTCGATGCTGAAACGTATTCTGCTTCACATGTGGATAGTGCAACTGCGGTTTGTTTCTTGCATTGCCAGGTCACAATCCTGCTCCCCATAAACTGACATCCAGCCGTTGTGGATTTGCTGTCTTTGTCACAGCCGCCCCAATCTGCATCACTAAAAGCGATTAGGTCAAAATTATCATCATGAGGGTACCAAAGTCCTTTCGATGGACAACCCTTCAGATATCTAAGGATACGCTTGACAGCTGCAAGATGACTCTGTTTCGGCTTCGATTGATATCGTGCACAAAGACATGTCGCAAACATTATATCAGGTCTAGACGCGGTGAGATACATCAGAGATCCGACGATTGCTCTGTAAGTAAATGGATCAGTCAGCTCCCCCTTAAGGTCAACTCCAATTCCCGTGATTAGGTTGTATCGGGGTATCCATCGGCTTTGAATCATCCATCTGGAATCGGCTCAAGACTTCAGAAACGTATTTCGTCTGGTGAATAAAGATCCCCGTTGGTCTTTGCTCCACCTGCAAGCCTAGGAAAAACTGCATTTCTCCCATTGCGCTCATTTCGAACTTTTCCTGCATAACTTTTTCAAATTCCCTGCATAGAAGTTCGTTAGTTGACCCGAAAATAATATCATCAACATAAATTTGTACAAGAAGCAAATCATCTCCTGCTCGTTTCGTGAACAGTGTGCAGTCTACCAGTCCGCGCTTGAATCCTTTCGAGAGAAGATACGTCCTCAGCTCCTCATACCATTGTCTCGGAGCCTGGTGCAACCCGTAGAGAGCTTTGTTTAACACATAAACCTTATCCCGGTGAATAGGGTCCTCAAAGCCTGGCGGTTGACCTACGTAAACTTCCTCTTTGACCACACCGTAAAGAAATGCGCTCTTTACATCCATCTGATACACCTTGAATTTCTTCCATGATGCAAATGCTAGGAACATTCGAATAGCTTCTAAGCGTGCAACCGGTGCATAGATTTCATTGTAGTCGATTCCCTCAACCTGATGAAAACCTTGAACGACCAAACGAGCTTTGTTTCTCACTATGACTCCTCTATCATCCTTCTTGCACTTAAACACCCATTTGGTTCCAATTTTCTTTCTTCCCAGGGGCAAATCTATCAGTGTCCATACACCGAGTTTCTGAAATTGTAACAACTCTTCCTGCATTGCTTCCACCCAGGCATCATCCAAAAGAGCTTCCTTGTACGTCCGCGGTTCGACCTGCGAAACATAACAAGCGAAAGACCAGTCATTTTGAAAACCAGATTTCTGTATTTTGGCATATAAAGCAAGATTGCCAATATTTTCTGGTGCTTGAGCATTTCTCAACTGCCCTCTTGTCATCACGCTGCTACCAGGATCACCAATAACCTGTTCAAGCGGGTGTATCCGATGAATCCGAGATTCTGGATAATCAGGTACTTGTACTCCCGTTTGAGTCGTCAAATTCTCCGTAGAAACCAGATCATTACCCACATTCGATGTTGAAGCATCAGTAGTAGTTGGGTTCACTGGTGGTGTCACTGTAGCATTGTCCAGAATAGCTTCACTTGTTGCATCATCGTCTTCATCTTCTGAATCGGATGAATTAAGCGTTGTAGAAGCTTCTTGGAACACCTCTTCTTCCATCACAGGAGCAGTGGTATCATTAGAAGCTGCTTGAGGATTTACCGTGATCGGACGCACTAACGGTGAAGTTACGGCGTTTTCGACCTCGTAATATAATCGAAGTACAGCTTCTTCAACCATGCTATCTAGATTGAATGATTCAAAGAAATCTTTGTAATCAAACATCCAATCTGGACCTCCACCCTGTACATTTTGTGTGTATCTTTGTACTTCAACGTTAGCCCACTCCTCGACTTTTCTAGTTCTTTTGTTGAATACCCGTTTTAGTGGGGTTGCATATCCAACAAAATAACCTTCTTCAGCCTTTGGCGCGAACTTCTCCGAAGGATTCAGCATTGTACACGGGGCACCAAATGGTTCTAGATACTCCAGATTTGGCTTGCGTCGGTTCAACAGCTCATAAGAAGTTTTGCCAAACTTCTTCACTGTTAAAACACGGTTTAGAGTATAACATGCTGCGTAAATAGCTTCGTTCCAGAACATGACTAGAAGATTTGAATCCGCAAGCATAGTTCTTGCCGTCTCGATTAGAGTCCTGTTCTTTCTTTCTGCGACACCGTTCTGCTGGGGTGTATACGGAGCACTATATTCATGATGAATTCCTTTGTTTGCACAAAGATCCTCCATCTGAGCGTTTTTGAACTCCGTCCCATTATCACTCCGGATTCGTTTGATCTTCAGACCATATATATTCTCCAGACGTGTAAACAGAACCTTCAGGTTATCAAAAGTGTCGCTTTTCTGATGCAAGCACATGACCCATGAAAATCTAGAATAATCGTCAGTCACCACAAGACAGTACAACTCCCCAGCATGACTTTTACATCTGACTGGACCGAATAAATCCATGTGCAAACGCTCAAGCGGTAGTTCAACGGAATTGACTTTATTTGGTCTATGGGCCTGTTTGTGCTGCTTTCCCTTTTTGCAACTAACACACTTGTCATTTAAATGGAAATGTTTCACATTAACTCCCGTGACAAGTTCATTCTTCACTAACTGGTTCATCTTTCACAAATGAATGTGTCCCATTCTCCTGTGCCACATAATAGATTCTTTTTCTGTAGCCTTAGAGAGGAAACACGTGACTTGGCCATGGGTGGTCATTGCTTTCGACATATCGAGAATATACAAATTGTTTACTCTCGGTGCCTTTAGCATCACCCACTCTTTCGGAAGTTCAACCCCAGGTTTCAAGATATAGCAAGATTTTTCATCAAAATACACAGAAAATTGTTTATAACAGATTTGACTAACACTGAGCAGATTGTAATCTATCTGTTTCACGTACGATATCCGCTCAAATGTCACGACCCCATTACTTACACTACCCTCCATCGTAATGTAGCCTCCTTTATTTCCAGCAAACGCTACATAACCTCCGTTTATGTTTTTGATATCAAAGAGTAACGTGAGGTCCCCTGTCATGTGACCAGAAGCTCCACTGTCAACAATCCATAGGCTGCTAACAGGGCCAGCTGGAGCTCCCTGCACATATCAAGTAAAGCAGTTAGATCTTTCGGGGGACCCAAGCCTGTTTAGTCTTGGGTCTTTGAACAGGTTGTTTCAAAGATTCTTTCAATTCACAAACATCTTGGGTTATCTCAACCCCATTCTTTTCACATTCAACTTTCTTTTTCTCACTCTCAACTTTCTTTTTCTCTATTTTCACACTTTGTGAAGTAGAGGCACCTTCGGACTCCTTAGATGACCAAGATTGTTCAGACCTTTTCAAGATCTGGATCTGAGATTTTGAGGTCTCAGCCGGTTTCTTTACTTCATCTTTAAATGCAACCTTCTTGGTTACCTTCTCTGATTTAATAGAGATAGGTCCAACTGCTTGTTTTCCATTAGGTTTAGGAGCAACCTTTTTGTTATCAGCAGTTGAGTTCATCACAGGTTTCTTTACTGGTTTATCAGTGGCTATCCGGTTGCTCTTATCATAAGTCATCGGACGGTTTTCCCTCTTGTTGTAAAAATTGTTTTGATTATAATAAGGTGCTTGCTGAGGGAAATACCGTCTTTGTGGATAACCATAGTTGTCAACTGGATAATCATGATGTTGCCTCATCTCCACCTCGTGCCTCTTGTGTCGTACGTACGGGCAGGCGGCAAGTAAATGTCCCCTTTCCCCGCACTTATAACACGCACGGTATTCTTCATAGTTTTCTTTGATCGGCGACTTGGAAAAACTAGCAATGGAATATCGATCAACCATGCATTGTTTCCTTAAACTCTCAGGAGCTGGTTCCTTCGAGTAAGTCGGTTCAATAAAACTGTTTGCCTTATCAACTGGCAAAACAAATTGTGTGACATTGACCTTGGCATCTTTATCCGAATAAATTTTCTCTAAAATTTCTGGAGGAATGTCATTGGTTCGTTCAAATTTTGGAAACCAAATCGTACTTTCCTGCCAGATCTTTTCGATTTTGGAATAATTGACAAATTTAATCGGATATTCATCATCAGACAAAATCTTATCGGAGCCTTGCATCCGATAGAAAATTTTCACAGGTTTGTCACACGATTCGTTACTCATTTCATTAGGTTTCTCAGATTTAATCTCATTTTTCTTTTCAACCGATTTAACCACATTTTTCTCAGATTTAGTTTCAATTTTCTTTTCAACCGGTTTGCTCACATTTTTCTCAATTTTCTTTACCTCTTTCTTTTCAACACTCTTACCAACAGACTTTTCAGTTTTCTTAACAACATTCTTACGATGAGCATTTGCCATGGGATGAACGATCTGAGATGGTGAGACTGGCTCAGTAGTGATTATATGATTTTCATCAGGGATATCACTATCATTTTCAATCGTCTCAGATTGTTCATCTTCTTCATCAGAATCGTCTGCAGCGACCACACCCTCATTGTTTCCCAAAACAGGTCTCACATCATAATACGGGTCTCCGACACTGGAAGTGTTGGGCTCGTTTTCTGATGTGGAGTCAGAATTAACTAACGTCTCCGGTGGTATTGCATGTAAATTGTGGTTTTCAAACAATACCGGAGATGGGACCGCCTTATAGTTTGCACTATTCGACTGAGAGGGTTCTTCTATGATATGGTCAACTACATATGCAATGTGCTTATAACTCTCTAACTTCTTGTTCACTTTTTTAGCGAAGCACTTGATGGTTGCCATTTCTAACTTGGTATTTTCCATTTCATTAATATAGTTATTAATGGCAAGTTGTTTAATTGACAAAGTCTTTTTAAGTTCAGACACATCCTTTTTATAACCATCAAGAACTTTGTTGAAATCTTTTAAATCTTTTTGATAAATCTGACAGTTTATTTTGGCACTCTCAAGTTGTACCTTGAGAAGCTTATTTTCTTCTGTCAGTTTTTCAAAATCAGCACATTTAACACACACTTTTGATTGAGATTCAGAACTTACCGGTTTAGGAGGCTCTGTCATTGCCATCAAAGCGAAGTGAGCTTCCTTCCCTGCGAAGAATTTGGAGTAGTTAATCTTGGTGCACGCATCATCCACCATACATGACTTGCGGGTCATAAGGAAATCAGCTTCAGCTAGTAGTTGATCAATGTCATCATCTAGTGAATTCACACTAGCTTCCGAATCAGAATCACTCTCCATATCCGAATAAGCTGAATCGTAGTGCTCTCCAACATCCGTGACAGAATCAAGAATCATACCAGATTTCTTGTCTTCACTCTCAGCAAACACATCCTCATTCAGGTCCTCTATTTTCAACTCCGACACTTTCTCAATCACAACCTCCTCTTCAATCTCCTCATTCTCATCCAGACTCATCTTCTGTGCCACACAAGCCACGTTTCCAGCAGTAATCTCCTCCACCCCCATATGCATACCCGTCCAATCAAAACCTTCATCCTTTTGAATCACAAGTGCTTGGTTTTGATTGTCAGTTTGGTTTTGGTTTTGAGTGTTAGGTGTAGAGATAGGAACAATGGTTCGGTTTGGATTTTGTTGAGGTTGGTTTTGAGTTGTAGGTTGTCTAGTGTTGGTATTTTGTTGACAGTTCTGGTAATTGTTTTGGGGTTGAAAGCTTGAGATGTTGGGACTGTTGTATGAAACTTGATTTTGGTTTTGGTTTTGTCTGTTTTGGTAGGTTGAATTGAACGGGTTTCGATTACCTTGCTGTGCAGGCTGTGTACACTCTCTTTTAAAATGACCCTTCTCACCACAATTTAAGCATGTAACTTTGGCTTTGTTGAAGCCATATGTGGTGTTGGGAGAAGTTGAAAGGTCAGTTCTTCCAGTCTTCTGAATAAAGTCAGTGGCTCTCCTCATTATGCTTGCAAAAGCCCACTGAATGTCCATAAGCTCCATCTCCTCTTTATCGATTTGTGCGTAGTCCTCATTGGTGAGATTGTTGTTTCCAATCTGACACGCAACCAAACCGTTGTATGATGCAACCATAGCAGACACTAAGGCAACATGCTGTTGAGCAATTTCAACAGTCACATTGTTAAGATTCGAGGTCTCTAACACAATCGGACTTTGATTTGATTGTGCTTGAGTAATCTGCATCTGATTCATGTGAGGAGTATATTGTTGTTGTTGTTGAGGTTGACTTGGTGTGTAGCAGGCAGCTTGTTGTAATGGTGAAAAAGGTGGAATAAAGTTTGGTGTTTGATAAGATTGTGGTGTGTATGATGGTGTGTATGATGAAGTTTGGGCAAGATAGTTGATTGGTGGTTTTGTGGATTCAACAACATTGGATACACATGCAATGTGAGGAGCAACATTTGAAGTAGTGCTTGAAGCAGAAAGAGAGTTAGATGTACCACTCACATATAGATCTGGATTCTGTGGAATCTGAGCTCTCTTGGCTTTCCTCTTCTCCTCCATTTCTTTGTTTTCCAGCTTTTGAATGAACTCGTTGATAGTCCAATACTGGTATGCATCCTTTTCCTTCAACACCTCAATATGTTGGTTCCAGTATGGTGGTAAAGAATCAGCAAATTTATCCACCAGTTCTGACATCGGTATGCTGATCTCATAACTCGAAAGTTCTGTGAGCAAATGGCAATACCGTGGAACCAACTCTTTTAGAGTCTCATTGCCCATGTAGCTAAAGTTTTCAAATTCCTTCCGAAGCTCTTCCATTCTCAGCTTCCTTGTCTTCTCATTACCATCATGTCGGTTTCTCAACATATCCCACAATTGTTTGGATGTTGTACACGAACCAAACTGATGCAGCAAATCAGTGTTGATCACCTGAGATAGCTGAGAAAATTCCTTCTTCTCTATCGCAAACCTCTTTTTCTCATCATCCGCCAAATTCTCCAACGGTATCAGTTCTCCAGTATTCTCCAGAATAGGAGCAACATAACCCTTTACTATCATCTGCCATGCCTCGGCTCCCTCAAGTCCTTGTCCCTCAACATGGATCTTGAACTTCGTCTTCCATGTGTTGTACTCCTTCATGTCCATTAGCTTTGGTGGACGATTGCCGCTTCCTGAGGATAAATCATGAATAAGTGTGGATATGGCATTGGTCGTCTGCGAATGAACTGCAGCTGTGGCAACTCCCCAATAGTTGTCAATAGGTTGTTGTAATGGTTGAACAACTTGTTGAGGAGCCGAACTAGTCATAGCCATGTAATTTATTGGTTGTGATGGTGGACTAGTCTTCTGGGCTGCAACCGACCATGGATCTTGTGTTGTCTGCTGTTGTGGTGCTTGAGTAGGTCTAGGCGTTGTTGGGAAGTTCCACATCTTGACCTGTAAACGTTTAAACACGAAAAGATTAGAAATGTTTTAAAACAGGATACTCTTTCGTATTATCGAACGTGCGAATGAGAAATAATCTTCTCCTTCGACCGTTTTGATTGATACGAATGTGAACTGAAAACACAAAATCTCTTTCGACCGCTTTCTTCTCTTGTTCGACCGTTTTTCTGCTCCTTCGACCGTTCGATCAATCGAAGGTGACACCACTGGACGAATGAACAAAATAAGCAATGAAAGTCTACGTTCGACCACTAAAACACCTCCTTCGACCACAAAATCCCTCTTTCGACCAAATAGAATTCCACTTTCGACCACTCTCTCTACGTTCGACCCCTGAGAATTCAAAAACGGTTATTCTTTGAAAATCCGTTAATTTTGATCATGTTTATCAAATGTTGATGGATTTTGATGATCTAAATCAGGTTTTGAATCGGAATTGATTTGGAACAACTTTAATGAAGAGAATTATCCAATTTAACCTTGAAATCAAGTTGTAATCAATCAAAATCTTATCACATCAGTTGATCAATGAAAACAGAAACTTTTTGATCAAAATTGGGTCCAAATCAACTGAGAAACTATTAATTTGTGGTTGTTTGATCCAGAATGGCTCTGATACCACTTTGTATGTGCGTGAAAGGATCGAATAACAACAAAGAATGATCAAACAAGTTAGTTTTAGGTGCGGAATCCCTAAAACAATCACAAAATAATAGTCAAACAGATCAAAACAAGTAAATCATCATTTTCAAAAGCTTTTCATTAATTAACAACTCGATTACACGTTGAAAGATCAATACAAACAGGGTGAGAACGTGAAAAGAGCTAAACAAAACACTAGAGAGAATATCAGAAAGTGGAGGGAATAATAATGACAAAAAGTTACATTCAAAAATCAAGCTTGTCTATTTATAGACTGCACATTCGCCCATTTGATTCATGCGAATGTGCAGGTTCGCCCAAACTGTCTGGTCGAACCAAGCTACACAATAAACTATATTCACATTCGACCAAGACTTCTTCCTTCGCACCTTCTATTCTTCCTTCACACCTTCCAAAACCTTCCTTCGTACCTACAAAAATCACCTTCGCACCAACGACATTTACCAAAACAAGTTTGTTGTTCAATCCGAAGCACTAGTCGCACAATTGCATCTACAAAAGCCTCTAACTCATTATTCATAGCAAGAACCCAATTCTTATCATTTACAGCTTCAAAGAAATGTTTGGGTTCACTGCTTTTATTTAGAGTAGTTGCAAAACAATAGTTATCAGATGATAGATTTGTATAATTGACTACCTTTTCTAAGCCAAACTTAACTTTCCCTTCTACTATAAAATCATTTAACCTAGTAGGAAAAGTTGTGTTTCTAGTAGATCTCCTAAGAACTGTGCTTGGTTCCAGATTTTGAACATGTTCTCCCTCAGAAATAACATTATTGTCAATTTCTGATTCATGCCCAGCCCTACCAACACTAGTTCCTATATTATCTGGTTGCTGAGACTTAGCCATCCTATGACTAATATTAGGACTAACTATTGGCTGCTGAGACCCATGACCAGAATCCTTATTTTGTGTATGTTCATCATTGGGAGGAGATGGGTCATTGTTAAAGTCTAGATTGTCTTCATTTAAGTCAAAAAAATTACTATTTGTAATTGTATTATCACTAATACAATCTTGTTCAGAAAAATATTGTTTATCACTAAAGGGAAATATATTTTCAAAAAATTTAACATCTCTAGAAAACAAAACTAGTTTTCTATCAAGACTCCACAATATATAACCCTTTTTTTCATTTGAATAACCTAATAGTACACATTTTTCAGCATGACTATCAAGCTTATCACTATTATTTAAAACTGTACTAAAACAAAGACAACCTATGACTCTCAAATGACCCAACTCAGGCTTGAAACCATACACAATTTCATATGGAGATTTACCTTTTAACACAGAAGATGGAGTCCTGTTAATTAAGTACACAGCAGTTAGAATACAGTCTGACCAAAACCTTAAAGGTACTTTACTTTGAAATAACACAGACCTTGCTACATTAAGTAAGTGTCTATGTTTCCTTTCCACTATACCATTTTGTTGTGGAGTATAAACACATGAAGTTTGTTGTAATATACCATTATCATGACAATACCTTGACATTTGATTATTCAAAAACTCAGAACCATTATCACTTCTAAACACCTTTACTGTTTTCTTAAACTGATTTTTAATCAAATTAAAAAAATGTTCTAAGTTAAAAAACACTTCATCTTTATACTTCATAAGATATACCCATACTGACCTGGTATAGTCATCTACAATAGTCAGAAAAAATCTATATCCTTCCCTACTTTTAACTCTATGAGGACCCCATACATCCAAATGAACTAACTCACCTAACTCTTTAGACTTATGGTCACTAATAGGAAATGGTTCTCTGTGTTGTTTAGCCCTATAGAAAACTTCACAGGGTTCCACTTCCTCATTCCTTTTTAACTTGAGAGTATCTTTTAAAACATTTAACACAGGTTCAGATGGATGCCCTAACCTAGCATGCCATATACCATAATCACATACAGTATGACACACCTCAACAGACACAGAAGAATTTCCACAAAAGTACAGTCCATCATGCTGACTACCAGTCACCTGGACATTCTTTGTTACAGAATCCTGAATATAACAATGATTCTCATCAAAACACACAACCATTTTACTATCTCTAGCAAGCTTATACACAGAGATCAGATTGACACAATAACCAGGAACCACAAAAACATCATATAAAATGACTCTTTCACTTAGTTTAATATTCCCGATTTTAGTCACAACAGCACTTGTACCATTAGGGTGTCTAACCCTTATATTAAATTCAGACACATCAATCACATTAATTAACCCTTCATGAGTCATAACCATATGTTGATTTGCTCCCGAGTCCATTATCCAACCCATTTTCTTTAATATCCCAACTAATGAATTAAAACAAAACACACGTTTCAAATAATCACAGTTGGTACTATTATTATAGAAACTATTTGAGCAAAAAGATGAAAATGTCCCACCTGAAAAGTTACTACTTTGTGGAACATCATTTGTAGGTTCACTAATTAGTTTTAACAACTTGGATACCTGTTCACTGGTTAAAGAGTTTAAAGACACAGCAGATGTTGTATTATCACATAAGGTACTACTGTTTACTTTCACATTTTTTCCAGTTATGTTCTTTGACTTCATCCATGGAGGATATCCAACAACCTCATAACACTTGTCAATAGTGTGTCCTACCTTATTGCAGTGAGAACATTTTAGATTTTGATTTAATGTCCTAGCAGGTTTCTTTTTATTTTCAAAACCTTGTGTTGTTTTAGCAAAAAACCCAACAGTACTACTGGTTTTACTCACATTAGAATTTCTATGTGACTCTTCTCTAGAAACAACAGCAAAAGCCTCTTTAACAGTAGGCATAGGATCTCTAGTTAACAAATTTGTTCTCACTGACTGGTACACACTATCAAGTCCCATGAGGAATTGCATCAGCTTAATCATGCAATTAAAATCATTAAATTGTCTAGATGCATTGCATGTACAACTAGGTATTTGTAAAATTTCATCAAGATGTTTCCACATTCCATTTAACCTATGATAGTATTCAGACACAGATAGACCATTTTGTGTAAACGAATTAATCTTTTGATACAACTCAAATACCACAGAACCATCTATCTTATCATAAGTTTCTTTTAATTCTTTCCACACTTCAGATGCTAGCTTAGAATATACCTGTCCTAGATACAATTCATCTGACACAGAGTTAAGTATCCATGTTAACACAACAGAATTGCACCTATCCCATTGTCTACTTAATACATCATCATCAACAGGTTTAGGACAGGTTCCATCAACAAAACCAGTTTTATTTTTTACTCTTAAAGCAAGCATCATAGCATTTGACCACACAGTGTAATTCTCTGTACCTTTTAGCTTAATATTAATTACAGTTAATGCAGTAGAATCACTAGCATGTAGATACAGTGGATCTCCAGCATCAATTTTACTATTCAAAGTTGCACCATTATTATTTATGATATTATTGTTTATGTTATCACCAATATTAACAACAACATCATCATCATCATTATTCACAGCATCCATATTTAACAATTAAGCACAAAATCTTAAGCAGATAGCAATCAAATACTCAGATAACCACACAACTAAGAACACAACAATCAAGAAAGAAAAAACAAGACACACGGCGAAACCACGTCAGTGATCCAGATCACAGGTTCATCACTCAATAGGTGCCTGTGCAGGTCTTAACGCGGGAGCCACCTATACCTAGACACAACTGTATCAATTGCCGGTCCAACTAACCCGGTACCAGACGCCTAGACTCAACAAGAATTTAAAATAAGCAACAGATGGAACGTTCTCACCGAGAGGGGGCCCAAGTTAGGGTTCGCCTTAACTCACAGCATGTCCTTCACTTAGGGTACGGTACTGTGAGTTGCAATTGAAGCAAATAAGAAAATTACTCCACTCCAAGCCTCCTTCTTAGCTTATCTTCTTGACAGAGTCCAACAATCACCAGATCTCAACACAGTCAACAACTAAACAATAGACAAGATCTACTGAGAAGATCAGATCTACTGTTTATAACAACAAATAATATAGATCTGGATCACTAAGCATCAGATCTGATCTATATTATTATCAATGACTCAAGAAACTGTCAAAACAACTTAATCAGTTTCTTGAACAACAAAGAACACAGCGGAAAACAAGAAGATCAACAGATCTACAAAGAACAACAACAGAATCAGAACCTGGCTCTGATACCATGTCAAAAATGATACTCAAACTTTATTAACACTAAATCAAACGAATCAAGAAACAAAAACAAGTCCAGACACTAACAATCTGAATCTTAATCTATGACTGACTCACGGATCACTGATGAATGATCTGAAACAAGATCAAACAAAAACAAAAGAAAAAGATCTAGAAAGAACTATCTAAGATCAACTACACGAGATCTCAAGAACAGATCTCTTAACAAAACTCTAGAGACTCAAACCCTAGAAGAAAGTTATACGAACTCTCTGGATTCTCTCTCAACTAGAGAGAGAATGACTCGAACAATAAAATGAAATGTGAGGTGTGTAAAGGAGCTTCAATCCCAAGAGAGACTATATATAGAAGCATCTTAGGGCAGCAGATATTTGTAACGATATGGGCCGAGCTGAGCTGATATGACGAGGCCCATTCTTCTTTTGATTAATAAAAGCCCATGGAATAAATAGAAGCAAGACCAGCAGGTGTAAGCCCAAGTCCAGCTGTATAAGCCCAAAGACAAGTCCATCTACATCATGACCAGCATATACTCGACCTCTACAAAATGTACTCGACCTCTACAAACTTTGACCAGCACCAGCACCAAAACAACTCAGCACCATATATGTAAAACAAAGAAACAACATCAACATTAGTAATTGGATTGACACATAAAGGAGATACAACATACCTTTTAACAGCCATCCATCAATGATAATATGTTCCCTTTTATTGCCATCAATTTCCAAACCCTCCATATCCATATTTCGTTGACCGACATATTACTTGGGTTTTGACTTGGGCCGAGCCCAAGTCAATCCAATTTCTTTTCTTTTTTTTATTATTATATTATTATTATTTACTATTATTATATATAGCATTCTAGCTCCGTGCTTTTAACTCGGGTGTTCTTAGCTCGATCAAAGTTTCTCGTTTATGCTCTAACGTCCATTCGAACACCTACTAAAATATAAAATAAAAATAAATACATAAGTAATAAAAATGACCCAAAACTAATAAAAAAAACTACAAAACGCTAAATAAATAAAATAGACCGGTACAAGCCTAAAACTAATAAAAACACTATCTAAACGACTCGAAAACTATACAAACTTTACATTAGAAATAGATGTATTTTACGCTACATCAACTCCGCTGGGAGAAATCTCTTTCCACCTCACTCTGGGAGAAAAAGCCCGCTCAAGATCAGAATAAGTCACTTTCCTTGTGATTCGAGCAAAGTCAAAATATGACATCATCTTGGGGTGCGACTCCATGTTAGCTTATAACATGGTCCCTTCCACGATCCATGGTGTCATCGGTGTTGGGTCTGCTGACCTGGAGAAGAACAGATGATTGAAAAGCCAAAACATGCTATATATGATCCTGAATAATATCAACATTTACAAGTTACTTCTCCCAAAAGACTGTTGACTATAACATCTGTTGTACCCCAACAACTGCGGAACAACTGCTGATGACAAAGGACTGATGAAGAAACAACTGCTGATCAAAGTACTGAAGACTCAAGGTCTGTTGGAGCCAACAACACTTAGGCTCCAACAGATGATCCAAGCTATCAGAGGCTTACCTATCAGCTGTTTAGATATCAGAGGTTTCCTATGTAACAGTGTTTGTTTTGTCAGATGTTTTATGTTGTTATTATTCTGTTAGATGTCATTGTCTTAGGTGACGCCAGCCTAGGTCATCAGTGGTTTAGATTGTCTATAAATAGAACAGTGCATGTACTGTTCTATATATCACTCAAAACATTCTCTTAGACAAACTCACACAGAGTGATCAGGCTGAGGGAGAGTGTTTGTACAATCGTTTGTAATCATTAGATTTATGAAAGCTTTCGATTCTAAAACAATTATTCTCTTTGTTTTGATTGATAGTTTATCATTCCGTTGCACTTTCCATTTATAGATTAACTTCTTTCATCTTTCATTTAGTTAAACAATCAAAACAAATCAAACTCAGATCCTGACAATTGGTATTAGAGCTTAATCAATTAAATTCGATCTAACCAATCAATTTAATATAAACAGATCAGCTCACAATTATTGATATAGTTTGTTTGTCGGATTGAAAACAAAGTAATAGTTTATTTACGTTCAACATTTTTATAAACAGACTTTGTTTTACAAACAATCAGAGAATGGCTTCAATCAATCACAATCCACATAACACTGGCACGAACAACAAGCCACCTATGCTTGTCGGATCTGAATACAATATCTGGCAACGTCGGATGAGCCATGTTCTAGCTCAACAGAACACTGGGTGCTGGAAGTCGGTTATCTTCGGACCACATGTTCCGATGGTGTCGAGTACCGAAGATCCCAAGGTTCAAGAGCCAGAGAAACTTGAAAACTACTCCGAGCAGGATTTTCAGAAAATTGAGTTAGATGCTAAGGCCTTCAGTATTGTAGCCATGGCTCTACCCAATGATATCTATGCTGGGTTGTTACACTGTAAAAGTGCAAAGGAGTTGTGGGATGCTTTGAAAGAACAATTTGGTGGGACTAAAGAGGTTATTGAAAACAACCGTGAAATACTTAACCAACAATATGAAACATTCAGTCATGTTAAGGGAGAGTCATTAACTTAACAATTTGAGAGGTTTAACTGTCTCATTAGTGAACTAAAACTGGTGGGTCTAACTTATCCTAATTCAACTTTGAACCAATAGGTTTTTAAGATCATTACCATAGATCTATTCATTGAAATGCTAGGCCACAACGGTTAATGATTTGACAAGTCATAGATACACGAAATGACACAAGCAAACACACATAAGAATTGCTTTTTAGTAACAAGAAATAGAAACTTGATAGTAGGTACATGAGTAGCCCCAAAAGTAAAATGAAAAAGGGGAATGATATACTCACAATTTTCGAAAGCGATCAAAATCCAACTTAAGCGGTCGTGAGCTAAGTAGTGGGAATTCCGAGGAATTCAACCTATAATGTGTAAGAATACTAATAAGGAAGTGTCTAAAAAGTCTAAGGTAACTAGGGTCTAAGGCATTAGGTTTTGCTAAGTCGATTTGGGGAATTAGAGTTTTTATGATAAGCCGAATTAATATAAAAGTTGTATATTAAAAATAATATACCAAAGTTTGTAAATATGGTTTAGGTAATATAATTACTACAAATTGAATATTTAGATAAAAATATGTTTGAATAATTAAGACAAAATAATTTAGTTAATTACTTTAACTAAATTAAAATAAATACAATAATCATAAATATATCAATAAATACTTATGTATTACACAATGATCCAACAAATAATAACTACGAATTTCAAACATGAGAATATTTCTATTTTATAAGCAATGTGTTTATAAAATAGATGTTAAGTAGTATAAATAAATATATAATTATTTATGTCTAATTAAACATAATTAAGTCTAAAAATACAAGACATGATCCAAAAATGCTATTTTTATAGAAAATGGATACTTTCTAATGTAAATTAATGAAAGTAATTTTCCCATAATTTTTCTAAACTTATTTATATTTAAAATTGATTTTATGAGATTAAATCATGTTTAAATGATTAAAAATAGCAAAATTAGTAAAAATAAATGTTTTATGAACCAATAATTTTTATTTCAGTTCATGGTGATTAGAAATAATTTCCCAAAAAGTTTGAGACTCAAATGAATTTTTTTTATCAATTACACATGATTAAAACAATTTAATTCCATAAAATATAAAAATAAGATATTTTCCAGAAAATAAAAGTGTGGAAATTTTCTTTATGGTGTCAAGAAGCTACACCTAAATTTTCATAATTTTTGGGTAAAAATTGAATTTATTATGAATATTTTAATATTTATATATTATATATATGTAAATAAAAATGAAAAGGAAAAGAAAAGAGTTCAAAAAAAAAAGAATGGGAAAGAACCACGTAAGGCAGGATTCGAACCCGAGTCCATTGGGACTCTGTACACAACCACAACCACTCCACCAAATGCATCTTTTGTTGATTTTATCCAAACACAATATTATTTAACCAATTATTTAGAAGTCATTTTCTTCCCCAAATAACTCTAGAACCCTAACCTTAAATTCAATAATCACAACAAGACACAATGAACGATCTGTAATAAAGGGGTTTTGTAAACGAAGGATAATGGAACAAAATGGCAAAAACGAATTGGATTTACAATGATTAAGGAACTCGTAAATAAGGCTACAAGTTTTGAACCCAAAACCGAAAATTATGAAGCTTTCTGGGCACGATTAGAGCAAATTTTATATGGGTTTTGAATGTAATAGATGCAGAAACCTAATGAAATGATTGGTTTATAGTGTTGTTAGAGTGTGTGTAGTGGGAAGTGTTATAGGGCGTTATGAATATTTTAATCCCCCATAACGCCCCCAACACCGCCCCCTTGGGCGTTATGGGGGGAGAGGGTTATGACAATGACGGGCATTGTGATTTCTAAATCAACTTTATGTTATTATTTTTAATCAGTTTTCATACCCTCTTCTTCTACACCCAATCAAATAATAACACATCCAATCAAATAATAATATTTTAATCCCTATAAACGCCCCTCACCCATTACACCCTCTTTTCCCATAACGCCCCTTCTATTACTTTATAATATTTTATTCCCTATAACGCCCCATAACGCCACTCCACTACACATGCCCTTAGTATTAAAGGGGCATTATGGACACTTCTTTAAAACACGGTCGGTTACAACTTTACACCCAATTAGTTACATGATTCAAGCTGAATAAATGCATGATAAAGGCTGGAAACGGCTTAAAATAGTTGGAGCTATTCAAACGACAAAGAAAAACGGTTCAAGGGGTGTTAAAACCCGGTTTTAAGGTCTCGTCGAAAACTGGAGGTCGCCGGATTCGGTGGCCGAAAAACCTCGCCGGAAAAGCGTGGTCAGAGGGAAAGGAGGGCTTTCTTGTTTTAAAACTTTCAAGGTTTGACAAAAATGGTCCCTCCCTAACTAACTAGATTAGTTTTATTCTAATTTAGTTAGTTTTCTCTTTATAAAACACTAACCAAGTTAATATAAATTAGAGTAAATTCCTTTTTGAGTCCTTGAGTTTTCTTGATTTTAACTACTTGAGTCCAACATTTTCATTTTTAACATTCTGAGTGCTTGTGTTTTATTTTTGTTATGGTTTGAGTCCAATTTTCTAACGTCGTTAACCAAGTCAGTTAACTATAAGGGTATCTCAGTCATTTTACACATAGGTACAACTCTATAATGCATAAGGTATAACGTACAAGTCTTTAATGCATAAATAATAATAATAATAATAATAATAAAAATAATAATAATAATAATAATAATAATAATAATAATAATAATAAAGGTCTCTCTCTCACACACTTTCTTCTCCACCCCTCCACCACACCACAACAACCTCCACCGCATCCCCACCTCACCACCACTATCCACCACCACTGCCCTTCCTTCAACCATCCACCACCTCACCACCGCATCCCCACTCAAAAACCCTAGCCACTCCTTCTCCCTCCCTAACAAGACCCGTCTCTCTCTCTCTAAACCTCTCTCTCTCCCCGCTCGTCTCTCCCTCCCTCACCCCTCTTTAACAGCGGCCGACGGTGGAGATGACCCAAATAGGCTGTGAAGGGATTTTCAGACCCAAATAGGGCTGTGAAGGGATTTTCAGACCACCACCGTCGGAGTGGAGATGACCGGTTTTAGCTCCGATGGTGAGGGATTTTGGGTGGTCGTTGTGGTTCGGTAAGGGTGTTGGTGTTGTGGTCTGCAGTGGTGGTGGTTTGGGCGAGTTCGGATCTGGTCGTTGGGTCTGGGTTAGGTCTGGTCGTTCGGATCTGGTCGTTGGGTCTGGGTCAGGTCTGGTTATGGGTTGGGTTCGGGTGATGTCGAGTGGTGGTTGCGTTGATGGTGGTTCAACCATCGGTGGAGATTGATGGTGGTGGTGGTTGTTGAAGATGTACGGTGGTGGTGGATTTGGTACTTAGAGAGAGAGAGAAAGAGAGAGAAGAGAGAGAGAGAGAGAGAGTTGAGATCTGTGTGTGTGTGTGTGCAGATGTAGTGTGTGTATATATTTAATAATTATTTATTTTTAATGGTAGGCATATTTTGGTCATTTCATAAATATTAACAGAAAAAATCTAACAGAGTTAGAAAATTGGATTCAAACCATAACAAAAATAAAACACAAGCACTCAGAATGTTAAAAATGAAAATGTTGGACTCAAGTAGTTAAAATCAAGAAAACTTAGGGACTCAAAAAGGAATTTACTCTATAAATTAACCAAAATGTCTTGAAACTTTATAAATTTAAGTTTTTTTTTTTTATCAATTTATTTAATAAACTTATACTTTTATTTGAAAACAAATTGAATAAAAAAAAATTGATATTTCCTAAAACTTTTGTTAAACTTTTCACGTTCCAATTAAAGATTTAAAAGTAACTCACGTTTTAATAGATTTTTTTGACACGCTGAAAAGTATAGAGACTATACTGGAAATATTTGAAGGATTATTATTATCAATTAGATGTAAGACGAGGGTGACGGATGTCACATGCTATGAGATTTGTTTGCGGTTGGACTCGGTGGTGGAACTGCCACAAGCGGCAGTCGAACGGTCGTCGGAGATCACATTTCCCTTTGCCGGCTTTCAGTATATAAGTTGGGCCAAAAAGAAATTTGCATTATACGTAGGGTTAAATGCGATGGTCTTGGATAATGTTTTTAGGTTTTTAGGTGCAGGAGATATTACGTGCCTTGTATGTCTGTCAAAATAACAAAATCTAAAACAAAAATATTGTGAAAATCATTTTGACTTGTAAATGAGCAATCAGAATTTTATGGGAAACCAAAACTTAAGGAAGAAGCCAAAAAAAAAAAAAAAAAAAAAAAAGCTAAAGGGAAACATTTTATTTAATTTGAACTTAAGAATAGAGGGAGTGGTGTGCATAGGGTAAAGCCGTGTTACATAGGCGTCACGAGGTTTTGCCTTCTAAAGCACAAAAATGAAGGAGTGATGAAAGACAAGGAGCTAAAATAGACATAGTTGGTGAGAAAGGAGGCGAAGGCAATACATGTGGAGAATTTCATGAAGAAAGGGATAACATCCACCAAAATGAAAAAGGGTGGTATCATAACATGGATAGTGGCGGATCCAAATTTTTTTCTAGTGGTTCACCTTTTTTCGGTTGTTAAATTTATCACACTCCCAAGCAAACTTTAAACTTTTGATGAGGGAAAATTGGGTCATATTCAGACGGTCCGGGCCAGGTCGGCTCGGATTAGGTCAATCACAATTCCCGCCACGGAGCGCGGGAATCAACTAGTTTGGATTATATTTAATGGACAGAAATGCATCATTCTCATATCAACTACCACCACTACCGTTTCAAGTTTTTATTTATTGATTAATTCCGCCATGAATCTCCTTCAAAATCCTACAACCAAATTACTACAATCTCACCGTCGATTCACCGTCCTATCACCGTCACCGTCATTGTCTCACCGGCGATTTAGTATTAGGTATCTTCCACTTAATTCTCATCACTCTTGAGTCCTGCCACAAAATCATTGACTCATTTTACTTATTTTGCTTTGTGCAGATCGAGCCTACCCTCTACAGCTCAGAATGCCAAGTATAACATTGAGCTGCGAGCCGCCGTTGACGCCGTTGAGCGAGCTTGCCGTCTTTGTGTTGACGTAAGCTATAATGACTGTATTAGTTCAATAAATATAAATGAAATGTTATTTAGGAATTAATAAAATGATATTTTCAGATAAGATATATTTACAAAAAGAGAAACGGAAAATGTATATTGAGCTAATTGAATTGTGACACACGACTCAATCAGTTAGTTAGTTATTTATTATGTATAAATACATTTCTTATTTATTCAGTTTAGATGAATATTATATACTTTCAGGCATCAGACTTGTATGATATAGTTCTAGATTAATACCTAGGTTTAGAAAGACTGATGCAGTTATCTGTTTTAATTACAACAAAATAATGCTTGGAAGTTCTAGAGGTCAAAGGTGAAATTTGATTTATCGGGTTGGCGGTTAAATCGTTGAACATGAATAAGATCTGTTTAACCCATTTATCTAAACGAGTCAAATGGGTTGTTAACTTTTTAAACATGTTGAAGGGTTGTAATAAATGGGTTAAACGGGTTGGCAAGTCGGCCTGTTTAACTAAATTGTTGACGAGTCTACCTGTTAAATTAAAGGGGTTCACGGGTCGATGTATTTAATTAAACATGCCAACTTTTGAACACAACTCGTTATAAAACAAGTTAGATATGACAAGTAACTAACAACTCAAAAGCTGATTATTCCATTTCTGAGTCTGGAATGACACGGCTAGTTACAATGTCACTGAGGATATCTTATAATTCTAGAGATCCTAGGTACTATTGTCTATTTGTCTTCTTATATGGAGTTGGATTATAATTATGTCATATTTTCTTGATTCTTCATCATGTTTATTAATGTGATCATCTTGATTATGTAAGTTCAGAATCTCATGTGAAACATAAATGGGTTGTTATGACTCAGGTGAAGCGGTCCTTGTTCACAAGTGACGGAAGGATTCTTGAAAAAAACGACCAGACGCCCGTCACAATTGCAGATTTTGGCGTTCAAGCTCTAATTAGCCTAGGTATGTGCCACTTGTTCTTCTCTAGTTAGCCTCGGTTTGTAGTGTTTGTTCACTATATTTCTTGTCCCATGAACCTTGCAGAGCTTGGGAAGTTGTTTCCTTCCATTCCATTGGTGGCCGAGGAGGATTCAGCCTTTTTACGCTCAAATAATCTTGTAGATTCTGTTGTAAATGTGGTTACTGATAAAGCAAGTTCCCAAGATAAAGCATTAACACAAGCCGATGTAGTTGAAGCTATTGATAGAAGAGGAGAATATGGACCCAAACCCGCCACATATTGGGTATGTTTATGCTTTACAGTGGAGTTTTGTAGCTAAATAGTTCCATCATTTGGTTTGATGAACGGGTTGGGCCATTTGCAGGTTTTGGATCCTATTGATGGTACCCGGGGATTTGTCAAGGGTAGTGAGGCCTTATATGTGGTAAGTTTTTATACGTCTCTATTGGAATTTGTATAACGATATCATATAGAACTTTACCAATCTTCGGGCTGAATACTAGAAATTTGTACCTCCCTAACTCTGTTTGGCTGAAGTTCATTAATCACGGGTTGTAAATTGTCTCATAGTGATTCTGTGATGGCATTGGTTGTTCCCTTTAGGTTAACTTATTGATGAATGGTTGTATTTGTGTCAACCCACCAAAATTGTGTCGTGTTAGTGTGTCTGACACAATTTTCTTGCCCGTGTCGGATTTTACTCACCAACCTGCAAAAACGACCCATTTAACACCTTTAGATATCAACCCCATGAATGGGCCGATTGGGATTATGTTTTATCTCTATTTGGATCAAACAAGTTATGCTAGTAGATCTAAATTTAAAAGAAGATATGATAAATGGGTCAAAAGTCAGTAGTTAACAGTGTGCTAACTGTTCATTTCATGAGTTCCATCGTTTTTTTATCCTTTCTGTATTTATGCTGCCAACATTAAAGGTAGGTTTGGCTCTTGTGGTAGAAGGACAGATTGTGTTAGGAGTTATGGGTTGCCCCAACTGGAGGGTGGATAATTCAAACGCCGACAAGATTGAAAACGAGCTCGGAATCATAATGGTTGCACATGTTGGCTGTGGAACATGGGCCAAGGGACTACCTGATATACAGAACCCATCTGTTAACTGGTACCGATGCTTAGTTGATGGCTATACTTTGGTTCATAAAGGACGGTATTGCATTTCAGAGAGCCAAACATGGGACTCATTGCCACTGTCATCCTCATTTGGTTCAACAACCGATGTGGATAATGTCGGGGATGAGGAAGTTCTTCTTTTGCCTACATGTTGTGGAAGGTTGTTTTTTTACACTTCGTTTACGGTTACTTGCTTTAGAAGGTCTGTTTTGTTAATGCTATATGGTTACTAAATTGAAATTAGTTTATGCAAGTATCTGATGGTTGCTTCGGGGAGGGCGTCTGTTTTCATTCAACGCACAAGGACTGATAGGGTAATCAAGGTACAGATATATAATCTATTCAGTCTCTAAGTTACATATTAAGTTAATTTTTTTTTTAAAATTGATTTAAGAATGAGGAGTTAAACTCCGCGGTTTGAAAACCGCATATTCGCTAGAAATAAACAAAAATCCATTTTTCGGAAAACATTACTTTTACAAAAAAAAAAAAAAAAAAAAAAAAAAAAATCCCCATTTTATGAGTCCAATAACAATCTCCTAGCATCAAGTAAGTAGGATCCATAGGTATTTCCTATGAAGAAACTATTAAGGAACTAAAGTTGGCTTCTTTCTTTGTATTGACAAACAGGTCTGGGATCATGCTGTTGGAGTCATATGTGTGCATGAAGCAGGAGGAAAGGTAATTTAATCTCGTAAAATTGGTTATGTATTGAATTTTCATCTCTATATGTGTGTAGATATCCAGACCTCGTATACTTTGATGTCTTTTTGAAGCATTAATCAACATGTGGCAGGTTACTGACTGGAATGGAGATCAACTTGATCTCGCTGCGGATGAAGTTGAGCGCAAGGCATTGTTCCCTCCTGGTGGCATTCTTGTATCTAATAGCGGCTTACACCAAGAGATACTAGAGATCATTGCATCCAAATCCTCGGTTATTTCATGACATATGCACCGAAAATCTCTGGTTCATGTTTGCTCAACCTGTATATTTGTTTATTTCTGTTTACATGTAATAATCAATATGAGAGTAACTCAAATTCAACGAGCGAAAAAGAAAACAAAAGATTCCCATTTGTTCTGATCGTTTCTAGTCATCATTTTGTGGATCTTGTCTCTGTTCATTCTCAGATCTTGATGAGTCATGTGAACCGAACAAAGAACCCTATTTCTTCTAGTTTTTAACCATGTTTAGTTTGGTTTGTTGTTCTGCACTTCTGTTGCAGACTTTTTACCTTTGGTAATCGTTTTCTCTTTACATCCTTCAACTCTTACATATACAATGTCATATCCCGCATGTCATTGAGAGGTAGGACCGCACGGATGTTTGGAAAAAGGGGGGGGGGGGGGGGTGTAAACAGGCGCAATTCAGTTCCTACGTAAAGAACATAATAAAAAGTGCTGGCGTGTCAAGTAATTCACACGTAACATGATCACTTTCAACTCATATTTAAAGGAGTTACCCGACTTGTCATACCTAATTGGCACACATATCCTTTTGTGCTTGTGAGTGTAGGATGATTGAGAGACGAAAGTGGTAACAATGGGAGGATAAGAGAATTCAAATGACTAAAGGAAAGCATAAGACTGAGACAAGAATAATCCGGTTACACTGGATGTTGCTAATCAAATATTCAGTAAAACAAACAAGGAAATCAAAGAACAAAAATCAAAAGACGAGGTCTAAAATGAAAACCAGAGGCAAGTGATAGAGAAATTGTGTCATCATGAGATGCATTGCACATAAAAAATGTAAGGGGCATTTAATGTTAAAGTTTAAAAAGAAAAGAAGAGAAATAAACATAAAGTTAAATTTGTTTTATATACAGAAAGGTAAATGACATTTTGGGTTAGACTTATGTCATATTCCGGCCAAACACGATTTCTAGGCTTGACATTCAGCCCACAAACAATTCCTACTTTAACACCACACCCCCAACTAAAACATACTAGACATTTAGACAGGGTTAAAGTGACATGTCATTGTCACATAGGCGGTTGGACTTTAACTAACCCATCATTTAAGTATTTAACCATCATGATTTGGTTTAACTAGTCTTTAAATAAAAGAAAAATGAAAAAAAAAATGTATATGTGTATGTGTTTTGAGTGTACACCCACCTTTTCCAACCGTTAACCCATGAAGGGCTTGACAAAACCATCTTTGGCGCCTATCAATGACGCCCATGGGGCGGTGTGTGGGGGCGCTAACAAGCCAAGGTGGCTTGATAACGCCCAAGGCGTATACAAGTGTCAAGCTTAAGGTTGTAATTTTTAATAACTTGCATATTCAACAACCAAGCAAAAGTAAAGGATGCCATCATAGGATAAATAACATATCATAAGCTCTTTCTAACAATAACAAATAATCAAGGCATTTTGACCCGCTTTATCTCTTTGGTTTGTCAGTTACTCAGTTTTATAATCATATTTTATACTTTTAAAACTAAGCATGCGTTCAATATATAACTCTAAAACAAGATACGTCTTTATAACTTTTATGTAACACCCTAAATACACATATGTGATGTATCCAAGTTTAAGTAGCATGGAATTCACTTGGTAAAATTACGTCTCCTACGATTACACTAAAATTCTGGTTAATTACATGATTGCCAACGAGAGTTTTTTTTAGTAAAATAGATATAGATATAGATATTGATGATAATATATTATTGTTTATATTATTAAGTACTAGGTTACTTGGGGTGAATAATTTAATTTCATATGCTAACTAATAAAAAAGTTACTTAAAAAGAGACCGTCATTGGCGGAGTTAGCATAGGAGGAGGGGTTGCGTTCGCTACCCCTCAATTTTTCCAGCGTAGTGGAAAATTTGCGTATTTTTTACGTTTTTCCTATTACGTTACCTCGAAATACCACTAAACGTTACCTCTAAAATTTTGGTCTAGATCTGCCATTTGTATGGATTGAATAAACTCTCGTCTTACATGGGCTGAATAAATGTAATGTAATCGGTTAACACATAGAGTCGTCAACATATGTCTTTAAAAAAATAAACTTTAATGTATTGTTTACTAATTATAACTTTATACTTGGTGTTTTTCTTTATTGTTGGGTTAAACACTTGTGTATTATACGTGGGGTGAATTAAAAATTAAATTGTTACTAATAAATAATAAAAAAAAGAATAAATAGTTAAGAAAAAAATCTAAATAAAATAAGAGAGAAAGGGAAAAATTATGATTTAATATTTTTTTAATAGAAGAGGGAAATAAAAAAATAATTTTATGTAATATGAAATAGAAACATGAAAATTATGATATACTATATTATTTAATAGGTGACAGAAAAGAAAAGAAAAGAAAAGAAAAGAAAAGAAAATAAAGAAAATCAATAATTATTTCTTATATCAATAAAGAAAATAAAGAAAAGATAAAGATAAAAGAAAAGATAAATATAAAAGTATTAATTAACATATTTAAATTTTAAAATAATAGTTCATAATATAATAATTATCTTTATTTAAAAAATATTCATCAATAATTAAATAGGAGGGAGAGGTGGAACTGAACCAGTCTGGGACTGGTATTTCACAGACCGATATTAGTGGTGGACAAAAAAACTGGTTCCTGAACTGGAACCGGTGGAACTGAACCGACCTGAACCAGTCTGGGACTGGTATTTCACAGACCAGTTTAGGTTTCATATTGAGCCCGCCAGTCCTTAATCGATTCCCCATCTCGCCAATACGACTCGACCCGAACCGGTTTCTGGAGGAACCGGTTTGGGAAGGAACCGATTTAAAACTGGTATGAAAAACCGGTAACTTTTATAAAAAAAAATAATATATAACAAAAGTATACAAAAAAGTTTCTATACATTCAAATATATACACATACACCTCAACAAAGTTGTTAGAATCAATAAAAGTTGAATGTATGTAAAATAAAAATTAAAATTTGTGTTATTAAAAAAAAGTGCGCGGAAGAATTGGTTTACGAACCGAAACCGGTCTCCAAATCCGGTATTTCAAACCGAAGAAACCGGTATAAAACCGAACCGATCCCAAACAAAAATCGATTCGGGAAGGAATAGTAAGATCCAAACCGGTTCGGTTCCTCCAACAAATCATTTTATGCACCTCTAGCCGACATGTTGTGATGTTAATTGCAATGGTCCCATCTCATTCATATGTTAATTTCAACGGGCCAGTAGTGGAACCAAGGAAGAACTGAAGAAGAATGATTCTTCTTGAATCTTACCATAGGCATATGCCATTGTCCAAGACTCAAAGGCAAGACAAGTCATCTCAACTAATTACATTTTCGTATATATTAGAATTGGTTAACACAACTAATTACCAACTCATACCAACGTAAGGTAGGTTTGTCAAAATTATTTGGTGGCTACTGGCTAGTGGCAGAAGATGGTAACTATAGCATTTTGAATATATATTTAGGTGTTTGTAGGTAGAGTTTTTAATAAAATGACCAAAATGAATATAACTAAATATAATCCAGAAATAAAATATTATCTTAGAAGATTATTTAAATAATTTTAAATGCTAAAAGCTTGTAGCTATTTTTAAATGCTAATAGTAGGAGCTTTTCAATATAGAGTTTTTTGTCTTAACATAAAAGATTCAAGCTTCTTCAATCCACCAAAGTTTTTTTATTGAGTATTAGTTTTTTTTTTTTTTTTTTTTTTTTTTTTTTTTGAAGCTAGAAGCTCCATACCATACATACCCGTAATTATTCATGTGACTTAGGTCAATAATTAGCCGACTTAAATGTTAAGACATTAATGAAACAAGCTCAATGGCCGTGCTTGATACGTAAACTTGTTTGATGACTAGAAACCTTGATAGGCCACGATGTCCCCTTTACAACACCTGACCTAGACACTTTTATTGCATAATGGGACCGAAGAATTAAAACATATAGCTATCTAATAATGTTATCTAAGAGAAAACTTCAATCCCAAAGGTATACTAGTTCTCACATTGGATGTAGGTTTGAAGGTCTAAAACCAATAAACACACAACACTTAAAATATTATAAATGATTAAGCAACAGTTCTTAATTGAAATATTGTAAAACAAAATCAGATTGTATCATGAGATAGAGAGGCATGAACACAACTAATTTTGATATGGTTAATTAAATAATAAGTACATAAATTATTGGTTATTGATAGTAACACAATATATTAAAAGGTAAGTTATGAAAACTCAAAAATCATCTGTGGATTATATACAATAACAATCTATCAAATTCTATACATTTTAGTATATATTTAATTACATGCACTACTTTATTATTTAATAAAAACCAGAAGTGTAATATATTTCACGTTCATGTGTTCCTAGACACTAAAGACTTGCAAACAGGGGCGGACATACCATAAAGGGAGGGGTTGCGGACGTTACGGTTCAACTTCGCACGCGTAGTGGAAAATTAGTGGAAATTTTGGTTTTTTTTTTACGAAATTTGGAAAACGTTGCTACTAAAATGAAAAAAATGATAAACGTTACTACTGATTTTGTGGCCTAGATCCGCCACTGCTTGCAAAACAAACAAAATTCAATAAATTGTCATCAGATGTATCAAAATTGACATGATAAAGTAGAGACACAAAAACCATATTTGTTGTTTTTGCCTCGATTCGACTCACTTCACCACAATTTTGGCTCAAACCCTTGATTTTAAGGTTCGGATAATTTCGATTATGACATTTTCACATGAATAAGTATAGAGTTGGCAGTTAGGTTACTTTCTTTGATTTGATTGTTCTTCATTTCGTGAGACATTACAAAGATTTCAACTCCCCGTCATATTTGTATGCTTTCATTACGTGTGATGGTTTAATTATCATTAAATGTTGACACCGACATACTTTCGTATATACACTTTCATCAAACATATGGTGGGTGCACCTATGTTTTGTTTTGTCGGAAAACAATCCCATACATACACATTACGAGCCGATGTAACATTTTTGGCGATACATTTAGAAATTTAATTTTAATTGAGAAAAAAGACAAGTAAATTAGATAATAGAAGTTGGAAGACAAATATTCACACAAATTGTTTTTTTAGCAACACATACACATATACAAACACCATCCACTTTTGATAATGCGACAATATAGATAATTTGCATGTCATGGTCAAATTAATCGAGTCAAGTAGACCTACCAGTTTTTTTTCATCATTTTATTTTTTTAAAAAAATTGTGTAACATAGAGGGTGTTTGGGATTGCGTTTTGAATATGATTTTTAGATTATTGCGTTTTGAAAACGCAGTTAATCAGTTTTTAGTGTTTGGGTTTGCGTTTGCGTTTTGAAAACGCAGATAATCAGTTTTTTAGGCTACCAAAACGCAATAATATATAAGCAGCTCCACCCCTGCTTTTCCAAAACGCATAATCCGTTTTGAATAATCAATCCCAAACACCCCCATAATTATATTAAAACATTATAGTACTAGGTTATATGCTAGAAGCTTTCCGAGAGAGACAAAGCTAATATGAAATGAAAAAAATTGTTTTACGATGTTGCATATAAATTAATGTACTATAATATGAGAAATCAACAATTTTAATCATGTGAGTACGAATTAAAATGTAGGGTAAATTACACATTATGTCCTTTATGTTTACCTGAAATTTCGCCGTGTGTCCTTTATCTTTAATAATTACACCGTGTGTCCTTTAAGTTTACCTAAAATTTCACCTTTTGTCCTTTATTTGAAACTTTTGCACACCATGTGTCCTTTACACTAACTCCATCAAATATCTTGGTTATCTTCTCTAACTCCATCCCATATCTTGGTTATCTATAACCATGTATTATTCATTTAATGGTTCTAATAATTATTTAAAATACATTTGCAGCTCCAAAATTTCTATAAATTTTACAGACTCTTATCCACATCTCAAATTTCATTATTTGTATTTTTACTTTAGGAAAATATGTTTTCAAATATGTTTAATATATTTTGTTTTTTAATTCATAATTAATTCACTAAAAATTCGATTTGAGTGATTCAAAAGTCCAAAATTTTTATAAAATTTTTTCTATCATATTTAGCACCTGTAAAAATTATTATTTCATAAAATACTATATTTTAGTATTTTTACGCATTTTAAATCAAGTTATTCGTTATTAAGGAAGATAAATCAGTTTTATATTAAATGAAACAGAAAATACTTTAAAAACTTATTTTTCAACTTTATACATCAGTATAGGGTAAACGGTAATAATTTTGATTCAATTAGTATAGAATTTAGAAAAATATAATTATATTAGAAACTAATTGTTACTGATGTATAAGTTACATATATTTATAATAATTGAATCAAAATTATTACCGTTTATCTATATACTGATGTATAAAGTTGGAAAATAATTTTGTAAGTATTTTATGTTTCATTTAATATAAATCTGCTTTATTTTCTTTAATAATAAATAACTTGATTTAAAATGCTTAAAAATATTAAAATATAGTATTTTCTGAAATAATAACATTTATAGTTGCTAAATATGATAGGAAAATTTTTATAATAATTTTGGGCTTTTGAATCACTCAAATCAGATTTTTAATGAATTAATTATGAATTAAAAAAGAAAATATGTTAAATATATTTAAAAACATATTTTCCCAAAGTAAAAATAAAAATAATGAAATTTGGGATGTAGATAAGAGCCTGTAAAATTTATAGAATTTTTAGAGTTGTAAATGTGTTTTAAATAATTATTAGAACTATTAAATGAATAATACATGGTTATAGATAACCAAGATATTGGATAGAGTCAGAGAAGATAACCAAGATATTGGATGGAGTTAATGTAAAGGACACATGGTGTGCAAAAGTTTCAAATAAAGGACAAAGGTGAAATTGCACGTAAACTTAAAGGACACACAGTGTAATTATTAAAGATAAAGGATACACGGTGAAATTTTATGTAAACGTAAAGGACATAACGTGTAATTTACCCTAAAATGTATATTAAAGAGAAAATGTACGTTTGGATTGCAGGGCGTGACTGGGGCGATGATCTTGAAGGTGTAACTTTCTAAGAAATGATTAGGTTTGACCTATTCTGCATTAAATGAAAACATAACCAATTTACAATTTCATTTGGTGTAAAAAAATCATTAGAAACTTATGTATTAGTTATAAATTTTTTTGTTGTTATTAGGCTAGCAAATTTAATATTATATGGAGTAAATTGCCAAAATGGCCCCTCAGGTTTGGCCCAGATTGCTTGTTTGGTCAGTTATCTTTTTTTTCTGCCAAAAGGACCCCTCACAGATCGAAAATTGCCAAAATGACCCATATTTAACTGAGTTTCTAACTGAGGATGGAAAGTCAGTTAAATATCAGGGGTAATTTCGTCCTTTCACTCTGTACTTCATCTTCTCCATATAAATGGCCCATGTGTTCTTCTTCCCACTCTGTACACAAAGCTCAATGTCCAACCACTTCTCAGCTCCCATACTAACATGCCGATGCTCTCTATACCTAAACATTCAAATCAAACGACAACTCACAATCACAAACCATCCACACGAACCAACATTCGTAATCCAAAACAACCAAATCACCTCAGGTCCCATCTCTTTACCTCTCTTTCCACTACCTAAACCACACACACACACACACACATATACATCGATGTGAGAGAGAGAGAGAGAAGCAAGGAGCAGGATTGCCTCCTGCCGCCGCCAGCGGCGGAGCTCCGGCAGACCATGGTGGCAACCACCTCCACCCTCCTGATTATTATTATAATATAGAGAGGGAGAGGGGGGGAGAGAGAGACGCGAGGGAGAGAAAGAGACTCAGAGGAGAGAGAACCAGAGATAAAGGAAAAGGAGAAGCAGAGAAGAAAGACACCGGCCATGGCCTCTGGCCGGCCGGTTCCAATGATAGGAAAAGAAGATAGCGGCTGGTCCTATTCAGGTTAGGTATTCGGCTACCATTAGATGTATTAGAGGAAATAATAGTTCAGATCTGAACAGTTGATGAAAAGGATGATGATGTTGCTGGTTCACGATGGCAGCGACCGGCGACGGTGGTTTTGGGTGATGAAAAGGTAGATTAAGGATCAGTGGATAACCGATTACCTTAGTTTGCAGAGATGAAGAAATTAGTTACTGTTGTAGTGTGTTTTTATTACGTTTTGAAAGAGATGAGTGAAATGTGTGGTGAATATATAAAAGTGAGTGAACCTGAATTGAGCAGGTGTGTGTGTGACTATCGACTTCTAGTTTCTCATTGTTTTGAAGTTGGAGAGGAGGAGAGAGAGGAGGTAGCGGAAAGGGGCGGAGTTGCAGGTGGTGGAGTTGTGGAAGGAGGGGTGGGTGCAGGTAGGTTGAAGAAGATGATGAGGAAGAAGGAGTGAGATGAAATGACGAAAATGCCCCTGATACTTAACTGGCTTTCCATCCTCAGTTAGAAACTCAGTTAAATATGGGCCATTTTGGCAATTTTCGATCTGTGAGGGGTCCTTTTGGCAGAAAAAAAGATAACTGACCAAACAAGCAATCTGGGCCAAACCTGAGGGGCCATTTTGGCAATTTACTCTATTATATGAGACTGGATTAATAAAATATTAAATAGTTTTTAATAAGGGAAAATATAAAAAGAATTAATTAACAAAATAAATATTAAATAAATAAAAATTAAAAGTGAAATTATGATTAATTAATATTATTTCATACGGGAGAGAATTAAAATAATTATAAATTTCAATCAATTTATTATATATATAGACATAGATTCGTTCAAAATTTCATGTAGTGAGGTTGTACCTTGATATAATTTGAGTAAGTCCTTATACTTGATAGAATTTTATGATGCGCCTCAACCCAATCTTTATTTTTTTTTCTTTTCCTACACGTGAATACAACCCACACTCTGTACAATTTGTTCGATAGTTAGCCATAGAATTTGTGATGCATGGTAATATTATTATATGTTAAACCAATTTATTTCCCGGGAGCGTCTTGTGATAGACAAATCTAATATGAAGTGATAAAATGCGTGTAGTATAAAAGGAATAGGCTGTTTTTTTTAGATTTTTTTTGTTTGTAAAGGTTCAACACTTGTCTCTGTACGACTGTCACTTCCTCAATACACTCTAAAATTGCGATGTGAACAAAAAAAAAAAAAAAACAAATTGGTATAAAATGATATGTCATGATGATGGTAGGTGATTCTGATGTTTGAATCCTTTGCAAAAATGGGAGAGTTTTACAAAAATAAAGTGCAATTGGCAGGGATTGGGAAAAAAAATTAAAAATGGGAATGCCGCTAATCCAATTGGCGGTATCAACCTAAGTAAATCTTGTAGCCTGCAATGTCAGCTTGATGCCTCTAAATGGTTTGGCGGTATCACATTGATGCCTCTAAATGGATTGGTGGTATATATGATGTCGCCAAATGGGTCCAAGGCATCACCTTGATGCCGCCAAATGAGTTTAAGGCATCATTCAAGATAAATACCATCGGCCAGCTTCACATTCTCTCAATCCCACAATTGTTTTTACAATACAATTGTAAAAAACTAAACAAAATACTAATATGAGATATAATACTTTTCCCGCAATTGTTTTGGAGGGTACGATTTTTTATTGATATTGGATTGATGTTACATCCACATGGAGTATAACAGTATTGGGCGGGGATGAGCCATGCCTATAAGCATCATCTCCCGTTTCATCCCCTGCCTTGCATCACTTTTTTGGGGTCCAAAAAAGCGGTGTCTTTGGATCGGTGTTACATCCACATGAAACTACTTGGATCGATGTTACATCCACGCGTGGTATAACACGTGTAGAATGCAACATTGTTATTGTAGTTTATAATATTAGAGAGTTGGTTTGCGTTGGTGGTAACAATCTCCAGTGTACCACCCCTAGGCATGCCAACAGACTCTTTAGGGGGGGTCAACCTTCCAGGCAAAGCCTGTAGCGCAAGGCCCTCCGATGTTGAAGAATCACGGTCGGAGATTAGCGACGTCGGCGACATCGGATGTAGCTGCTCCTGCTCGTGCTCCTTTGGCAGGGTAATCTGGCTAATCATGGGTACCCTTTAAGATTTGGTACCCATGTTCAACAGATTGATTGATATTCCCCTATTTCGGCCAAATGGGTTTGAATTTGAATGCGGTCCTGAGTTTACGGTGATTGGGAGAATGACTAGGCAGAATATTGGAATTGGTGATCTCGGAAATAGATTGTCTTGTAACTCGGTAGATTGTATAGTTTGATTGACTAGTTTGGAAAAATAGTTGGTAAATAAATATGTATTATTTGTTTTAAATAAATTTATCATTATTACATGTATTTACTTTTATTTTAGAAAACCTCTAATAATAATAGTAGTAGTATTAAAATTAACAGTACCATAATAAGGCTGCCATTACTAAATAAACCTCGTACAAAAGATGATGAGATGAGTCACCCAACGCATCCATGATAGCAAAGGGTGACTGATGAAACAGATACTGCAAACTAAACAACATAAAAAAGATGACATTGATGATACGACTGACACAACCCTGCTTTTGGGTCATTCACTGATTTCGTTGACGCCTTGCATTTCCCCAACTCTTCCTGTTATGGCCTGTTTCTCCACATCGAGTGCATTTATGACGCCTCGGACGATCATCATAATTCACATCCATCTCATTTTGTATTCTTCTTTGACGTACTCTGCCTCGATGTGTAGCAATCATCGACGGGTCCCCTTGAATTCTCCACCTTGCCGCCGACCATTCAGACTTATGCCCCAAGGTGTAGAAATGACTGTTGTACTGCTGAATGTACGTGTCCGTGTGGAATTTCCAACTAGTAATACTGTGAGGGCTTTTACCCAACCAATTGCAAACAACAATTGCATGTGAACATGGAAATCTTTGCATCTGCCATTTGCCACACGAGCATACCTTTTTTTTGTACTCAACGGTGTAGTCATTTCCGCCCCGGTCATTTGTCTCAACCCTTGAAAGAACATTGCACCTTACCGCATTCGCATTCGCATCCGCATCGTACATCGTCACTTCATCCTGCATAGCAACTCCCAAAAGGTTCTCATACCTGCTCCATATGCGAGGGGGTAGAGGGGTGTTGCAACTGCTCGAAATTTGAGTGTTTGTAGCAGGGATTCGACAAGCATCCGCAAGATGCCCATACTTTTGACAATTGGTGCACTGTCGGCAGGGTACTTGGGTTGAGTGGTGATACTGGCAGGTATCACACTTAGGCTTGTTCCCGTTGTATCGTTTCTTGTTGGGTGGGACAGTGGTGTCTATTGCAAAATTCCTGACCTTGCACTTTCCGTTGGTTGAGGCCTCGGTTTTGATTTCAACGGCAGGTTGGGGAGTATCCTTTGCAACAGTTTTCTTTTCCCCTTTCCGAGTCAGGGTTCCCGCCTTCACATGGTTATCTGTTAGGGTGGCCGCCAAACGTTTTGCTTCCTCCAAAGTAGCAGGGTTCCTTCCCCACACCGTGTCTTGAATCTGCATCGGTAAGCCACCAATGTATTTTTCGATTGCAATAGGCAAGGGGGTGACCTTGTGGGGTAGCAGTAAGCTAAGTTCGTGAAAACGAGTGTTGTAAGCAAGGTTTTCTCCACTATCTTGAGCGAGATCATGAAACTCATCTTCCAACTTCTTGATTTCATTACAAGGGTAGAACTCTGCCTTCATAATGTCTTTAGCTTGATCCCAAGTTAAGGCTAGTGCAGCTTCAGCTCCGCGAGTGCGCTTTTCCTCATTCCACCAAGTGAGTGCTCGTTTGTGAAGAACACTCATAGCATAACAGACTTTTAAGTTATCGGGACACTCACTGTTGATGAAAGTATTCTCAATACCCTCAAACCATTGTAGGAGTCCTGTAGCTCCTTCTTCTCCACTGAACTTTGCGGGATTACAGGAATTAAAGTGCTTGAGAGTGCAGGTTGGAAGACCATTCCCATTCCCGTTGTGGTTTCCATTTCCATTCCCGTTGCCGTTACCGTTCCCGTTGCCGTTCAACTGGATGACTTGAGCTAGTAAGTTGGGAACCAGAGTTGCGATTTGCTGCGCCATTTGTTGAGAAATGATTGCAGCCAGTTGGGCATCGACACCATTGTTGTTGTTGTTGTTGTTGTTGTGGTTAGTATCGTGGTTGTGGTTGTGATTGCTACTCCCTTCATCATGATTGTCACCACTGTTAAGGCGAGCGCTGCGACGTGGAGGCATGATCTGTAAGAGACACAATGAAATGAATGAGGTTATATAAGGAATGTAATCATTTATTCATTAATTAAAACGAATAAACGAAAACGTTGACTTATCAAAGATTCTAGATTCTAATAACATATGAAGACATGCTTTAGCCTATAAGTGAACACTCATCCCGAGAATTCCCAGGTAGGCATCCGGGTCCCTCGTCTGATTGGGATATATGCGCAATGCCAGCCTAGACAGAAGACTCAGAATACAGGCGTTCACCCTTCCAGATTGCACGTGTTCGTTATTAAAATCTAGAACTTCGACGAGATCTCAAGGTGGTTCAGGTTAAACCTGAGGATTTTGTCCTATTAGTCTAAGAGTAGATCCAGTGATGGAAAACAACCTTCTTGTAAGGATAAAAGTAGGGATAAGAAGTAGGAGGGAGATAGAGAATAGCAAGTAAAAGAAGCAAGTACTGGTTAAATCCTATGGTTATAGACTAGATTATTTTTCTAATAACCTAATTCCCCATAACCATGGCTCTGATACCAATCTGTAACACCCCAACCGATGGCGGAAACATCGGGATGTCACGTATTGATGATTGTTCAGTAGCTCATGGTAAATAATAAATTTCATTATATGATTTAAATAGATTACATACAATTGTTCTACAAGAATTCGTACATCAAATTGAATAAAACTATGCACACATCTTCAAGCATCAATTCAAATCTTCAAGCAAGTAGAACCTGAAACATGTTAAGTTGAAAATATTTTGGGTCAACAAAAGTTGGTGAGAATTACATAGGTTTTGATAATCGAATAAAATTGTTGTGCAATTCATGTGTCATGGCAAGTCTAGTCCATATGTGAAAACATACTAGAAGTAAATCGAGTGCATAATCAACCCTTGTGACTGTTGTATTGTGGTACATCCCATACGCTCATGGTTCACTCGTCTATATTGCAGTAACAAACACCCACGCAACCTTTGTAGGAGGCACGCATCCGGGTGGGATTGTCAGTCCAATAGATCTATCAATGTATACCGTCGACTGATCAATGTTAATGATTATGCTAGAATTGTGCTTACCCTAGTCATGTTCAAGACATAATGCAACATAGAAAAACACATAGACACATTGATGATTGAATTGCATAAATGATGTTGTAACATGTTTCACCCCAAAAATGGTGATAAATAGAAAAGGGGCTATGTACAACTCACCTTAGCAAAATGTTATATCTGTTGAAAAATTGAATAGTGGTGTTGCCCAAATGTGTCAAGTATCACCCTATAATAAGGTAATAAATATGTCTAAATCTATCTAGTCTACAAATGTATATGTTCTAGGGCTTCGAATTTGGGATAAATGCTCGTTTGATTAATATTAAAATTGTTTGATAATTGAGAGAAATCTAGTAAATAAATAGACAAAAATCTTTTTATAAAATTTAAATTTAAGATGGTCACAATAATGTGTTTAAAGTATGAAAATAATTTTTACAAAATTATTTTCTTTAAAATAGAATATTAATTCTATTTATAACAAATTATCAAAATTTAACTTTAATATTTAAAAATACTAAAATTAAAAAACTATTTGTTTAAAATTTATATTTCTGTTCTAAATAATCAGAAATAATTTGTATAAAATTTTGGTGCAAAAATATTAAAAACTGGATTTATTATGATTTAATTATGATTAAAACTAACAAAAATTGATTAAAAAGATTAAATAAATGATTTTTCAGAAATAAAAATCATTTCAGAAAAGTTTATTGTTATAAAAACTCAGAATAATTTTTGTGGGAATTTATATTATCGTTTTGATATTTTTATAGAATTTTATAATTAAAATAGAATAATCCTGAAATATTTATTATATATATATTAAATAAAATAATTTTGGAAAACTAAAAATTGTATGTTAAACTTTTCAATCAGAATAACATATAGTAATTTTTGTGGAATTTATAAAGAAGTTTTAGTATTTTAAAACCATTTTTAAAAATGATAGAGGTTATATAAAAGTAAAGGGGTAAAAAAAAAGATTTTGTGGTTGCCAAGGCTCGAACCCGCGTCAACCCGGGTCGGGGTTTTAAATCACAAGCCCAGACCAGTTGGTCTGGACCCTGAGAACGAATATACTTGGTTTGATATTAATTATATATGTTATTAATAATGTTTCCAATTAATAAGAAAAAAAAAAGAAGCTCTACACGGGACTCGAACCCTGGCCTGTGGCCGGTTCACGTGTTTTAAGCATAAGAGTCACACCAACTGATCTGTTGATCAGTTGGTGATGAAACTGATCCTGTATAAATTATATATCGAAGTCTGCAGAACATGATTATCCCCAAAAATCAAGATGTCGAGCCCTAGATTCATAATAACCACAATTGACGAACAATAACCCGTTTAATCGTGGGGTTATTGTTGTTAAAGGTCCGATTAACAAAACCATACAGAAACATTGTGACTTACAATGCTTAATCGTGGTGATTGTGCGGTCAAACAGCAAAGTCAAACGCACGAGCAAAAGCTTGAAAGGATGTTTATTTAACAGAAATTGGAGATGAGGAAGAATAGATCGGTGAGTATAGTTTGCTGTGAAGTGTGCAATTTATAGTGTGGGGTTCGGGTTAAGCGAATTGGAATGTTTGACTCGTTTAAAGTCTATGACGTGTTAATTGACAATAATTTGGAAAGTTTTGATGATAAATGGGTCGTGTAATGGACGCGAATCAGTCAACGCGTCAATATCAGTTTACCATATATGAATTGCTACACGAATTGATGTTGTTTATGGTTGATTGTTCTTGCAGTTGACTTTCTAAGTCAACTGCTAGATTCTAAACATAATATATAATTAAAACACGTGGGTACTTTGACAGAAGTGTGGTGTAGATCAGTTGGTTTGGTGTTCGTTTGATTCAGCTATGGGCTCGGGTTCGAACCCCGGCCCATGAAAACATTTTTTTGACCATTATTTCTCATATATATATATATATATATATAATATAACCTTATAGTATGATACTAGGGGTCCAAATTCGTCACGAAATATTTTTTATAGGGCACGATATTGATAAAAATTCGGTGTTTTATTAAGAAATGACGTAACGTATATAGTATTCAATGCGAAATGTTACAGTCTCCCCTACTTTTAGGAACTTCGTCCCGAAGTTAAAAGGAAAACACCAGGTTTACAATTGGTCGACTACTGAAAACCTTGATAAAATTTCTCACTACCTTAACGTACCTGTAAATTCATGATTACGTTCCGGACCGTAATTACCAATTTACCTTACATTAGGGTTTTGCGTCCTTTTATGACTTTACCAATTGTTGAGCAGGTTCGATAGTCTCCACCAGTCGTTGAGCAGGTGGTAGGGCCTCTCCCGACTGTTGGAAAGACATGATGACCTCTACCAATCGTTAAGTAGGTTGTTTGGTAGTCAACTAATTGTTGTACAAGTAAGCAAGTATGATTATAGATATAGCAATTAGTTCACATTCAAACAAGCATGCACCCAGATGTTATGATAATACTTGAATTTATTACATAAATCAAAAGGTGTCAATACATAGAATTTAAATAGGTAGACATCATTCAAATGGTGGGGTTTGCTGTTAAGTAGCTGGAGGGTCTCTAGCGGGGTTATTTAGAGCAGCAAGAGCGTTTGTAGCAGGGATTCGACAAGCATCCGCAAGATGTCCATACTTTTGACAATTGGTGCACTGTCGGCAGGGTACTTGGGTTGAGTGGTGATACTGGCAGGTATCACACTTAGGCTTGTTCCCGTTGTATCGTTTCTTGTTGGGTGGGACAGTGGTGTCTATTGCAAAATTCCTGACCTTGCACTTTCCGTTGGTTGAGGCCTCGGTTTTGATTTCAACGGCAGGTTGGGGAGTATCCTTTGCAACAGTTTTCTTTTCCCCTTTCCGAGTCAGGGTTCCCGCCTTCACATGGTTATCTGTTAGGGTGGCCGCCAAACGTTTTGCTTCCTCCAAAGTAGCAGGGTTCCTTCCCCACACCGTGTCTTGAATCTGCATCGGTAAGCCACCAATGTATTTTTCGATTGCAATAGGCAAGGGGGTGACCTTGTGGGGTAGCAGTAAGCTAAGTTCGTGAAAACGAGTGTTGTAAGCAAGGTTTTCTCCACTATCTTGAGCAAGATCATGAAACTCATCTTCCAACTTCTTGATTTCATTACGAGGGCAGAACTCTTCCTTCATAATGTCTTTAGCTTGATCCCAAGTTAAGGCTAGTGCAGCTTCAGCTCCGCGAGTGCGCTTTTCCTCATTCCACCAAGTGAGTGTTCGTTTGTGAAGAACACTCATAGCATAACGGACTTTTAAGTTATCGGGACACTCACTGTTGATGAAAGTATTCTCAATACCCTCAAACCATTGTAGGAGTCCTGTGGCCCCTTCTTCTCCACTGAACTTTGGGGGATTACAGGAATTAAAGTGCTTGAGAGTGCAGGCTGGAAGACCATTCCCATTCCCGTTGTGGTTTCCATTTCCATTCCCGTTGCCGTTACCGTTCCCGTTGTGGTTACCGTTCCCGTTGCCGTTCAACTGGATGACTTGAGCTAGTAAGTTGGGAAACAGAGTTGCGATTTGCTGCGCCATTTGTAGAGAAATGATTGCAGCCATTGGGCATCGACACCATTGTTGTTGTTGTATCGTGGTTGTGGTTGTGATTGCTACTCCCTTCATCATGATTGTCACCACTGTTAAGGCGAGCGCTGCGACGTGGAGGCATGATCTGTAAGAGACACAATTAAATGAATGAGGTTATATAAGGAATGTAATCATTTATTCATTAATTAAAACGAATAAACGAAAACGTTGACTTATCAAAGATTCTAGATTCTAATAACATATGAAGACATGCTTTAGCCTATAAGTGAACACTCATCCCGAGAATTCCCAGGTAGGCATCTGGGTCCCTCGTCTGATTGGGATATATGCGCAATGCCAGCCTAGACAGAAGACTCAGAATACAGGCGTTCACTCTTCCAGATTGCACGTGTTCTTTATTAAAATCTAGAACTTCGACGAGATCTCATGGTGGTTCAGGTTAAACCTGAGGATTTTGTCCTATTAGTCTAAGAGTAGATCCAGTGATGGAAAGCAACCTTCTTGTAAGGATAAAAGTAGGGATAAGAAGTAGGAGGGAGATAGAGAATAGCAAGTAAAAGAAGCAAGTACCGGTTAAATCCTATGGTTATAGACTAGATTATTTTTCTAATAACCTAATTCCCTATAACCATGGCTCTGATACCAATCTGTAACATCCCAACCGATGGCGGAAACATCGGGATGTCACGTATTGATGATTGTTCAGTAGCTCATGGTAAATAATAAATTTCATTATATGATTTAAATAGATTACATACAATTGTTCTACAAGAATTCGTACATCAAATTGAATAAAACTATGCACACATCTTCAAGCATTAATTCAAATCTTCAAGCAAGTAGAACCTGAAACATGTTAAGTTGAAAATATTTTGGGTCAACAAAAGTTTGTGAGAATTACATAGGTTTTGATAATCGAATAAAATTGTTGTGCAATTCATGTGTCATGGCAAGTCTAGTCCATATGTGAAAACATACTAGAAGTAAATCGAGTGCATAATCAACCCTTGTGACTGTTGTATTGTGGTACATCCCATACGCTCATGGTTCACTCGTCTATATTGCAGTAACAAACACCCACGCAACCTTTGTAGGAGGCACGTATCCGGGTGGGATTGTCAGTCCAATAGATCTATCAATGTATACCGTCGGCTGATCAATGTTAATGATTATGCTAGAATTGTGCTTACCCTAGTCATGTTCAAGACATAATGCAACATAGAAAAACACATAGACACATTGATGATTGAATTGCATAAATGATGTTGTAACATGTTTCACCCCAAAAATGGTGATAAATAGAAAAGGGGCTATGTATAACTCACCTTAGCAAAATGTTATATCTGTTGAAAATTTGAATAGTGGTGTTGCCCAAATGTGTCAAGTATCACCCTATAATAAGGTAATAAATATGTCTAAGTCTATCTAGTCTACAAATGTATATGTTCTAGGGCTTCGAATTGGGGATAAATGCTCGTTTGATTAATTTTAAAAATGTTTGATAATTGAGAGAAATCTAGTAAATAAATAGACAAAAATCTTTTTATAAAATTTAAATTTAAGATGGTCACAATAATGTGTTTAAAGTATGAAAATAATTTTTACAAAATTATTTTCTTTAAAATAGAATATTAATTCTATTTATAACAAATTATCAAAATTTAACTTTAATATTTAAAAATACTAAAATTAAAGAACTATTAGTTTAAAATTTATATTTCTGTTCTAAATAATCAGAAATAATTTGTATAAAATTTTGGTGCAAAAATATTAAAAACTGGATTTATTATGATTTAATTATGATTAAAACTAACAAAAAATGATTAAAAATATTAAATAAATGATTTTTCAGAAATAAAAATCATTTCAGAAAAGTTTATTGTTATAAAAACTCAGAATAATTTTTGTGGGAATTTATATAATCGTTTTGATATTTTTATAGAATTTTATAATTAAAATAGAATAATCCTGAAATATTTATTATATATATATATTAAATAAAATAATTTTGGAAAACTAAAAATTTTATGTTAAACTTTTCAATCAGAATAACATATAGTAATTTTTGTGGAATTTATAAAGAAGTTTTTGTATTTTAAATCCATTTTTAAAAATGATAGAGGTTATATAAAAGTAAAGGGGTAAAAAAAAAAGATTTTGTGGTTGCTAAGGCTCGAACCCGCGTCAACCCGGGTCGGGGTTTTAAATCACAAGCCCAGACCAGTTGGTTTGGACCCTGATAACGAATATACTTGGTTTGATATTAATTATATATGTTATTAATAATGTTTCCAATTAATAAGAAAAAAAAAAGAAGCTCTACACGGGACTCGAACCCTGGCCTGTGGCCGGTTCGCGTGTTTTAAGCATAAGAGTCACACCAACTGATCTGTTGATCAGTTGGTGATGAAACTGATCCTGTATAAATTATATATCGAAGTCTGCAGAACATGATTATCCCCAAAAATCAAGATGTCGAGCCCTAGATTCATAATAACCACAATTGACGAACAATAACCCGTTTAATCGTGGGGTTATTGTTGTTAAAGGTCCGATTAACAAAACCATACAAAAACATTGTGACTTACAATGCTTAATCGTGGTGATTGCGCGGTCAAACAGCCAAGTCAAACGCACGAGCAAAAGCTTGAAAGGATGTTTATTTAACAGAAATTGGAGATGAGGAAGAATAGATCGGTGAGTATAGTTTGCTGTGAAGTGTGCAATTTATAGTATGGGGTTCGGGTTAAGCGAATTGGAATGTTTGACTCGTTTAAAGTCTATGACGTGTTAATTGACAATAATTTGGAAAGTTTTGATGATAAATGGGTCGTGTAATGGACGCGAATAAGTCAACGCGTCAATATCAGTTTACCATATATGAATTGCTACACGAATTGATGTTGTTTATGGTTGATTGTTCTTGCAGTTGACTTTCTAAGTCAACTACTAGATTCTAAACATAATATATAATTAAAACACGTGGGTACTTTGACAGAAGTGTGGTGTAGATCAGTTGGTTTGGTGTTCGTTTGATTCAGCCATGGGCTCGGGTTCGAACCCCGGCCCATGCAATCATTTTTGACCAGTATTTCTCATATATATATATATATATATATATATATATATATATATATATAATATAACCTTATAGTATGATACTAGGGGTCCAAATTCGTCACGAAATATTTTTTATAGGGCACGATATTGATAAAAATTCGGTGTTTTATTAAGAAATGACGTAACGTATATAGTTGATGCGTGAAATGTGTGATAAATATATTTTAGGTCCAATTAATTTCAAAACAAGTTTTAAATGGGAAATACCCACTAAACCACACACTACCGGCAAGTGTACCGGTCGAAAGTAGTAAAGTAAATAAGTCCGAGTATCGAACCGTGGACACTGTAATAGCGGCTCTCGGTACTAAGCTTTCGTCGAGTCCTAGTCTAATAAATTAAAGTGATGATGATTTAATTAACTACTAAAAAGAAAAATATAAAATTAAATTAAATAAAATGCAAACAAAGCAAACGAACAGGTAGAACTGGAAGAGATCAAATAATGAGAAAATGGCTACCTAGGTAAGAATCAAGGTGACTGACTTATAGCTCTCGGGATTGGATAAATGGGTTTTGGTTACCGGGATCTTAAGATACACTAAACTAGACCAACACTGGAACGCGAATCATTCTCCAACATGGCGCAATACTGAATCTAGGGAAGTGTGTAAACTCACCGGTCTCGGGTTCGGATCACCTCTCGGTCTCTCCAAACTATGCTAAGGTATCCTAAATCTGAATGTCCTCTCAGCCCCCTCAGAAACAATACATCCGGGATGTGTAAGGGATGCAAGGGATAGTTATTCTAACAGGTTTCTAACACAGGGTGCTAACAAAACAGGCACGCTAGGGGTGACTCACTCTCGTGCAGACCACGGTCCCGAATACCTACCAAGCTAGACACACTGACACCTAATCTCCTCTCGGTCTCAAAGGTGGTAGAATGCTAAATTACCAAATAATTAATTAAATTGTTTCTAGGGTTTACTACGTCTAGCAACCTCAAAATATATCAAAAACACTAAGTCTAAGATACTAACAAAATCCTAGATCAAAAGATACAAAATCAATTAAACTAGAATTAAGCGAAACAAAAATTAATATTTAGATATTAAGCACGCATATACAAAAGAAACCTTATTAGAAAACCTTTACCAAAACATTATCCAAAATATTATATAAATCCAACCCGAAAATTATTATTCAATTGTCACCCGTCATCTATACCTAGGTAGCACTAAAAGTTTAGCCAATCATAGTCATGGAATTCAACAAAAACATAGGTTCAAAAATATTCAAAGTCATGGTCTCAATATTCATAACACAAAGTAAATAAATATAAAAACTAGACTTTTAGTGATCAAACCCGAGCTTTGCTGGCCTTCAATTAACCTCCTATTTTAATTTAGAGGTGTTGTCCTAGTGCGCTTCACGTGACCTTCTCTGCTTCGATGATATGTGATGGCTCCTCAAAATAATAATTATCCCTCGTGCCAAAAGTCTCTGCTCCACTTTTTTCTTCACTTCGATGATGTCAAGTCTTTGTATCTGCCTCCTCTTATATTATGCGTGGCACGCTATTGGACTTAAATTATATGCCTTCCTAATAAAATGTCACGTAGGGTTTTTTTTTTGTGGGCTTCAAAGAATTTACGTCCAAGTGAAATGGACTTTTAGTCCTTATATATTAATATTATTATTATTATTAGTAGTAGTAGTATAGCCCAAGCTTGTATCTCAGGTGTTCTTGGCTCGAACAAAGTTTCTCGTCTATGCTCCAATGTCCATGAACACTGCTCCCAAGTGTCGGTGTCTCGATTAAAATTATTTCGTTTTGAGCTCATTTTCTCCAAACACCTATAGAATAATAAAATAAATAGATAAATAATAAAAACGACTCAAGACTAATAAAAATCTAATTAAACGCTAAAATAAATAAAATAGATAGGTACAAGCCTAAAACTAATAAAACACTAATAAAAGGACTCGAAAATGACTACAAATTACAAAGGAAATTAGATGTGTTTTGCAACACATCAATAGTATTCAATGCGAAATGTTACATTGATTTTTCAGCCTCATTTCGCTAACAGCCCACCGATACTTTACGTGATAAGATGAGCTACCAATAGACCAACATAGTTTCCGTAGGGTTTTGTTCTGGAACCTCCCGCTGAAATTGCTTCTGATGTGACGAAGACAGTAACGATGGTAGGCGTTGGGTTCCTTCCACTGTGGAAGGTTTTCCATAGCATTAATTATGCCATTGTATCTATCTGATATCACACACAAAGGCCCCATGCTATTGAGGGCAACGTATTCAGTAAGGTTTTGGAAAAACCAACACTAGCTGTGTACAGTCTCTTCGTCAACGACAGCATACGCCACAGGCAGGATGTAGTTGTTTGCATTTTTTTGTTGGGGCAAGCATCAGCTTACCTCGGTAGGGTCCTTTCAGATGAGTCGCGTCCACCGATATGACAGGCATGCATCGATGAAAAGCACAGATAGAAGGACTGAACGCCCAAAAAATATATTTAAACGTGGGGTAATTCGGATCTCCGTTCGGGTTGTGGATTATGCCATGGCTATAAGGGATTTGGACAGTTTAAGGTTGTCAGCACCCACCCCCTGGATGCAAGAGAGTACACAGATCCTCCAAAACCAGGGTATAGGCACTCCCCCACCAGCAGGCTACAACAGCCCCGAACCCTCCTCCTCAGGAGCCATATGAGGAGGAGTACTAAGTAATTTAAGATTATATTATGTGTTTATGTAACCTTTAAATAAGTACTTTAGGATTAGGATTACAGTATGTGTTTATGTATTATTTGTTTATGTATTAATGTGTTTATGCACCTGTTTAAATTTGAATAACGTTTTGCATAGCATAGTGACTTTTTTGAAAAATGACCTCCTAGCTGTTTTCGGGCCACCGGGATCAGGCCCCGGAGACCCGAAAACGGCCCGGATTTCATGCGACACCCGTGTATCAGCCAAGGAAAACGCGTCCGAAAGTCCGATGACCTGACTGGCAGGCCCGGTCAGATTGTACAGGGGTCCAAAAATGGCAGCCTGGGCCGTTTTCAACATAGTGAATTTTTTGAAAAATGACCTCCTAGCTGTTTTCGGGCCACCGGGATCAGGCCCCGGAGACCCGAAAACGGCCCGGAATTCGTGCGAAACTCGTGTATCAGCCAAGGACAATGCGTCCGAAAGTCCGATGACCTGACTGGCAGGCCCAGTCAGACTGTAGAGGGGTCCAAAAATGGCAGCCTGGGCCGTTTTCAACATAGTGAATTTTTTTGAAAAATGACCTCCTAGCTGTTTTCGGGCCACCGGGATCAGGCCTCAAAGACCGGAAAACAGCCCGGACTTTGTGTGACACCCATGTATCAGCCAATGACAACGCGTCCGAAAGTCCAGTGACCTGACTGGCAGGCCCGGTCAGAGTGTACAGGGGTCCAAAAATGGTAGCCTGGGCCGTTTTCAGCATAGTGAATTTTTTGAAAAGCTGCCAAACCATTATGAGGCTTCATGTTGATGCCGCAAAACCATTATGAGGCTTCATGTAGATGCCTCCAGACCATTATGAGGCTTCATGTAGATGCCGCCAAACCATTATGAGGCTTCATGTAGATGCCGCCAAACCATTATGAGGCTTCATGTAGATGCCGCCAGACCATTCTAAGGCTTCATGTAGATGCCACCAAACCATTATGAGGCTTCACCTCTTCAAAAGAAGCTGATTCACAAACATGACTCACTCAACTTCTGTCTCTCTTACCCACTCATATTTGAAATCTCTAAAAATGGAAAACAATGGAGAAGGCTTTTACTGTTCACAACCAGCTCCTAAAATGGTAAAATAGACCGAGAAATTATGGAGGCATTTACGCAAGCCATCAACAACATTCACGGCTGGTTCGTCTTCAAGTAACCCACAACTGAAACCACACGAAAACGAACAAGATAAGCCCACAGAAAACCCACAAGAAAACCAACAATGCAGAAACAACTGGTCTGCTGATGTTGTCGACTTTTATACAAACGGGGATGCCCCATTTTGCTACACTCGCTTCATTTCCGTCAAACTAGACAGAAATTGTTGGGGTAAACTTCTAGGATGCCAACCCAACAGGGCGCTATCCGCAACGGTAATTCTCACATTAATTTATCTTGAAAGTAAATTGATTTGCTCAACTCAATCACGAACCTTATGCATTATTTTGATTTTAGCACGTTGAAGCGTGGACGGTAAGACTCATGCGACTTAGACAAGCAAAGCTTTTAAGAAATCCTGGTTCACAGCTACGTTGGACAGTGTTAGCGCTGCTTTCTATGGTGAAATGAAGGATCCGAATTCTTCAGTTGCCCTCGACATGGCTGGAAGAATGGAACCCTACCCGCCATTCTGGGAGGTTGACCGCGCTTACCTTCATTTATCGATTGGGGAGGGAGATTGGCTGCTTGTCCGAATTGATATGAGAAACATGGTAATTACACAGTATTGGACTGATAAGAGATGGAGAAACGAAAGGCGACACGAAGTTGCTCACTATATGGAGATGGTAAGGCTTTTTTTCGAATGGTTTCTACAACGTATTCATTACTGGCTGAGAACTAATCGTGTGGACAAAACTCCAATTTCTGTTGGTTTAGTTGAATTAGATGTGCCCCAAGACAACGGAAAGGATGATAATGCAGGTGTCTTGGTTTGTATGATGATGGAGAGGCTTGTGAAAAAAAATCGTTGTTGTTAGAAATCGACGTCGAAGACGCTTGTGTGAATTATCGACGACACATGGTAGATGAGCTATACAAATGCCGTTGTGAAGCAACTTCTCATCATGTTATATGATTATGTAATCTTGTTTTAGTGTTTGAAGCTAGTATTTGGATTTTTAATTTTAGTTGTTGTATCTGCTTTCACAAGTGTTTAATATTGGTATTTTAGTTGCATATTCAAATACATAAACCAACTGAAATGTTACATTAAAACTAACTAATCAAGACATGTTTACATATTAAACCAGTTCGTCCAGTTCGTGGGATTCTGATTCATAAGACGTTCAGATTGCCTTCTAGGTGGTTGGTGTTGGGTTTGTGTTTCACCGGCGGGTGGTGCTCCTTCATTCCCGTACTGATCATCGGGAAAGAGGTTTAAATTCAGTGACAGTGATGGTCCTAGCCGGCTTGAAGGTCCTTCATCACACGAATTATAAGGGGGATGGTAATGAAAATCACTAACAAGGTCGAGATCAACCCGTGGCAACACCTGTCCGACCGACGTTACATAATCCGGTGAGAGAAATGCCCAATCACTTCCGATGCCAATTCCGTTTGCAATCAAGTTAGCTAGTGGACCTGTCACCGCCGGTTGACCGCCACCGGACCCACCAACATCATTAGCTCCGTGTAGGAAGGACATGGACTAGGAAAGACCCAATCCAACGTCTGAGAATTGCGGGACATATCCCCCACCCTGATTCTAATTGTTACTAGCCGCAACAGATGCACCAAACCTAGCATCATTGTGAAACGGAGTACCAGCTTCGTCCTGATTTTCCGGCACGTTTGTCGACACGTGACGGGGAGCACGTCGCCGGCGTACCCTTTGAGGTTGTGCAGGTGCTGACAAGTCGACGACGTTCGTTGTAAGATGCGCCGGATTTTGTAAGTGTCCGACATCGTGTGACATCATCATACTTTGAAACGCCGTGTTCTGTATATGCTGAAGCTGCCTGCCGAAGGCCTGAGGATCATTAAATGCATGCTGCGAAGACTGGTAAATATCAGCCATGGCATCCCTCTGCAAACAAAATTATTAGTTAGAAACCGCAAACTCAAATAATTAATGTATGAATTAGACACGTAAAAATGCTTTACCATCAACTGGATTTTTAGCACCATCATCTTGGAAACCGCCAATTGGGACCGGTGCTACACTCGGATTGCTAATAAATGCAACGGTACGCCTCGAATACCATTGCATATAACCGGGCTCTGTGGAATTCATCGTTATGGGATCCGACGTGTAAACCGTGTTACGACGGTTATTCCATGCATTCACGTAGGCTTCGTGCCTACGCATCCAGTCCACCCCGTTGTGTCCTTGCCGCCCCAAACCATGCAATGTTTCAAGCTCGGCCATGGGTACGGTTAGATTTATTTGCGGAGGTATGTACTGGATCATGTTGAATTGTTTCATTACCCGTTGAGGGTAATGATGCTCAACAATCTCAAAGCATATAAGAGGACAACAGCTCCTCCAGCTTTCGATCCCACTTGAACAGATAGCCGGTAGTTAATGCAAAACCGAGGTGTAGGGGGTCTAGTTGAACTTAAAACATAAAAACAAACCCTTTAGTCAGTTACACAACACAATAAATGCTTAATACAAAAAATTAAAAATAATTACTAACACGGGATTAATAAACATACCATGTTCTCGTTCAATGATTGTAGCTGGGAACGATATGTCCTGAGGCAGTGTGTGGATACCTCCCTGAAGTTTAAGTTACGGTCTCGCCACCTACAAAATTAACATTTTAAAAAACGTGTTCAGTAAAAAAATACAAAGGGATGCCATACAGACACATTATATTTGTTTAGGCTTTGAGATATATACCGAGCCGCTAGCGGACAAGTATAATCAAACCGGTTTGACGGTGATCATGGTGCGAGACACCGAATCCTCTCCCATGCCCATATTTGAAGGAGCATCATGGGCCCGGTCACGGCTCTTCTATCCGGCTGGGTGGCATCACAATGCCGCCTATAATGACAACTGAGAACCGCACTGCCCCAACTATAAGATCCTGTTCGGCTTAGGTCTCGTAAAAATCTTAAATAAAAAACATTTAATCTATTATTTTTATGATCAGGGAACAAAGTGGAACCGATCAGATAAAAAATTATTAAATGAGCACGGATAATGCACTCTTCATCCGTAGCCTCAGCTTCAACAAACGGTTTCATTATTTCACTACTAATAACAGTACCGAAAACAGATTTGCGGGACATTTGGTTCTCTGCAGGCGTAACACCTAACCATCGTCGGCACCACCCTATTGCCTAGACAGTTTTTAGTGCACTATCTTCTCCAGACACAACACTTCCCTCGATAGGTAACCCCCACAAGACGTTAACATCTTGTAAGGTGACAGTAGCTTCACCAAATGGTAGGTGGAACGTGTGAGTTTCGGGCCTCCATCGTTCCACCAAAGTTGTTATTAAGGAGTGGTCAACGTATCGATAACCACAATCTATAAGGCCACCAAACCCTGCGGCATCGACAAGGTTACGAACTCGTCCTACAATAGGGTTGTTACGAAGTATCCGCCATATGCTTCTATCGCTACGTTTTACCATAAGGGGCTCATTGAAGTTTTCATCATTTACGAAAATGTGAAAGGAACGATGTCGATCACGTAGATACAACACATCGTTCGTTAGGGGACCAGGGTGTAAGTTTATGTTTGGATTCATGGTGGTAGGAATTTTTGTAACATCGCAAAATTTTCCCCAAATATTTTTTTATAAACGCCTTTATTTTTTTTTTCATTTTATACAAATGTGGCAACGTCTTTATTTTTCCTCATTCACAACTTATATACATATATATATATATATATATATTTAGATTTATAATAATAATAATAATAATAATAATAATAATAATAATAATTATAATTCAGTTTTGTTTAAAAAAAAAAAATATATATATATATATATACTTAGACTGAATCCAGCTTCTGGCCCACTCCCCATTTTCCTTTTTGTTGTTTGGAGCCCAGCATCCGGCCCATTAAACCCAGCCCACCCAGCTAGCCCAAGCCCAAACCCCCCCTCCTTCAAATCTGTTAATCAAAAAAAATAAAATGTTTCACCCGGGAATCGAACCGGACCAACATCAGGCAACACACATGCACTCTACCACCTGAGCCACCACTTGCTTTTGATTTAAACTCGATTCGTATTATATTTAACCTCTTTTTAAATCGTGTCTGTGCTTTCTTCCTTCTAACAGCGAACAAGCAGCAGCAGCTTTATACCCATCGTTGACCAACCTATTAACGCGTTTTTAATCACAATCCGTTTTTGGAAACTAATTACCGGCTCTTTAAGCTTAATAATCACGCACGAATCAAATTCAAAACATTCCATTTGTGAGATAATCACGCGTGGATGTTAATTTATTGGTCAAAACTTCTAAAATTCTAATTCGTGTGGGTTGCTATAAATTGATCGTTCCCTGTTAGCCTAAAGGAGCCGAACATCATACCACCATCCTCAATTCACCCTTCCATTCACTCAAAATAATCAAAATCGAAGATTTTTTTGACTTTCTCGTTGACTTCAGTTTTGGATAGCATTACAACTAGTAAGTTTCAATTGATTACATGCTATTGTTCTTTGATAAGGTCCGATCAATAACCCTATTGATACTGGGGTTATTGCTCGTCAATTAGTACAGTTGTGGATTTAGGGTTTTAAGGTTTATTTGGGGAAGATGACTCTGAGTCATGTCTGTTTATATATAACGCAAAACACAAACAAACACAACCTGATCCTCAGATCAGATGGTTGTGTCTTGGGCCCTATACACGAGCCACCCGGGTTCGAGTCCCGCGGGTGGCATCCTTTTTACCCTTTATTTTTTTAAATCAAATACTTATATATATAATACACTTAATTTTATAAATTCGTTTTTTTTAAATATCAAAACCCTTTTATAAATTCCAAAAAAATTATATTTATCAAATCTAATGTAAAAGATTTAACTACAATTTTTAGTTTTCTGAAATTCATTTATTTAATATTTATAATAATTAAATCAATTTTATACAATTATATTTATAAAAATCCATTTATATATCAAAACAGTTTTATTAAATTCCCCAAAAATTATCCTAACTTTTTATAAAGTTAAACTTTACTGAAATAATTTTTAATTCAGTAAAATCATTTATTTTATATTTTTAAACAATTTTTGTTAGATTTAATCATAATTAATTCATAATAAATCCAATTTTCATCATTTTTGCACCAAAATTTTATACAAATTATTTTTAATCATTTAGAACAGAAATATGATTTTTAAATAAAGAATTCTTTAATTTTAGTATTTTTGAATATTAAAGTTATTAATTGGCTATTTATAAATAAATAGATTTAAAAATCTATTTTAAATGAAATAATTTTATAAAAATTATTTTATTGCTTCAAACACTTTAATGTGCACACTCAAAATCCAAATTTTATAAAAAGACTTTCTTTCATTAATTATCAAATTTTCTTTATTTAATTAACATTTTAAATTAAACTTAACAATTGATTATCCCCAAATCGAAACCCTAGGATACACATATTAGTTAAGTAGACTTAGACTTATTATATATTACCTCATTATAGGGTAATATTTGGAATCTTTTTGGGCAACACAATTATCACATCTTTTCAACAAGTTAACATTTGCTAAGGTGAGTTTTACATAGCCCCTTTTCTATTTATCACCATTTTTGGGGTGAAACATGTTTATAACATCATCATTGCAATTCAATCATCAATGTGTCTATGTGTTTTCTATGTTGCATTATGTCTTGAGCATGATTAGAGTAAGCACCATTCTAGCATAATCATTAACATTGATCAGCCGGCGGTATACATTGATAGATCTATTGGACTGACAATCCCACCCGGATACGTGCCTCCTACAAAGGTTACGTGGGTGTTTGTTATCGTATAACATATTGGACCATGAGCGTATGGTATGTATCATTTTATAACAGTCATCAGGGTTGATTATGCACTCGATTTATTTCTAGTATGTTCTCACATATGGACTAGATTGACATGACACATGAATTGCACATCATTCTTACTCAATTATCAAAAACCTATGTAATTCTCACCAACTTTTGTTGACCCAAAAACATTTTCAACTTAACATGTTTCAGGTTCTACTTGCTTGAAGATTTGTATTGATGCTTGAAGATATGTGTATAGTTTCAATCAATTTGATGTACAAATTCTAGAACATTTGTATGTAAGTTATTTAAATCATTTATGGAATCTATTATTCACCATGAGCTACTGAACAATCATTCAATACGTGGCACCCCGATGTTTCCGCCATCGGTTGGGGTGTTACAGATTGGTATCAGAGCCATGGTTATAGGGAATTAGGTTATTAGAGAAATAATCTAGTCTATAACCATAGGATTTAACAAGTACTTGCTTCTTTTGCTTGCTATTCTCTATCTCCTACTTCTTATCCCTACTATCATCCCTACAAGAAGGTTACTCTCCATCACTGGATCTACTCCTAGACTGATAGGGCAAAAATCCTCAGGTTTAACCTGAACCCCCTTGAGATCTCGTCGAAGTTCTAGATTTTAATAACGAACACGTGCAATCTGGAAGGGTGAACGCCTGTATTCTGAGTCTTCTGTCTAGGCTGGCATTGCGCATATATCCCAATCAGACGAGGGACCCGGATGCCTACCTGGGAATTCTCGGGATGAGTGTTCACTTATAGGCTAAAGCATGTCTTCATATGTTATTAGAATTTAAATCTTTGATAAGTCAACGTTTTCGTTTATTCGTTTTAATTAATGAATAAATGATTACATTCCTTATATTACCTCATTCATTTCATGCCACATTGAACCTTCATTGTGCCCCTTACATGTCGCCACGTCGTAGCACTCGCAATAACAGTGGTGAAAACCAAGAGGAAAGTAACAACGACCACAATACCAACCACAACAACAACAAAAAACAACAAAGGTGTTGATGCCCGACTGGCTGCGATTATCCACAACCCTGCTCAGGTTACTACTCCTAATCATCCTGGTAAATACAACTATGGTCAATGCTATGAATGTGGAAACCCAAATCACTTCCGTAACCGATGCCCTAAACTAAACAGAGATCAAGATCCTCCAGCTACCTAACAGCAAGTTCCACCATTTAAATGTTGTCTACCTTTAATTCTATGTATTGACACATTTTGGATTCAAGTAATAAATTCAAGTATTATTATAACATCTGTGTGCATGCTTGCTTTAATTGCTATATCTATGATCATACGTGCTTACTTGTACAACAAATAGTTGACTACCAAACAACCTACTTAATGATTGGTAGAGGTCATCATGTCTTTCCAACAGTCGGGAGAGGCCCTACCACCTGCTCAACGACTGGTGGAGACTATCAGACCTGCTCAACAATCGGAGAGTCATAGAAGGACGCAAAACCCTAATGTAAGGTAAATTAGTGATTACGGTCCGGAACGTAATCGTGAATTTACAGGTACGTTAAGGTGGTGTGGAATTCTACCAAGATTTTCGGTAGTTAACCAAATGTAAACTCTAGATATCTAGTAGTTCATTTAGTAAATCAACTCACACGTAACACGCCTCCTATCCACGCTATTCGAGACAGGTTACTCTATTCATTGTCATGCCCTAACATAAAATTTTTCAAGTCACACTTGTCCTAAATTTTATCCAATCCCCTTTCAACCCTGTGTTTTCAATAAACTTCGGGACGAAGTTTTCAAAAGTAGGGGAGACTGTAACATCGCAAAATTTTCCCCAAATATTTTTTTTATAAACGCCTTTATTTTTTTTTTCATTTTATACAAATGTGGCAACGTCTTTATTTTTCCTCATTCACAACTTATATACATATATATATATATATATATATTTAGATTTATAATAATAATAATAATAATAATAATAATAATTATAATTCAGTTTTGTTTAAAAAAAAAAATATATATATATATACTTAGACTGAATCCAGCTTCTGGCCCACTCCCCATTTTCCTTTTTGTTGTTTGGAGCCCAGCATCCGGCCCATTAAACCCAGCCCACCCAGCTAGCCCAAGCCCAAACCCCCCCCCTCCTTCAAATCTGTTAATCAAAAAAAATAAAATGTTTCACCCGGGAATCGAACCGGACCAACATCAGGCAACACACATGCACTCTACCACCTGAGCCACCACTTGCTTTTGATTTAAACTCGATTCGTATTATATTTAACCTCTTTTTAAATCGTGTCTGTGCTTTCTTCCTTCTAACAGCGAACAAGCAGCAGCAGCTTTATACCCATCGTTGACCAACCTATTAACGCGTTTTTAATCACAATCCGTTTTTGGAAACTAATTACCGGCTCTTTAAGCTTAATAATCACGCACGAATCAAATTCAAAACATTCCATTTGTGAGATAATCACGCGTGGATGTTAATTTATTGGTCAAAACTTCTAAAATTCTAATTCGTGTGGGTTGCTATAAATTGATCGTTCCCTGTTAGCCTAAAGGAGCCGAACATCATACCACCATCCTCAATTCACCCTTCCATTCACTCAAAATAATCAAAATCGAAGATTTTTTTGACTTTCTCGTTGACTTCAGTTTTGGATAGCATTACAACTAGTAAGTTTCAATTGATTACATGCTATTGTTCTTTGATAAGGTCCGATCAATAACCCTATTGATACTGGGGTTATTGCTCGTCAATTAGTACAGTTGTGGATTTAGGGTTTTAAGGTTTATTTGGGGAAGATGACTCTGAGTCATGTCTGTTTATATATAACGCAAAACACAAACAAACACAACCTGATCCTCAGATCAGATGGTTGTGTCTTGGGCCCTATACACGAGCCACCCGGGTTCGAGTCCCGCGGGTGGCATCCTTTTTACCCTTTATTTTTTTAAATCAAATACTTATATATATAATACACTTAATTTTATAAATTCGTTTTTTTTAAATATCAAAACCCTTTTATAAATTCCAAAAAAATTATATTTATCAAATCTAATGTAAAAGATTTAACTACAATTTTTAGTTTTCTGAAATTCATTTATTTAATATTTATAATAATTAAATCAATTTTATACAATTATATTTATAAAAATCCATTTATATATCAAAACAGTTTTATTAAATTCCCCAAAAATTATCCTAACTTTTTATAAAGTTAAACTTTACTGAAATAATTTTTAATTCAGTAAAATCATTTATTTTATATTTTTAAACAATTTTTGTTAGATTTAATCATAATTAATTCATAATAAATCCAATTTTCATCATTTTTGCACCAAAATTTTATACAAATTATTTTTAATCATTTAGAACAGAAATATGATTTTTAAATAAAGAATTCTTTAATTTTAGTATTTTTGAATATTAAAGTTATTAATTGGCTATTTATAAATAAATAGATTTAAAAATCTATTTTAAATGAAATAATTTTATAAAAATTATTTTATTGCTTCAAACACTTTAATGTGCACACTCAAAATCCAAATTTTATAAAAAGACTTTCTTTCATTAATTATCAAATTTTCTTTATTTAATTAACATTTTAAATTAAACTTAACAATTGATTATCCCCAAATCGAAACCCTAGGATACACATATTAGTTAAGTAGACTTAGACTTATTATATATTACCTCATTATAGGGTAATATTTGGAATCTTTTTGGGCAACACAATTATCACATCTTTTCAACAAGTTAACATTTGCTAAGGTGAGTTTTACATAGCCCCTTTTCTATTTATCACCATTTTTGGGGTGAAACATGTTTATAACATCATCATTGCAATTCAATCATCAATGTGTCTATGTGTTTTCTATGTTGCATTATGTCTTGAGCATGATTAGAGTAAGCACCATTCTAGCATAATCATTAACATTGATCAGCCGGCGGTATACATTGATAGATCTATTGGACTGACAATCCCACCCGGATACGTGCCTCCTACAAAGGTTACGTGGGTGTTTGTTATCGTATAACATATTGGACCATGAGCGTATGGTATGTATCATTTTATAACAGTCATCAGGGTTGATTATGCACTCGATTTATTTCTAGTATGTTCTCACATATGGACTAGATTGACATGACACATGAATTGCACATCATTCTTACTCAATTATCAAAAACCTATGTAATTCTCACCAACTTTTGTTGACCCAAAAACATTTTCAACTTAACATGTTTCAGGTTCTACTTGCTTGAAGATTTGTATTGATGCTTGAAGATATGTGTATAGTTTCAATCAATTTGATGTACAAATTCTAGAACATTTGTATGTAAGTTATTTAAATCATTTATGGAATCTATTATTCACCATGAGCTACTGAACAATCATTCAATACGTGGCACCCCGATGTTTCCGCCATCGGTTGGGGTGTTACAATTTTTATGGTATAATTTTTTATAAGTTTGAAAGCTTTCTGATTGAGATTGTAATGGTGATGGTGTGGAAATGGATGTGGATGGTTAACATTTTTCACCTCACCCTCCATTTTATAATCCCCCTTGGATGCTCTCTTACATTCTCAAAGTCTTACACAAACACTATTTGCCTATCCTATGAACCTGCAAAATTTTTTTAAAAACCAAGGCTATTGCATGCAATGCATAGAGTGTTTTAGTGGTGGGTGGGTGTTATAAGTCTGAAAAAATGCAGAAGGCTGGCTGGCATCCAAGGCAGAAGACTCAATCTCATTCGGTGGCATCCACTTATGCCTTATTTTGAATTGGCGGTATCATGGTGGCTGCAGGTTGATGCCTTGCATTGAATTGGCGGTATCAATGACACCTCAATCTCATTCGGCGGTATCAATGATACCTCAATCTCAATTGGCGGTATCATGGTGGGCTTGCAGGTTTGCACAGATTGGTTTGGCAGACATAGGTTGATACCGCTAATCCAATTGGCGGCATTACCATTTTTATTTTTTTCCCAATGTCTACCAATTGCACTTTGTTTGTAACATCGCGCATTTTTTTCCCAAGTGTTGAGTTAATCAAATCATCATATCACCCACTATATACTTGTATTATGATATATACATATATATGTATTCTTTTAATTTTTATTTAGTTATTTATGTATTTATTTTACCACTTTAGATACTTCTAATATATATATATAAATATATGTATATGTAATAATAATAATAGTAATAATAATAATAATAATAACAATAATAATGAAAACAAAAATCTAGTTATTTGGTGTTGTCATATGATCATAACCCAATGGCCAGCCCAGTCAAGCCCAACCCAGAAATTGAAACCCGGCCCACTAGCCCTTTCCCCCCCTTTTCTGTTTTTTTAAAAAAAAATAAAATAAAAGGTTGCTCCAGCCGGGACTCGAACCCGAGCAACGGACCGGCCAGCATACAGACACACATGCCTACACCAGCTGAGCCACAACTCGTTATTGTTCTAATCCCAACCCGTAAACTATTTAACACCTTTATAAGCCTTGTCTGCTCCTCCCTCTTGTTCGCTGCTGCTAAACAGCCGAACACCCAACCCTATTTGACTTTAGATTGATGCTAAACATGGAAACAATTGACTATATGATCTCGTCCAACGACTAACATTTAAATTCCGCGTTCAATCAATCTATAATTACTATATATACAAATGAAATGGGAGATTATTACTCGACTTTGACCAAGTCATGGCCAAAGATTAAAACCTTCTAATAATACGATTACACTATAAATTGAACCCACCTATTCACTCTAAACTCGTCGAAAATTCTCTTTCAATCCTCAATTTCTGTTCCTAATTCATCATTTGAAGCTCTTAAGTTCGTGTTGACTTTCTGCTTTGACTAAACAATTTGCACGAATTCGTGTTTGTAAGTCCAATCTTTTTGATGGGTTTTGTTATTCGGCATTCACACAACAATAACCCTCTGATTAATTGGGTTATTGTTGTGTGAATCATTCAATTAAAAAGCTAGGGTTCGATTCATTTATAATTGGGGAAGAACACTTCAGTACATGATGTTATAATTTAAACAAACAGAAACCAAACACAACCACTGATCTAGATCAAGTGGTTGTGTCTGGTGCCTTTGAATCAGCCTACGCGAGTTCGAACCCCAACATCACCAATATATTTTTTTGAAAACAATCAAGTCTTATATATATATATATATATAATTACTTATATTTTAAAATTCGTTTTTAAATACTAAAACTCTTATATAAATTCTACAAAAATTATTTTATGTTGATCTAGTGAAAAAGTTTAACATACAATTTTTAGTTTTCAAAAATTTATTTATTTAATATATTTAATAAATAATTCAAGTTTATTCCATTTTATTTATAAAATTCTATAAATATATCAAAACAATTTTATAAATTTCCACAAAAATTTTTCTGAGTTTTTATAACAATAAACTTTTCTGAAATGATTTTTATTTCTGAAAAATCATTTATTTAATATTTTTAATCAATTTTTGTTAGTTTTAATCATAAATAAATCATGATAAATTCATTTTTCAATATTTTTGCACCAAAATTTTATATAAATTATTTCTATTTATTTGGAACAGAAATACAATTTTTAAAGTAATAATTCGGTAATTTTAATATTTTTAAATATTAAAGTCATATTTTGACAATTTGTAATAAATAGATTTAATATTCTATTTTTAAGAATATAATTTTATAAAAATTATTTTCATACTTAAAACTTTATTTTGTGACCATCTTTAATTTGAAATTTACAAAAAGACTTTTGTTTATTTATTTATCAAATTTCTCTTATTTATTTAAACATATTATTTATTAATCAAACGAACATTTATCCTCAATTCGAAACCCTAGAATATATTTGTAGACTAGAAAGACTTAGACATATTTATTACCTTAATTATAGGGTAATACTTGGCATCGTTGGGCAACATATATTCTATTTCACGAGACTTAACATTTTGCTAAGGTGAGTTTACATAGCCCCTTTTCTCTATTTTCACTATTTTTGGGGTGAAACATGTTTAAACATTTTATACTATCATTTACTTATACTTACTTGTGATTCAATTACATCATCATTCTATCATTTGACTGTAACAAAAAGACACAGTACAATAATTAACAATGATCAAGCCGCCTGTTTAGATTATAGCGCTATAGGTCTGACAAACCTATCCACCCGCATAAATTCAGGGATGATCGATAACAGTAACAACATTTAACCAACTTGCGAGTTAGTCATCAGTCGACACAAGGTTTGATTGTACAAAGACGCATTGTTATATGTCATAATCATTCTCTATGATCATACAACTGTGAATGTTGTACTAACTATTGTTATCAATTATATTCAAAAAACCTATGTATTCTCACCAACTTTTGTTAACCCGAAATATTTTCAAACTTAACATGTTTCAGGTTCTACTTGCTTGAGGATTTGAGTTAATGCTTGAAGATGTGTGCATAGTATTATTCATTTTGATGTACGAATTCTTGTAGAACAATTGTATGTAATTTATTTAAATCATTTAGTGAAATTTATTATTCACCATGAGCTACTGAACAATCATCAATACGTGACATCCCGATGTTTCCGCCATCGGTTGGGGTGTTACAGATTGGTATCAGAGCCATGGTTATAGGGAATTAGGTTATTAGAAAAATAATCTAGTCTATAACCATAGGATTATAACCAGTATTTGCTCTTACTTGCTAATCTCTATCTCCCTCCTACTTCTTATCCATACTTTCATCCTTACAAGAAGGGTGCTCTCCATCATTGGATCTACTCTTAGACTAATAGGACAAAATCCTCAGGTTTAGCCTGAACCACCTTGAGATCTCGTCGAAATTCTAGATTTTAATAACGAACACGTGCAATCTGGAAGGGTGAACGCCTGTATTCTGAGTCTTCTGTCTAGGCTGGCATTGCGCATATATCCCAATCAGACGAGGGACCCGGATGCCTACCTGGGAATTCTCGGGATGAGTGTTCACTTATAGGCTAAAGCATGTCTTCATTATGTTATTAGAATCTAGAATCTTTGATATCTCAATGTTTTTGTTTATTCGTTTTAATTAATGAATAAATGATTACATTCCTTATATAACCTCATTCATTTCATTGTGTCTCTTATAGATCATGCCTCCACGTCGCAGCACTCGCAATAACAATGGTGGTAATCATGAGGAAGGAAATAGCACCAATAACAACCACGACGCTAACCACAACAACAACAACAATAACAACAACAACAATGGTGTCGATGCCCAACTGGCTGCGATCATTTCCCAACAAATGGCGCAGCAAATCGCGACTCTGGTCCCTAACTTACTAGCTTAAGTCATCCAAATGAACGGCAACGGGAACGGTAACGGCAATGGTAATGGAAACGGGAACGGAAATGGAAACCACAACGGGAACGGGAATGGTCTCCCAGCCTGTACTCTTAAACATTTTAATTCCTGTAATCCCCCTAAGTTCAGTGGAGAAGAAGGAGCTACAGGACTCCTACAATGGTTTGAGGGTATTGAGAATACCTTCATTAACAGTGAGTGTCCCAATAACTTTAAGGTCCGTTATGCTATGAGTGTTCTTCACAAACGAGCACTCACTTGGTGGAATGAGGAAAAGCGCACCCGAGGAGCTGAAGTTGCACTTACTATGACCTGGGATCAAGTCAAGGAGATAATGAAAGATGAATTTTGCCCACGTAACGAGGTCAAGAAATTAGAGGACGAGTTCCACACTCTTGCTCAGGATAGTGGGGAAAACCTTGCTTATAATACCCGCTTCCATGAGCTCAGTCTGTTATTGCCCCATAAGGTCACTCCTCTACCTGTAGCCATCGAAAAGTATATCGGTGGTTTGACCATGCAGATTCAGGACACGGTATGGGGAAGGAACCCTGCTACCCTTGAAGAGGCCAAGCGTTTAGCAGCTACCTTAACTGACAATCACGTAAAGAACGAGACCTTAGTTCGGAAAGGCAATAAAGCAAGTATTGTAGCCGCGGTAACTACTGAGAACCAGAAGCGTAAGGCCAGGGATCTTGATGTCAACCTCACTACACAAGCTTCTAACAAGAAACCCTATATAGGAAACTATCCATTGTGTAACACATGCAACCGACATCATCCCACTGCTTCAGCATGTCGCTTGTGCACCAATTGTGGTAAGTATGGCCATCTAGTCAATACATGTCGTGAGATCCCAAACCCTAATGTCAACCAACCCACCAACCCTGCTCAGGCTACTAATCCTAATCGATACAACTATGGTCAGTGTTATGAATGTGGAGACCCAAATCACTTCCGTAACCGATGCCCTAAACTAAACAGAGATCAAGACCCTCCAGCTACCTAACAACAAGTCTCACCATTTGACTATGGGTTGATTTTATTCTATGTATTGACGCTATTTGATTCAAGTAATAAATTCTAGTATTGAAATTTTGGTCTGAGAGTTGTTACATGGTGCATGATTGTTTGAATGTGAACTAATTATATAAATCTATACAACTACAACTCATATACTTTGCTTGTTATACTTGCTTGCATAAACATGTTATCAATTTGCAATCTATGTGCTGCACTTAATAGAGGCCATCATGCCTTTTCAACAGTCGGGAGAGGCCCTACAACCTGCTCCACGACTGGTGGAGGCTATCGAACCTACTCAACGATTGGTAGAGGTCATTATGCCTTTTCAACAGTCGGGAGAGGCCCTACAACCTACTCCACGACTGGTGGGGGCTATCGAACCTGCTCAATAATCGGTGGAGTCATAGAAGGACGCAAAACTTTAATGTAAGGTAAATTGGTGATTGCGGTCCGGAACGTAATCATGAATTTACAGGTACATTAAGGTAGTGTGAAATTCTACCAAGGTTATAAACTCTAGTTGTCTGGTAGTTCATCAAGCCACACAAAACACGAGACAGTTTATTCTATTCATGTCATGCTATAATCCAAATCACAACTATTTTTATTTTTACCCAATCACCTTCAACCTTGTGTTTTCAATAAACTTCGGGACGAAGTTTCTAAAAGTAGGGGAGACTGTAACATCGCGCATTTTTTTCCAAGTGTTGAGTTAATCAAATCATCATATCACCCACTATATACTTGTATTATGATATATACATATATATGTATTCTTTTAATTTTTATTTAGTTATTTATGTATTTATTTTACCACTTTATATACTTCTAATATATATATATATAAATATATGTATATGTAATAATAATAATAGTAATAATAATAATAATAACAATAATAATGAAAACAAAAATCTAGTTATTTGGTGTTGTCATATGATCATAACCCAATGGCCAGCCCAGTCAAGCCCAACCCAGAAATTGAAACCCGGCCCACTAGCCCTTCCCCCCCCCCCCTTCTGTTTAAAAAAAAAATAAAAGGTTGCTCCAGCCGGGACTCGAACCCGAGCAACGGACCGGCCAGCATACAAACACACACGCCTACACCAGTTGAGCCACAGCTCGTTATTGTTCTAATCCCAACCCGTAAACTATTTAACACCTTTATAAGCCTTGTCTGCTCCTCCCTCTTGTTCGCTGCTGCTAAACAGCCGAACACCCAACCCTATTTGACTTTAGATTGATGCTAAACATGGAAACAATTGACTATATGATCTCGTCCAACGACTAACATTTAAATTCCGCGTTCAATCAATCTATAATTACTATATATACAAATGAAATGGGAGATTATTACTCGACTTTGACCAAGTCATGGCCAAAGATTAAAACCTTCTAATAATATGATTACACTATAAATTGAACCCACCTATTCACTCTAAACTCGTCGAAAAATCTCTCTCAATCCTCAATTTCTGTTCCTAATTCATCATTTGAAGCTTTTAAGTTCGTGTTGACTTTCTGCTTTGACTAAACAATTTGCACGAATTCGTGTTTGTAAGTTCAATCTTTTTGATGGGTTTTGTTATTCGGCATTCACACAACAATAACCCTCTGATTAATTGGGTTATTGTTGTGTGAATCATTCAATTGAAAAGCTAGGGTTCGATTCATTTATAATTGGGGAAGAACACTTCAGTACATGATGTTATAATTTAAACAAACAGAAACCAAACACAACCATTGATCTAGATCAAGTGGTTGTGTCTGGTGCCTTTGAATCAGCCCACGCGAGTTCGAACCCCAGCATCACCAATATATTTTTTTGAAAACAATCAAGTCTTATATATATATATATATATATATATATAATTACTTATATTTTAAAATTTGTTTTTAAATACTAAAACTCTTTTATAAATTCTACAAAAATTATTTTATGTTAATCTAGTGAAAAAGTTTAACATACAATTTTTAGTTTTCAAAAAATTATTTATTTAATATATTTAATAAATAATTCAAGTTTATTCCATTTTATTTATAAAATTCTATAAATATATCAAAACAATTTTATAAATTTCCATAAAAATTATTCTGAGTTTTTATAACATTAAACTTTTATGAAATGATTTTTATTTCTGAAAAATCATTTATTTAATATTTTTAATCAATTTTTGTTAGTTTTAATCATAAATAAATCATAATAAATTCATTTTTCAATATTTTTGCACCAAAATTTTATATAAATTATTTCTATTTATTTGGAACAGAAATACAATTTTTAAAGTAATAGTTCTGTAATTTTAATATTTTTAAATATTAAAGTTATATTTTGAGAATTTGTAATAAATAGATTTAATATTCTATTTTTAAGAAAATAATTTTATAAAAATTATTTTCATACTTAAAACTTTATTTTGTGACCATCTTTAATTTGAAATTTACAAAAAGACTTTTGTTTATTTATTTATCAAATTTCTCTTATTTATTTAAACATATTATTTATTAATCAAACGAACATTTATCCCCAATTCGAAACCCTAGAATATATTTGTAGACTAGAAAGACTTAGACATATTTATTACCTTAATTATAGGGTAATACTTGGCATCGTTGGGCAACATATATTCTATTTCACGAGACTTAACATTTTGCTAAGGTGAGTTTACATAGCCCCTTTTCTCTATTTTCACTATTTTTGGGGTGAAACATGTTTAAACATTTTATACTATCATTTACTCATACTTACTTGTGATTCAATTACATCATCATTCTATCATTTGACTGTAACAAAAAGACACAGTACAATCATTAACAATGATCAAGCCGCCTGCTTAGATTATAACGCTATAGGTCTGACAAACCCATCCCCCCGCATAAATTCAGGGATGATCGATAACAGTAACAACATTTAACTAACTCGCGAGTTAGTCATCAGTCGACACGAGGTTTGATTGTACAAAGACGCATTGTTACATGTCAGAATCATTCTCTATCATCATAAAACTGTGAATGTTGTACAAACTATTGTTATCAATTATATTCAAAAAAACCTATGTATTCTCACCAACTTTTGTTAACCCGAAATATTTTCAAACTTAACATGTTTCAGGTTCTACTTGCTTGAGGATTTGAGTTAATGCTTGAAGATGTGTGCATAGTATTATTCATTTTGATGTACGACTTCTTGTAGAACAATTGTATGTAATTTATTTAAATCATTTAGTGAAATTTATTATTCACCATGAGCTACTGAACAATCATCAATACGTGACATCCCGATGTTTCCGCCATCGGTTGGGGTGTTACATTGTTTTTGTAAAAGTCTACCATTAATGCAAAGGATTCATGATGTTTATAGTGAGCATATGTTAATGATTGACATACCTGTTCAATTTTCACTAAATAAAACAATCAATAGGTATGCAATGAAGATCCATTTTAAAGATAAATAAACATGATCTAAGTGCTATCGAGTAAAAAGATTGTAGGATACTAACTTTTCATCTCTTCGGGCTATTTTCCCTAATCATATATAATTTAAGTATCTATTTCATTAATCACAACATAAATCGTGTGTCGTGTAGTTCTTCTCATGAACCTTGAATTGACGTGAAGCGTAGGCGATAACCTTATTCCTTTGCATAAGTACACACCCAAGTCCTTGGTGTGAAGCGTCGTAATAAACCACAAAATCATCTATTTCTTCATGAAGTAGTAGGCGCTTCCCAATCTTTGATCGCATCTATCTTAGCTGGGTCGACCTGTATGCCCTTCTTGTTCACAACGTGACCAAGGAACTGAACCTCTCGTATCCTGTTGGATCAGTATTAAGATGCTCTTTTGGTTTGAACTTGCTAGTTGACACTTAAGTGTTTAGCAAGTTCGTTGTGAGTGCTAGCACAGCGGAATGTTTATAAGTTTATAGCAACACTTTGTCAACAGGAGTTATTACTCCCCCTGGAATCAATAACAATAAATGAGAAGTGTTTATTGAGAATCTAAGTATTGAATGAGAATGAAATACTTTGACAGATTCTTAGTAAACACGAAATGGAAATAACAATAATAAGTGTTGAAGGATTTCTTGTACTAAAATCAATGTGTAAAACAGAAGGATGAATCCTCCTATTTATAGACTTTACAAATACATGAACCTTGCCAAAAAGCAAGTTCAGAAACAAGTTGCAACAAGTTGCAGTCTTGGAACTTGTACATAAAGTAAAAAGAAATACTAAAGTATTAAACTACTGATATACAAGGGCGGTGGAAAAGATCTTCTTTAAGTACTGATGAATGACAAACTACTGATGAGTAGTTTGTCTTCAGCAGTTCTTCAGTTAAAGTGTCTGGTTTGAACTTCAGAACTTCTGATGACTTCTTCTTCAGTACTTCTGAATCTCTTCTTCAGCAGTTTGATTCCTTGTCTTCAGCAGTTCCATACTTAGAGTATTTTGACAGAAAGTGAATTAGACTAAGGTTTGCAAAAGTGGTTTCACCAATCCTTTTTGTTCTAACAATCTCCCCCTGGATTGATGAAGCCAAAACCTTACTAATTCCTTATTGTTCCTTTCTGTCCTTCACAATTTTCCATATTCCTTTGAACATGGAATTCTTGAGCTGGTTGAGTTGGTCATTGATGTGCTAAAAGTAGTTTAATAAAAATAACTAAATTAAACCTAAAACTAGACACCTAGTAATACTCTAGACTCTCTAAAACTAAACTACTGACAGGCAAGTGAACCTATCGACTCTAGTAAAGCTAAAGTAAGTCCGGATATCGAACCCACAGGACTCTAATGGAAAACGGTAACTAGACTCGAAAACTTATCTAAAACTGAAATAAAACTATTTATTATTTTAGAGGGGGGGTTTTACTAAAAACTAAACTCAAGAAAAATAAAGATTAACTAAATAAACTAAACTGAACTTAAGACGTAAACAGAGTTGAACCAAATTCAAATGATGGTGAGAATACTACCTAGGTTAGAATCCTACTCATGACTGACGAACTTTTATGGTTATGGAACTAACTATGGAACCGGGATCTTTAGATACTAAACTTACAGGATAAACTAGAGGACCCTCGACCCTTCTCAAGGAGAAACCTAAGGTTACCTATAAGCCGTTAAATTACCGATTGAGAGGTTACCCTTACAGGCTTACCTACTCTGATGATAAAGTACCCGCTAGACAGTCTACCTTACAGCGCGAAAGCCTCACTACACTAAAAGTGCAAGGGGTAACTATAGAAAACCTGGCCTGACTCGATACGCAAGTAGTGGTAAGGAAACTAGGAAGATCTTCTTACAAAGCATCTAAATCTAGCAATTTAACACCCTAGACATATCGACAATCCCGCACCTTACAGCTATTGGAATTGGAAGAATACTTAGAACTACCCAATCAACAAAAATCACTCCTATGGAAAACACTAGCAATTTACCATAAACTAGTTGCTAACACAAAGTCCACAACCTAACACGCATTCATACATGAAAGACATTCACAAAAACGCATGTGGAGTAAATAATTATCAATTGAACAAAACTAAGTACGCATCTACACCAGATCAAAAATAATCAAAGTCTTTACTAAATCATCAACCCATAGTCAAAGTTCCAAAAAACCATAAAAAACGTTCATTCAATCATGAATATTCATCATAACCTAAGTAGTAATGAAAGTCTAGCCAAGAAACATGTTCAAAACAAGAATAAAATCAATTCTAAGTTCAAGAAACATAGTTTGCAATTCAAAAGAACAAAGGAATGAAGAAACCGAATGATTAAAACCCGAATCTCTCAATCCCAATGCTCAAAATCTTGACCCTTCGCCTTTTTCTCACCTCCTAGTGCTCCAGAGCAGCTCCAATATGTCAAAAGTGAAGATAAAAACGATTTATGTTCGTTCTAGGGTTTTTAGAATCGAAATTGGGCCAAAAACCCATTTTTTCACGTTTTTACTCCCGTCACGTAGCGTGACGGGATTCAGGTGATGTCGTCACGTAGCGTGACCAACTTCAGGATCAGGAGGGATTCGTCACGTCGCGTGACCAGATGTGCTCTTTCCCGTCACGTAGCGTGACGAGACATAATTTTTCATTTTTTTCTTTTTTTGACTTCCCGATCAACCGCGACTCGTCCGGAGGCTCGTTTTTTCTCGTTTAAGCTCCATTTTACTTCCTTTCTTGCCCGGACTCCTGTGCAACACAAAATACTAAATAGAATACGAAAATACCACAAAAACGACACAAACTGACTCGAAAATAATATAAACTATAGACCGGAAACAGATGTATTTTGCAATACATCAAATATCCCCACACTTATGTTTTTTTCGTCCCTGAAAAAGAATTATGCTATGGAATCACAGTTAGGTTTACATCCGGTTTCAAAACATAGGTTACTTAATTAATAATCTACTAACGTGTTGATTGCGATTGCAGATATATTGATCCTCTTAAACCCAAACCGGTTTCCAAGCCCCCTTTTTATTTATGTTAAGTTCTTAATTAGTCTATCTAGGGTCTCACTCAAAGGAAGCCTCAGTTCCTCCTAATCCCGCCTCAAGCTTATGAAGCTAAGGGAACGACCAATTGACCATTTCCCAACCGTCTTATGTAGAAAACCAAGAGAATTTAAAATCACTTTTTTTTTTTTAATACTTAACTCAGAGGGTGTAACCAATCCAAGTCGCTATCCCAGTGGCCAGGCACCTTAAGCTTCAGCATTTTTTTTTTTCAATCTCAGCATACTTAACTCAGAGGGTGTGACCAATCCAAGTCGCTATCCCAGTGGCCAGTCACCTTAAGCTTCAGTATTTTTGCTTTGATTTCTATTTTTTTTTAAGTGATTAGAAATTCTGACGGTTTTAAACTTATAACGGTGCTTCTTATACTATTTTTGGCGGTTTCGGTCTCCCCGTTTCTCCTAGATGAGAACCCACAAAATAGCCTAACATAATTAATTTATTACTTTTCAAAGGAAACCTTTCTACCGGCCGAGCCTACCCACATATCCCAAATCAGACACGCTTTCAATCAATTTTAATATCTTATTATACATACTATTTGAAAACCGGACACCTAACTTTACCTATCATCTTCCATATTTTATATAATGCAAACTTCAAAATCAGGGACATTTTTTTTTTCCGACTATGACAGACACGGTCACGGTCCATCCCCACACTTAAATTTTGCATTGTCCCCAATGCAGGAATGGACAACTGACTCAAACGAAATAATACTGACACTAAACAAAAAGAAAAACAAAAAGAAAAGATAAAAAGGAAAAGACTTAGCTGGAAATATAGCAAGACTGTCATGTGCCAGTCTAATCCAAAAACATGCCCTCCAATTCGAACGTGCTCAGCAAACAATTCCAAACTCCCACACACGATCGAAAGCGGCTCATCATGCTAAACCATACTCACAAACCATAAACCACCAGATATATATATAAACAAAACATCACCAACCAACCATCCCAGTACCCAAAGTATCAAAATATATCAGGTTTAGTACAGACCATGATCAAATCAAAACATCAGATAAAAGAAAAATAAAGGAGAATACTAAACCAGTGATCATGCTGCACTTCCATCCCCACACTAAGTCTCATCAGCTCCACCTGGTGGCTCATCCTGCGGCACATGCGGCTCTGGGGTTCTGAAACTGTCTGGGATAGCAAGGTTCATTGCTCCCATCATACACCTCCACATGTCCTCCTGTCTGCGATGACCTGCAACAATCAACTCCCGTAACTCCAAATACTGCCTATCTGTCCTCTCACAAAGTGCCTGTAGAGTCAATAGTACTGGACGTGGCTCTCTAAGAGGATACTGACGACCAGGCAACTCTCTCCTATGCTTAGGTCTCTGTAAACGAGTAGGGATGCCGGCCTGGAGTGCCTCAGCTGCTGCTGACCCCTCGGGGGGTGGTACCTGTGGACCTGGGATAACTGTGTCCCATTCCACAGGATCAGTCGATACTAAAATGACTGCCTGCTTAAGCTCTTTCTCTCCAAAATACTTGGCCTTTGGCCCCTCCACTAAGTAACTCTTTTTATACCTGTCAAAAACCTTCAAATTCTCTGCTAAAACAGTAATATATGGACCCATGTCTAAAGCAGCCCGGTCTCCTCCCCTCCTTGGCCTAGCAAAAGACCAAGCCAACACACTAGCTAAATTGGCCTCTCGGCCCTGAACCATACATAACAAGCATAAAAGATCTATCCAGTTCACCTTATTCTCTCCTGATTTCCTACCCACCAAAGTACATGACAAAATCTTAAGTATATACCTGTAAACCGGATCCCGAATATCTGTTCCAGCCAAATTTTTAGAAAACGGTGTAATAGCAATGGTCTCCCAAAACTTAGTTAAATCATGCACTGTCAAACTATACTCTTTCTCCACCTTATAAGCTCCTCTCAAACTAGTCAAGAAACCTGGAGTCGCAACCTCCTCTCTCGTGTAGAAGTCACTAACCACAGCGAAATCAGGTATAGACATTTCATAAAGTACCCTACCCAGAGAAAACGACACTGCATCCCGCTCAGCAAATGTGCCTTCCTTATGCTTAAATGTAGAGTGAAATTCAATGATCAGCTCCTTGTACTGTTCTTTATCACAAGTTAACACCCGCTTAAACCTAGGCCCCATCAATCCCTCAATTCTCTCTCGCTGACCCACTGTATGCAACCAATCCCAGTCAATCGTGCGCGGAACTAAAAGCTCTGTATCAACCAAAACATCACACTTCTCTGCTTCTCTGGTGCCTTCCTGAAACTGTAGGAGAGTATGCCGCCTGAGGTCCTCTCTTGTGCATATTGTGAGTGTCTCCGGTGCCGAATATAGAATCTCTCGGCGTCTCTGATGTTTTTCTCGAGCATTCTCCTGCTGTGCTGGTACCTGCCTTGGGGTTGATGCGGGTGCCTTCTTCCGTTTTTGACCAGCGCGAGACGACGACGAACCTGCCATGCCTGCAAAACAACGTTAAACACAAACAAGAACAAGCAAGCAAGCATTAGTAATCACAATCTTATTATTATTTTTTTTTTAATTTTTTTTTATATATATATATATATATAATATACAAAAATACGACCGTATAGCATTTCTTTCGCGGTCGTGACCGAAATAAAAAAAAATACAACTCGAAAAGTGGGTTACCGTTTACAACTTATCGAATTCTAGACCCAAACCTCGCCCGAATGGAGATTGAGTACGGGCGAGGCGGTCTTATACCTGTGAATAGCATAATAGTAAACCCAACGACTCAAAAAAAAAAAGACAAAGACTAACTAAGACAGACTCGACGTACAGACGTGACACTAGGATGAACAAAAACGACTCAAAGTACACTACCCCATCCCGGCACTTTAATTGTCCGCAATTAAGTACAAGTGCCTAATTACTAAACCCCAAAAGTCCAGGCGTTGGAAATCGAATAAGTTGCCACAAGTTAGATTCAAGTTGAAAAACTCCCCTTAGAAAACGGAGATATTAACCATTTTTGTACCTGTCCAAACGTATCAATTTTCACCCCAAAAACATGCCCAAAAACGCCGATTAGGCGTGGCGAATTATGATGATGGTGGCAAATGAATGCGCGCCTAAAGTGAAAACTGAAAATACAAGTAAAAGCATTTTGGGCGACTTGAAAACAAAGTTGAGCGCTAGACTAAACGAGTAGAATATGACATGAATGGGAAGCGCACTACTAAGCGATCACTACATATAGCAAGAAACGACTAAAATGCACATAACTCAACAAAATCACTAGACACGACTCCACAATAGGACAAGAACCATGTAATCTACTCGAACATGTGATTTATTTGGCGAAGCGACACACGACACTTTAGACGACATAAACCCAAACAAAACAATGTATACAAGACTAACGACACTAAGGGCGCAACACAAACGACACAATTAAGACGCCACTAACGGACTAGCGACCTAAGTAGAACTCAACTAAATAATATTATGACTCGACCAAAAGACATTATCAATGACCAAAACGACACTATGACGCAATACCAAACAAGACAAAAATACAAGACTAACGACACCAAAGACGCGACACAAACGATGCAATCCCAACAAAACAAGACCAACACAAACCAAACAAAACATAAATAACACGACACTACGACCTAATACCCAACACATCAATGAATCCCACATGCGACACTACCATCACAAACGACCTATAGACGACACTACGAAAACACACTAAGCAAAGCACAACAAAAACGACAAATTACCATACCTGTCTTGTGTAACCGATTAAGGACAGAAAAAATTGTGAGAAGCGGGTGTGTGGTGACCTGATGGAGGACCTGGTTTGGATTTTTAGGGCGGCTGATGGGGGTTGGTTAATGGTGGTTGACTGGCTGGTGTGGTGTGGTTGCAGACGGAGGGAGCAGAGGGTTAGGGTTGGGGTTGGTGTGGTCGGTGGGCAGAGGCAATTGGTGAGATTGAGGAGGGAGGAGCAGCGGAGGAGGGAGGGGCTGGTGGATGGTTGCAGCGGCGGAGGCTGAGGGGTTTCGGTGGGTGAGGGATTGAGGTCCGGTGGGGGTCTGGAAGCGGTGGGGGTTGGGGTCGGAGGGGATGGTTGGGTTGCGCGAGGGTGTGGCTGGGATGGAGGCGGAGGTTGGTGGCGAGGAGAGGTGGAGGTGGTGTAGGAAGTTAGGGTTTCAGGGGTGTTGGTTGGAGGGTAGATGGTGGCCGGTGGTTGAGGAGGAGGCGGAGTGGATGGAGGGTGGTGGAGGTGGTGGCGAGGAGAGGTGGAGGTGGTGTTAGGGTTTGGTGGTGGAATTGGTTGAATGGAAGAAGAAGAAGCAGGGCATATCCTCGTGTTTTTTTTTTTTTTTCGTCGCGTTACGTGACCAAGCTGTCCCAACCTCGTCACGCAGCGTGAAGGGTGGTTTTTCTCAGAAAGTTGGCTTCTTTGTCACCCTTTTTGCCTTAGAAAAATTTTTATGTTTTCCCCACCATTCCTAAACCTCATATCTAGCAAAAATTTTGATAAAATACATACCTCTACTTGCTTTCTTGGTGTTCCCTTCAACGATTTAGCTATGAATTCCTGCAAGATGATGTCGACACACAAAAACACAACCCGAAAAACAACACATACAAAATCGAAAACAACTAACTAAGCTATAAATTAAAGAAAAATGAACCTCTACAAACTCTACACTTGGGATTTTCACCCAAGAACTCTAAGTACTCATCTTCTCCGGAATTTCGAGAGGAGTTTCCTCACTCTCGCTCGTGTCTAAAGGTCCCCCAATGTAATGCTTCAACCTATGACCGTTGACCTTCCATGTTTTTCCTTCATCAACGTGTAGTAATTCAATGGTGCCATACGGGAACACTTCTTTCACCGTATACGGTCCCGCCCACTTAGATTTAAGCTTTCCTCCAAACAACTTCAGACGAGAATTATATAAAAGCACCTTATCACCCTTCTTAAACTCCTTCACACCTTTCAATCTCCTATCATGCAATGCTTTAGTTCTCTCCTTAATATTCAAAGATCGCGCATACGCTGCATCTCGAAGCTCCTCTAACTCATGAAGCTGAAAGTAGCGTCGCTTCGCTGCTTCGGTCAAATCAAGATTAACCGCCTTAAGGGCCCAAAGAGCTCGATGTTCTAGCTCAACGGGGAGATGACATGCTTTACCGTAGACAATCATAAACGGAGTAGTGCCTAACGGTGTTTTGTATGCAGTTCTAAATGCCCAAAGCGCATCATCTAGCTTGTCGGACCAATCCTTCCGACTTTTCCCAACGGTTTTCTCAAGGATTCTCTTCACTCCTCGGTTTGCATTCTCCACTTGACCGCTTGTTTGAGGATGGTAAGCGGTAGATAAACGGTGAGTGACCCCGTAGCGCGCTAGCACCTTTTGCATCATGGTGTTACAAAAATGCGTACCACGGTCACTAATAAGTGCCTTGGGAGTACCAAACCGAGTGAACAACTTCTTTAAAAATTTCACCACCACTCGGGCATCGTTAGTAGGTAGAGCTTGCGCTTCCACCCACTTGGAAACATAATCAATGGCCACGAGGATGTACCGGTTCCCTCCAGAAATGGGGAACGGTCCCATGAAATCAATGCCCCATACATCAAAAACTTCAAGAACCTGAATGGGGTTCTGAGGCATCTCATCCTTGGATGAAATATTACCGGTGCGTTGACAAGCATCACACCGCCTTACGAAATCGAGGGAATCCTTCACCACTGAAGGCCAACAAAAACCACTATCAAAGACCTTCTGAGCTGTAGTGTGATGAGCATGGTGCCCTCCATAAAGACTCTCATGACAGTGCCTAATGATCTCTAGACCCTCCTCTCTACTAACACATCTCCTCAAAATCCTATCACTTCCTATTCTAAACAGAAAAGGATCATCCCACACATACTTAGTAGCTTCTCTAAGAAACTTCCTACGCTGTTGGGTACTCATACCCTCTACCAACATCCCATGAGCATGATAATTTGCCAAATCAGTGAACCATGGCATACCTTGCTTCTCAGCCTCAACAAAATCTATAGACTCGTGAGGGAATTTATCTCCAATCGCCTCCTCACGAATCTCCTCCCTACTCGGATCCTCTAAACGAGAAAGGTGATCCGCAGCCACGTTCTTGGCTCCCCGTTTATCCTTAATCTCAATATCAAACTCAGAAAGCAAAAGAATCCACCGAATTAAACGAGGTTTGGCGTCCTTCTTTGCGAAAAGAAACCGCAAAGCCGAGTGATCAGTAAAAACGGTGGTTTTAGAGAGCACGAGATAAGAACGAAATTTATCAAAAGCAAACACAACCGCCAAGAGCTCTTTCTCGGTGGTTGTGTAGTTCTCCTGAGCATCATTAAGGGTCTTACTGGCGTAGTAGATAGGATGAAAATGTTTGTCACGCCTTTGCCCTAAGACTGCCCCGACTGCGTAGTCACTCGCATCACACATGAGCTCAAAAGGCAAGCTCCAGTCGGGTGAAACTAAGATAGGAGCACTCACCAACTGCTCCTTCAAAAACTCAAAAGCCTTAAGACACTCCCCATCAAAGACAAAAGGAACGTCTTTCTCAAGAAGACGGGTCATGGGGCGAGTGATTTTGGAAAAATCCTTAATGAACCTACGATAGAAACCCGCATGACCAAGAAAACTACGAATGGACTTAACATTGGTCGGAGGTGGAAGCCTACTAATGGTGTCAATCTTAGCCCTATCAACCTCTATACCATCCCTAGAAATCTTATGTCCTAGAACTATCCCCTCAGTCACCATAAAGTGACACTTCTCCCAATTCAACATTAACTTAGACTCTACACATCTCTCTAACATCCTCTCTAAGTTAACCAAGCAAACATCAAAAGAGCTACCATAAACCGAAAAATCATCCATGAAAACCTCCATAGACGTCTCAATCATATCCTGAAAAATAGCTATCATGCAACGCTGAAAGGTGGCCGGAGCGTTACATAACCCAAACGGCATGCGGCGATACGCATAAGTGCCATAGGGGCATGTAAAGGTGGTCTTCTCCTGATCCTCCGGTGCAATGGGGATCTGGAAATAACCTGAAAATCCGTCAAGGAAACAGTAAAACTGCTGCCCTGCTAGACGCTCCAACATCTGGTCAATGAAAGGGAGAGGAAAATGGTCTTTCCTTGTGGCGTCATTCAGTCTCCTATAATCAATACAGACACGCCAACCAGTAACAGTACGCGTGGGAATGAGCTCATTCTTCTCATTAGTGACCACAGTCATCCCTCCCTTCTTAGGGACAACTTGAGTTGGGCTCACCCACGGGGAATCAGATATGGGATAGATCAGACCAGCATCCATGAACTTAAGAACCTCCTTCCTAACAACATCCTGCATGTTTGGATTTAGGCGTCTCTGAGGCTGCACCACAGGCTTATAATCATCCTCCATGAGTATCCTGTGGGTACAGTAAGTAGGGTTGATGCCCTTGATGTCAGAGAGCCTCCATGCAATGGCTTGCTTATGTGCCTTCAACACATCAAGCAACCGACTCTTCTCCTCCTCCGTCAGTTTAGATGAAATAATGACGGGCAAACTAGCATTCTCCCCTAAGTAGGCATATTCTAAGTGAGAGGGCAAAACCTTAAGTTCTAAAGGTGGTGGTGTCTCTAATGAAGGTTTACTACTCTCCTCACGAACCTCACTAATCTCTAAAGCCTCAGGAAACAAAGGGGACTCCTCCCCTACTAACTCTAACTCCTCATCATGGGTCTCAACTACCAAATCACCCCCACAGATGTAATCAAGACATCGGTCCACACGAGAGATAAAAGAATTTATGAAGTAAACAGAGTCAGTGGAACCGCTAAAATCGTCTTGACTACCAGGGTATCTCATGGATTTGACGATCTCAAAGGTGACCGTCTCATCTCCTACGCGTAGAGTGATCTTCCCGTCAAAGACATCAATGAGTGCCTTGGCGGTGCGCAGAAACGAACGACCTAGAATTAGAGGTACTTTGTCGTCTACCTCCATGTCAAGAATAACGAAATCCACGGGGAAAACAAATTTATCAACTTTCACCAACAAGTTTTCCACAATGCCCCGTGGATATTTAACCGATCGGTCAGCAAGGGATAAAGTCATGCGCGTTGGGGTCAGGTCACCTAGGTCTAGTTTCTCATAAAGAGAATAAGGCATCAGGTTGATACTAGCACCTAAGTCTGCCAACGCGTGGTTTTGAGTGTCACTACCAAACATACACGGGATTGTAAAAATCCCGGGATCTGTCAATTTCTCCGGTAGCTTGTTCAAAACCACCGCAGAACATCCCGCAGTCAATGGAATGTTTGAGACCTCCCCCAGCCTATCTTTCCTTTTCAGAAGATCTTTAAGGAATTTGGCATATTTAGGCATATGCTGGAGGGCCTCAATAAACGGGAGATTGATTTTGAGCTGCTTAAACATATCTAGAAAATGTCCATACTCCTTAGCATATTTCTGGTTCCTAAGGCGGGCTGGGTATGGAAGACGAGAAGGATCAATCTCAGGGGTAGGCCTAGTCGGTATGGGTGTCCTACGTACAACCTTCTCTGTCTGAGGCTCACTATTTGGTGCGGTACTTGCTGGGACTAGCCTAGGTTGCACCCTACTAGGAGCCTCCATCTCTATTTCCTCATCTAACTGCTCCTCTACCTCACTCTCTACCTGCTCACTAACTCTCTCTGCCCCTCTACCACTATGAGTGGTGACTGCTTTCAGTTGGGCGGTTGGGTTGGGTTGAGTACTACCCGAGAACTGGCCTTGGGGCCGCTCTTCCAACCGCCTAGCAATATCACCAACAGTACGCTGAAGATCCAAAAATGCAGAGTGGTGATTTTTCAACAAGGTGTCATGCTCTGCAAGAGTTTTCTGGGTGTGGGCATCCTTAGCTACTAACTGGGTCAAAAGCTCTTCTATCTTACCCAAACCACCCTCAATACCCGAACCTACCTTATTACCCGAATTTCCACCTGAATACTGACCCTGCCCCTGGTTATGAGTAGAGTTTGATGAGAAACCAGGGGGATTACCGGAAGATTTCCAGCTGAAGTTTGGATGATTCCTCCAACCTGGGTTGTAAGAATTTCCATAGGAGTTATTGGACCCGCGGTTCTGACCGCCTACAAAATCCACCTGTTCCTCCTGATGAATCAAAGGACATTCAGAAGTAGCATGCCCTCCCCTACACATCTCACACTTTTCAGATTTCAATTTCAGTTCCTTCACTTCCTTAGTCAGAGCATCTAGAGCAGCAGCCACACTAGTATCCAATGTGACTTGGTGAACACCTCGAGCTGGTGAGGTGGTACTAGGTGCAGGAACGGAATTCCTGAGTAAAGTCCGCTGCTCATGGTCTGTTTGGGCAAAACTTTCAAATAAGTCATTGCATTCGGCCGCAGTTTTCTTACCCATCATGTGGCCGCCTGCAGAAGTATCAAAGCGGTTCCTTGCCTCATAAGTTAGGCCATTGTAGAATTTCTCTACAAGGGCCCAATCAGTTAGACCATGTTGAGAGCACCTGCTAAGCAGGTTTTGGAAACGCTCCCATGCAAGATAATAAGGCTCATCAGGTTCCATCCGGAACGAATGGATCTGATCGCGAAGGCGGGATGCCTTGCTAGGTGGAAAGTACTTATTCAGAAAAGCTTCTTTAAGGGCATCCCAGGTGGTAAAAGTGTCAGTAGGGTGAGAGTCGAGCCAAGTGGCGGCTCGACCAGAAAGGGAAAAGGGGAACAAGTGGAGGAATTTAGCATCATCTGTGGCACCCTGTAGCTTAAAGGTAGCTAGGATGCGAGTCAGACGGGCAATGTGGGCCGGGGCATCCTCATCATCGCGGCCGTGGAATTGACATGTGTTATTAATGGCCGTCATGATGTAGGAGGGTATCTGCCAGGACCCATCATTGTTGATGGCTGGAATGGTAATAGGGGAGTTAACTCCCGTAAAACCCTGGGTGGATTGTTGGTGGACAGTGCGACGCTCAGCCATTTGGAAAAGGTTTGGTGGTGGACTGGGTGGTGGGGAGGATGACCTAGAAGAACAAGAGCTAGAAGAACTTACCTCTTCAAGCTTAACTTCAGCAGCTGACTTGCTCCGCGAACGAGTAACTGGCATAAAACTGCAGAGTAGACAGTAAAAGAGGTAAGGGAATAACAGATAGAAGAAACTAAGAAAAAATATAAAAGACTCAAAATAAAAATAAAAATTAAAAATTTACTGAAAATAAAAATAACAAATAGCACAGATATTTCAGATAAGTTCAATCAAAGCTAATTAACGCAATCGCCAAGAGTCCCCGGCAACGGCGCCAAAAACTTGATGTGCTAAAAGTAGTTTAATAAAAATAACTAAATTAAACCTAAAACTAGACACCTAGTAATACTCTAGACTCTCTAAAACTAAACTACTGACAGGCAAGTGAACCTATCGACTCTAGTAAAGCTAAAGTAAGTCCGGATATCGAACCCACAGGACTCTAATGGAAAACGGTAACTAGACTCGAAAACTTATCTAAAACTGAAATAAAACTATTTATTATTTTAGAGGGGGGGTTTTACTAAAAACTAAACTCAAGAAAAATAAAGATTAACTAAATAAACTAAACTGAACTTAAGACGTAAACAGAGCTGAACCAAATTCAAATGATGGTGAGAATACTACCTAGGTTAGAATCCTACTCATGACTGACGAACTTTTATGGTTATGGAACTAGCTATGGAACCGGGATCTTTAGATACTAAACTTACAGGATAAACTAGAGGACCCTCGACCCTTCTCAAGGAGAAACCTAAGGTTACCTATAAGCCGTTAAATTACCGATTGAGAGGTTACCCTTACAGGCTTACCTACTTTGATGATAAAGTACCCGCTAGACAGTCTACCTTACAGCGCGAAAGCCTCACTACACTAAAAGTGCAAGGGGTAACTATAGAAAACCTGACCTGACTCGATACGCAAGTAGTGGTAAGGAAACTAGGAAGATCTTCTTACAAAGCATCTAAATCTAGCAATTTAACACCCTAGACATATCGACAATCCCGCACCTTACAGCTATTGGAATGGGAAGAATACTTAGAACTACCCAATCAACAAAAATCACTCCTATGGAAAACACTAGCAATTTACCATAAACTAGTTGCTAACACAAAGTCCACAACCTAACACGCATTCATACATGAAAGACATTCACAAAAACGCATGTGGAGTAAATAATTATCAATTGAACAAAACTAAGTACGCATCTACACCAGATCAAAAATAATCAAAGTCTTTACTAAATCATCAACCCATAGTCAAAGTTCCAAAAAACCATAAAAAACGTTCATTCAATCATGAATATTCATCATAACCTAAGTAGTAATGAAAGTCTAGCCAAGAAACATGTTCAAAACAAGAATAAAATCAATTCTAAGTTCAAGAAACATAGTTTGAAATTCAAAAGAACAAAGGAATGAAGAAACCGAATGATTAAAACCCGAATCTCTCAATCCCAATGCTCAAAATCTTGACCCTTCGCCTTTTTCTCACCTCCTAGTGCTCCAGAGCAGCTCCAATATGTCAAAAGTGAAGATAAAAACGATTTATGTTCGTTCTAGGGTTTTTAGAATCGAAATTGGGCCAAAAACCCATTTTTTCACGTTTTTACTCCCGTCACGTAGCGTGACGGGATTCAGGTGATGTCGTCACGTAGCGTGACCAACTTCAGGATCAGGAGGGATTCGTCACGTCGCGTGACCAGATGTGCTCTTTCCCGTCACGTAGCGTGACGAGACATAATTTTTCATTTTTTTCTTTTTTTGACTTCCCGATCAACCGCGACTCGTCCGGAGGCTCGTTTTTTCTCGTTTAAGCTCCATTTTACTTCCTTTCTTGCCCGGACTCCTGTGCAACACAAAATACTAAATAGAATACGAAAATACCACAAAAACGACACAAACTGACTCGAAAATAATATAAACTATAGACCGGAAACAGATGTATTTTGCAATACATCAGTCATCAGTAAGAGACCCTTGTCTTGGTTCCATGTGTTGGATTGTAAGCAGGTCTTTGGTTGATAGAGTCTTCAGTTCTTTCATCGACCTATATTCCCTGCTTGTTTGATCTCTTCTTGTCACAAGTACTGAGTTGTTATCAGTAAAGGACCATCTGATGACTGGTACTTTAGACTTGTCAAAGTCTGTAGTGTAGGGAACCATGGTGGTACCCTGGGTTTCTGTTGAGTGTTGAATGTTTTCAACTTCAGTGACTCTCAGGTGGGATTCACCTCCTTGCTGTTGTTCCATCACATTAGGTATCTGAAATGTTGGCAAATGATGTTCAGTTGTTACCTTAGTATGTAGTTTGTCTGTGATGGTCCTCTGGATTTGATATGCAAAGGTGGAAGGATCCCTGAATTGTGTGAGCAGAGGCTTCTCTTCTATGTCAAAATCAGAATGTACTACTGTACTACCTTCTAGTAGTACCATTCTGAAATCAGTCTTTACTTTTTCCTCTGTCTTCTTTCTTTGGGTAGCTGGTCTTCTTTGAACACCAGAAGTTCTAACTACTGAAGTTGAAGCTTCAGCAGTTTGAAACTTCTCTGGATTAGCAGCCCTTGCAGCCTTGTATCTTCTGTATGTGTCCACCAATCTTTCTTCTTTCCACTTGGACACTGAGGCTTTTGAACCATAACCATTGGCTACCAGTTCTTCTATCATCTGAGCTCTCTTGGCCTTTGTGTCTTTACTTGTTGCAAGTTTATCTGCAATAAGTTGAGCTCTTCTTATCAGCTCTTCCACAGAGAGTCTCTTCAATGTATGGGCTTTGACTTTGCTGTTCTTCATAATGTAAGACATCAGTTGATGTCTTTTGTCTTGTTCAGCAATCTCATCAAGGCTAGCCTGCCTTTGTAGTTCAGCTTCATAAGCCTGAAGTTTTTCTTCATGGCTTAGGTCTAAGTCATCCCTTTCTTCCAGATTTTTCCAGATCAGATCTTCTCTGGCCTTCTTCTGGGCTGCAACTAAACTCTTCTCTAGTAATTCAGCTGATTGAGAGATTGGAGAAGGGTTTAGCACAGTCATTGTTGTAACTGTTGTAGTAGGCCTGATAGGAGCAGAGGTTGGTTGAGTAGGAGCAGTTGTTCTGGAAGGGTCAGCAGTTTGTGTCTTGGAAGTGTTAACTTCTGATGGCTTGACAACTTCTGAAGATTTGTCAACTACTGAAGGATTGTCTTCAGTACTTTCTGATTCTTCATCAGAACTTTGACCATCAGAGGTTTCTTCATTATGCCCTTGGGATTCATCAGCCTTTTCAGCATCTTCTATTTCTTGAATAGAGACACCAAACTGTTGTGCCAGTTTCTCTTTTTTGGCCTGATCTTGTTGATCTCTAGCTAGGATAGCCACTCTTGCCTTTCTTCTGGCTTCAAGTGTATCCATAGGTACCTTGATTTTCTCCCCCTTTTTGGCTTTATCACCTTTGGAAGTTGAAGCTTGGGAGAAATGACCTTGAAGATGAGCAATCTGTTTGCTGTTGTGATTAATCTTGTTGGACAGATCATTCATCTTCGTCTGTATCACTCCAAATTGGTTCTTCATGGACAGCTCCAAGTCAGCTGTGTATGTTTGGATGTGATTTTTGATGAGGGTGTTCATCAAGTGATACAAGGGACCATCTGGGCTGCATAGTTGGTTCAGGTCTATGCTAGGTTGCCCAGGGAATTGGGTAGGCATTTGTAGTGACGGGTGTGTTTTTGGTTGATCTCCTTGTTGTACAGGAGATGCCACTCTAGGGGAATCATGGATTGAGTGGGCTTTAACCTGAGATGGTGTGACTAGCTTCTTGAGCTTAGAGACACCAGGTGCAGGACCTTCACTTATAGCCGTCAATTCAGTAGTTTTGATTGTTGAAACATCATCCAAATTAATGGAATCATCTGAATCCCTGATTACATCCTCAATGAGGACTGTATCAGTTACATCATGAGCTGAGCCCAACTCAGTTGTCTCATGTACCTCTTGTTCTTGGTACAGAGGATTTCCTACCTCAGGCATTAAGCCTTCATCAGTAGTTGCCACAGTTGAGGTCTTAGCTGTTTTACTTCTGTCCTCAGGTCCACCACTGGGTGGTAAATAAGTAGTAGCAGCCTCAAAAGTACCAAAGGTTTCTAAGATTGGGCTTAGAGACCCTGGTTCATCCTCATCTCTTTGGTTGGGGCTATGAGTGTCCACATCCATGTCACTGTCTGAGTCTATGTCCCCTATTTGATGTGGTTGATGGGGACAGACATGTGTTGATGGGACTTTCTCTTTTAGCCCGAAGAGAAGTTTGGCTATTTCTATGTCTGGTTTAGAAATTTGGGGTGCTGGTTCAGTAGTTTGGGCAGTGGGTTCAGCAGTTTCAAAAGAAGAATCTATTGGAATAGTTTTTCTAAGTCTTTTTCTTTTGAAAAGGATTGTTATTGGTGCTCTTGGTGGGGTTTGAGATGGATGAGACTGAGAGGATGTTTCAGTCACATCTTTAAGAAGTGCAGATTGCACAGTAGTCTGTTCAGGCATCTCAACCTCCTGAACAGCTTTTCTTTTAGGTTTGGTGGGTTTTTGTTTTGTTATTTTGGGTTTCTTGGCCTTTGGTGGAGTAGGTTTGGAAGATGAGGGTTCCATGGGGACTGGTGCTTGTTCCCCTTGGTCATCTTCTGGCCAGGCAGCCTGTTTGTTGTGCCTTGAGTATGCTTGTGAGATTAAGGGTTTCAAAATTTCAATTTTACCCACAAGCACCTCATTACCCAGTTCAGATATTATGCACTGCATAATGAACCTTGGATATAACAAAAACTTTTTCTTAGTGTTATTGTGATGTAACACCAACTCATTAAAGAAAAGTTTTGATGCCTTGAAATTTGTTTCATTCACAATGGAATGAAATATTGGTTGAAAGGTTGAGGGCATCTGGTCATAAGACCCAGTTTTAGGACTCAAGCACATAATAATATAATGAAACAAAAGTTTATATTTTGGTTCAAAATACTTTTTAAAGATTGTAGCTTGTGAGAGAGTACCTTGATAACCACACTCAGTCATGGTTAGGTGGATAACAGAGTTGTCAAACTTCTCAGGGGCATTCACATCATTCAACCCCAGTCTGACTGCAAGTATGGCCGGTGTAATGGCCATTTGTCTTCCTCTGATTGTTGAGTTGAGGGAGATAACTTCATCATCCACCATCACTGTCTCAGCATTAGCCCAGAACTCATTTAGAGTTTCAGGATGAATTGGTGGGTCTATGGTGAGAGCGGTGAAATATTGGGATTTGACGACGAGATCAATGATCTCATCGTATTGGGACTAGCCTTCTTGTTTTTCTAAGTAGGCTCTGAGATTGTGTCCCTGTTTGAGAACTAAAGCCATGTGGTTTGTGTGTGTTGATGAATCGAACAGTGATTTTGTGTTGCAGGTTCAGGGGTTTGAGAGCTTTCTTGAGAGAGAAGGAGGGAATTTTTGTGTTTGAAAGGATAAGTGTTGAAAAAAGATATTTATCAGAAGTTTTTAACCGCTTGGATCTTCTTTATTAGAAGTTTTTAAACCGCCTAGGTTAAAAATCTCTTTATCAGAAGTTTTAAACCGACTAGGTCAAACTTCTGATGATGGGAAAAGTCAGATTTGCCCTTTTTGACTAAACTGCTGATGAAGGATGATCTTCATCAGTAGTTCCCATTTCCTCTTTCAGTAGTTTTAACAGCTGATGAGAAATACTTTATAAATACTTTTATTCATAACTTCTGAAGGTTATTTTATCAGAAGTTAATCACTTTTCAGAAATTATCCCCATACTGATGTTTTGTTTCATCAGTAGTTTCTCTCTTTTCAGAAGTTTTTCAAGTGTTTGAAAACAGATGTAAGTGAAAAACAAAAAATGTGCAGAAAAATAAATAGAAACACTTACAAATTTAGCATCCCTAGCATAGATACTAACTTCTGAAATGTTGATGTGTCAAGGGGTTTAGTGAAAATGTCAGCTATTTGATTAGCTGTTGCTACATGTTTCACTTCAATCTTGCCTTTTTCATAGCAATCTCTTATGAAATGATACCTGATCTCAATGTGTTTAGTTTTTGAAAACTGAACAGGATTTTGAATGATGCTAATGGCAGATTTGCTGTCTACAAGCAATGGTGTCTTGGTCTCTTTGATTCCATAATCAAGAAGTTGATATTGGAGCCATTGTATCTGTGATGTACAACTTGCAGCTGCAATGTATTCAGCTTCAGCAGTTGAAGTTGCAACAGATGTTTGCTTCTTTGATTGCCAGGACACTAGACAGTTTCCCAAGAATTGACAACCACCAGATGTTGATTTTCTTGACATTTTACACCCTGCATAGTCACTATCTGAAAAAGCTGATAACTTGGTATTGCTTGAAGCAGGATACCAAATTCCAAGTGTGGGAGTTCCTTTCAGATATCTGAAAATTCTTTTGACTGCAATAAGGTGTGATTCCCTAGGAGCTGATTGATATCTAGCACAAACACATGTTGAAAACATAATATCTGGTCTAGAAGCAGTTAAATATAAAAGGGAACCTATCATACATCTGTACATGGTTTGATCAACCTGTTTTCCTTGATCATCTGGTTCAACTTGTGTGGTTGGTGTCATGGGGGTGGAACATGATTTACAGTCTTGTAAAGAAAATTTGTTTAATAATTCTTTAACATATTTTGATTGATGTATAAAAGTTCCATTTGTTTGTTGTTTAATCTGCAGTCCCAAAAAGTACTGCAGTTCCCCCATTGTACTCATCTCAAATTTGGATTGCATGAGTTTCTTAAATTCATCACACAATTTTGTGTTTGTTGAACCAAAAATGATATCATCAACATATATTTGAACAAGTAAGATATGATTTCCAACATGTTTTATGAAAAGTGTTTTATCAATGGCACCTCTTGTGAAGTTATTTTTGAGTAAAAAGGTTGAAAGTGTATCATACCAGGCTCTTGGAGCCTGTTTGAGCTCATAAAGAGCTTTGTCTAGTTTGTACACCCACTCAGGATGAGAAGGATCCTCAAACCCAGGTGGCTGACAAACATACACTTCCTCTTTTATCTTTCCATACAAAAATGCACTTTTGACATCCATTTGATAAACTTTTATTTTGTTGGAAATGGCATAGGCCAAAAATAACCTGATGGCTTCAAGCCTTGCAACTGGAGCAAAGGTTTCATCATAGTCAATGCCTTCTTCTTGAGAGTAACCTTGTACTACCAGTCTTGCCTTGTTCTTTATTATCATACCAGCTTCATATTGTTTGTTCCTGAAAACCCATCTTGTGCCAATTGGTTGCTTGTTTGGTGGTAAGGGACAGATTTCCCATACCTGTTGCTTGTTGAATTGAAGCAATTCATCTTGCATGGCCTGCACCCAATTGTTGTCTTTGAGGGCTTCCTGGTACTTCTTTGGTTCCAACTGTGAAATAAATGCTGAGAATAGACAAAAGTTGGAAAGCTGGTTTCTTGTAAGAACACCTGATGCAATATCACCCATGATTTGATCAAGTGGATGATCTTTGTGTTCGATCAGTTGTTGTAAACCACTGACAGGTGTTGGTGGCTCATGTTCTTCAAACAAACTACTGAGGTCTATTATATCTGGTTCAGCAGTTTCAGTGTCTTTAGTAGTTGCAGGTGCTGAAGCAGATGTTTGAGTTTGGCCTTCAGTATTTGCTGAATCAGAAGTTTGTGAAACTTCTGATGGTTTTGAAGTTGACTTAATGACTGTTTGAGGAGTCCATGGTGTTGGATCCTCATCATCAAACCTTTGATCACCATAATAAGTAGGTTTGGATGAAGTGACAGTCTTTTCAGGTTCAAAATGAAAGTTGTCACGGTCAAAGAGTTCAGCAGGATGTGCTGGAATGAGAGTGTGTTTTGACTCATTGAACTTGACATTCAGTGTTTCTTCTACTATCCTGGTTTTTGAGTTAAAAACCTTGTAGGCTTTTCTAGTTGATGAATAACCAAGAAAGTAACCTTAGTCAACTTTGGCAGCAAACTTTGAAATAGATTCCTTGATGTTCAAGATGAAACATTGACATCCAAAAGCCCTGAAAAAGGAGATAAGGGGCTTCATGCCATGAAGAACTTCATAGGCAGTCTTTGAATGTCTCTTGACAACAAGAACTCTATTTTGAACATAACATGATGTGTTAACTGCTTCTGCCCAGAAGTATAAAGGTAGGCCAGAATCAGCTAACATTGTTCTTGCTCCTTCTTTTAAAGTTCTGTTCTTCCTTTCTACCACACCATTTTGTTCAGGAGTTCTGGCAACACTGAATTGTCTAATAATCCCTTTAGACAAACAGAAGTCATTCAGAGTTTTGTTCCTGAACTCTGTCCCATTATCACTTCTAATGGTTTTGACAGGTAGAGAGTATTGCTTCTCTACTTGTAGAATGAAGAACTTGATGATTTCAGCAGCCTCATCCTTGGAAAATAAGAAGAATACCCATGTAAATCTTGAGTAGTCATCAATGATGACTAAGCAGTACTTCTTTTTACCAAGGCTCATGATCTTTACAGGCCCAAATAAGTCCATATGGAGTAGTTGAAGACATGCAGTTGTTTTTTATTCTTCAATAGACTTATAAGAGGACTTATGCTGTTTACCCTTTAAACAGGATACACAGTGTTCTTGACACTGGTATACTTTTAAGGGTAGACCTCTGACCAAGCCCATTTTTGTGACTTTATTTATGGTTTTAAAGTTCACATGGCCAAGTCTCCTGTGCCACAGATCAGTTTCTGAAGTTGATGCCCTTGAGAAGAAACAGGCAGTGTTGTTCAGTACTTTGTCTTTTTCAATGTCCACTGCATAGACATTGCCACATCTTTTGGCAATTAACAAAGTATGATCTTCAATGATCTTCTCTATCAACTTCTGGCCTTCTGGTGATATGATCTTGCATGATGTCTTTGTGAAAAAGGAAGAATATCCTTTATCACACATTTGTGACACACTAAGCAAGTTGTACTCAAGGTTTTCAACCAGATTGACCTTGTCAAACTGTATTTTGCCAGAGGAGACATTGCCATGTCCTAGCACATATCCCTTAGCATTGTTCCCAAAGGACACAGATCCATCTCTTTGACTGATAAAATTGTTTATCAGGTATCTGCATCCTGTCATGTGCATTGAGCCTCCACTGTCTACATACCAAATGCTATTCAAGCCTCTGGAAACTCTCTGCACAATATAGCAAATTAGTTAGATTTAGGAACCCAAGCCAGTTTGGCTTTGGGTTTGCTCTTGAGAACATTTACAGTTTGTTCTTGACCAAGTTTAGAAATCCATGTCTTTTTGGCAATGGATTTTGCATTAAGCACAATGGTAGTATCCTTTTGAGGACCACCATCAACTTTGGTCATCAGTAGTTGTACCATGTTCATAAGATCTTTAATCTCAGCAGTTTGTGAAACTGCTGATGATTTAGGTCTAACTACTGAAAGAGAATTTTGAGAAAAAGACTTTTGTTGAGATTTTGTCTTTTTCTGAGAAAGGGTTTTTGCTGGTTGTTGTTTCTTGGGAGAAAAGGTTTTTACATAATCATTTTTGATTTGTTCCCCCACAACCGGTTGTTGATTTTTCTTATTAAACTGAATACCCTTTCTATATCTGCAAAATTCTGTTTTGTGGTTGAACAGACCACAAATTTCACATTCTTTTGTCTTTTCTTTCAAAGACAAATCTCTGACAGTTTTGATTGGTTTTAGGTCATCAGTAGTTTTCAGGTTCTCAACTCCTGATGTAGTTGAAACTGCTGATGACTTAAAGTCAGATTTAATCAATACTTCTGAAGAACTTTCTTTGTGTGATTTTAGAAAGTTTTCATGGAAAGATGAGCATTCTTCCTCTTCAGAAGATTTACCTGAAACAATTTTTCTCCCATCTTCAGTAGTTTTGGGAGAGAAATCTGTTGGTGTTTCAGTGTGATTACACCCTATGCCAAACCTAACATTTGAAGCACTTTGTTTGTTTAGCAATAGTTGGTACCCCTTACAAGATTCCACCCATTTCTCACATGTGACCTTGGTGTCAGCAAGCTCTTGTCTGACATTTCCTAGGTCATTAATCATTATTTTGATTTGTGCTTGGGTTTCAATAGCAGAGTTAGTTAATTTAGAAACTTCTTTTGTTTTTGTAGAAAGTTTTCTTTCTAAATCACATTTTATCTGAGTGAGTTTTCTCTCAGAGTCATTGGCTTTTCCTTGTAAGTGCACATTTGTCTCTCTTATGAGAGCAAGAGATTCTTTGCATGAATTTGAACATAATTTAGTCAAAGATTCTTTTGATACCTGTGACAAGGCAGATTTTGAGGAGCATTCCTCAAATGCCATTAAGGCAAAGTTCTTTCTGCCATTTTCAGGCTCTCCCCAGTTGATGTCAAACATTTTGTTGTCTGCATCAGGATTGCACTCTGTGGTGTCAAAAGGAAGACTGCTCCAGTCAACATACCCTGAGGTAAATAAACTTTGTTGAGAGGGTTGTTGTTGCTGTGGAGGTTGTTGAGCAGTTGGAAAGGGAGGGATTGATTGTTGGCTCTGCATCTGTTGAGCAGGCATCTGTACATATTGTACTTATGGCACATATTGGTGTTGTGGAGCTTGTGCCTGTACAAAATGTGCACTCCCTTGAGTTCCATTATTCCTATTATAATTGGGGTTAAAATTGTTTCCAGACTGAGATTGGTTAAAGCCAGAGCTTCTACATTCTCTAGCAAAGTGTCCCAACTTCTGACACTTATGACATCTAAGTTTAGATTTGTCAAAACCAATTTTTGTAGAACTGTTAAGTCCTGGAAACTTCCTTCCTGACCTTTTGTAAAATTTATTTGTTTTTAAACTTAACATGGCCAGTTGGTGCAAAATATCCATTTCTTCAAGGTCATCACTGCTGAAACTATTTAAGTCGTCCATGATAAAACACATGTTATCAGCAGTTTGACCAAAGTCATTATTGTCATAACCTGGGAATGATCTTTCAGATGAGATCCCAGCAGTTATGTCAATGTGGTCAAAAGATCCAAAACTATTTGAACAAGTTGGTGAGTCTTGTCCCAATAGTGTTGTACTACCAGGTAGATAGTCATCAGCAGTTTTACCAGAATTTTGTAACTTTTTCTTTTGATCAATTTCTCTCTCAAAAGTAAGTAATCTCCCATGAAGTTTTGTAAGAGTGAGGGAGCTATAATCTGGTGAAGATCTTAAGACTATTGAGTATGTTTCCCATTTATCAGGTAAAGACCTTAAAAATCTATGAAGCATAGATACAGTTGTATAGGTCTGACCATTTAGTTTTAGCTCAGATATTAATGAAGAAAATCTTTCAAATTGCTGAGTTAAAGTTTCCCCATTAATGTGAGCAAAAGTTTCATACTGTTGAGCCAAGATTTCTCTGGTGTTGGCAATCACCTCTTCAGTTCCTCCAAACTGTTCTTTCAGGAAGTCCCAAAGCTCTTTGGCACTATCACAATGTAATAGGCCAGAATAGATTTCATTTGGGAGTGCCATTGCCAATATAGAAAAAGCTTTTGCATCAAGCTCAAGTTTTAGGAAATCATCATCAGTATAGTCTTTTGGTTCTTTTGGAATCTCTTCCTTAGTTTCAAGATTTATGTTTACTGGTTTATGAGGACCATATATCACAGATCTCCAACAACCTGTGTTGGTTTGTGACAAGGTATGTGCCATTCTCTTTTGCCATATGTTATATTCATTTCTTACAAGCATGGCAGGTTTAGTGGCAGAACCAGTATTATGAGGATCCATTTTAAAGAGTATTGATTTGTCAAATATCTCTTAAAGTGATGGATGTTGAAAAAAAAGTGAGCTTATAATCCTTTATTGAATATCAACAAGAGCCTGTGTCTGATTCTCAATTTGTTAGATTGATATGTGATCAGATAAACCAGCGCTCTGATACCAATTGTTGGATCAGTATTAAGCTGCTCTTTTGGTTTGAACTTGCTAGTTGACACTTAAGTGTTTAGCAAGTTCGTTGTGAGTGTTAGCACAGCGGAATGTTTATAAGTTTATAGCTACACTTTGTCAACAGGAGTTATTACTCCCCCTGGAATCAAGAACAATAAATGAGAAGTGTTTATTGAGAATCTAAGTATTGAATGAGAATGAAATACTTTGACAGATTCTTAGTAAACACGAAATGGAAATAACAATAATAAGTGTTGAAGGATTTCATGTATTAAAATCAATGTGTAAAACAGAAGGATGAATCCTCCTATTTATAGACTTTACAAATACATGAACCTTGCCAAAAAGCAAGTTCAGAAACAAGTTGCAACAAGTTGCAGTCTTGGAACTTGTACATAAAGTAAAAAGAAATACTAAAGTATTAAACTACTGATATACAAGGGCGGTGGAAAAGATCTTCTTTAAGTACTGATGAATGACAAACTACTGATGAGTAGTTTGTCTTCAGCAGTTCTTCAGTTGAAGTGTCTGGTTTGAACTTCAGAACTTCTGATGACTTCTTCTTCAGTACTTTTGAATCTCTTCTTCAGCAGTTTGATTCCTTGTCTTCAGCAGTTCCATACTTAGAGTATTTTGACAGAAAGTGAATTAGACTAAGGTTTGCAAAAGTGGTTTCACCAATCCTTTTTGTCCTAACATATCCAAAACTCGTACTTCGAGAACTTGGCAAACAATTTCTCGTTCTTGAGCAATTCTAGTATCAACTTGAGATAATGTTCGTGATCGTCCTTTGTTCGCGAGTATATCAAGATGTTGTTGATGAAAACGATCACAAATTTGTCCAAATAGGGCTTGCAGATGCGATTCATCAAATCCATAAACACAGTCGGCGCATTGGTCAGACCAAAAGGCATAACCAAGAACTCGTAATGTCCATAGCGAGTCCTAATTAAATGTAGTCTTGGGTATATCTTCCTCCTAAACGCGCAACTGGTGGTATCCTGATCTCAGATCAATCTTGGAGAAATACCTGGAACCTTGCAATTGGTCGAACAAATCATCGATTCTGGATAAAGGATACTTGTTCTTGACAGTCAGTTTTGTTCAACTCTCGGTAATCGATGCACATCCAGAAACTAGCATCCTTCTTCTTCACGAACAACTCTGGGGCTCCCCACGGGGAAAACCTCGGTCCAATGAAACTTTTTTCTAACAGTTTCTGCAACTGATTAGAAAACTCCTACATCTCGGAAGGTTCAAGGCGGTACAGGGTACGGACTATAGGGGCAACTCCTGGAACTAAGTCGTTGCGAAACTCAACTTGATGTGGGGGCGGCAATCCTGGTAAGTCTTCAGGAAAAACTTCTGGATAGTTCCGCACTACTGGTATGTCTTCAAGGTTCTGATCCTTAGTCTTCTTCTCGACAATGTGTTATAGGAACGCAACACAACTCTTCCTCAAGCACTTCTGTGCCTTCATGCTTGAAATGATCCGACATGTAGAACCAGTGCGATCGCCTTTGACCGAAAGGGTCTCGCCATTGGACAAGGGGATTCGAACCATCTTCTCATGACATACATTATCGGGGTGATTCTGGGACAACCAGTCCATACCGAGTTACCGACTACGATATCGAAACTACCTAGTTGGATCGGTAGTAAATCGATGTGAAACGCATGATCGCCAATATTCAAGGTGTAGTCTCGTACAACTTCCTCGGATGAGACCGTCTTACCATTAGCCAATTCTATAGTATAGGGTGTGTGCAACCTACTAGTTTCTAATCCAAGGGATCGTTTGAAATTGGTTGATATAAAACTTAAATTGGCACCGGTATCGAAAAACATAAATGCAAAAATGGTTGTTAACAAGGAACGTACTGGTAACCACATTCGGGTCTTCACGCGCTTCCTCAGAACCCATGACGAAAGCTATTCCACGCGCCTGACCCTTGAGCTTTGGGCAGTCCTTCTTGTAGTGGTCAGTGGCACCACACTCGAAGCAGACCTGCTTCGTACCGGTATTGTCTACAACCGTGGATTTGCACTGAGCAGTAGGATGACCCATCCTCTTGCACTTGTCGCACTTGATGCAGTCACAAGACCCCCCGTGATGATACTTGCACTTGTCACATAGGGGATGAGGTATATTGTATGGCTTATGAGCCTCAGCTGTAATGGTGACAAAGGCCTTCACTGTCTCGGGCTTCTTGGCAGGCTGGCTTCCTGAACTCTTACCCTTCTTGAAATTCGACCACGTCCGCTTCTCACCAGATGTACCACCTTTCTCAGATTCCTTTTGTGTCAGGGAACCCATTCGCATGGCGTCATCTGTAAGAATGTGTGCCAAGGTGACGACATTCTGGATCGACGTTAGGGCTGCGGCAGTGACCATGCTTCGAATCTTGGGTGAGAGTCCCTAAATATACCTTTCAACCCGCTTGTAATCAGGTCTAACCATGTGTGCAACCAGTCGGGTTAGCTCATGGAATCTAGTGGTATAGGTTGTGACTTCAGCACCACTCATGGACAAGGTCCAGAACTCTTCCTAAAACTTCTGCAGTTCACTACGAGGACAATACTTTTCCATTAGCATAGCTTTGAGTTCACCCCAAGAAGACTATAGACAACATCTCTCCCTAGGGTTTGCACTTGTAGGTTCCACCAGGTCAGAGCCTCGTCTTGGAACGTGCAGGTGACATACTTGATTTTTTAGTCTTCGGCACAACCACTGATATCAAGTACTGATTCTGTCTTTCCAATCCAACGAACAATCCCCACTGCTCCTTCTGATCCGCGAAAGTTCTATGGCTTGCATGCCATGAACGTTTTATAGAAACACCCACGCACGGTGTTTTCTACTTCTGCGACATCACAAGAAAGGATTACTAGCTAATGTTAATTGACACATGACGAAATCGGGAAATGAATAAATAAAAGCTTTACCAGGCTCAGGTTTCTGGTTTTTGGCCTGCAGCACCCGAACCCCCGCTGGATTTGGTGTTCTTTGCTTCATGTTGTGCAATGGCCTCTGCAATAACCCGGGCTAGGTCCACTGAGCTGGTTGGGAAAGCTTCATCTGTTGAAGTCGATCGAGTAGTTCTTTTGGGCGAAATGTTCTTCTAATAGTCCAAATTAAAAGAGTAAGACACATATCACTGTATAATATTGTCAATACATGCACAAACAAAACAACCATAACAAGCATAAACACAATAATCAATGACAACAAGGACACAAACAAGTCAAAAGGAAATCATAATATCTATACATTCATTCATTGTTTTGACGTACTCGTCATGGTTTTGTCTGGACACAAAATAAATGAGGCATCATGCCTTACAAGTTTTCAAAACATCATAAATAAAGTACAAACATCATGATCCTATGGGGGTAGGAGTGGGAGTGGGAATGCGGTAGCTAAGACACTAATAGAAGCTCTCAATCTCTGCTCCAAATCCTCGAGATGCTGCTCAAGCACTGCAACCCTGCTCCCTGCATCCTCACGTCGCTGCTCAGCCTCGTGCATGCGAGCTGTCAAGTTCGCAATGGTGCACAACACTTGATCCCTGGCCCAGCCTCCTATGTATTGGTCGTCTTCCAACTCCTGAGTCCTCTCACGAAGAGCTCGTAGCTGGGAGTCATGATGTCTGACCATGTCCCTCACAGAGTGAAGGGTATGATGAACCGGCAACGGCCCATGTCTAGTGGGTAGAGGGGTGTCAGGGGACGGCTGAGACGACTCTCTTATCGCGAAGGTAGAAGGAACCTCATTAGTAGACTCCTCGTCGCTGAACGCAAGGAATCCGTCAATAGTAGGCAAACAGGTCCTCTTTCGTGCCTGAGATCTCCTCAAAAGCTTCTTCCTAGGTGGCTCTGGGTCTGTTGGGGCTGGTGGAGCAACTAGAGTAGGTGGAGGGTGAGCTCGCTTCCTAGGGGTATACATCACATGTACCCCACCGGAAATCGGGCGAAAGGAGCGGAATGAGGGCACACGTGGCTCAACTGGTGGTGCTGTTGCGGGTGGAGCCTCTAGTATGTCGTCATCATCTGAGACTGGGTGATCTTTCTGTGCATCCTCCTCATGAGCATCTTCCTCTGGGACCGAGACTAGGTAATCGGGGCTCCTCGTCATGTGAGTTGTTGGGTATAACCAGAATGTCCTCCTCGATGTCGGATAGGATAACGAGGTCGATGCATGTTGCCATGATCCTATAAATCAATAGCACACGCGGGCGTGAGTAACCATGCAACTTATTTACTAAACTTATCTAAGTGTAAATGCATGATGTATCTGGCATGGAACTTGCGGATCACATCAGGATGTGGGATAATTTTCATCTCATGGTAACATTTCGAAAATCATTTTATTTAAGTTATAGTTTGACTCGAAATAGAATCTCAGTTCACTATAACCTTGTGCTCTGATACCAATCTGTCACACCCCGCCAAGGTGGAAACGCGAGATGTAACTTCGAAAGGTTTTCAAGCACACAAGTCACGCAAGCATCAATTTCATAAATAGGAAATACATTAAAAAGACGAAAGAATTTACAAGAAACAATCAAAAAATTGTCTTAAGAACCACAGTTAAAATGATATTGTCTAAAATCATTAAATCAAAATAAGGTTCAAGGTATCCCCGAGATGCTCATGCGCGACTCTAAGTTCCACGATGCTCAACTAACTGGCTGAAAAACATGCAAACTAAATATGTCAACAATTAAGTTGGTGAGGTCATAGGTTTTGAGTTCTATGTTAACCACGGTTGGCTGGATCATTGCCTAGCTAAGACAATAATCATTATGTGATCGTCATGAGCCCGTAACCAAACCTTGATGAATGTTGTGCCTCAGGCATTCTACAGTAAAGACAATGAATGTAATGTGAAATACAAGCACTCTTTTGATATTTCTCATCCGGTTAGAGCGACTAACCAAGAGTGGGGGTGTCAACCCAATAGATATATTCCGGTGTTTCATGGCTAGGTCCATAGCTAATGGTTACAATAAAATGTATGACACGAGGCCTTATGAGTACTCTGAACCTTTTTGTCTCATGATCACATAATAGTAAAAAATGTAATTGAACTTGTACGCATGTTTTCCACCAAAGGTATGAAAACAGTAAAAATGGGGCCGTGAGCACTCACCTGATGTCTGAATGCTAAAGACTAACTGATTCTGACGGGGAAATGTCCGAATGAAAGTGCCCTAGATCAAGTAAGGACAACTTAGGTCTAAGTGTTGTACTATACACCATGCAACTGTTCACCCGACTTGTACATTTATGGATTGTGCTTTGTGTGGTTGTCACATACTGTATGTGTTGAGAAACTCGTTTTTGTCGCTTTTTGTGTCTAGGATTAAGCATTTGTGGCAAAACCAGTGTCTTGGTTTTCTATATGTTACCACGTGGTATGTTTGTTAAATAATTTCACAATTTATGGCATATTATCATATATTTTGGCCCTTATTATGCAAAAATGCCATTTACACATGTTTTACTCTTGTTAACACATGTTTCTTGGTTGTTAACACATGTTCTTCCAAAAAACTTTGTGTTTAAGTCTATTTAACATATGTTTTTGGGGTTTTAAGACATGTTTACAAATCACCACTTTGTATATGTTTACATTTTGAGTCTAAAAACGAAATGTATGGGCAATGATCGGCTCCCAACATGCTTGCATACACTCCTAGGTGTGTCAATGGGAGTGTACGAGGGTGTCTATTCATGTGGTTATGTATGTGATCGCGTGTGTGGTATGTGTGTATATATATATATATATGTATGTTCACAAGCATTCTCGACATATTCAAGTGTTAGCCGATTGTTTCTCTTGTGGTTAATGTATGTGTGTATGGTCGAAGGTTTTTGGGTTCGGGTGACCATGTTCTAGCCGAGAATAATGATAAATAGGCAATAGAAATCAAGATGTCTTACCAATGTAGAGAAACTGAATGAATTGTGACTTGTTCTAGTCGAATACCTCCTCTCCAAAGCTCCTAGTGCTCGATCAAGGGTCAATGAAGATTATTAGAGGTGTGTTGATGATCGAAACAAGTGGGATAGGGTGTTATGGTTTTGGCCAAGAGGTAGGATCCAAGATAGGTGAGTTTTGCTTAGTGTGGTGATGTCAGGATGTTATGTGCACACTTAGGGGCCTTGGGCCGGTTTATATACATGACGAGAGAGAGAGAGAGAGAGAGAGAGAGAGAGAGAGAGAGAGAGAGAAGTGTAAAGGCTTGGATCTTATATTGGCAAGTCAAACTCCATGAAACTTAGTGATGGAAAAGGTGATTTCTAAAAGAGTATAAGTAGCTGACTTAGGAAAATGCATGCTTTGTCTTGGAAATGAAAGGGACGATTATGTTGTTGATTGGAGGATGTTTTGGGAAGTCAAAACCACATAGATCCATGGAATGAGGGGATAAGGTGTATTGTTAGTGAAATACATAGGTTATTGTGATCATGGGAAGGTGTTGGTGTGATTGTTTGTGTAAGTCGACCTAGGGCCGATTATGTGGAAGAGGTTTGTGGGTTTTGGATAGTCAACATGGATAAGAATGGATTGTAGGGTGGCCATAGTTCCATGTTAGTGTAATACATAGAAATTTGTGATGTGAAAGTGTGTGTGTATGTGTATGGAGTATATACATACATATATATCGTGCGATGTGTGTGTATGTAGGCATGAGGCGCGTGTGTGTGGGTATGTGGATGTTCATGTTGTGTCTTGTACATGTCCCCATGTTCTTATCCATTGTATAGCCATGTATGTATGCGTAGATGTAGGTATCCTAGGTTAGCTTTGTTTTATCTCTACACATTCACACGTATGTATATACATGTATATGGGTGTTCAATTGTTTTGTTTGAGATGTTATCACTTGTGTTGATATTGTAGAGGACATAGAGTTATATGTACATGGTGTTCACCTAGTGGATTAACCCTATATTGTTAAGTGTTTTTCATGTGTAGGCAATTTGTACTTGAGTCCATATATGCATATATTTTCAAGACTCATTTATCTAACACATTTGTTAAGATCAATTAGTATATGTCCATGTGTGAATGTCCTTGTGTTTCGGCTTAGATTTCACATGTGGGGCTAGTGAAATGTTATTGACATTGTGTTATCCTCACATTATGTCATGTGTTAATTCCCTTCTAAACATGTGTTGATTTGTTTTGCTAACTCATGGTATTTATGTCTTGTGAGTTAAATCAATGAATGGTGAAATTTCATGATTTCATGTGATGAGCATTCATAGAATATTTTCATGAATGCTCGGGTTTGCATGGGTATACGGGTCATTGGAATGGATTCCTGAGTTATCATAGGTCTTGCTAGACTCGGGGTGACACATGTATTGTAATAAAATGTACTAGGTTATGTACCTGTGTGATACACGGGTTAAACAATTTAAATTATATATATTATATATAAATTTAAAAAATATAATTAAGAAAAATTAGATTATATATTATATTTAAAATAAATAAAATTGCCTTTACAACCGGAAAATATTAAATATTCATCAGCCCCTAAATAATTTCTTGTAAAAGACATTCATATTCACATAAAACTATTTTCAAACTTTCTAAAATATATCTTCCATACCGTGGCTGTGACCTTGTAGACTGCAGGTACAAAAATAATCAAAACTAATAAGAGTAAATTTGATTAGGCTAAGATGTAAAAAAATTAAATTAATTTAAAAATATCTCCTCATCTGTTAAACCATCCCAATCGAGTATCTTTCATTTGGAATTTGACATCAAGTTTCTTTCAAATCCAAAGTATTTCTAACCTTGAGTGTATTATCATTTTTTTCTAACATCAAGGTCCTTAAACATAATGACATTTATTAGTGCAATATGACTGTAATTATAAAAAAAATTTTGTGTGAATTAATAGAATAAAAATAAAGATGATACGAATTAGTAATGAAAAGACTGTGGCCACTTACTTAGATAATCATTTGTCTGTTAAAGTAACTTGAAAAAACAAAGTCAATGAAGATTTCATACACTGGTTTTTCATATATAAAATGTATTCTATATATCAAGCTATTATAATACGAAAATAGCTAAGTATATTTAGTTTGTATTAAAGCAACTATTTAATTAATATGGATTGATTTGTTTTTTTTTTTTTTGTTCAGAACATTCTAAGAAATATAGTTTTAAACTTAGAGTGAAAGACCACATATTAAAAAATAGGTTAATTTAAAGTACACAATTCAAATTTAAATTTAATAACATTTAAGTACACTATCTTAAAAAATGAATAATTTTTAATAAAGTTTTTTTTCTCTTAGCTAATAAACATTTTCAAATCATGTCTAATATTTTGTTAATAATTTTGTATTAAAATATAATTATATTAATTGATTTATAAAAACATAGAATATATATATATATATATATATATAACTAAATTTCAGTAATTATATTAATAGTTATAGTTATAGCCAATAAAAACTGAATAGATAATAATTATTAAATAAAGAAAGAAATTAAAATAAATGTATTGTTTTAAATAAGAAAACATGAGGCTTTATAGGGCAGTTCTATATACTCCATATGTTGTTTTTTATTTGTATAGATAACAATAGATTAATATTTATTGGTTTACTTTATTTATTTCTTCAGAACAATATGATAGTCTCACTAAAAAACTTAGCTAAAAAACTTATTTATATTATATGTTGCACTATTTTAAACATCTAAAATTAATATGTATTTGTTAAGCATATTTAACATCTAAAACAATGATCAAAATAATAAAACTTAATAATCATTTGTCAAACATCATAATAAACATAGTTTTAAACTTAGAATAAAAGATCAATTTTTTATAAATGGGATTATTTAAGGTACATGATTTAAATTTAAAGTTAACAACATATAATATAAATAAGTTATATAAAAAATCACTAATGTTTCAATAATGTTTAATTCGGTTAGTTAATAAATCTCTTTAAAGAATGTCTAATAATTTATTTCTGATTTTTTATTAAAATATAATAATATTAACTGTAAAAACATAATATAAATATATTAAATTTGAATTTTAGTAATTATGTTAATAATTATAATTGTAACAGGAATCATTAGAAATAGATTGAATAAGAATAAATTTATATTAATAACATTAATCATTAAATCCGTTTATAATGATTTCTGTTACAACTAAATCCGTTTATATTGATTTCCGTTACAACTCCGATTATTTATATTATGATTTTGCAAATCAATTATTATATTTAATTATATTTAAATTTAATGTATTAAATAGTGAAATGAGATAATTAATGAGGGAGTGTCATGTGTCCATCACGTGTTTTCTTTTATTAGTATAAATAAGGTAGAAGGTAGATAATGCATAAGTGGTATTGACAAAATAGTGAGAGTGTGTACGGATGTTAACCTGGAAATCAGGCAGGTGTCATAATGGATATTAAATTGAGCATGAAATTAGAGGTTTGTTTTGTAAGTTTACTAATTGTCTATGGGGCTATAGAAGTATAAATTAAATCAAAACATCAATACTCTTTCTTATTTTCTCTGATTCACATTCCATAACCGTCAAAATTTATTTCCGATACCGCCACCATGATTATGAATTGATGTAGGAAATTAAATTCCTATGTTTTGTAACCGATGATCTATAGTAAAATGTGCAAATACAAGCAAGTTTCTCACACGCAAACAAACTCAAACGATTCTGAATCACCACCGAACCTCTATTGTCCTTCTCGCTGTTGCCGGAATCATGAACCAGTTGCCTGTCACAATCACCGCAACTGTCACTGTGACTGCTCGTGAACCGGCCAGCTGTCGCTTGGCTTGGTTGTCTTTGATCACTTGAGGTAAGACATCTAATCTTCATGTTCTTTTTATGTCTCATTTTCCTATCAATATCGTCGAGAGGATTACGATATAACCCGTCAACCCTTCCCATTTGTCTGACGTTCTCTGGTTTGACCCAAAGCTAGCTTGAACCCATTTAGTGTAAACTCAAATCCGTGAATTTCGTGTTGGGTTCATGTCGTGTTAGAAATTCACACCCTAGAATGATGCATACGTTGAACAATACTCTACAAGGCTCAAAATGTAAAGATATATCTTAAACTGATAGTTTGATATTTATATATTCTTTTCTTGTAGCTAAATTTCTTTTCCTTTTGGGAACATATTGGAGAAGGATGAGCACTTCAACCACTTTTGGGTTTGATGCCCAAAGCTTATTTTCGTAAGAACTAAAACATGTGATCCTCTATGGAGACAATTACATTGTATAAACTATGCATTGCCTATTTGTAACTATGAAGTTGCTCAACTAACACTGTCTACATATAATTTTACAGGTCACTATCTTTGCCGTACACTGTGCTAGTTGTTTCTACTACCATCTTCCTGCTGATTATCCTGACATTGCTAGGTCTTGGATAGGATCTGATAATTCGGATTTCAAAGACCAGAGCTTATGGGCTCGTTATGTGACATCTATTTATTGGTCCATCACAACTCTCACAACCGTAGGATATGTCGATTTGCATGCTCATAATAGACGTGAAATGATATTCGTGATATTCTACATGCTTTTTAACCTTGTATTGACATCATATCTCATAGGAAATATGACCCATTTGGTGGTCCATGGTACCAGTAAAACAAGACAATTTGTAAGTAATCTTGTTCTTGTATCTCGGTTTTGTTGTTTGGGTTACATGTGATTACTTATTTTTAATCGTTGAACCTTACTTTTATAGAGAGATACCATTCAAGCGGCCTCGAGTTTTGCCCATAGGAATCAGTTGCATGTTCGGTTGCAAGATCAGATGCTTGCACATTTGTGGTTGAAGTTTAGAACTGACTTGGAAGGCCTTCAACAACAAGAAACTATTGACTCACTTCCAAAAGCCATTCGCTCAAGCATTTTTCATCTCCTGTTCTATTCTCTAAAGCCTACTTGTTTTATGGTGTGTCCAATGATGTGCCCTTTCAGCTGGTATCTTTCATCACTTACCCTTATTAAACAAGTATATTTACAAAAACTGCCATTTTAGCTTCGAATTAATAACAAATGATGAATGAATGTATTTGTAGGTCTCTGGAAATGAAAGCCGAATACTTTCCTCCAAAGGAAGATGTTATATTGCAGAATGAAGCACTTACATATTTCTACATACTTGTTACTGGAGCAATGGTGAGTGTTCAATTTCATATTTAATACAATCACACATGAAAATCAATTGATATACAAAAATAGCAAGTGAGTCCATTTTCGCACTTCTTTTCTAAATGATTCATTGAAGGGTATTATTGTCTTTATGCCAAGAAAAAAAGCAATTATTTAATCCTCCTAAAACTTTGTGTTTTTGAAACCAAGACAATTGTAGTGGGACGGAGGGAGTAATATATATAAATGACAGTAAATAGCCTATAATATCTCTGATGTCTTGTAAGATTACAAAAGGCTGTACTAATTTCATCCACATAAAAGAAGATGGACCTGGGTCAACACTAATAAATCTTCATAAAAATATATCTTCCAATAATAAGATGTATAAAAACTGAAACCCTTGTGAGAGGTATTTTTTTAACTGTTTTTTAAAGGCTTAGTTAAGTGGAAATCCTTGTACAACCCTAACCCAACGGTCCCAAGTTTGAATCCCTACCCATACACCGCTGTACTCCTTGCCCAAGCTCAAACCGTCATGTGGAATTTTTTTGTGGTGTGCATGGATCGAACTTGTAACCAACCCCGGATGGGAACCCCTAAGGGAAAACCCACCCTACCTCAAACCAGCTGGGCTAGAGATCATTGTCTTTTTTTTTTTTTTTTTTTTTTTTGAATTGTTAACTTCATTAAGACAAGTGCATCCTCAAAACAAGGACCGCCAAAGAACCATTACAAATTGTACAATGGATACAACACCCAATCTTTCCAAACAAGAGACCTATACTTGGACCTATTCCGAATCCATAGAAAAGATAGCGACTTAATGGTCGCAACAACTTCACTAACGTTTGGAGATCCCCCTTCAAAGACCTTGTTATTTCGTGAACTCCAAATTGCCCAACATGTGGTGTACACTATGTCCTTGATGATCCTCTTCCCATGTTTCGAATTAGCCGAAGTTTCGTGCAGCTTTATGATGTCCGAGAAGTCAAAAGCAAAAACCGGTGCCAGTGTCCACTAGCTACTGACCATCGACCATACCCTAGCTAAAAATCCATAGGTTGTGAACACGTGGTCCAACGTTTCGTCTTCCGAATTACACAACACACAAATATCATCTACAATGTTCACGTGTCTCCGTAATAAAGCTCGCCTAGTAGGAAGCCGATCCAGGTTAGCCCTCCACATGAATAAATTTACCTTTAAAGGTATCCAAGGCTCCCATTTATACACCTGTACGCTCCTTCTTAATCTGTCTTCCTACGGTAATCTTTTGACTTCATCGACCAAGTATTCATGCTTATCCGAATCCTGCCACATCCACGAATCAGACCTGTCAAAAAAGGAGAACGAGCCACAAACTTCCAGCAGCTTCTGTATTTCTGACAACTCCCGCGCAGTATTCGGGTTACGAGACTAGTTTGGACAGAAAATAATACCGCCTGGTTGTTCTTTGAATCTATCGGCAATAAAACATTCTTTCATTTTTTCCAATCTGTAAATACCCGGCCACCTGTCTTTCAATAAAGAAGTGTCATACCAATGATCCGCCAAAAAGCGTCTTATATCCCCTCACCCAACCAACCCACGCAAACAACTATGGATTGACTTATGTTGAAATTTGAGTTTACTAAGAAAAGCATCTATCGTTTTCCAGCAATCCTCACTCACCCTATTCAATGGAAGAAAAACCCACTTCCTTCGACCCCCATGAATCGATTCCACAACTCTTCGTAACAAAGAATTAGGCATATGAAAGAACCTCCATGCCCACTTAGTTAATATAGCGACATTCACACCCACAAGTGAGAGATCCCTAGACCTCCATCCTCCTTTGGTAAGGTAACCACGTCCCACGCGACCCAATGTATCTTATTTACCTCTGTAGATCCCGCCCATAAAAAGGACCGCATCAAACCTTCTATTTGTTTAATCACTGCAACCGGGGCTTTGTAAATAGATAAATAGTATATAGGAAAACTTGCAAGCACCGATTTGAAAAGTGTAAGACGATTGGCCATGGATAGAGTTTTCGCCTTCCATGAGGCTAGCCGACTACGAACTGTTTCTATAAACCGAGACCAATGTCATACTTTCGACATATTAGCTCCAACTTCAATACCAATATAGTTGAAAGGAAATTCCCCCAACTTACAACCAAGAATACCAATCATATTATCCACCTCTTCATCAGTAACTTCATTCCTGAAAATATGAGATTTATTTATATTTATCTTCAAACCGGAGCATAAGTGAAAAATACGCAGCAAACGGGCCATCTTCTCAATGTTCTCTTTCGACCATTCTCCCAAAATTATAGCATCATCTGAGTACAAAAGATGTGAAATAACATGACCTGAATCAAAGAAATTGACACCTTTGAATTCTCCCTCTTCAACCGCTTTATTAAAGATGTACGTAAGAGCCTCCATAACAATCAGGAAAAGAAACGGTGATAGAGGATCCCCCTGGCGTAAACCTTTCTCACATTGAATTTCAAAAGTTGGTGCCTCGTTAACCAAAACCGAAGACCCAGCTGATTCTAATACCCCTTTATCCACAACTGCCACTTACCTAGAAAGCCCGTTTGATCCAACATATTTAACAAGAAGCCCCAGTTCACATTATTATAGGCATTTTCAAAGTCCATCTTAAAAATAAAAGCCCTCTTGTGCTTCTTCTTTAACCACCCATGAATCTCACTAATCATCAAAGGACCATCAAGAATATATCTATCACTCAAAAACGCGAATTGGGGTTCAGAAATAACAAAACCCAAAACCGTCTTAATACTCGAGGCTAATATCTTAGAAATAACTTTACTAATAATACCAACAAGGGTGATAGGTTTATAATCAGATAATCCCACCGGGGTCTTCACTTTCGTTATCAGTGTAATAAAAGATGATGCACAACCTCGAGAGATGGACCCTGTATCATAAAATTGATTCATAAGAACGCCAAAATCGTCTTCGAACAATTCCCAAAAAATCATTAGAAATCGAAAGTTAAAACCCCCCGGCCCAGGAGCTCTATCCGACCCACAATGGAAATTTGCTTCCTTAATTTCTTCTTTAGAGAAGGTCTTTAATAAAGTATCTGATGACTGAGTCGGTGCCTGTTTAATCCCATTACAAGTCAAAAGAGGTCTAATTTTAGTCGCATCAGAGAAGTGTTTCTTGAAATGCTTCAGTACTTCGCGTTTAAGTACGGTAGGTTTTGATACCCACTCACCACCCACGAGTAACCCCGGAATAGCATTCCTAGCTTTCCTCCCATTTATGACACTATGGAAGAAGGCAAATTTTTCATCACCTTCCAAGGCCCATCTAATCTGAGACTTTTGTTTCAATCCTTATGTTTGCAATGACTTAATAGATCCACGCCTTTCTTACACTCCTCCCAAACCCAGCTTTCCTCTTCCTCAAGTTCTCTATCCTCTATTATCTTCTCGATTCTCTCAATGTCTTCTTTCAATTTATTCATCTCCTCCCATTCTTTCGCGAGTGTATCCTTCCACCATTTTTTAAGAGCCCCACGCAAGTACTTAAGCTTGTTTATATTAACTAGATCGGCCGAACCTTAAAAAATAGTTAAAAATAGTATTAGTTACCACCACCCTACAATCTTCCCGATCTAACCAAAAGTTAAACCATCTGAATGGTTTGGCTCCAAAACTGACCTCCACCATAGAAAGAAGAATCGGACAATGATCGGACAACTCTCTAGGAAGAGCTCTGACACAAGCCAAAGGCCATCTGCTGAAAAAACTCTGACAGACAAAAACTCAATCAATTTTACTAAGTTTAAACCCCCTTTCCTTCTTTGCCATGAAGGTAAATTTGTTTCTCCTCATCGAATATTCGAATAAACCAGTTTCATCAATAAACCTATTAAAATCCTCTGCATAACTCTTGTTAAAACACGAGTACAACCTGTCCTCAGGAAAACGGATAGCGTTAAAATCACCCAGGAGAACCCACATACCCTGTAAACTACTAATAAGACCCCTTAGTCTATTCCATAATGCCCCCTTTTCCTTATGAGGCGCATAAATATTAACCACATGAAGAACAGAACCATCTTCCACCAAGACACCAGTCGTAACAATAAAGTTCCTATCTAGCAAAGCAGAGGTCTTTCCGAAAAATTTAGGGTTCCATAAACTATTTAAACCCCCCGACTTACCCATCGACTCAACCACCTCTACCCTAAACGTGTCCCCACCCCATACACCTGCATAATCAAAACTAGAAATCCCCACAAGCTGTGATTCTTGAATAGCTAAGAAACCGACCCATTAACCTCCTTTAAACCTTTAACCCACGAAGATTTGCCCACCCCTCTAATACCCCTTACGTTAATAGAGAGAAAATTCGTTGGAAAACTGATTGTATACCTTCATTCACAACAGAGGCCCTAACCACTATTAATATTAAAGAAAACCTAGAAATAGCAGTTGAATATGAAAACAACTATTATCATACAAAAAGTAAACATAGTAATAATGTTGGGAAGAAACATGCACCATAATCAGAAACATGAGACATAGGGGTGAGAAGAAGGAACCTAACTCGTAGATATTACGTTATGTTAGTTAACCGACCTCTGAGTTACCAAATATTACGTTATATTATTTAACTGACCTCTACATTAAGCTAACCATTTTAAGTTGTTTTTTTTTATAGAATCTGTAGTTAGCTAACTTTTTTTGAACGATAAACGACTTTATATATAGGTATAGGTTCCTGTACAAAGTACATTTTTCGTACAAAGTGTGAGAAGTCTATATAGTCATTGTGTTTTAAAGTTTGGCTATAATGTTTTTGATTCCTTTTGCATTGATTTATATAGAAAAGCACCAAACGTTACAATTTAAAACACAATCAAATGTATTCTAGACATTAAATTTAAAATACACTGATTACTTTTTCGTAGGGTGTTTTAGATTGCATGTTGAGAATACATTAATTAGTGTTTTAAATTGTTAATTTTTGTGTTTTTCTATATAATACTATGCCAAAGGAACATAAAACATCATGCCTAAAATTTAAAACACAATGCCTATATAGATTTCTCACACTTTGTACGAAAAATGCACTTTGTACAGGAACCCCATCATATATATATATATATATATATATATATATATATATATATATATATATATATATATATATAGGCCCAACAAAGAGCTGACACGAAATAAACCAAAACCGTAAAAGGAAACAAAACAGAAAATTACAATATCTCTTGAATATCAAAATCAAGCCATTTCTCCCAAATCGGCACTTGCATCTCGGACCGATTGGAAATCCACAAATACGCATCTTCTTTAACAAGTTCCACTATTTTCCCAGACGTGATAAATGAGCCCTCAAATACTTTTAGATTCCTCGCGTGCCATAGTCTCCAAATCGTAGCAATAATCACCACGTAGACCATTTTCTTCCATCTCTTCGAACCCGGGCTACTCAAGACCATGTTAATAACCTCCGATATAGTGTGAACATGAAGCGGAAAAGGAATGCGTATCTAAACTAAAATCTGCCACCAGATGCTTTGCGCCCAAATGCAGTTGAAAAAGAGATGTTAATGTCTTCATCGGAGCGTTCACAATGATTGCATAGTAAGTTTAAAGAGGAAATCCCTCTCATAGCAAGATCAACTTTCGAGGCTACCCTCCGAAGAAGCACTCTCCACAACAGATAGTTACACATCGACGGTGCCCACGAATTCCACTTAAACACAAGATTGCCAAGATCGATGTAGGATTTTTCATGCCACTGAAGAGGAAGATGTTTAACCAAAAAACCAACACCCACTGGGTTAGTCCAGGCCTATTTATCAGCTCCTAGCCCTCCAGAAAACCCACGCAGGACCTGCAGAAGCTGGCCGATCTCCGTCTGCTGCCTCGACAGTAAACTATTAGCCGACCAAGGCAGTTTCCAGCCAAGCGCCCCATATGCAGGAGCTAAATGATCAGCAACTAAACCATCCTTAAGAGCAGCAAGTCCGAATAAATCTGGGAAGCGATCTTTCAATGGAACCTCAACAATCCACGAATCTTTCCAAAATTTGGTATTCAGTCCATCTCCAACCGTCACTTTCAAATTGTCGCTGATAGGAAGACCTGCCTTATAAAGAATATCAACCACCGAACCAATATCTTTCTATGTACCAGGTATAGTCCTCTTAACGGGAATTAAAAGATTATCGATACTCGATTTATGAATATAGGCTACCACTTTAACCCAATGTTGCTATGGATTGTTTTTAAATCTCCACCACCACTTAGTAATCATCGCCACATTAAAGTCTTAAACTCCTCCAAGCCTGAATGCGCCAAGCCTCTTCGGCCTAACCATCTTCTCCCATTTGATCCAGCGAATTTTGTTCCCACTCATGGGCTTACCCCACACAAAGTCTCACCTAATTCTTTCAATACGTTTGGTAACACAAATTGGGGCAGCAAATAAGGATAAAAGATAAGAGGGGACACTACCAAGAACCGACCTGGCCAAGGTGATTCTTCCCGCAAAAGATAGGAACCTCTATGTTTAGATAAAACCGCCTCCCAATTCTTAGAGATTTCATCTTAGCCTCAATAGGAATACCTAAGTAGGTGAAAGGGAACGTTCCCGGTTCACAAGAAAGCTTACTAGCGAAGGCAATAATATCTTAATCGTCCACATTCACTCTAAAAAGTTTACACTTATTATGATTCACTTTGAGACCCGATATTAAGTAAAGACATCTCAAGAATCGAGATAGACTAACCACGTTATGAAGCGACCATTCCCCAATAAAAATCACATCATCCGCATAACATAGACGGGAGATAAGGGGTACATTTTTAGGTAATTGCACTCCATTAAAAAGCCCCAAGTTCACCTCTTGATTCATAAGCATACTTAGAACTTCCATGGCAATAATGAAAAGGAATGGGGATAGAGGATCTCCATGTCTAAGCCCATGTTTGAAGGAGAACTCATTAGTAGGAGAGCCGTTAATGAGAATCGCACCTCTACTCGAATGAAGGCAGTTCCGTATCCAATCAATCCAATGCGAGTGGAACTTCATAAAATTCATGTTTTTTTAGAAAGAACTTCCAATTGATAGAATTATAAGCGCGTTGAAAATCCACCTTGAACATCATCAACTTTTACTTGGACTTCTTCGCCCAAGACACAATTTCCTCGATAATTAACGGGCTATCAATAATATTTTTCCCGCCCACGAATGCCGATTAGATAGGAGAGATGAGCGAACTAATCACCAATCTCAAACGGTTAGTGATGTGCCATCATTTATACATGTTTTATACATGTATTTCCCACTCTTTTATTATGTATTTGGGCCTTTATCTTTGCAACACAAAGCTAAATCGTTCCTTTGAGTTAACTGCAGGTATTTAGAGGCAAGCAGGCAAAAAGGAGCGGAAACTAGCACAATGGGAAGGAATTTGAAGACTGCTGCAGAGTGTGCACGGCCGTGCTCCTGCCTAAGGTCAACCAGTAAACATTTTCAGCAATCGAGATGGGAAAGTCAAGGTGCATGGGCATGCACACCCTAGTGCACGGCTGTGCCATCTGATACGTGCTCCTCAAGACTCCAACATACCAAGACTGATAGGCATTCGTGCAAAAGTGAAGAGCACGGGTGTGCCCCACATAGTGGCACGGGCGTGTAGAGGACCATACCTGCTCAGAAAGACTTCTAGTGCCAATGGACAGTACCTGACTGTTGAGCACGGGTGTGCACGCTCCGGGACCTCTATACAAGGAGACCACCACTCATTAGGGCTGTACACGAGCCGAGTCGAGCCGAGCCAGGCTAAGCTCGAGCTCGAACTTAAACGAGCCAGCTTGGCTCGGCTCGTTTTTTTTGTTGAGCTAAAAAGCCGAGCTCGAGCTCGGCTCGTAAATGTTTGAGCTGAGCTCGAGCCAGCTCGTTTTTTTATTATTTTTTTACAAAAAATTATAAAATAAAAAACAAAAAAAATAAAATAAAATTACAAATATACATGTATATTTTTTTTGTTTTCTAATATTCTAACGAATGGAAGGCATACTAAAAGTATTATATGTATAATCTGGATTTTTTTCTATTAATTTTCATATTTTATTAATTAATTAAACTTAAAATGTTAACACTTCAACCTCGTCTTACATATTTTTTAATTTAAACATTTAAAAATAAAATTAATACATATAAATAAAATAATTCGAGCCAGCTCGTGAGCTCACGAGCCGAGACAGGCCAAGCTCGAGCTCATTTACAATCGAGCCGAGCCGAGCTGGCTCGTTTTTTTCGAGCTTCTTTCAAGCGAGTTTGGAGTGAGCCACAAGTTGCGAGCTTTTTGTACACCCATACAACTCATCATTTTGGCATCCCATTCCACCCGAATCTCTCTCACATTTACGCTATCTTAGGCTCTTGTAAGTGACCTTTGAAGGTCGGGATCACTCCATAAACACTTAGAGAGTGTGAGCTTGAGAGAAACCAGATAAAATCATCCCAAAACCCTCCAAATCCTTTAGCAACCCTCACCGTGTTTTCTCATCAAAACCTATCTAGTGTGATTACTGTAATGCCATCTCTTGGCTAGGATTTTAAAGTGTTTCAAGGGTGAAGACTATCTTGGTATGGATTATATTGCTTACAATTATTGAGTGATATTTTGTGTTCTCATTTAATTCTTTGTATTCTAACTTTGTTTGACGAATTAACTAATCAATCATCTAGTATTTGGTCTTGTGGGTGTTTTGATAAGAAGTGGATGGACTTATGAGTGTACCCGTGGTGTGTAACAATCCACACACTCGTAAGCTAACCTAATCCCATGAGTAGTGATTGGCCCATTTGTGTTTGGCAACATTCACACTTTGTGGCTTAATCATCTATTATCAAAATCTCACTTAGGGTCGGTACAGTCTTTATACTTGGTCCTAGTGATAAGCCAAGACTTGGTTTTGTGACTTAGCTTCATGGTCTATGTGTTAGCTTTGGCGCAGGTCAAGAATTGGTGTAGGTCCTTGGAATGGATCGATTACAAAATTGATTAGTTTAACCAAGGTGAAGAATCCCTTGATTAACGTTTATGCAGAAACCGATTATGTAACAATCAAGAACAAATACAATGGAATACTATAAAATCGTCTTCTATTGATTATAAACGTATTACAATCAATTCAAGACAACACAACTAACACACACGAAGGAACCTTAAACAAACATGTTCTATATATAATGGAACAAGTTCGTTGTGCTTGGGCCTTGGTCTATTACCGAAGATGCCATGGGCTTCAGGCGAAGATGCCTATCAAGCGACGGTGGCCCCATACGGAGGAACCTTCGCCTCTAGCCAATCTTCGCTATTACACTATATTCGTCCAGTGGGCTTGTTCGCCTACCACAAGTTCTCTAGTTACAATAAAGACAATTACACGTTATACACACGACTATCTACTAGCTTTTCTATCTAGTAAGCTGTTGTCACACATAAATGCACCAACAATTGGTGAACCCATGTTGGAAGCGAATGATCTTTATTCTCTTCCATTACTATATTGCCGCACAATTAGTGATAGGCCAACCACTTTTTGAAAAGTTAATTAATTCAAGTAGGAGTTGAGCATGAGCGGGGTAGCCACGACTCCTCTATGATGTCAAGTGGTAGCTTGTTTGGCCATGCTCCGGCCGCCGGCAAGTTATTCATAAAACTTTAAAGTTGTTTGATGTCAATATCGCAACACTGAGAGGTGGATTCTTTGGGGTTGGTTAACAGAATCTCGGGTAATCCTCCCGTCACTGTTGAGAGGTGAGCTTACAGGTTTGGAAGACCCTCACAATAACAAATGAGAACACAAATCGTCTTTATAGTTATGCGGTAATGCGCATCTTGGACACATCGCCCGATTAAATGTTAACTTTTAATCCGTACCAAGACAAGTTGGATCTCCATGCAACACTTTTCTTTGGACAATGGTTTTCTTTTCGGTTATTATCGTTCTCTCTCTTTTTTATCTTTATTTTTACTTTAGCAACTTAAATCTGAGTAGGGGAAGTCGTGTCTTAGGGTTCGATACTCGGTACTTGCTTGTGTCTATACTACACTCGATTGGTACACTTTCCTATTGTGTGGGTTTAGAACGTTTAGCATTTATTGTTTTATTTTATAAATTTAAAACTTGAAAAGTGTCTCATCTTAAAGTTCTGACATAATTTCCTTTTTCTACGGAGATTTTGGCATCTCCACTGGGAACTTGACATTTTAAGAAAAAGAAGTTTAAGTCCTTTAAACCACACAACACCATTTAGTAAGAAGTTTGGAGGTAGTTTTATATAAGGAGCATACAAGAGATATGGGACGGAAATTCGGTAAGACTTGCAGATCAACCACTTTAGAGATCAAAACAATAAAGGTTGCATTACACCCTTCCCCAATATTGCCGCTGTAATAGAAATCCGCCATCATCCTCATAATACCCTGTTTCAAAAGATCCCAATGTTTCTTAAAAAACTTAAACGTGAATCCGTCGGGCCCGCCCCGGGGCTTTCTCTCCACTACAGCTTTTAATCGCCCCCAAGACTTCACCAGTCGTGAATTGGGCCGATAGCATCTCAGATTAGTCCGAAGAGAGCTTAGGAAGACCCAGATTTTAAAACGTCGGTCTTCGTCTCATCGGTTCTTTAAAGTTCTTTTTAATCCAACTTCTAATCAAATATTTCATCTTAACCGGTCCGAAATCCACACACCATTAAAATCGAGGCCATTAATCTAGTTCCTAGCAGCTTTAATATTCACCAAATTATGGAAATAAGGGGAGTTTTCATCTCCGAATTTTAGCCATTTGACCCTAGCCTTTTGGTGGACATCCAAGGCCTTCACCTTTTCCAATTCCGAAATCCGCAATCTTAGTTGCACCCGGTCCTCTTTTTCAGCAGTCATAAGGTTCCTAGATTAAGCATTAGACTCAATAATCTCCACGGCCCAAGTACATTCAATGAGCTCCTTATTCATTTCAAAAATTTTCTTATTACGCCAACTTTTCAATTCAGCTTTCACCCCCTTCAACACCGTAGCCATAAATACAAACCCGTTGGAACATGTCCCAAGTGGCCCAACAGAATCGGCCACATTCTTCCCCACCTCCGAAGAGTCCAACCAACTATTAAATAGTTTGAAGGGGATTGGACCAAAATCTTTTTTGACATAAGAAAGAAGAATTGGACAATGGTCTGAAGGCCCTTTTTTAAGAACTTCCACAATGGTCTCGGTCGTTTAACAACAACAGAGCCAACCGTGGCTCTCATGGTTCTTCTCGTTGTAGCTCTCGTAGTGGCCAAAATAACCGCAATCGGGACAACACTAGCACTCGCCAATTCTCTTGGGCGTCAACACAGAACACTGTGTATGGCCATTGTAACCGTTGTGGCATTGGTCATCTCCCATCTAAATGTCCAAATCAACCAAACCAATCACGTCTAGCACCACAAGCCAACTATGCTGCTCATTCTGATGTTGCCTCTGAATCAGGATTCACTTGGAAGGCCGGCACTAGATGTAATGATCATGCCACTCCAGACTTATCTAGCATTGACAACTCGACGGCCTACTTTGGTAATGATTCTTTACTTATTGGTGACAGTAACCCATTACCTATCTTAAATATTGGCTCCACAACTATTTACTCGCCTAACAAAAGTACAAAACCATTAAATTATCCAACATACTTAATGTTCCTGACTTTAAACAAAACCTTTTGTCCGTTCAAATTTTTTTTGTAGATAATGATGTTTTCTTTGAATTTCACTCATCTTATTTTTTTGTGAAGGACGAGTCTACACGCACCACCCTCCTAACGGGCCCTAGTGAACAGGGTTTGTACTCCTTTCATCTTCCACAGCTCAAGTCTATCCCTAGAGTCGCTTTCACGACTGTCAAAGCTTCTTCTAGCATTTGGCATCAATGCTTGGGACATCCTCATTCTCAAGTTTTTCGTTCAATTATCTCTCATTGTTCTTTACCTGTTTCGGACAAGTTTTTAAAAACATTATGTACTCCTTGTCAACTAGGCAAGTCGTCAAAATTATCTTTATCAGACTCATCTTTTCGTAGTAAAAATTTGTTGGATCTTGTTTATTGTGATGTTTGGGGGCCTTCGCCCGTCTCATCTGTTGATGGTTGTCGTTTCTTTTTGTTATGTGTGGATCACCATTCTAGATACATGTGGTTTTATCCCCTAGCTCAAAAATCAGATGTTTACACCGTGCTATCCAACTTTATTAAACTAGCAGAACGACAATTTAAAACCAAACTTAAATGCATTCAATCTGATTTGGGGGGGGGGGGGGGAGAGTTTCGTACTCTTACATGTTTTTGCACTAGTCATGGTATCATTCATCGCCGTTCTTGCCCTCACACAAGTGAGCAAAATGGGACGGTCGAGCGTCGTCATCGGCACGTTGTGGAAACCGGACTTACACTTCTTGCACAATCCAATCTTCACCAACATTTCTGCCAATTTGCCTTTGAGATAGCCGTTTACTTAATCAACCAAATTCCCTCTCGTGTCTCCAGTAACAAATCTCCCTATGAACATGTTTTCCAACGAAAACCTGACTACTCTTTTCTTCGTGTTTTTGGATGCCAATGTTTTCCTTATCTTCGTCCGTATAACCGTCAAAAAATTGAATTTTGATCCACTCCTTGTGTCGTTCTTGGCTACAGCCCTGTTCATTATGGCTATCGGTGCTTTGACCCATCCACCGAATGGATATACATTTCCCGACATGTTCGCTTTAATGAACATGTCTTTCCATATAACAAACCCGCACCTACCCAAACCCCACCACAGCCTTCCCCACCCTACGTCTCAATTTTTCCTGACCCACCACCCGGTTTTCCAGCTGCACCCACACCACCAACTGTCACACCACGTCTAAGGCGGAAACACATGGCGCGACGGTTCAAAAGTATTAAGCCAAGATTAATGCAAAGCACAATATTAATTAGAAAACGGGCATTTATTCAATGCTAATAATCATGTCAAATTATTCATACATAATTATAAATTGTTTTCGAAAATGATAAAGAGGCTTCTCCCTTTATCCCTAAATCCATGGAATAAAGAGATAAGACCCCGTCACGACATTCCCAACGCCCAGTTTGGAGACATCCCCGACCCTGCTCGCCATGCTAACTTCCATCAATCAATTACCTGAAAGATATGTTTGAAAATCGTCAATATATAAATATTGGTGAGTTCACAGGTTTTAATTTAATAAGTCTTTATAAAGTGGGAATATCCTTGTTATGACATTCATAGGAGTTGCAAAGTCCTACAATTTACTTGAGCCTATAACCAAACCAAGACAATTAATAATGCCCCCGCCCAAAGTCGTTACTCGGTATTTCTACGACTTTATTTCAGAATAAGTGCACCCCAGGCATACGCCGATGCATAATCGACGCTATCGATTAGGGGTGGGCCTTGTCAGGCACCAATAGTACTATTCAAATATCCCTTTGGTTTCTCATTCCTGAATAAATGATTATAGTGGGGAGGTCTCAACCCCGAGTGGCGATCTTTACTCAAGTATCCAACCCGTCATACAATCCCAACATATCTTTCCCCCGTAAAAACGTTAAATAGTTTAGAAATGGGGCCGTGAGACTCACCTGTAACTGTGCTCGGCTCAAAGAAAATAGTAAAGTTTGTGATCCCGTACCTACAAAGGTTCTAGGCGTATAAGTCACTTACACCTATGGTGTATGTGCCTTGGCAAGTTGTACACCCAACTTCCCGACCACGTCTTTATCCGAATTCCCGTTTAATAGTTTCGTATCCTAGGTTCAATGGCGATGGATTACCCTTTCCTTACAAGTCATATATTATTCTTATAATTATTCTTTATGACTTGTACGACATTATACTTGACACGACTCCACCCAACGTATAATTATTTTCCCATTCAAATAATTATACTTAGGATCTTTTCGCTCAATATAAAGTGTTTTCTTATTAACCGACCCGACTTACTCTGCCACATATTTATTTTTCCCATTTAAATAAATATGCTAAGTCTTTGTCGTTTGGTAACATAATCTTAACGCCCGACTAGACTTACCACACCGTACATTTATTTTCCCATTTAAATAAATGTACTAGAATCTTGTCGGTATTCACGCGTTCGTAGGTATATCTCATCTACTCGTCTCGGTTTTCCTTCTCGCACACCTATTTTCCCATTTAAATAGATGTACTAGAATTCCGTCGGAAACGAGTATATGTACATATATCGTCGCGTGGATACTTCTTGTTAAGTTCATGTGTCGTTTGGCGTTATGTTATGTCTCTCCTTTCCCACGAATATTGTTACTACACTTAGGAAAGTGTTACGCACGTTTCACCCTTGTTATATATATTTTATTTCCGTAAAATATATATGTATATTTTTATCTCGACGTAATAAGTCCGTTTACGTTGGTTCGTGTAACTAAGTTTGTTAGTTAGCGTTTTTCATATTTATTCCCGTTGCGTGTTCTTATGGAAGTATTGTTCCAACTTCCGATTCCGAACGTTTATCTCTCGGGAAAATATATTATGTACGTTTTAGTCCGACTCGTCCAACTTGTTACCAAAAACGTTCCCGATACTTTTATATTCCCATTTATATAAAAGTACCTTATTTTTGTACAAGTCTTTTCAAGTATTTATCTTATAACATCTTACTTTATAAAATACTCGCGTTACTCTACTTATTTTTATAAAACGTCCATTTTATAAAAATATACCTTTTACTTAAAATGCCCAAGTAGGCTATTATTATTTACCAACTCAACCTTGTAAATCATTACTTACACTTTTTGACACCAATATTTCCATCATTGTGTTTTTGGTCCAATAACTTTCTAAAATATTTATTTTAGTCCATTGGCTTCCAATGTTGTCATATTAGTACTTTAATTTACACTTGTAGCATTTTTCACTAAATCTTTCAAGGTTATTATTTTTCTTCCACTTTAGTGGACTTTGAAGAATCCTTTTCACCATGTTTAATTGTCTTTACCCCTTTTTACTTCTAATGCTCTTTTAATCCATTCAAGGTATCAATAACATGTTTATTTCATATTTTTATCCAAAACATCAAACCTTCACTCATCTAAGTGAGTGGACTTTGAAGAACTAATTTTTCCATCTATGGCTTTCTAACCCATTTTAATACTTTTATGACTTTATTATATCATCCTAAGATGATTAAAACCACTTTTCATCATATTCAAGTTACTTTTCAAAATATAGCTTTTCTCATCTTCAACCATCCAAACATGTTCTTATTATTACACTTTCTTCAAAATACCACTTTTATTAATAATAAACTAAGATTTCATCACATTATTATTCTTTCATCTTCATTTTTAATAAAAACCCATTACTTCTTTAGAACTCATTTTTATTACCCACATTGTACAACTTGCTTCATAGCACAAAAACATGATATTTTAATTAATAAAACAATGCAAGACTTACAACTAGCTCAAGGCTAGGGAAGACAAAATCTTGGATTTTGGATGTGGTTTAGTGTGTTCTTCCAAGTGGGTTATGCTCCAAGCTTTTAAACACACAAGAAGGGGTTTGAATGAGGATGAACTAGAGGTAATTTGGAGTAGTAAAAATTGAAAGAAAATGTTAATATGGGGGTGGATGGCTACGGCCAAGAGGAAGAAAAGGAAGAGGATTTTTGGTGTTCTTGCTTCAAGGATGTAAGTATGTATCTTTATATAATCTTTCTCAAATCCACAAGATTACATGTATCTTCACTAGATTATGTAATATCTTGGCAAGATTGTGTGAGATTATGAAAAATCCATAAGGATATTAAGAGGGTGCTTTGGGCCGTGAGTTTAAGAGAGAGAGAGTGAGGATGATTTGGTTAATCTTATTGCCCAACCCTTGTACATGCAAGCTCATGATTAACATTATCTCCAATGATTTAATTAGATCACACAAGTAATCTCCCACTTGGGTGGGCCATGGCCGGCCCCAAGGGGTGTCTAGGTGGGGTCCACCTTGCTAAATAATACCCCATTACTTGTTAAGTTAGTTCCTTTCGGGTACCGCCCGGGTATTTCTCGAATTTTCGTCGCGTTTACCCTCAATATTAAAATACCGTTAATATCCATAAAATTATGTCCAGTTAAATTACTGATAGTTTATTTCGGTTTCTGTCGGGTGAATTTACGTGTTACGCGCGTATCGGGTGCGGTACGCGCACTTTATTCGTTACCGGGAGATTTGTGCAATAAGCTTTTACGTATGGCTTTGGGTTTCCAAAACTCATAATATTTTGTAAAAATATTATTTATTTTATATTCCGGGTGTCCGGTGTTCGTTTCGCTTATTTCAGTTTTACCGGGTAATCGCCAGTGTCCATACCGGATAGTTTTGTCTGCGCACGATCCTATCATGCTTTGCTATTAAACTCATGCATTCCTATGCATTATTTGGGAATTCCTATCTTTCTAAGGCCTCAATTAAATATTCAGCACATAATTACGGTTAATTACGTTAATCGCGTTTAATTAATTAGTACGGAATTACCTTAATTTTGCCGGTTGTTACATTCTCCCCCCGTTAAGAGAATTCCGTCCCGGAATTCACCTTGAGTTCTCCGGTATAGGGGTCTTCTTGAATAGGGCGGGATACTTTTGCTTCATCCGGTCCAGTCTTTCCCACGTGAACTCCGGTCCACGCTTGGCATTCCAACGCACTTTGACCAACCTGATCTTACTGCGTCTTAGCTTTTGGACCTTCCAATCGGTTACTTCGATTGGCTCTTCGACGAAGTGTAACTTGTCGTCAATGTGGATTTCGTCTGCGGGGATGATGAGGGTTTCGTCGGATAAGCACTTTTTCAAGTTCGACACGTGGAACGTGTCGTGTACACCGTTAAGTTCTTGTGGTAACTTGAGCTTGTATGCTACGGGGCCTACTCTGGACAGGACTTCGAATGGTCCAACATATCGTGGGTTTAGTTTTCCGCGCTTCCCAAAGCGCGCGACACCTTTCCAAGGTGACACCTTTAGTAGGACCCTGTCTCCGACTTGAAATTCCAAAGGCTTCCTTCTCATGTCTGCGTAGCTTTTCTGTCGGTCACGTGCCGCTTTGAGACGTTCTCTAATCAGAAAGACCTTATCCGTCGTTTCTTGAACAATTTCGGGCCCGGTAAGTTGCTTTTCGCCAACTTCGGCCCAACATAGAGGCGATCTGCACTTGCGTCCATATAGAGCTTCAAAAGGTGCAGCTTGAATACTCGTGTGGTAGCTGTTGTTATACGAAAACTCTACCAGTGGCAAGTGAGTATCCCAATTTCCGCTGAAATCGATTGCGCATGCCCGTAGCATATCCTCCAGGGTCTGGATGGTTCGTTCGCTCTGACCATCGGTTTGTGGATGATATGCGGTACTCATGTCAAGGCGAGTACCGAGGGCTTCATTCAAACTTTCCCAAAATCTTGAGGTGAAACGACTATCTCGATCGGAGATGATAGAAATAGGTACACCGTGTTTTGACACAACTTCCTTAATATACAAACGGGTCAGTTTCTCCAACTTATCCGTTTCGCGAATGGGGAGGAAGTGTGCAGATTTTGTCAATCGATCAACGATTACCCAGATCATATCATGGCCGCTTGTTGTCCTGGGCAACTTGGTGATGAAATCCATAGTGATCCTTTCCCATTTCCATTCCGGTATCTCCGGTTGCTGGAGCAAACCGGATGGTCTCTGATGCTCGGCCTTGACCTTTGCGCAAGTCAAACATCGCGCAACATAAGCCGCTATATCCCTCTTGAAATTTGGCCACCAGTAAAATTCCTTCAAATCATGGAACATCTTGTCTGCCCCAGGGTGAACCGAATATCGCGAACTGTGGGCTTCGGCCAATACCAGTTCACGCAATCCACCGTACACTGGTACCCAAATTCTATTCATGAAATACAGAGCTTGATCCGCTTTTGACTCCAGTGAATCAACCATCTTCCGCAATCTTTCACCTTTGACATTCTCGGGTTTAAGAGCGTTAATTTGGGCTTCACGAATCCGGTCAGTCAGGTTCGTGTGGATGGTTAGACCCAAAGCTCGGACACGCAGTGGCTTAACCCGTTCCTTGCGACTCAAGGCATCGGCTACAACGTTTGCCTTCCCGGGATGGTACTTTATCTCACAATCGTAATCGTTCAATAATTCGACCCATCGCCGTTGTCGCATGTTCAGTTCCTTCTGGTCAAAGATGTGCTGCAAACTTTTGTGATCGGTGAAGATTGTACACTTGGTTCCGTACAGATAGTGTCTCCATATCTTGAGTGCGAATACCACGGCTCCTAGTTCCAGATCATGTGTGGTGTAATTCTTCTCGTGAAGCTTTAGCTGTCTGGAAGCATAGGCTATGACCTTCTCTCGCTGCATCAATACACAACCCAATCCCTGATGAGAGGCGTCACAGTAAACTACGAAGTCTTCTGTACCATCGGGGAGTGATAGTATTGGTGCGCCACATAACTTATCCTTTAGCAACTGGAACGCTGCTTCCTGCCTTTCCGTCCATTCAAACTTCTTATCCTTTTGGGTTAGCATGGTTAAGGACTGTGCTATTTTAGAAAAGTTCTCGATGAACCTTCTGTAGTAACCCGCAAGGCCAAGAAATTGTCGTACTTCAGTAGGCGTTCTAGGGGCGTCCCAATTCTTGATTGCTTCGATCTTGGCGGGATCGACATGTATACCCCTTTCATTCACCACGTGGCCTAAAAAGTGAACCTCTCGAATCCAAAAATCACATTTTGAAAACTTAGCATAGAGTTTCTCTTTGCGAAGTACCTCGAGGATTAATCGGAGATGTTCCTCGTGTTCCTCCTTCGTGCGTGAGTAGATCAAGATGTCATCAATGAAGACAATAACAAATTTGTCCAAGTATGGTTTGCACACTCGGTTCATCAAGTCCATGAAAACAGCTGGTGCGTTAGTTAAACCGAAAGGCATAACCAGAAACTCATAGTGCCCATAGCGAGTCCTGAACGCTGTTTTTGGCACGTCTTCTTCTTGAATACGCAATTGGTGATAACCGGACCTTAGATCGATCTTGGAGTAGAAACTGGACCCTTGAAGTTGATCAAACAAATCGTCGATCCTGGGGAGAGGATAGCGATTTTTAATAGTTAACTTGTTCAGTTCCCGATAGTCAATGCACATTCGAAAAGTGCCATCCTTCTTCTTCACGAATAAGACGGGAGCTCCCCAAGGTGAGAAGCTTGGTCTTATGAAACCTTTGTCCAACAACTCTTGCAGTTGTTCAGACAGTTCCTGCATTTCTGAAGGAGCTAGGCGATATGGCGATCGCGCTACCGGTGCTGCTCTTGGAACAAGGTCGATACGAAACTCGACTTGTCGGGGTGGTGGCAATCCCGGCAAATCTTCTGGGAACACATCTGGAAAGTCTCTGGCTATCGGAATGTCTTCTAGCTTTCGCTCGTCAGCCTTCTTGTCTACCACATGCGCCAAGAATGCGACGAGACCTTTCCTTAGGCACTTCCTGGCTTTCATGCTGGTAATAATTCTCAATGGCGTTCCACGCCTTTCCCCTTGGATCGATAGGGTTTCACCGCTCGCGAGGGGAACTTGAATTACTTTGTCATTGCACACGACGATGGCGCGGTGTGCGGATAGCCAATCCATGCCAACGACTATGTCAAAGCTACCCAGTACGACTGGTAATAGGTCAATGTCAAACTCATGACCACAGAGATCCAACTTACAACCCTTTGCTACCTCTCGAGTTTCTATAGTCTTACCGTTAGCTAGTTCAATGGAATATGGTGTGTCTAGCTTACTAGTCTTTAAACCAAGTAATCTTTTAAATTCGACAGATACGAAGCTAAAATCAGCGCCAGTATCAAACAATACTGAAGCATAATGACCATTTAGAGGGAACGTACCAGTGACCACATTAGGGTCTTGTCGTGCGTCACCGGCACCAATCACGAACGCTCGCCCACGGGCTTGGTTGTTAAGTTTGGGGCAGTCCCTCTTCCAATGATCGAGCGATCCACATGAGAAACAGGGCCTCGCTCCACTGTTCTTTGGCGCTCCTGATCTGCAGTCTTCAGTTTTGTGCCCCGAACGACGGCACTTACCGCAGATTACTTCGTTCTTGCCCTGATAACCTTGCTTCCCATTATTTCCACGTCCAGTGGCCACATACCCTTTTCCCTTCTTCCCTGAACCTGATGATCCATCCTTCTTCCTCTCGTCGCGCTTACGCTTCCCAAACCTTGGCCTATTTCCCTGTTCACTTGACCCAACGGCTGAACTTGTACCCAGATTCTTACCCTCAACGCTGCTGGACTCAGTAAGTTTCAACCCTGACACTTTCCGGATTAGAGTGCCCATTCGGATGGCGTCTTCAGTGAGGCTCAAAGCGAGGTCGATAGCTTCGCGCATGGTTGTAGGCTTGGAAGCAGTGACCATGCCGCGTATCTGTGGTGCCAGTCCGAAGAGGTATCTTTCCACCTTTTTGCTTTCCGGGGTGACCAGGCGAGGCACTAACCGGGAGAGGTCATGAAATCTGGACGTGTATCCAGCTACGTCCGGTCCAACCATGGTGAGGTTCCAGAACTCAGTCTCTAGCTTCTGCACTTCACTTGCCGGACAGTACTCGGCGATCATTAGTTCTTTCAACTCCAACCATGATAAGGAGTAAGCAGCATCGTCTCCCAGTGTCTGCACTTGGTTGTTCCACCAGGTCAGAACTTGGTCCAGAAACAGGTTGGTGGCATACATGACAGCCTGTCGTGGGGTACAGCTGCTAATACGGATCACAGCTTCGGTTTTCTCGAACCATTTGACTAGTCCGACAGAACCTTCAGTGCCGCTGAAATTCAGTGGTTTGCAGTCCAGGAAAGCTTTAAACGTGCAGCCACGTTCTCGTGAGGCCGTTTCTGCAATAATAAAGCAATGTTAAATATAAGGTAGGAGTTTCACGAAGACTCCTGTCGCATATACCCGACGTCTTCTTACCAGTAGGGGAGGTTTCGCGTCTGTCGCTCCCGGTTCGGTCTCGCGACCTTTCGGTGCGCGTGGCATTGTGTTCTGCGAGAGCTTGAGCGATACGCCCCGAAACTAGGGTTTCAAGCTCCTCGGGTGTCGTGGGCAGTCTTTCATTTCCGCTGTTGCTTCTTGTGGCTGGTGCCATGTTTCTTCAATGACCAATATCAAAGGTTAATTTCCGACAATCATTCATACAATATCATCACATATATAGTATAAACAACCACACAACATATGAACACAATAATCACCATAATAACATCACGCAATCACAACATAAACAGAATAAGTAATAATAATCGTAGACAACCACAACACATATTTTACCATAACAAAACTTTCATTAATTTCAATACCAAGTACAATGATTTGTTCATAATAACAAAAACCGAGGATACCTTCCTCATACATTGCTCTTTGAAATACACTAGAAATATAATGTCATATGCCGGCACAATCCCGCTCGGCTAGGCAAAAAAATGCAGATGGGTGCTATAACCCATGCTGTGCTATCATACTACTACTACTACTGCTATGTCCGCGAGTGATCTCCCAAACGTCCCTGATGCAATGCTACTGTGGTGGTGGTGGCGGCGGCGGGTGCTGGTACTGGTACTGAGGTGCGCACATTGTAACATCGCAAAATTTTCCCCAAAATTTTAATACATAAAAAGCCCTTATATATATATTTTTTTTATTACACCTTTATCATTAAGATTATACAAATATGCCTAAGTCTTTATTTATCCTAACTCACAACTTATATACATACATAAATGTATATAAATAATAATAATAATAATATGATTCTAAATTCTTTATTTTTTTCACATACAAGATTTTTTTTTTTAAATAAAGCCTTGAGTCAAATAGTCAAAGTCCTAGTCAAAGTCTTAGTCAAACAGTCAAAGTCTTAGTCAAATAGTCAATTCATCATAAAACCTTACTTTATGGTGTTGACCAATTTTAATGGCTAATTGACTCCAAAACTAGTATAAAAACCCACCTATGACCCATCATACTTTGCACCTCTAAATCGATTGTTTTAATCCGATTAAACTTTCCCTCATACCTTTCTTCTATAGTCTATTACTTCTACAATTGAAGCTTTGATTATAAGCTCTTGTAATTGGCGAATTGGAAGCTTGATATTCTTTCTCTTTCGTTTTCTTCAATTTGGACTAGCTACGTTGTTGAGTCTTTGGGATTCGCCTCGCATACATTCACAACACATTATTCTATTTTTTTTACGAGACATAACATTTTGCTAAGGTGAGTTTTACATAGCCCCTTTTCTATTTATCACCATTTTTGGGGTGAAACATGTTACAACATCATTTATGCAATTCAATCATCAATGTGTCTATGTGTTTTCTATGTTGCATTATGTCTTGAGCATGATTAGAGTAAGCACCATTCTAGCATAATCATTAACTCCGTACAAGCCGGCGGTAAACATTGATAGATCTATTGGACTGACAATCCCACCCGGATACGTGCCTCCTACAAAGGTAGCATGGGTGTTTGTTATCGTATAACATATTCAAGTGGACCATGAGCGTATGGTATGTATCATATTATAACAGTCATCAGGGTTGATTATGCACTCGATTTATTTCTAGTATGTTCTCACATATGGACTAGATTGACATGACACATGAATTGCACATCATTTTTACTCAATTATCAAAAACCTATGTAATTCTCACCAACTTTTGTTGACCCAAAACATTTTCAACTTAACATGTTTCAGGTTCTATTTGCTTGAAGATTTGAATTGATGCTTGAAGATATGTGTATAGTTTTATTCAAATTGATGTACAAATTTTAGAACAATTGTATGTAATTCAATTAAATCATCTAATGAAATTTATTATTCACCATGAGCTACCGAACAATCATCAATACGTGGCACCCCGATGTTTCCGCCATCGGTTGGGGTGTTACAGATTGGTATCAGAGCCATGGTTATAGGGAATTAGGTTATTAGAAAAATAATCTAGTCTATAACCATAGGATTTAACCAGTACTTGCTTCTTTTACTTGCTATTCTCTATCTCCCTCCTACGTCTTATCCCTACTTTCATCCTTACAAGAAGGTTGCTCTCCATCACTGGATCTACTCTCAGACTAATAGGACAAAATCCTCAGGTTTAACCTGAACCACCTTGAGATCTCGTCGAAGTTCTAGATTTTACTAACGAACACGTGCAATCTGGAAGGGTGAACGCCTGTATTCTGAGTCTTCTGTCTAGGCTGGCATTGCGCATATATCCCAATCAGACGAGGGACCCGGATGCCTACCTGGGAATTCTCGGGATGAGTGTTCACTTATAGGCTAAAGCATGTCTTCACTATGTTATTGGAATCTGAAATCTTTGATACGTCAACGTTTTCGTTTATTCGTTTTAATTAATGAATAAATGATTACATTCCTTATATCACCTCATTCATTTCATCCCACATTGAACCTTCATTGTGTCCCTTATAGATCATGTCTCCACGTCGCAGCACTCGCAATAACAGCGGTGAAAACCAAGAGGAAAGTAACAACAACCACAACACCAACCACAACAACAACAAAAACAACAAAGGTGTTGATGCCCAACTGGCTGCGATTATTTCCCAACAAATGGCGCAACAAATCACAACTCTGGTTTCTAACTTGTTGGCTCAAGTCATCCCAATGAATGGGAACGGCAATGGAAATGGAAATGGCGATGGAAATCACATAAAGAACGGGACCTTAGTTCGGAAAGGCGAGAAAACAAGTATTGTGGCCGCGGTAACTACCGAGAACCAGAAGCGCAAGACCAGGGATCCTAATGTAAACCTCACTACACAAGCTTCTAACAAGAAACCCTATACAAGAAACTTTCCATTGTGTAACACATCACCCCACTGTTTCAGTGTGTCGCCTGTGCACCAATTGTGGTAGGTATGGCCATCTGGTCAACACATGTCGTGAGTCCCCAAACCCTAACACCAACCAACCCTGCTCAGGTTGCTAATCTTAATCGTCCTGGTAAATACAACTATGGTCAATGCTATGAATGTGGAAACCCAAATCATTTCCGTAACCGATGCCCTAAACTAAATCGAGATCAAGACCCTCCTGCTACTTAACAGCAAACCCCACCATTTGAATGATGTCTACTTTTTAATTCTATGTATTGACACTTTTTGATTCAAGTAATAAATTCAAGTATTATCATAACATCTGACTGCATGCTTGTTTGAATGTGAACTAATTGCTATATCTATAATCATACTTGCTTACTTGTACAACAATTAGTTGACTACCAAACAACCTACTCAACGATTGGTAAAGGTCATCATGTCTTTCCAACAGTCGGGAGAGGCCCTACAACCTGCTCAACGACTGGTGGAGACTATCGAACCTGCTCAACAATCGGTAGAGTCATAAAAGGACGCAAAACCCTAATGTAAGGTAAATTGATAATTACGGTCCGGAACGTAATCATGAATTTACAGGTACGTTAAGGTAGTGAGAAATTTTATCAAGGTTTTCGGTAGTCGACCAATTGTATACCTGGTGTTTTTCTTTTAACTTCGGGACGAAGTTCCTAAAAGTAGGGGAGACTGTAACATCGCAAAATTTTCCCCAAAATTTTAATACATAAAAAGCCCTTATATATATATTTTTTTTATTACACCTTTATCATTAAGATTATACAAATATGCCTAAGTCTTTATTTATCCTAACTCACAACTTATATACATACATAAATGTATATAAATAATAATAATAATAATAATATGATTCTAAATTCTTTATTTTTTTCACATACAAGATTTTTTTTTTTAAATAAAGCCTTGAGTCAAATAGTCAAAGTCCTAGTCAAAGTCTTAGTCAAACAGTCAAAGTCTTAGTCAAATAGTCAATTCATCATAAAACCTTACTTTATGGTGTTGACCAATTTTAATGGCTAATTGACTCCAAAACTAGTATAAAAACCCACCTATGACCCATCATACTTTGCACCTCTAAATCGATTGTTTTAATCCGATTAAACTTTCCCTCATACCTTTCTTCTATAGTCTATTACTTCTACAATTGAAGCTTTGATTATAAGCTCTTGTAATTGGCGAATTGGAAGCTTGATATTCTTTCTCTTTCGTTTTCTTCAATTTGGACTAGCTACGTTGTTGAGTCTTTGGGATTCGCCTCGCATACATTCACAACACATTATTCTATTTTTTTTACGAGACATAACATTTTGCTAAGGTGAGTTTTACATAGCCCCTTTTCTATTTATCACCATTTTTGGGGTGAAACATGTTACAACATCATTTATGCAATTCAATCATCAATGTGTCTATGTGTTTTCTATGTTGCATTATGTCTTGAGCATGATTAGAGTAAGCACCATTCTAGCATAATCATTAACTCCGTACAAGCCGGCGGTAAACATTGATAGATCTATTGGACTGACAATCCCACCCGGATACGTGCCTCCTACAAAGGTAGCGTGGGTGTTTGTTATCGTATAACATATTCAAGTGGACCATGAGCGTATGGTATGTATCATATTATAACAGTCATCAGGGTTGATTATGCACTCGATTTATTTCTAGTATGTTCTCACATATGGACTAGATTGACATGACACATGAATTGCACATCATTTTTACTCAATTATCAAAAACCTATGTAATTCTCACCAACTTTTGTTGACCCAAAACATTTTCAACTTAACATGTTTCAGGTTCTATTTGCTTGAAGATTTGAATTGATGCTTGAAGATATGTGTATAGTTTTATTCAAATTGATGTACAAATTTTAGAACAATTGTATGTAATTCAATTAAATCATCTAATGAAATTTATTATTCACCATGAGCTACCGAACAATCATCAATACGTGGCACCCCGATGTTTCCGCCATCGGTTGGGGTGTTACACACATGCTAATGGTCATGCTGATCGCCATAATGCGATCGTACAAGAATTGGCGATGCGCAAAGTGTGCGTCGCCCGTAAGGCCACAATGAGCATCCATGCTCAGCAGCTCCTCAGCATAATGTGCCAGTGCATCCCTGGCATCAATGATCCTGGCCCACATGAGCTGGGCCTGCTGCTCCATCTGACTCACGGTGCGCTGCACCGTGTCGGTGAGGGTCTGGAAATCTCTCTCCAGTGAGATCACCGTGGACCATGCGGGTCCTGACAGTGGGGCCATCCCGTGGGGCTGCGATGGTCCGGGGATGTCAGTGTATGTCGGCTGAGACGGGCCGACGATATCGGGTATGGGTAGTGGTGTGAAGGGTGGGGCAAAGTCCGGTAATCCAGTGAAGCAGTAGGGTGGTACCTGGTATGGATCTCCTGCACCTATAGTATATGGTGCGAATGGGGGTGTCAGAAATGGGGCTCCTGCATCCATAGTGAATGGTGCAGGTGGTGGTGTAGGGAGCATCTCGGGTAGGGGTGGTAATGTGGGAAAAGTGGTGATGGGTAGTGTCATGGATATGGGTGAGGGGACTATGAGCTCGGCGAGTGGGACCATGAGTGGCTGGGTGACAGCGACCCACTCTAGAGTAGACATCACAGTGGTAGGGGTGGGAGGGCTAGCAGTGGCATGAGCTGCCAGTCCTGCTCGGTGCAACTCAGAGCTGCGGGCTGAGCTGCCCTCAAGGATGTGCCCAGTAGAAGCTGGCCCATCCTGTGGTATGGGCTCGGGCATGGTAGGTAAGGTGGCTGGGGTGGCGGTAGCATGCCCTATCATCGGAGCGACGTGCTCCTCCTGGCCTGCTGGTGTGATAGGCACAGCAATGTGCTCCACCGACGCAGTTGACTCATCGTCAGAGTCATCGGAGATCCACCCGTTGTGTCCCCGGCAGACAGGCACGAGCCTCATGCCAGAGGGAACGGGGATAGGTGGGGTGGGTAAAGGCTCACGATCGACGGGTGCGCGTCGGTCGTATGGAGACTCGACAGTCTCCGACTGTGTAGGGATAGGTCTCGAAGGACCTGCGCAACCTACAGGGAAGTCCCTGACGGCGCGGATAGGTAGTGCTGGCAGTGGTGCTTCCTGGAATGGCACTAGAGGTAAGTCGGCCTCGGCCATCGGTAGGTCGGCCACGGCGGCCATGTCGTCTCCAGCGGGGGCCCACGCTGGGTCCTCGCTCGGGTCTGTCTCGTCGGAGCTATCTCCGTCGGCGCCCTCCATGGCGACGTCAACGTCCATCTCATCATCCTCGGGATCGAGTATCACCACCTCGATCGGCTCCGCTGGTGGTGCTGGGATGATCTGGAGGCTACTGTCGTAGCTCGGTGCTACGCTCCCTGCGTTCGACATCCTGGCAAAAGAACCGTACTAATATTTAAGTATTATTCGTTAGGTAGTTAAGGCACATATCTAAGGTACTCTTCCTAACCTTCTAACAAAAATAATACGCATACTTACCATGGCTAGCTTGGTCGGAATCTCCATATACCCAAATGGTCGTTGGAAAAATTTATTTTATTGCGTTTCGCATTTACTTTGAAAGATTTTGAACCATATCCGGTTATAGTTTAGATTTTTAAAATGCTAATTCGCTATAACCTTGGCTCTGATACCACTTTCTGTCACACCACGTCTAAGGCGGAAACACGTGGCGCGACGGTTCAAAAGTATTAAGCCAAGATTAATGCAAAGCACAATATTAATTAGAAAACGGGCATTTATTCAATGCTAATAATCATGTCAAATTATTCATACATAATTATAAATTGTTTTCGAAAATGATAAAGAGGCTTCTCCCTTTATCCCTAAATCCATGGAATAAAGAGATAAGACCCCGTCACGACATTCCCAACGCCCAGTTTGGAGACATCCCCGACCCTGCTCGCCATGCTAACTTCCATCAATCAATTACCTGAAAGATATGTTTGAAAATCGTCAATATATAAATATTGGTGAGTTCACAGGTTTTAATTTAATGAGTCTTTATAAAGTGGGAATATCCTTGTTATGACATTCATAGGAGTTGCAAAGTCCTACAATTTACTTGAGCCTATAACCAAACCAAGACAATTAATAATGCCCCCGCCCAAAGTCGTTACTCGGTATTTCTACGACTTTATTTCAGAATAAGTGCACCCCAGGCATACGCCGATGCATAATCGACGCTATCGATTAGGGGTGGGCCTTGTCAGGCACCAATAGTACTATTCAAATATCCCTTTGGTTTCTCATTCCTGAATAAATGATTATAGTGGGGAGGTCTCAACCCCGAGTGGCGATCTTTACTCAAGTATCCAACCCGTCATACAATCCCAACATATCTTTCCCCCGTAAAAACGTTAAATAGTTTAGAAATGGGGCCGTGAGACTCACCTGTAACTGTGCTCGGCTCAAAGAAAATAGTAAAGTTTGTGATCCCGTACCTACAAAGGTTCTAGGCGTATAAGTCACTTACACCTATGGTGTATGTGCCTTGGCAAGTTGTACACCCAACTTCCCGACCACGTCTTTATCCGAATTCCCGTTTAATAGTTTCGTATCCTAGGTTCAATGGCGATGGATTACCCTTTCCTTACAAGTCATATATTATTCTTATAATTATTCTTTATGACTTGTACGACATTATACTTGACACGACTCCACCCAACGTATAATTATTTTCCCATTCAAATAATTATACTTAGGATCTTTTCGCTCAATATAAAGTGTTTTCTTATTAACCGACCCGACTTACTCTGCCACATATTTATTTTTCCCATTTAAATAAATATGCTAAGTCTTTGTCGTTTGGTAACATAATCTTAACGCCCGACTAGACTTACCACACCGTACATTTATTTTCCCATTTAAATAAATGTACTAGAATCTTGTCGGTATTCACGCGTTCGTAGGTATATCTCATCTACTCGTCTCGGTTTTCCTTCTCGCACACCTATTTTCCCATTTAAATAGATGTACTAGAATTCCGTCGGAAACGAGTATATGTACATATATCGTCGCGTGGATACTTCTTGTTAAGTTCATGTGTCGTTTGGCGTTATGTTATGTCTCTCCTTTCCCACGAATATTGTTACTACACTTAGGAAAGTGTTACGCACGTTTCACCCTTGTTATATATATTTTATTTCCGTAAAATATATATGTATATTTTTATCTCGACGTAATAAGTCTGTTTATGTTGGTTCGTGTAACTAAGTTTGTTAGTTAGCGTTTTTCATATTTATTCCCGTTGCGTGTTCTTATGGAAGTATTGTTCCAACTTCCGATTCCGAACGTTTATCTCTCGGGAAAATATATTATGTACGTTTTAGTCCGACTCGTCCAACTTGTTACCAAAAACGTTCCCGATACTTTTATATTCCCATTTATATAAAAGTACCTTATTTTTGTACAAGTCTTTTCAAGTATTTATCTTATAACATCTTACTTTATAAAATACTCGCGTTACTCTACTTATTTATATAAAACGTCCATTTTATAAAAATATACCTTTTACTTAAAATGCCCAAGTAGGCTATTATTATTTACCAACTCAACCTTGTAAATCATTACTTACACTTTTTGACACCGATATTTCCATCATTGTGTTTTTGGTCCAATAACTTTCTAAAATATTTATTTTAGTCCATTGGCTTCCAATGTTGTCATATTAGTACTTTAATTTACACTTGTAGCATTTTTCACTAAATCTTTCAAGGTTATTATTTTTCTTCCACTTTAGTGGACTTTGAAGAATCCTTTTCACCATGTTTAATTGTCTTTACCCCTTTTTACTTCTAATGCTCTTTTAATCCATTCAAGGTATCAATAACATGTTTATTTCATATTTTTATCCAAAACATCAAACCTTCACTCATCTAAGTGAGTGGACTTTGAAGAACTAATTTTTCCATCTATGGCTTTCTAACCCATTTTAATACTTTTATGACTTTATTATATCATCCTAAGATGATTAAAACCACTTTTCATCATATTCAAGTTACTTTTCAAAATATAGCTTTTCTCATCTTCAACCATCCAAACATGTTCTTATTATTACACTTTCTTCAAAATACCACTTTTATTAATAATAAACTAAGATTTCATCACATTATTATTCTTTCATCTTCATTTTTAATAAAAACCCATTACTTCTTTAGAACTCATTTTTATTACCCACATTGTACAACTTGCTTCATAGCACAAAAACATGATATTTTAATTAATAAAACAATGCAAGACTTACAACTAGCTCAAGGCTAGGGAAGACAAAATCTTGGATTTTGGATGTGGTTTAGTGTGTTCTTCCAAGTGGGTTATGCTCCAAGCTTTTAAACACACAAGAAGGGGTTTGAATGAGGATGAACTAGAGGTAATTTGGAGTAGTAAAAATTGAAAGAAAATGTTAATATGGGGGTGGATGGCTACGGCCAAGAGGAAGAAAAGGAAGAGGATTTTTGGTGTTCTTGCTTCAAGGATGTAAGTATGTATCTTTATATAATCTTTCTCAAATCCACAAGATTACATGTATCTTCACTAGATTATGTAATATCTTGGCAAGATTGTGTGAGATTATGAAAAATCCATAAGGATATTAAGAGGGTGCTTTGGGCCGTGAGTTTAAGAGAGAGAGAGTGAGGATGATTTGGTTAATCTCATTGCCCAACCCTTGTACATGCAAGCTCATGATTAACATTATCTCCAATGATTTAATTAGATCACACAAGTAATCTCCCACTTGGGTGGGCCATGGCCGGCCCCAAGGGGTGTCTAGGTGGGGTCCACCTTGCTAAATAATACCCCATTACTTGTTAAGTTAGTTCCTTTCGGGTACCGCCCGGGTATTTCTCGAATTTTCGTCGCGTTTACCCTCAATATTAAAATACCGTTAATATCCATAAAATTATGTCCAGTTAAATTACTGATAGTTTATTTCGGTTTCTGTCGGGTGAATTTACGTGTTACGCGCGTATCGGGTGCGGTACGCGCACTTTATTCGTTACCGGGAGATTTGTGCAATAAGCTTTTACGTATGGCTTTGGGTTTCCAAAACTCATAATATTTTGTAAAAATATTATTTATTTTATATTCCGGGTGTCTGGTGTTCGTTTCGCTTATTTCAGTTTTACCGGGTAATCGCCAGTGTCCATACCGGATAGTTTTGTCTGCGCACGATCCTATCATGCTTTGCTATTAAACTCATGCATTCCTATGCATTATTTGGGAATTCCTATCTTTCTAAGGCCTCAATTAAATATTCAGCACATAATTACGGTTAATTACGTTAATCGCGTTTAATTAATTAGTACGGAATTACCTTAATTTTGCCGGTTGTTACACCTACTCCAACTATACCACCCAATACTACACCGCTCGAACCTACCCAATCAGACCCATCACTACAAACCGCTACCAACACATCACCTGAACCCTCAACCGAACCCGTAGTTCCCACAGCCGAACCCACCCAAGCACCTAGAACTCGACCATCTAACCTTCGTCCAAACCCCAAGCCACCCATTCGTTATAATCCCGCTGCCTATACTGCCACCACTATTTCTACTTTACCCATTATGCCCAACCCCTTTACCGTTGCTAATAAGTCTTTAGAATGGCGCCAAGCCATGGCTGAAGAGTTGGATGCGCTACATAGGAATGGGACATGGACATTAGTTTCCCCTGCCCCTCATACTAACTTGGTTGATTGTAAGTGGGTTTACAGGTTAAAAACATATGAAAATGGGAAAATCAGTGGTTTTCACCAGCAACATGGAGTTGATTATCATGAGACTTTCAGCCCGGTAATCAAACCTGCTACGGTTCGGACTATTTTATCCCTGGCTGTAACCCAAAGGTGGTCTCTCAGACATTTAGATGTTCATAATGCTTTTCTACACGGTGATCTTCAGGAGACAATTTATATGAGGCAACCTCTTGGTTTCATTGACCCAACCAAGCCAGATCATGTGTGCTTATTACACAAGTCTTTGTATGGTCTCAAGCAAGCTCCTTGTGTCTGGTTTACAAAATTATCTACGGCTCTCTATCAATTGGGTTTTCACGGGTCCAAAACTGATCTGTCTCTGTTTATTCTTACCAACAATGGTACTTTGGTTTATCTTCTTGTTTATGTAGATGATATTATCATCACAGGTAATCACTCTGGGGCTGTTAATGCTGTTATTGAACGTTTGAGCTCTATGTTTGCAAATAAAGATCTGGGTCTATTACATTATTTTTTGGGTATTGAAGTGGTGCATCATGGTTCGGATCTGGTTCTATCCCAACGAAAATACATTCTTGATATTCTTCATCGTGCAGGCCTTGCAGACTACAAACCCGTGTCGTCTTCTATGAGTACTTCTCAGGTTTTCTTACCTGATGATAGCCCATTACTTGATGATCCTTCTAGATACAGGCAGACGGTCGGTGCTCTTCAATATGCCACTATAATCGTCCGGACATTGCTTTCGCAGTTAATAAGGTTTGTCAATTCATGCATGATCCTACCGAGAATCATTGGGCTGGTGTGAAATGAATTTTAACGTTAATTGAAGGGCACAGCTAATATGGGCCTCTTCTTTCGTCACAACACGGGGTCTAGGCTGCAAGCCTTCTCTGACTCTCATTGGGCTACTAATCTTCGGGCGTTCTCGGATTCTGACTGGGCTGGTTGCCCTATTGATAGTCGATCCACGGGGGGATATGTTGTCTATCTGGGTTCTAATCTTATTTCTTGGTCTGCTCAAAAATAATGAACTGTCTCTTGATCTTCAACAAAATCTGAATATAAGGCTATTGCTGATACTGTAGCAGAACTGATTGGGCTGAAATCTCTTCTTCATGAACTTGGTCTAGTTAGCAAGGCACCAACGCTTTGGTGTGATAATCTTGGTGCAACTTATCTCTCTGCTAATCCAGTATTTCATGCTCGTACAAAACATGTTGAAATAGACTATCACTTTGTTTGTGAACAAGTTACTCGAGGACAACTGAATGTCAAGTTCATCTCCACTGATGATCAAATTGCTGATGTGTTTACAAAGGCTTTACCTTCACAAAGATTTGAGTTTCTACGGTCCAAGTTGCTGGTCATTCCCCGCCCTCAACTTGCGGGGGGATGTTAGACTAAGTTATTTAAATTAAACAAGTTTATTATTATCAAGGGTACTAAATTGTAATTAGTTTATCTATATATAGGGCCTTATATTCATCATTATTATTCAATCAAAAACCCTAATACAATACAAGGTTTAATTAAGTGTAACATCTTTAATATTGAGAAGAATAATTTCATAAAAAGTTTTTATGCATAAAATTACCAAAATACCCTTTTATATAAAAACATTTTGGATAGAGTTAGTGTTAGGGGTCAGATTAGAGTAAAAATAGAAACCACCGAGAACAAAAAACCATTTTCAAACTATTGAAGCAAAAGTACTAAAAATGACCAAACCTCGGGAAGGATAGATGAATTAAACTCAAGAATATTAAGCAAGTTAAAAGAAAAACATGATGACTCAAGTAGACCTCCCAGTATTACTTATACGTTATTTATTTAGACTTGGATTAGATATATATTCAATTTAGTAAACGCCGTGCAATTTATACATTAAACTTGTGTAATTTATACCATAAACTTATACTGATATGAATTTCAAATATAAAATCAAGGCTAGAAAGATTTGTATTACACTGAGTTGTATTAATGAAATTAAAGAGATATGTCATAGATGTCCTGCATTTTCAGACCAAACCCATATCCATAACACTAAATAACCAATTGGCTATGAGAAACCATTCGTGGACATCACCCACTGTGTGGGTAAACTAACTGCTAACGCCATCCGCCACGTGGTAGCATGTCAATATGGAGAGAACCAACAGTACAAAAGGACAGTGACATGTAGCCAATCACGGCCCATAGATTATTGTACTAGGTGTCTCTTCACCAACGGTTATTGCAGAGGAGATAGGATGTACAAATGAAAGCGATGTCTGGCCAATCATAGTCTACGAATCACTGTATCAGGTGTCTCCCCACTAATGGTTATCGCATAGGAGATATGAGGTATACGTGACAACAACATCTAGCCAGTCACGCGTCGTGGATTCACGACCTCCACTAAGACTATATGGTGTGGTACCACATTCCCCAAACTCCCCCAAGTGCCACATCAGCGCCACCTCATTTCCCCCCTTTCCTCCTTCAAAGTTTGGAAATGGTATTCCCCCAATTCCCCTTCATTTTTTTATTATATAAAGTTTGATTAAAAAAAATAGGCCAATCACTACACTCGGCACCATCGGTGAGAAACCCCCGAAGTCCCCGAAAATCAAAGTGGGGAGGGGGGTGTTCCCCTTCGGGGCAGAGGCCACATCACCACCCCGAACCACCTCCCCGAGTCCACACCAATTAGTCTAACGGTTGTCACAGACGACACAATCAGTACATCCAGAAAGCAACGTGTGACCAATCAGAGGCCCATGGACGTACTCCCACATCCGCGGACACTAACTGCCAAGGGCAGATGGGGCAAAACGGATATTTCTGATGGTGACAGTTCGTCCAATCATTCTCCAACCCTCCGACAATAAATACCATGCTCCTTCAAAAGGTGAAATCAGTTGACATTCTCTGCTCTCACTTACACTACACTTTTTTTTTCTGAAGAGCAATCATTATTCTCACGCCGAATGGTGATTACGAGAAGAACCCCCACCTCTCTTTCTCGTAATGAGTCTCACGGTGTTTTTAGTTTTGCAGATTGTTTCCAGATTTGAAGCTTGTGATGAACATATTAGTCGACACCATGTTGAGCATCGGTTTAATATCCTCATAATAGACTTGTGTTTCTTTAGAAATATTAAAGTTTTTAACAATTGAAAAATAAAGTAAATAATTGAGAAATTAAGTATTAAATAAATAAGAGAGATTCGGGAAAATTATGATTTAATAGAAGAAAAACAAGAAAAAATGATTTAATATTATTATGAATAGAGCTAAAAAAATAAGTGTAAAATAAAAGTAAAACATATCATGCTAAGGTGAAGATTTATTGTAGTTTGAAATCGATATAATAGTGCTCTAATAAGAGATTATAAATAAATTTTGTCCTTCTCATTCAATCCAAAATTTAAAAACCTAAAGTATAATAAAAAAAAATGGATGAATTTATCTTTAATAAAAATGAGAAACTTGAGAAGGATACAAAAAATACAATATATCACGAAATATGACACAATAAGCCGCAAAATATAACGCAATGTCGAAAAATATAACACAATATTAAAGAAAAAAGACACAATGAATTGCAAAAATGACACAATGATAAAAAAACACAATGTTACATAAAAGACACAATAATATAATGTAAATTCTAAAAACTACAAGCTAAAAATCCCAAAAAGCAAAAACCTAAAAACTAAGATCGTAAGGCTCGATTAAACGGTTCTAATACCGCTTAAATGATTTCAATCGTAGTCCATTTAATACTTTTCCTCCAACTTCCTATTTTTTCTTTTAATGTGTATTCGATCGTAACCAAATAAAAAATTGGTGACTACCAAGGAAATAAGAAAAAAAAATATGGATTAATGATTCATGTGAAATTGTAGTAAATATTCATTACTTATAAACCGAATCCTTGAGAGAATATGGATAAATAATGCACTCCAATGATGTATAAAAATGTACTAGTAAAAAAATAAATGTTTTTTAAACGTTGGCCCCACTTAGCCATCCGAAAACACCCTTGTATACCGGTGGCATACTCATGAACTCACCCTTAGACCGAACCTAGTGGGGCGTGAAATTCATGCCCCTCCCCACTTTTGATTGGCTCACCCCACAAAGAGGCAATTTCACGCCATACTCAAGCGCTAAATTTTTCACGCCTGGAGCCAAATCCCCCTTTCACGCCCTCGGGGCGGTGTGGCAAAAAAAATTTGGGGCCAATTGCCCCATTCGCACCCTATTAAATACTCCACTACAGCCGGTCTTATTAGCAACCTTTGTGAGAGGCGTTACCACATGGAAACGAGCGCTTACTAACAATTAAGGTTGAAGACAACCAAAAAAAAAACAGGTAAATATGAAAACATATATAATTATACAAATAACGAACATAATAATAGCGCCGTGACGAAAACTGCACCTTAATCACAAGTATGAGAAATAGGGTCGGGAAGGAACCCAACACCTAGATATTATTATTATTATTATCTATATATTAAAAACCAATGTCGGTGGGTAAGAATCACAACCACCCTCAAAGTTTTTGATAATTTCAATTTCAAACCTCAAGTTTAATATTTGTCAATTTCAGCATCTTTAGTTGGAAAAAAAAAATTCGTAATCAACCACCTAACTTTACCGTTTGTCATTTGTACCTCAATTATTTCGGAAAAAAAAAAAACTATTTTATACCGTGCGAATTTTTATATGTGTCAGTATAAATACGTGTTCACCAACGTTTCGATTTAAACTTTTTTTCCTTTTGCAAAATTTTGAGTTTACCAATTTTCATATCTGTACTTGGACAAAAACTATATTTTTATGCGCGGAACTTTATATATATTTATCAGTATAAATACGAGTTGAGCTATATTTCGACTTAAACTTTTTTTCATTTTGGAAAATATCAAGTTTATAAATTTTCGTACATGTATAAGCATAAATACGAGTTCGTCTACGTCTTAAACTTTTTTTCTTTCATTTTCGTATTTATTTTATGTGCATTTTCAGTTGCTCTACGTTTCGACGTACATTTTGTTCTGAACCGAGTTAAAGCGTTGTGTTCTACAGTTTTTAGTAAATGTCTTTTACGCATTGTATTTTACGAATTGTATGTAGCGTATTGTGTCTTATGCATTGTGCTTTACACTTCGTATGTTACTGCGCAGTTCAACCCGCCGCGTGCCGCCGTAACGCGCGGCCGGAAATACTAGTTACGTTACATTACTTAACCGGCCTTTGCATTATTAGATATATTGCGTTACAATATTACTTAACCGAACTTCGCATTGCGTTTACACTTATAACTTCTTTTCTTTTCAATTATATAGAATCTATACTTAGCTAATATAACTTTATATAGTTGAATATAATTATTTATCCTTTAATTATGAGAAATAGCAATGATCTTTCGAACCGAAAAGACACAAAGTATAACTTTACAAGCACACCTATAAACAAACCCTACTTTAATACCATTACATAATTCATAAGTACACCATCCAATTTCTAAAAGTAGATAAACTTGAAAGAAAAAGTATATAGAAAAAGATATAAAACATTTCTTCCTATATAATTACTTTTATAACTATGCCCTCATCATTTCAAAACTTATGACATTTAATGGGCAATAACATATTTATACCTATTTGCTATTTGAATATCTAAACCTTTTCTTAAACATTAAAAAAACATCTTTTACTAGCGGGCACCACGGTTAACCATCTCCATATATTGATTTAGGGACTCTTGTCTTTGTAACCTCATATCTTCGTTAAATTTCTTTATGAACGCTTCAACTCGTCGGTTCAACTCTTCATGACTTGGCGACAAGTATCTCTTTAGCTTCTCTTTGGACGCCTGCGATTGCGGATGGTGATTCTGGTTTTCGTAGGCCTTTCGCTCCTTGAACGTCACCGATTTCCTCACCACCTTTGTGTTCACTATTTTTGTGGACTCGTGACACGGACGGTCGTGGTGAAGGTTAACAAAGGTGTCCGACTTCCGAAATTGCCTTGTTGGCGGCTTGTTACGACCTTCGGTTATCATCTTCCATGTGCTATCCAACGTCTCGTGTTTCTTTGGTTTTAGCACTCGTAGTGCTCTTTTACCTGTTAAATGTTACAAGTATGAATTCAGATTACTCCAATAATTACTTGAACATATATTATTGTTAGGGTTTATTAATATTGAGGCAACGAGCCTCGTTAAGTATCTAGGGTTTTTATATCCATCCATGTATGGTGAAAAAGCTCGGGTATCATGTAAGATTATAAAATATTGAATAAGTTTCATATAAAAAACGACGAATAAATTAAATAAATCCTAATAAAAATAGAAAAATGTCTACAATGATATTATATATAAAGAATAAAGATCAAATAAAAATGAACTTGACTTACTAAATATGAGAAGTGAGGAGCGAATTTTTTATTTGAATTTTTTTTCCATCTGCTTAAACACGCTTTCTACATGAATAATAAAAAAATTATTTTTTTAGCGTAACTGCATTATCAGAGTAATTACAGTAGTTTACACAATAGTAATTACTCTACAACAGTAATTATGCAATTACTCTACACTATTTTTTTTATATTTCAATACTAATATACATGTTTAACAATATGAAACAAAAATTCAAAAAAAAAAAAAAAAAAAAAACATAATAAACCCTACTAAAAATATTTATTCAAATTCAAAAATATTTATGTAACAATTTATTATAAGGATATTTATGTAACAATTTATTAAAATTCAAAAATATGTACCTTCCTGCATATTTTTTGCCGGTTTCCGACGGTGACCGGACGTAACAAGTTGCTTCTCTTTCACCGGAAACCTAATCTCCGGCTGAACATTAATAGTTGGATGCCAAATGTCTTTGGTTGTCATTAACTCATCATCCTGGTCTTCAACAACCACAGTCTCAACATCCTTTTCATAACATTTATTATTATCATACTCAACCGTATTCACACACGGTTTAATAATATCATAACCAACACGTGGAGGCTCCATTCCATGGAAACTCAATTGAACTGCATCCGGAGTTGGATCTAACGGTCGAGAACCGTTCGACTGATTGTAGTCGTACACTTGCTGAGACTGATTGTGATTATGTTGGAAGCGAGTGGAGGCAACGATGGTTAAGATGATGCAGTTAATAATAAGGTAGAGATATGGAGGCTTCATCCATGAGATGATGATGGACCAAATGATAGGGAGATCGTTAACGGCAAAGTTGAGCATTAACGGAACCGTTAGTTTGGCCGTTATAGCTAGTGATATGACTCCGGTGGTGATGAACAGAAGTTTTAGAGAGTTAAGCCATGAGTTGCTTGAGGATGACGCCATCATTTAGTGGTTGATTCGGTATGAAATGAGGAGATTGAAACGAGTATATAGAGTAGAAAATATTTACATTTTAGCCCCTTTAGTTTGTGGTTATTATTATGTTAAGTCATTTGATTATTGATATTATAAAGATCAAACGGTAAATAGTTATATCTATTATCTAGAGAGAATTACACAGATTGTCCTTTAATTATTATTGAAATTGCATGTTCTGTCCTTTATGGAAATTTTTCACTCATTATATCCTTAATTTTATACATTTGTTACATCGTATGTCCTTTAGGGTAACTTCCATTAAAAACACTGGTTAACTCAGACATGTGCCCCTCACGTGAGGGGCAAACATGTCATTTCACCATAAACATAATAATAAAACTTAATAAAAAAAATTGCTCTTCAACAACCCAGACATCATCATCTTCTTCATCTTTTCCCCTTCTTCAACAACCCAAACCTTAAATCACCTCCATACATCCTCCTCAACCCCCCCCCCCCCCCCCCCCGTTTCTTCTCTCTCCGTTCTGTCTCCAAAAGTCGATCAATCCAACCCAGACAACATCATCACTGTCCTCGCACGTATCACCACAAGCCACCATTACCAACCCACAAACCCACCCTTTCTCTCTTACCTGAAACACCTGCCGCCTTCACCTGCCACCACCAATAACCACTTTCTACCTGCAACCACAACCCCAAACCCTAGATTTAGAAATCGAGCCAATTTGTAGGAGATGGTTTTAGGGCTAATCCGGTTAATCTTTTCTTCTTCACTGAAAACCCTATATTTAGCCCGTCCCCTTTCAGTTTAAGACTGTGAATTTGCTATTCATACAATTTATTGAGGGTTAGGGTTCAATTAAAGGGAAAAGGGTGGTGGGTGGTAGCAGGCGAGTGGTGAATTGATCATATAGAAGACGCTACTTTCCGTTCGGATAATGAACCCTGACCACTGGTCACAGAAACCCCATTGGTTTTGGTTTTATGACTCGGGTGGTTGGTGGTAGCAGGTGGTGGGTGGTGGCAGGTGGTTGTGGCTGGTCGGTGGTTGTGGCTGGTCGTAGTTGAAGGAAAACGCCTACCCTGTTTTCTGAAAATGATAGCATACATGAAGGTATAAATTTTCTGCAATTCTGGATATAAAAGTTAGTGATGGCATGGGCATGTTTGCTGTTTTAGATGAGAACAAGCTTAGTTTTAAATTCATTGATTTATTTCATTCAGTGTTTAATATTGGAGTCTGTGAAATGTATCATGTGTTAATGTATATATTCTTATCTTTATTGGTCATTTGTATTTGCAGGGGATATTTTGGTTTGATTTTGCTTGATCAATATATGTGAATATGAATTTTGAAAAACTAGATAAGCATGCTGACAATTATTATTATTATTATTATTATTATTATTATTATTATTATTATTACACAAATTGTCCTTTAATGAGGGTGAATTGACATATTTGCCCCTCACGTGAGGGGCACATGACCAACTTAACCGAGATTTTTAACTTGGTTTGGTCTAAAGGACAGAGGGTGTAACAAATGTATAAAACCAAGGACATAATGAGTGAAAAATTTCCATAAAGGACAGAACATGCAATTTCAATAATAATTAAAGGACAATCTGTGTAATTCTCTCTATTATCTATTATCTATTAATCTATACTTTCCATAACAGGAGAAGCGTGAATGACGTCAAAAAGCTGATGTGTCAGCCGGAGAGACTGGCCATCAATGTTTGTATGATCCAAAAACTGACGTCATTAATCCTATTAAAAATTCAAAAAAAGGCGTGGGCCACGTGAAACCACCGCTGTTGCTGTCACACCCTCAAAATCCACTTGCGGAGTTTTACCGCGAGGCGCATGACAAACCAGGATCCAAACCAACGATCACAATAAACAAGTCTAAATGAATATAAATGCAATTTCAAAACATAGTTTAAAATCCCGTTTACAGCGGAAGCTTATTCAAAAACAGTATCTCAACAATGAAACAATAGTTCAACGTTTATAAGACCATGCAACCCTAGTTAGACGCCGTGCAGACGCGTGCGCCCTAGTCCAGTCGTGCTACCTTAGCGACCTGAGAAAACATGTAAAAGTTTACGTCAGCACAAAAATGCTAGTGAGTTTACAGGTTTTGTATCCAAGTACCAAGTCCACCTGTCCATACTATAACAAATCGAAAACCAGTATACGCTAGCTAGGCGTATGTTCTATTACTACCACGATTGGAAAACCATTACTAACTCGAATACCAGATGTTGTGCCCGAAAAGTAAACCAGTTGTTCCTGTTGTTCCTGTTTGAGACAATATGCACTCGCCCGGCCCTCCAAGCCGACGAGCGGGGTTGGTCACTCCCAATAGCGCTATTCACATTTCCCCGTTGTGCAAACCCGCACATTCATGGTTCCCCCCGGGACTTCCAAAGATCGTGTAGTACACAATAGAAACCCATAGTATGACAGTAGTTACCAAATAATCGTTTTAACACATGTTTTCTCCCCCGAAAGTATAAAACCAGTTTAAAAGAGGGGCCGTAAACTCACCTTAAGTTGCGTTACTCCTTAACCCGAGTAAACTCAGCTGCTATGCTAGTCCCGTAAAGCGGCGACCTAACATATGACAGTTACAAGTACTTAGACTAATAACCCGTAGGTTAATTAGTCCCTAGATGTCCAGACCATAACCAAGTTCGTTTGAAAACACCGTGACTGTTTAACTGACCCAAAGTACAAGACTCGACATCCCATTGGTGACCCGAGACTCCCCGTGTTATGTTTACGCTCCAAAACATACATTAACGCAATTACACTTAACATACGTTAACGCACAACAAGTCCTAGCACATAGTTCACGTATCACCGAATTACATCCAAACATATGTTACTAAGTTATTATATATGTTGCGAGGTTCCTAGCATGTTACTACATGTCAAATCGGGTCTCGGAATGCTAATTTACACTTACAGCAGCAGTACACGCGATTAGGAAACGTAAACTAGCATTTAGGACTGATTGCATATACAAACTAGCAATTAGGGCTAATTGCCTATAGAAACTAGCAATTAGGGCTAATTGCATGTAAAAACTAGCAATTAGGGCTAATTGCATGTAAAAACTAGCAATTAGGGCTGATTGCATGTAAAACTAGCAATTAGGGCTAATCACCCCTAATGTCACACGAGTAGGCCTCTACTCGCCTGAGTTATAGGCGATTAGCACCCTACTCGCCTATAACATAGGCGATTAGGAATGCTACTCGCCTGTAACCTTGCTGTTCCGGTTTTTCGCGCGTTTAACGCTCCAAATCAGATCCAGAACGTGTGTAACCACCCAATATCATCCCAAACACTATCCTAAACATGTTTAACCCAAAATCCTTCGTTTAACCTCGTATAATCAGTCCTGCATGCAACCAAGTAATCCAAACACCATTCACATAGCATGCAACATCATACTAACACGCGTAATCATAACCCTTATATCCAATTTCTGAGATTTCTATCATCATACTATCAATATCAATTCTGATCTAACATAATAACATATCAATCCATCATCATGAATCATAAAAATCCTAGCTTTCTAATCATACACACCCATAACGCATGTATATTAGTTATAATCCGATTAACAACCCTTATTAACGATTTTCAGAAAGCTTTTTCGTTTAAGAACAGGTCTGGACCATTAGGGATTGATTAAAAACGTTTATAAAGATTTATGGATGAAAACCAAACCTTAGGATTATGAAAGAATGATGATTCAAGCTTGAAACCTTGTGTTTTGATCAAAAATCGCCTTCCAGAGGTTGTTTATGTGTTGGGGCGGGTTATGGGACGACTAGGGTTTGTATAATGAAGTTTAGGAGGTTAAGTATGGTATTTATAGTCGTTTTTAGTCGTCCAGCCCGTAACTAGCGATTGTGCAGCCCTTATACGCGATTAGGGCTGCTAATCGCATGAAAGTTCACACAATTAGGCCTAATCGCATAAACCTTCACACGAGTAGGCCCCTAATCGCCCTTAATGTCCCCTACTCGCCTCCCCTTTAGGTGATTAGGCTTCCTAATCGCCTATAGGGGTTAGTTTCGTGTGTTTTGCGCGTTAAACCCCGTTTTAACATATGTTAACACATATTCACGTACCGACAAGTCACATAATGATTATAAACACGTAACACAAGTAAATACACATGTTCACACTCGTTCACCAATTCCCGGGACTCGAGACTCGTATGTTCCGTATGCCCTGACGATCCTACAAATCGTCACCGTTTGTACACTTGGTTAAGGACCGACATCTAATGAACCTCTAGACCAACATCCAATGATCCTCTAGACTAAACCGATAGTTCCCGACCATAACCCGACTTAACTAACCCAGTTAAGTACAATATACGCGTGACTCGCTAAGGTAGACTTCCATCTAGACAACGTTGTTAACCAGAATTTGCCGGGTGTCACATCATCCCCACGTTAAAAGAATTTTCGTCCCGAAAATTGCACAAGTACCCAAAAGAACAAAAGAAATAACGAAGGAAATAAACCAAAGATAGAAACCAAAAGAGAGATTTACCCGAGTTGTCACATCACCCCCACGTTAAAAGGAATCTCGACCCGAGATTCATTCAACTGCAGAAGAGACATGTCTCGACTCGAACGCTTCCTTAGGAAAAAGATGAGGATACTTAGACTTCATCTGATCCTCCCGTTCCCACGTATATTCCGGTCCCCGGTTCGAGTTCCACCGAACCTTAACGATACGAATCTTGCTGTGACGTAGGCTACGAATCTTGTAATCAAGGATCTCCACAGGTTCTTCCACAATCCGAAGACGATCATCAACCTTGATCTCTTCTAGTGGAACGATGAGAGACTCGTCAGCCAGACACTTCTTCAAATTTGACACGTGAAAGACGTTATGTATGTTACCGAGCTCCGTCGGTAAATCAAGACGATATGCCACCGGTCCAATCCGTTCCAGGATCGTAAATGGTCCGACATATCGTGGGTTGAGTTTGCCACGCTTCCCAAAGCGTATGACGCCCTTCCACGGTGAGACTTTTAGAAGTACCTTGTCATTGACTTGGAATTCCAATGGTTTGCGACGCTGATCGGCATAACTCTTTTGCCGGTCCCGTGCCGCTGCCAACCGGTTACGAATCTGTACGATCTTTTCCGAAGTTTCGTACACTAGTTCAGGCCCAGTGAGTTGACTCTCACCCACTTCAGCCCAACAAAGAGGAGAACGGCATTTCCGTCCGTACAGTGCTTCGAACGGAGCCGCCTTGATGCTCGTGTGATAACTGTTATTGTACGAGAATTCTACTAACGGCAGATGAGCTTCCCAACCCTTGCCAAAATCGATCACACATGCCCGCAGCATGTCTTCTAAAGTTTGAATCGTACGCTCACTCTGACCGTCAGTCTGTGGATGATAAGCCGTACTCATGTCTAGTTGGGTACCCAAGGCCTTGTGCAAAGACTTCCAGAAGTGAGAAGTAAAATGGGAGTCACGATCCGAGATAATAGAAACTGGCACCCCGTGCTTAGAAACAACTTCCTTCAAATAAAGACGAGCCAAACGATCCATGGTGTCGGTCTCCTTAATAGCAAGAAAATGGGCTGATTTCGTCAACCGATCGACAATCACCCATATCTTGTCATTCCCGCTTGGTGATTTAGGAAGTTGCGTGACAAAATCCATGGTAATCCGTTCCCATTTCCACTCCGGAATTTCAGGTTGTTGCAAGAGACCCGACAGTTTCTGGTATTCCACCTTGACCTTAGCACAGGTCAAGCATTTGCTCACGTATGAGGCTATATCCGACCTCATGTTTGGCCACCAGTAAAGCACCTTCAGATCTTGGTACATTTTATCCGAACCAGGATGAATAGAATACCGGGACTTATGAGCCTCATCTAAGACAAGCTCCCGAAGTCCCCCGAATAAAGGAACCCATATGCGTTCTGCGAAGTAGTGCAGGCCATCAGGCCTTTGCTCGAGGTGCTTGTCGGCACCGTGCATGGTTTCAGCTTTAAGGTTTTCCTCCTTCAAAGCTTCTAACTGGGCAGAACGAAGTTGATCAGGTAGGGATGAATGAATGGTGAGCTGCAACGCCCGAACGCGACGAGGTTTAGTTGATTCCTTCCTGCTCAAGGCGTCTGCTACAACATTCGCCTTGCCAGGATGGTACTTTATAGCACAATCATAGTCGTTCAGAAGTTCAATCCAACGACGCTGCCGTATGTTCAAATGTTGTTGGTCGAAAATGTGTTGGAGACTCTTGTGATCGGTGTAGATGGTGCATTTGGTACCGTACAAGTAATGTCTCCAAATTTTCAACGCGAATACCACGGCACCCAACTCCAAATCATGGGTGGTGTAGTTCTTCTCGTGCACCTTGAGTTGACGAGAAGCATACGCAATTACCTTCTCGCGTTGCATCAATACGCAACCAAGACCATGAATAGAAGCATCACAGTAGACAACGAAATCATCAGGGCCCTCAGGTAACGACAAAATAGGAGCAGAACACAGTTTAGACTTCAGTTCTTCAAACGCTGACTCTTGTGGTTCACCCCAGTCGAATTTCCTATCCTTCTGAGTGAGAGTGGTGAGGGGTTGAGCAATCTTCGAGAACCCCTGAATGAAACGACGATAGTAGCCCGCAAGGCCTAGGAATTGCCGCACCTCAGTTGGCGTCTTTGGTGCTCCCCAGTCCTTGATTGCTTCGATCTTAGCTGGATCGACATGAATTCCTAGTTCATTAACCACATGTCCTAGGAACTGAACTTCGCGTAACCAAAAGTCACACTTTGAGAACTTGGCGTAAAGTTGTTCCCGTCGCAAGAGTTCCAAAACCAAACGCAAGTGTTCCTCATGTTCGGTCTTGTTCTTAGAGTAGATCAGAATGTCATCAATAAACACAATGACGAACTTGTCCAGATATGGTTTGCAAACGCGATTCATCAAGTCCATGAAAACCGCCGGTGCGTTTGTGAGACCGAAAGGCATGACCAAGAATTCGAAATGGCCATAACGTGTTCGAAAGGCAGTCTTTGCAACGTCAGCCTCCCTGACGCGCAGCTGGTGATAACCGGACCTCAAGTCAATCTTGGAATAATGACTAGAACCCTGGAGCTGGTCGAATAGATCATCAATACGTGGAAGAGGATAACGGTTCTTGACGGTCAATTTGTTCAGTTCTCTGTAGTCTACACACAATCGGAAACTTCCATCCTTCTTCTTAACAAATAGAATCGGGGCTCCCCAAGGGGAAGAACTTGGCCTGATGAAACCCTTGTCCAAGAGTTCCTGTAACTGACTAGACAATTCCTGCATCTCGGGAGGTGCAAGACGGTAGGGGGGCCCGAGCAATAGGAGCAGCTCCCGGTACGAGGTCAATACCGAACTCAACCTGACGATGGGGAGGAAGACCAGGTAATCATCGAGAAACACATCAGGAAACTCGCGTACAACCGGAATATCGTCGATCTTCTTCTCATCACCAGAGGAAACAGATAAAAGTGCCAAAACGGCTGGATAACCCTTTCGAAGACACTTAAGGGCTTTCATACTAGAGATGATGTTTAGCGGAACGCTACCCTTGATACCGTAAACAGAAAGGAATTCTCCATCAGGGAGAGGAATCCGAATAACCTTATCGTAACAAACAATCTCCGCGCGGTACAATGATAACCAATCCATGCCTACCACTACGTCAAAACTACCCAATGGTACCGGCATAAGGTCGATGGGGAACGATAAACCCGACAACACCAATTGACACTCCCGAAGGACACTAGTAGCTTCAATCTTTTTACCGTCAGCCAACTCAATAATATACTTAGTCTCTAATGGTACGGGTACTACATCTAGCAGTCGACTAACTCCCATGGATACAAAACTCTTGTCGGCACCAGAATCAAATAACACACTAACAGAACGATTATTGAGAAGGAACGTACCGGTAACTGTGTCGGGATCCTGTCTAGCCTCAGCGGCTCCAATGACGAAGGCACGTGCATTTCTGCCGCCGCCCCCGTTGTTCCCATTACCGTTGTTTCCACCCTGCTTCAGTTTTGGGCAATCCTTCTTGTAATGACCGGTCTCACCACAATTGTAACATCCTTGTCTTCCCGTAGTCCCTTAAGTAGTCGGAGCGGAGCTATTAGTCGGAGCCTGGGTCGATGGAAGTGTAACCCGACAATCTTTAGCATAATGCCCTGTTCGCTGGCAGCGATGACAACGGTTACTGTCGCAGTTCCCTTGATGATGACGTCCACACTTGTTACATTTGGGCAGTTTCCCCGCATAACCACCCTGCTTGTTTCCCGAAGAAGAAGAACCCCCACTATCAAACCTCTTACCCTGCTGTGTTGGCCCAGATCCTTTCCCGTCATTTTCCCACTTGCGCTTGTTGTTCTCTAGGGCCTTAACAGTCGAACCCTTCGCAGGCAAAATACCCTCATTCACCTTTAAGTTGGTCATCCTATGAGCCGATCGAACCACCTCTGCGTATGTAGGATGATTTCCCGCAGCCACTAACCCTGCGATTTCCGGCACTAACCTCGAGATATAATGCTCAATCCTCCTGTACTCTGGCACATGCAGATCAGGACACAGCACTGCCAACTCGTTACGCCTCACAGTATACTTCTCAATTTCAGACCCAGACATCTTGAGGTTCCACACCTCGTGCTCTAGCTTCTGCACCTCTTCCCTCGGACAGTATTCACGCTTCAGCAGCTGCACAAAATTCTCCCAAGGCATAGCATACGCCTCCCCAATACCCATATTCTGGGTGATGTTATTCCACCAGGTCAAAGCAACATCCTGGAATAACGCAGCAGCATACTTAACCCGATCTTCTGGGAGACAGTTACACATCAGAAACACTGACTCCACTTTTTCCAACCACCTGAGTAAGCTCACCGCACCCTCAGTGCCAGAGAACTCCTGGGGCTTACAGTCCCGAAACATCTTGTAGGTACACATGGGTGGGGGTGGGTTAACAGGACCACCTGAAATGAAATGCGGGAGGAATCACGACGAATGTAAACAAGGTTCACCAATGAGGCAAAGAAAATGGATAAATCAACTTACCACCACCGTTGTGCCCTAACTGGAAGGCAGCTTGGAGCAAGTTATTCAGGTCCTCCTGTGATAGGTTAACACCTCCACGACCACCAGCACCACCGCGACCACCACCACGTCCACCATTGCGACCACCTCCACGTCCTCCTCGTACTCCAGACATGATTCTGGCAGAAAGAACGAGAAAACTTAGTTTCGCCGATAAAGATAACCACTAATGTTTACAAGATCAAAGCTAGATCCAATCCAGGACTATCCCTTCAAACCCAGAGCTCACTAGGGCTTCCATGCATTTCGGTTTATGATTTTGTGTGCACCCAAAATGATAAACCGCTCTACATGGTCCTCCAAGTGTTCTCCTAGTTCAAAGTTCAAATCACCGAACATAGACTCTTAGCTATACACCGTAATACTACGGTAGTTTATGGCAAGTGTTTCTACTAAAGTAGGAAAGGGAGATGTCCGAGCCTTGGACAAATCTCAAGAGTACACGATTCACCCCGATATACCACACTGCCTAGAAAGCAAGTAACCCGACTTAGGATAGAACGGATGATGTAACGTAGAAAGACCAAATGATTTAGAGACACCCCGACAAGACCATACGTAAACCACCATAATGTTTAGTACCATGTGATCGTCTAGTGTGTGCGACTCGGCTATAGACTAGACTCTACATGCAGTCCTAGTTCACTAAAACCATTGGCTCTGATACCAATCTGTCACACCCTCAAAATCCACTTGCGGAGTTTTACCGCGAGGCGCATGACAAACCAGGATCCAAACCAACGATCACAATAAACAAGTCTAAATGAATATAAATGCAATTTCAAAACATAGTTTAAAATCCCGTTTACAGCGGAAGCTTATTCAAAAACAGTATCTCAACAATGAAACAATAGTTCAACGTTTATAAGACCATGCAACCCTAGTTAGACGTCGTGCAGACGCGTGCGCCCTAGTCCAGTCGTGCTACCTTAGCGACCTGAGAAAACATGTAAAAGTTTACGTCAGCACAAAAATGCTAGTGAGTTTACAGGTTTTGTATCCAAGTACCAAGTCCACCTGTCCATACTATAACAAATCGAAAACCAGTATACGCTAGCTAGGCGTATGTTCTATTACTACCACGATTGGAAAACCATTACTAACTCGAATACCAGATGTTGTGCCCGAAAAGTAAACCAGTTGTTCCTGTTGTTCCTGTTTGAGACAATATGCACTCGCCCGGCCCTCCAAGCCGACGAGCGGGGTTGGTCACTCCCAATAGCGCTATTCACATTTCCCCGTTGTGCAAACCCGCACATTCATGGTTCCCCCCGGGACTTCCAAAGATCGTGTAGTACACAATAGAAACCCATAGTATGACAGTAGTTACCAAATAATCGTTTTAACACATGTTTTCTCCCCCGAAAGTATAAAACCAGTTTAAAAGAGGGGCCGTAAACTCACCTTAAGTTGCGTTACTCCTTAACCCGAGTAAACTCAGCTGCTATGCTAGTCCCGTAAAGCGGCGACCTAACATATGACAGTTACAAGTACTTAGACTAATAACCCGTAGGTTAATTAGTCCCTAGATGTCCAGACCATAACCAAGTTCGTTTGAAAACACCGTGACTGTTTAACTGACCCAAAGTACAAGACTCGACATCCCATTGGTGACCCGAGACTCCCCGTGTTATGTTTACGCTCCAAAACATACAATAACGCAATTACACTTAACATACGTTAACGCACAACAAGTCCTAGCACATAGTTCACGTATCACCGAATTACATCCAAACATATGTTACTAAGTTATTATATATGTTGCGAGGTTCCTAGCATGTTACTACATGTCAAATCGGGTCTCGGAATGCTAATTTACACTTACAGCAGCAGTACACGCGATTAGGAAACGTAAACTAGCATTTAGGACTGATTGCATATACAAACTAGCAATTAGGGCTAATTGCCTATAGAAACTAGCAATTAGGGCTAATTGCATGTAAAAACTAGCAATTAGGGCTAATTGCATGTAAAAACTAGCAATTAGGGCTGATTGCATGTAAAACTAGCAATTAGGGCTAATCACCCCTAATGTCACACGAGTAGGCCTCTACTCGCCTGAGTTATAGGCGATTAGCACCCTACTCGCCTATAACATAGGCGATTAGGAATGCTACTCGCCTGTAACCTTGCTGTTCCGGTTTTTCGCGCGTTTAACGCTCCAAATCAGATCCAGAACGTGTGTAACCACCCAATATCATCCCAAACACTATCCTAAACATGTTTAACCCAAAATCCTTTGTTTAACCTCGTATAATCAGTCCTGCATGCAACCAAGTAATCCAAACACCATTCACATAGCATGCAACATCATACTAACACGCGTAATCATAACCCTAATATCCAATTTCTGAGATTTCTATCAACATACTATCAATATCAATTCTGATCTAACATAATAACATATCAATCCATCATCATGAATCATAAAAATCCTAGCTTTCTAATCATACACACCCATAACGCATGTATATTAGTTATAATCCGATTAACAACCCTTATTAACGATTTTCAGAAAGCTTTTTCGTTTAAGAACAGGTCTGGACCATTAGGGATTGATTAAAAACGTTTATAAAGATTTATGGATGAAAACCAAACCTTAGGATTATGAAAGAATGATGATTCAAGCTTGAAACCTTGTGTTTTGATCAAAAATCGCCTTCCAGAGGTTGTTTATGTGTTGGGGCGGGTTATGGGACGACTAGGGTTTGTATAATGAAGTTTAGGAGGTTAAGTATGGTATTTATAGTCGTTTTTAGTCGTCCAGCCCGTAACTAGCGATTGTGCAGCCCTTATACGCGATTAGGGCTGCTAATCGCATGAAAGTTCACACAATTAGGCCTAATCGCATGAACCTTCACACGAGTAGGCCCCTAATCGCCCTTAATGTCCCCTACTCGCCTCCCCTATAGGTGATTAGGCTTCCTAATCGCCTATAGGGGTTAGTTTCGTGTGTTTTGCGCGTTAAACCCCGTTTTAACATATGTTAACACATATTCACGTACCGACAAGTCACATAATGATTATAAACACGTAACACAAGTAAATACACATGTTCACACTCGTTCACCAATTCCCGGGACTCGAGACTCGTATGTTCCGTATGCCCTGACGATCCTACAAATCGTCACCGTTTGTACACTTGGTTAAGGACCGACATCTAATGAACCTCTAGACCAACATCCAATGATCCTCTAGACTAAACCGATAGTTCCCGACCATAACCCGACTTAACTAACCCAGTTAAGTACAATATACGCGTGACTCGCTAAGGTAGACTTCCATCTAGACAACGTTGTTAACCAGAATTTGCCGGGTGTCACAGTTGCCCCCAACAACGGTTCTCAATCGCTAGGTCTGCCAACCAACAGCAGACCTTTACTAATATATCCTCTCAGCTGTTTTAGGCCCTAAGTTTTTTAATTTTAAGGGAGGAAATTGAAATCCACGTAGGGAAACGTGCCTCATCAGCTCCCTCTATATAAGCACATAACCAATGCACCCATTTCTTCTATCAGCTTTGAATTTTCAAAAAAAGATTTTCAAATCTCCCTCTTAAAACTTAAAAAAATGTCCACCTCAATATACGATGATGTCACACCCTCAAATTCCACATGCGGAGTTTTACCGCGAGGCGCGTGACACACTAGGATCCAAGTCAACGGTCACAATAAACGACATCTATATGATTTGAAAACAACGTAAATTGCCCATTATGTTTCAAAAATCCAACCATCACTTGCGGAAGCGTAAAACTTTATTACAACTCAAAAGTAAAACATGAAAGTCTGATAATACTCAAAATGAAATGCAAATGGATCCTAGACGCCGTGAGACTCCGTGCGCCTAAACTCAATGCTGCTACCTTAGCGACCTGAGAAAACATGCCGAAAAGACGTCAACATATAATTCTGGTGAGTTCACAGGTTTTAAGTTCACCAAGCGTTTCAAGCGTAAAGAGTTTCATCTCAAAAGTACCAAGTATGCAAAACCTTAAGTAAATAACAAACGTTTCCTTACTACTACGACTGTGTTGCCGAAACCATTACTGATAAGCGTTGCGTGTGTTGCCGCCCGTGTTTGAGTTGCCGAAAATAGAGACAATATGCACCCGCCCGGCTCCCAGCCGTCGGGTGGGGTTCGTCAAGCCCAATAGATCTATCCACATTTCCCCCGTTGTGCCCCGCACATTCATGGTTTCCCAGGGACTTAGCGTTGCATTGCGTCGTATAGTAATTTAAAACAAGTGTTGCGTTTCATAAGCGTTGCGTTTCAAAAAGTGTTGCGTTTCATAAACGTTGCGTTTCAAAACATAAACGTTGTATTTGTTAAAACGTGTGGCATGCCTTTCCCCCTAGAAAAAGTGTATAAAAGGGGGGCCGTGAAACTCACCTTAGAGTGCGTCTTTTGATAACTAGAAATCCAACACGTGTATGATGACCCCACTTAGTGACAACCTATCAATGAGTTTGAATAAGTGTATTGACTACTAACCCGAACGTTAACTAGTCCCCGATTGTCTAGATCTTGACTATGTGTGTTAAAAAGTGCGTTTAAACGTTAACCGGACATACCAGACAGACCCGACATCCCGTTGGTGATCCATTACATCAATTAATCATGCACATAAGGTTTACACATAAGTTTCAAGCATAAAACACTTAGTTTGCATCAAAATCGCATATACGAAGTCGTAAGGTCGAATCGGGAGTTTCCTGTGTTTGGTTCGCCCCCAAGGGCTTCTGGTTCGACCCATGGACCCTTGGTTCAACCCTCATGATGTTCATTCAACCTATTCACAAGTTCATTTGACCTAACACATGTTTATTTGACCCTAACATATGTTTATTCGATCTTAACGTATGTTAATTCGACCCTAACACGTGTTAATTCGACCCCAGGCACCCACATTCGCCCCCGGGCACCCAGATTCGACCCCAACCTTTCTTAGGGTCGAATGTACCTTAACTGGTCGAAATAACTTCTATTGTTTTCACATCTCAGGTTCGCCCCTGTGGCAACCGGAAAATTTTCCTTCTCTTTCGTCTCTTCCTTTTTGGCCTTGAGCAATTTTCAGGACGAAAATTCTTTCAACAGGGGGATGATGTGACACCCGGCAAACTCAGGTTAGTAACATTGACTAAACTAGTAAGTCTACCTTAGCGAGTCATGCATATTACATACTTAACTGGGTCAGTCGAGTCGGTACGATGATTCTGGGAATCATCGGGAGTCGTTACGATGATCCGGGGGATCATCGGGAGTCGGTCCATAACCATGTGAACAAGGATTGGTGATTCGTGGAATCGCCGGGTTTAACGCACACACGCAAGTCTCGAGTCCCGGGAATTGGTGAACGGACGTAAACGTGTTAGTTATCGTGCATTATGTGTTTATAATCATTATGTGACTTGTCGGTATGTGAATACGTGTTTATATGTGTTAAAATAGTGTTTAACGCGCCAAAAACCTGTCCTGGAACAATACAGGCGATTAGGAGCCTGGGGAGCTCCTAATCGCCACCTGTATAGGCGATTAGGGGATTCCTGATAGCGAATAGGGCCCTACTTGTAACGCCCAGCTTTTCCCTAATATTATAATATTAATATTTTAATCATTAAACGATTTTAATTCATTAACAATAATATCCCGTTGACAAGTAATACATTTTAATTCATTACTAAATCAAATTTATTTAGTTGCGCTTTTATAGTGTCGAAAATAATGATAAACTGTTACAATAATAACGTGCCAAATAACTGACACTTATTAATTTCTTATAAATCTTAAGGCGACGATGAATATATATAGTTAATATATGGTCCTACCACTCGTTTTAAGTAGGATTATATAAATAAATGTAACAAAATAACTGTTTTAACGGTTAAACAAGTTAGGTAATTTAAACGAGACTCGAGTCGGTGATAAGTTCGTATACGCGGTGTCCACCTAACCTATACACTTAACCCTATCTATATAAACTCTCTTTCTCCTTCTCAAACTAACACTTACAAACCCTAGCCACCATCACCACCATTAAACTTATCCATCCTTCTTCATCTCCCTCTCAAAAGAAGATAAACTCCAGCCATAAAAGAAGATAAACTCTCCTTCTCCAGCCATCATCGGACCCCCATTCCTGAGCTCCAACCATCGACTGAACATAACCACTCCTCCTCCATCACTCTAGCGGCGGCAGCCACCAACTAACCGCCACCGAGCCACCATAAACACCAGAAACCTCCCCTTTAATCTTTAAGCTTCCTCCCTCCCTGCTCTCTCATCTCTCCCTACTCTCTCTCACTGAAGACACAGCGGCGGCCGCTGCCGCCGCCGAAGACCACCACCACCCCTCTAGTAACCATCATCGCCTACCTCCTCATACCTCTTCCCATTATAAAAGACAGCGACAGCCCCTCCACTATCAGGAACGGCCGGCCACCACCATGGATGGTGGTGGCGGCGTCGTGAGAATAACGTGACGGGGGTGCTGGGGTCGTTTCATTCGTATTTGTTCTGGGTCAGGTACGGTAATAAGGGTCAGGTCTCAATGTGGACTTGTTTCATATCAGGATTTGATGGTCGGTCTCGGATCAGATTTGTTTTGGTGCCGCAACAGTGATGTCGACTTAGCAGTGTACTAGTTATGGGTTGTTGTGGTGACAATGGTGATGATCGACAGTGTTGGTCGCTGCTGCGTTTCGTTTTCTTTTCGGGTCAACAGAAGTCAAACAAAAACAAGCTTTGGACAAACGCAGCCAACATCGGTTGGTCAACAGTAGTCAAACGTGGTCAAACCGGTCAGATCTGTCAACACGGGTTACGAGGCAAATACGCGACTCGGGAAGGTATAACGCGCGCCACGACCTTAGTTTATTTATTTATTTATATATATTTTTTTTCCGTGTATATATAGGTATAAAAATTATAAACCTATAATGAACCGAACCGACTTGTGACTGAAAGTTATCTTATTAATCATTTGAATGAACTAAAAACGGCTAACTCTTAATGTACTTCTTATCGCGAGGAAAAATCAATGTCAAACTATATATGGACGCGTATTTGTTTACATATTTAAATACAATGTGTAGCTTAAGTTTTGGTTAACTTATGTGTTTTTAAAATGGGCGATTTAGTATATTGATATATGCGCATAAGTATTCATATTGCGAACTAACAAATTTTTGGAATATTTACGTAAAGATATATCTGTGTATACTAAAATTTATCATTTGTCGAAACATGTATTATCCAAACTTTAAAGGTTAAATTAGCTTTGTAGCGAGTTATGGAAATTTGGACAATTGATGTTTTGAGATAAAATAGACGACTTGCGTTGTCTGATTTCTTATAAAAACAGAGGAGACTCTGCCCAAATTTTACAAAATATAACTATAATTTTGTACCAAAGAAGCTACGTTTTACGAATAGACGCTACCCAAAATTTACTTCATCATGATGGAAATGCGTACGTAAATAAAAACATATTTATTAGTAAGCGTGTAAACATAATATGTTCACGTAATAATCGATCTTCGAAACAAACTAAAACGTGAGCCATGTTACATGTACATTACTTTCACTATCTTAAGTACTTTTACAATTAGTTTCAAGTCGTGATTCTGAGTATATCATATTAAAGTATATATTCTATATAACTATACATACACACATATTTTCAATAAACCAAACCAAGTTACCATCGGTTCGTTAAGTCATACACTTATTAAGACACGTATTCTTTCAATACGTGTCTAGGTAGTTGGATAAACTATCTTTACAACCAAGAAACGAAACAAGCGTATTTGCATTAGGATTTAAGGCATCGTTTATTTGTAATAGGATACAAGAGTTCAATTTTCTAAGTTCAGATTTGTTGCGACTTGCTAGTACTTGCACAGTGAATTTCAGGTGAGTTTTACATAGCCCCTTTTCCATTCACTATTTTGGGGTGAAACATGTTACAACATTCAATTTACGATTCAATCATAAGTGTCTATGTGTTATTCTATGTTGCATTATGTCTTAAACATTACTAGGGTAAGCACATTATTCTAGCATAATCATTAACATTGATCAGCCGACGGTATACAATGATAGATCTATTGGATTGACAATCCCACCTAGATTCGTTGACCATCTTTTATGGGGAGCGCGGGTGATTGTTATCGTTCCAACGTGATATTAAGGTGAACCGTGGATGACGGGATGGACCTAAACTTGTCAGAGGTTTGATTATGTGCATACTATACTTCATGTTTATTCATGTAGACTTAAACTTACGATAGACATATGAATTGCTAAACTTTTATTATTCTTAAACTTAATTGCTTGACATGGCTTATGTTTCTCACCAACTTCTAGTTGACCCCCCCCCCCCCATTTTTCCAAACTCAACAGGAAATATTGATGCTTGAAGTCTAGAGCTAGCATGAGGAGTTATTTGAAGTTTCGTTGTTTGTTTGACGTATTAGATTCCATTCAAGACTTTAATGTAATTCAATAATGTAATGAAGTAAATGATTATTTAAACATATGTATTACCATGAGCTACTGAACAATCATTCATACGTGACACCTCGATGTTTCCGCCATCGGTTCGGGTGTTACACTACTCGCCAGTATAGAGGCGATTAGGAGCCCTACTCGCATGAACTGGTCTCCTACTCGCCTGTACTGATGTGCATGAGTCAAAACACCTATCAATACAACCCTTGACTCCCCAAACACCATTTGTGCAACCCTAACTGATCCTAAGCCTCCCACACACCTTGAAACACCTCTAGAAATTGTTTTGCCTCAAAACTCACCATCTCCAAGCTTATACACCTTTCTTTGATAAAATCCAAGGTGTGTTCTTCATCCTAAACCTTTGTAATGTTATTGTTTTGGTTCCCCAAAAGTCCAGACCTTATTTTGATAAGAATGAGTCTTTAAAAACCTTGGAAATGAGTTCTAAAACAAGTCTACACCATAATACTTGCTATATGTGAAGTATTGATGCATATGATGATTTTTGGTGATTATAACATGAATGTTTCCATGAATTTGATGTACTTCTGATGTGTAGGAGTTGTTAGGATGATTATCTATGAGTTTAAGCTCTTGTTATAGTGTTTAGATGAAAGTATGCATTTTGACCCATTTGGGTGATTCTTGAAGAATTAGGATGTTATGATATGATTCATTGCTTGTTTATGGTTAGGAATCATGCTAGAATGATGTTATAACATAGGGATGATGAATTGCAAGTTGTAGGAGGTGTAATCTGATCTTTACTACTTAAGGAAGGATTTCATAGTTAATGAAACCTAGTATTTTGCCATTTTTGGAAATAACCGCACCGAGCCCGTTAGAGCAGAGATAAATTGGGGGGTTTTTGCTTGGAATGGGTTGGCTAATAGTTTAGTTTTGATATTGGGTGTTTTTACATGTTTCGGATCTGATTTGGAGGGTTTAACGCGCGAAAACGCGCAACAGCTATGCTTGGGGCGAATAGGGCTCTACTCGCCAGATGTATCAGGCGAGTACAGCCTACTCGCCTGATACATGTAACGCCCAGCGTTTCTCGAATAATATAATAATAATATTTTATTCATAAGACGATGCGTTCATTCGTTAACAATAATATCTCATTAACAAAAAAAAATATATTCTTAATTCAGTAATAAATTTAAATTATTTAAATTCGCCAAATAACGCATTGTAAATAATAACACGCTCGTAAACAGGCACTTATCCTTGTAAATTTCTAAACGTGACAAAATATATATATATATATATATATTGATTACGTAGTCCAAATACTCAAAGTTAAATCGGTTTATATAAACAAATCACGTGATATAATTGGTGTCGTGATAAATGGAATAAACGAGACCCGAATCGGTGACTAGTTCGTTTAAACATTAACCTTCCACTTAACCTACTCCAATACCCTACCTATTTAAACCCTTTAACTCTCCTTCTTCTTCTTCCCCATCTTAACACCATAACCCTAGCCAACAATCACCACCACCACTACTTGAACCTTCCTTCTTCCTCTCTTACCCTCAAGACCACTAACCATCATCCCACCCCCTCCCTCATCTCTGACCGGCGACCCCCCTACTCCGGCCGCCGCCACCAACAACAACCACCCGAACCACCACCCTTAACCACCTTACCGCCGCCGCCAGCCACCTTACCTTCTCCTCACCCCCTCGTCCCTATTACAGCAGCAACGAACAACAACAACATCCTATACTCACTCAACCATCACCTTGAATCTTGCAAAGCCTCCTCCTTAACTAAACAGCGGCGGCAGCAGCAAGGAGCTCCTCCCGAGCCACCGTTTGCACCGCCTACAACCTCCTCTCACTCATTAACCGGCGGTCGGCCAAGGGTGACACACCTGTGGACAGCAGCGGCAGGCAGCAACATCAGCACAAGAGGCGGCGCTCGGTCAATTCAGCTTTGGATTCGGAGCCGGTGGTTATGAGCTTTGTTTTGAGTCTTGATGGTTGTTGGTCTCGGCTGCCTTGCTTCTCAATTTGGGCTGAACTGTGTTGCAGAAGGATATTATTGTGGTTGTCACGATTCATCTCTGTTCGTGCTCGTTTTCTGTTCGGGTCAACGTCAGTCAACAGTTGGTCAAACATCAGTCAAACGGATCAGATCTGGCCAACTCGGTTAACAGTCAAACCCGGTCAGATTCGTAAACGTTCAGATTGACGCAAGTACATGTCGGTTCACTAGCACATATCGGGAAGGTATAACACGCGCTATGACTTTGGTTTAAATATTTTTATGTCGTATTACTTTGTGTATATATAAATAAAATCATAAAAAAAAAAAACTTAAACGAACCGAACCGACTTGCAATTATAAAACACTTCGATTTGGTCGACAAAAGAAAATGGTTAATAGTTATGTATGTACGCTTGTGTAGTTATATTGCGAATTATTAAAATGTTGAGAGGGTTAATACGAAACGTATGTTGGTATGTTATAAACAAATATATTAGTTGGCGAAACATAACCTTGAATGCTCATTTTAATTAGTCGTTTTACTACTCTATTTTTGAAACCTTAGCTATTAACTAAACTATACTTACACAAATTAATATAACGACTATCGTATAAACTTTAGCCATTTATAGCGTATAAATTGGGTTTGGACAATTGATGTTTTGAGTTAAAATAGACGACTTGTGTTGTCTGGTTTCTTACAAAAACAGAGGAAACTCTGCCCAAATTTTTATAAAATATAAGAAACAAATCGGCCTTTCAAGTTTATAATTATGTGTAGACAAGATTATGTTTTTACAAATAAATTCTAATTTCAAATCGTACGTCGTCAAAAACAGAAATATTTATATTTATTAATAAGTACAAATATATGCTACCCAAGATACGAGTCGAAGTAACATTCGAGTCAAGCTACGTAAATATTATCTCGTTATACAAAATATATCTTTAACAATAACTTCAAGACGCGACCTTGAAATATATATTAAAGTTTCTATTTCAAATAGCTATACGTACACAGATATTTTCGAGAAACAAAACCAAGTTCCTATCGGTTCGTTAAGTCATACACTCATTAAGACACGTATTGTTCACAATACGAGTCTAGGTAGTTGGATCAACTATCTTTACAACTAAGATGCGAAACAAGCTTATTTGCATTAGAATTTAAGACGTCCTTTATTTGTAATAGGACACAAGAGTTCAATTAATCCAAGTTCAGACTTGTGCTACTTGCTAGTATTTACACAGTGAATTTCATGTGAGTTTTACATAGCCCCTTTTATTTATCACCATTTTTGGGGTGAAACATGTTATAACATTATCATTGCAATTCAATCATCAATGTGTCTATGTGTTTTCTATGTTGCATTATGTCTTGAGCATGATTAGAGTAAGCACCATTCTAGCATAATCATTAACTCCGTACAAGCCGACGGTATACATTGATAGATCTATTGGACTGACAATCCCACCCGGATACGTGCCTCCTACAAAGGTTGCGTGGGTGTTTGTTATCGCATAACATATTCAATTGGACCATGAGCGTATGGTATGTATCATATTATAACAGTCATCAGGGTTGATTATGCACTCGATTTATTTCTAGTATGTTCTCACATATGGGCTAGATTGACATGACACATGAATTGCACAACATTTTTATTCGATTATCAAAACCTATGTAATTCTCACCAACTTTTGTTGACCCAAAATATTTTCAAACTTAACATGTTTCAGGTTATAGCTTGCTCGAAGATTAGAGTAATTGCTTGAAGATGCGTAGCTAGTATTTTTCATTTTGATGTACAAAATTCTTAGAACAATTGTATGTAATTTATTTAAATCATTTATTGAAACTTATTATTTACCATGAGCTACTGAACAATCATCAATACGTGACATCCTGATGTTTCCGCCATCGGTTGGGGTGTTACAGATTGGTATTAGAGCCATGGTTATAGGGAATTAGGTTATTAGAAAAATAATCTAGTCTATAACCTTAGGACTTTAACCAGTACTTGCTTCAATTACTTGTAGCTCTACCTTATCATTGTCTCTATCCCTATCCTCATCCTTATTCTTAGCCTAACTTGGTCTTGTCTACTCTCTTTCACTTACCTGTTACAATCCTAACGTACTTCTAGATTATTAGGGCAAATTCGTTGGGCTTAGACCTAATCTGTTATGATAAGCCAACATTTTCGTTTATTCGGGGTTAGATATTTACAATCTTTGTGTTTCATTTTCATTTATACCCCATCACTCCCGTATAAAATCTAAGTGTTGAATCTCAAAAATTTTAGAATTCAAATATATTTCCTTCTTATATAATTCCCTCATTAGCTTAAACTTCATGAATCATTTCTGGGTTTCACAATCCTAATTCATTTTACAAACTTATAATATTACTCATAAGTCTAATTATTTTTAACATCTAACCCAAAATCACATGTTTCCCTTTACATCATGTTACATATTTTAAACCTATTATCTTTGATGTTTCTGACCAATTTTATTTTAAACTCCCCCCCTACATTTTATTTATGTGTATTTTGAAGATACCATCAACCATAAAATTTTATCACATTCGAGATTTTAAAATCCTTGTTTAAACTGTAACCTTATAATCTGTGTATAGGAGATACTGTAGCACCAAAGCTAAAGAGTACTGAATTTTGTCAAACTTTCATCACTTGAGAATTTCACAAACTATAACAAATAAATATATATTTTTTTAAAAGAGTCTTTTAATTCTACAAACTTATTTGCTAAATTTCAAATTTTATTGAACAATTTATTGGCGTAACAAATGATTTACGATAAAAAAAGTTTTAATCTATTAAGAATGACTTCTTTTATGTATTACTCGAAGCCTATTATACAAAACGTATGAACAAATCCTTGATTTTTGAAATCCGACATCGTGTTTAAAACCTATGACTCATCGAAATATTTTGATCTAAATCAATTTAGTTGTACTATTTAATGACTTTTGCTTTACATACAAAACCAAATTTTGAAAATAAAATCTTTCCATCCACAGGAACAAAATTTACTCTACAATTTTTCCATTGACACCTATTTATTTTAAACTTGTTCGAACTATTACAAATTTTTGGCAAATACCACAATCACGTTTTCTCGTACGCTTGTATCTAACTATTTATTCAAACCCCACGATTATTCTACATGATCACCTTACTACTTGCGTCTTTTTGAAACCCTATAAATTAAACCCTTTATCAACCACATACACATTCACCATTTTTCACAGCTTTGATTTTACTTTGAGTTTTCATCATCTCTCAAAATCCAAATTTACATCCTTTACCTCCTCGAACATGAACTTAATCTCCACGATAACCACACTATTGAAAACTTAGTTGTTCGTTGCATCAAAACTTGAATATTAGTTATACATGAGGATTTGATTATCTACCTGAACAATTTGCTATAAACACACCTAGAGTCATTAACCTTGTCTAGGGCAACTCTGTTACAACTCGCATGCTATACTCGATATTTGATGCATTTACAAACTTGCTTACATGTATGTATTATCAATTTGCAACTTATGTGTTAAGCCAAAAACAATTGTTACACTTAATCAAACAACTGGTAGAGGATGAAGTACTTGCTCAACAGTTACTAGAGTATTTAATAACCTGCTCAACGATTGGTAGAGGTCATCATGCCTGCTCAACAGTCGGTAGAGGTTCTAATAACCTGCTCAACGACTGGTAGAGGCTATCGCACCTGCTCAACAATCGGTAGAGGTTCCTACTCACTGACTGGTAGAAGTCTTTTTCCTGCTCAACAGTTGGACTCATCTTTGGATACATTATACATGTAAATTGATACAAAGATTTATTAGACTCATTGATACAAAGATTCAATCACAATGTTATTTTGCATTACTTACATGTGTGTTTAGAGTCATAGAAGGACACAAAACCCTAACGTAAGGTAAATTGGTGATTGCGGTCCGGAACGTAATCATGAATTTACAGGTACGTTAAGGTAGTGTGAAATTCTATCAAGGTTTTCGGTAATAACAAATTATAAACACTAGTTACCTAGTAATTCATTTAGTCTTTCCATAGTTAATCAACTCACACATATCAAAACTCTTACCCAAATTATTCGAAACATATTATTCTATTACTTATAAATTCATGTTGTGCCTTAACCCAAATTTTTCCAAACCACAGTTGTCTTAATTTCTACCAAATCACACTCAACCCTGTGTTTTTAATAACTTCGGGACGAAGTTCCCAAAAGTAGGGGAGAATGTAACGCCCAGCGTTTCTCGAATAATATAATAATAATATTTTATTCATAAGACGATGCGTTCATTCGTTAACAATAATATCTCATTAACAAAAAAAAAATATATTCTTAATTCAGTAATAAATTTAAATTATTTAAATTCGCCAAATAACGCATTGTAAATAATAACACGCTCGTAAACAGGCACTTATCCTTGTAAATTTCTAAACGTGACAAAATATATATATATATATTGATTACGTAGTCCAAATACTCAAAGTTAAATCGGTTTATATAAACAAATCACGTGATATAATTGGTGTCGTGATAAATGGAATAAACGAGACCCGAATCGGTGACTAGTTCGTTTAAACATTAACCTTCCACTTAACCTACTCCAATACCCTACCTATTTAAACCCTTTAACTCTCCTTCTTCTTCTTCCCCATCTTAACACCATAACCCTAGCCAATAATCACCACCACCACTACTTGAACCTTCCTTCTTCCTCTCTTACCCTCAAGACCACTAACCATCATCCCACCCCCTCCCTCATCTCTGACCGGCGACCCCCCTACTCCGGCCGCCGCCACCAACAACAACCACCCGAACCACCACCCTTAACCACCTTACCGCCACCGCCAGCCACCTTACCTTCTCCTCACCCCCTCGTCCCTATTACAGCAGCAACGAACAACAACAACATCCTATACTCACTCAACCATCACCTTAAATCTTGCAAAGCCTCCTCCTTAACTAAACAGCGACGGCAGCAGCAAGGAGCTCCTCCCGAGCCACCGTTTGCACCGCCTACAACCTCCTCTCACTCATTAACCGGCGGTCGGCCAAGGGTGACACACCTGTGGACAGCAGCGGCAGGCAGCAACATCAGCACAAGAGGCGGCGCTCGGTCAGTTCAGCTTTGGATTCGGAGCCGGTGGTTATGAGCTTTGTTTTGAGTCTTGATGGTTGTTGGTCTCGGCTGCCTTGCTTCTCAATTTGGGCTGAACTGTGTTGCAGAAGGATATTATTGTGGTTGTCACGATTCATCTCTGTTCGTGCTCGTTTTCTGTTCGGGTCAACGTCAGTCAACAGTTGGTCAAACATCAGTCAAACGGATCAGATCTGGCCAACTCGGTTAACAGTCAAACCCGGTCAGATTCGTAAACGTTCAGATTGACGCAAGTACATGTCGGTTCACTAGCACATATCGGGAAGGTATAACACGCGCTATGACTTTGGTTTAATTATTTTTATGTCGTATTACTTTGTGTATATATAAATAAAATCATAAAAAAAAAACTTAAACGAACCGAACCGACTTGCAATTATAAAACACTTCGATTTGGTCGACAAAAGAAAATGGTTAATAGTTATGTATGTACGCTTGTGTAGTTATATTGCGAATTATTAAAATGTTGAGAGGGTTAATACGAAACGTATGTTGGTATGTTATAAACAAATATATTAGTTGGCGAAACATAACCTTGAATGCTCATTTTAATTAGTCGTTTTACTACTCTATTTTTGAAACCTTAGCTATTAACTAAACTATACTTACACAAATTAATATAACGACTATCGTATAAACTTTAGCCATTTATAGCGTATAAATTGGGTTTGGACAATTGATGTTTTGAGTTAAAATAGACGACTTGTGTTGTCTGGTTTCTTACAAAAACAGAGGAAACTCTGCCCAAATTTTTATAAAATATAAGAAACAAATCGGCCTTTCAAGTTTATAATTATGTGTAGACAAGATTATGTTTTTACAAATAAATTCTAATTTCAAATCGTACGTCGTCAAAAACAGAAATATTTATATTTATTAATAAGTACAAATATATGCTACCCAAGATACGAGTCGAAGTAACATTCGAGTCAAGCTACGTAAATATTATCTCGTTATACAAAATATATCTTTAACAATAACTTCAAGACGCGACCTTGAAATATATATTAAAGTTTCTATTTCAAATAGCTATACGTACACAGATATTTTCGAGAAACAAAACCAAGTTCCTATCGGTTCGTTAAGTCATACACTCATTAAGACACGTATTGTTCACAATACGAGTCTAGGTAGTTGGATCAACTATCTTTACAACTAAGATGCGAAACAAGCTTATTTGCATTAGAATTTAAGACGTCCTTTATTTGTAATAGGACACAAGAGTTCAATTAATCCAAGTTCAGACTTGTGCTACTTGCTAGTATTTACACAGTGAATTTCATGTGAGTTTTACATAGCCCCTTTTATTTATCACCATTTTTGGGGTGAAACATGTTATAACATTATCATTGCAATTCAATCATCAATGTGTCTATGTGTTTTCTATGTTGCATTATGTCTTGAGCATGATTAGAGTAAGCACCATTCTAGCATAATCATTAACTCCGTACAAGCCGACGGTATACATTGATAGATCTATTGGACTGACAATCCCACCCGGATACGTGCCTCCTACAAAGGTTGCGTGGGTGTTTGTTATCGCATAACATATTCAATTGGACCATGAGCGTATGGTATGTATCATATTATAACAGTCATCAGGGTTGATTATGCACTCGATTTATTTCTAGTATGTTCTCACATATGGGCTAGATTGACATGACACATGAATTGCACAACATTTTTATTCGATTATCAAAACCTATGTAATTCTCACCAACTTTTGTTGACCCAAAATATTTTCAAACTTAACATGTTTCAGGTTATAGCTTGCTCGAAGATTAGAGTAATTGCTTGAAGATGCGTAGCTAGTATTTTTCATTTTGATGTACAAAATTCTTAGAACAATTGTATGTAATTTATTTAAATCATTTATTGAAACTTATTATTTACCATGAGCTACTGAACAATCATCAATACGTGACATCCTGATGTTTCCGCCATCGGTTGGGGTGTTACAATACATCAGGCGAATAGCCCCCTACTCGCCTGATTAACCTCCCTATTCACTAGTTGACTTTTCCTAATCGCATGTAAGTTTCCTAATCGCGTGTACTGCTGTCGTAAACGTATTTTAACATCCCGGAACATGATTTGACACCTAGGAACATGATAGGAACCCCGGGATACACCCAATGACTTAGTAACATGTGTTCGGACCTGTTTATGCGTTAATTGAACAATATGCTAGACTAGGTGAACTCTTGCGCGTATTAAGTGTTTAATTGCATGATGTCTTGTAATTGCCTAACACGTGAGATGTCGGGTCACCAATGGGATGTCAAGTTTTGTCTGGTACGGTTGGTTTAACAGTCAAAGGTGTTTTCAAACGTTTATGGTCATGGACTGGACATTCGGGGACTAGTTAACCTGCGAGTTATTAGTCCGGATACTTATACACATCTTATGATAGGTCGCCGCTATTTGGGGCTATCATAGCATAATTACTTAACTATTTTCAAGTAACGCAAACCGAGGTGAGTGTCACAGCCCCACTTTTACTGTTTTACTTTCGGGGGAGAAACATGCTACATATCTACTTACTAAAGGTCATGTTATACTATGGTTACTTTACAAATACTATGCGGCGTTTATGGAAAGTCCCAGGGGGAAACCATGAATGTGCGGGGATGCACAACGGGGGAAATGTGGATAGATCTATTGGGCCTCACAAACCCCACTCGACGGCTGGGCCGGGCGGGTGCATATTGTCTCTTATTACTGGCTCGCCGAGGCATCGGTTATAGCCAAAACAGCTAGGCAAGCTTCAACAACTTATACACGTATAGTAATGGGTTCCCAACCGTAGTAGTAAACAAACATTTAACGTCTAGCTAACGTTCTTATAACCTAGTAGTAACGGATATGATCTTTTCAAACTTATAACAACGCTTTTATAAAAGAAAACCTGTGAACTCACCAGCATTATATGTTGACATTTTTGGCATGTTTTCTCAGGTCGCTAAGGTAGCAGTCAATGGGCTAGGCGCACGAAGTCATGCACAACATCTAATATTTTGAAGCATATTAAACAATGTTTTGTAAACAATGATATGTCTTTTGGTTGTAAACAAGAAATGCTTCCGCTGCTGGTTTACGGCTCAAAGCATGATATTTTGGTTTTAAAAATATATATGAATGCATGTTTGTTGTATGTTTATTGTGATCGTTGACTGAGATCCTGGTGTGTCACGCGCCTCGCGGTAAAACCCCGCACGTGGAATTTGAGGGTGTGACAGCCCCTTCATTAAGGGTCAAACCAAGATCATTTCCCAGGTCCGCCCCCACGCTATGGGTCATTGCGGTCGAACCTGGACCTATGTTTTCTAGTCTTTCCAGTTTGTCGTGTTTAACGCATTTTAACGCATCCTAACACATGAACATGCAATCTTAATCTATGTTTAACATATATAAGCATGGATGATCATCTACACATCGTTTAAACACGTATTTGCATATAATCCACCATATAAGAATCAATCTACACATAACACTTAATTTAGTTTATGTAATTCACCAACAACGGGACTCGTAACGTGTGTGTGTGATTATCCCAATGATCCTCCAAATCATTGAACCCTGGACAATACGGACTGTGTTCCGACTCAACTGACCCCGTCTAGTATGTTTAATAAATGTTTCTCGCTAAGGTAGACTTTTTGTGTTTATGAAATGTTGACCTAAACATGTCGGGTGTCACAGATGAAGAAAGTCGTTGTGATCTGTATCCAGCCAAAGACATGTGGTACACGAATGCTCGAGTTATAAGAAAGTGGAAGAGGGCTTATCCATTGCGGAGTTTGATGTTGAAACAAGAAAAAGAGTGTGGTTGTAGTTCTCAAACCGTTGGGACACAGAAGAAGCCTGTTGATGAAGTCATTGTACCAGGAATTCAAGAGGTTTCAATATTTTATTCGTATCTTTTATATGTCTTCAGTTTACTATATTTTTGTATTGTTTAAAAGTGTGTGTTTAATATACATTGTGTGTGCAGCCGATGTCTTTTGTTGTTGTTGCCACCATAAAAAGTGTTGAAGAAAGCTATGGTTGGTTTTATGCTACCTGCCGCAATTGTAACAAGACAGTTTTAAGTAAATCTGAGTTTTTGCAAAATGCTGAAGAAGTGTGTGAAACAGTTCTCAAATTGCCTGCTACTGCTTTGGGTTGTGGAAAATGCGATTGGGAATGTACTTCCATTACCACAAAGTATGTAAATCAGTAGATGTATACACTGTTTTTTTTTTCAGAATTTTCATTTCATTTCATTCATGTTTTTTATGTATACATTGTTTTTTATGTTTTATTTGTTTTAGGTTGAAGTTGCAGATAAGGGTAGAAGATGAATCAGGAGATGTATCATTTGTGATGTTTGATAAAGATGTGATGATGATCATTGGAGCTGCTGCATGGTATATTAGGGAAAGGGTGTTGAAGCAAAGCAACACAAATAGTTTCCCGCTTGTGTTGTCTCCAGTTGTTGAAAACAAACTGACTTTCAATCTTGAGGTTTGTGATTACAGTCTTGTAAATGAGTACCATGTGTACACTGTCGTTAAAATTAATTGTCAGCGCATTATAAATCAAGAGTTGGTTGATGGATATGAGAATGTACAGGGTACATCTGCCGAGGTATTTATTCTAATTTTTTTAATAAGCATTTATTTTTAATAAACGTTTAAATCTGTTATGCTTCTTTATATTTGAGCACTTTTTAGGTCATTCAAGAAGTTTGTCGAAAAGTGTCTGTTAAGCCTTCAGAATCTTCGCAACTTGGGTTTCAAGTTACTTCTAAGGTATTTATACCTTTGTGCAAGTATGTCTAGGTTGTTTCTACATCTTGTATTCATATATAACATTTTATTAGCTGTTTCGTGGTTTGTTTGAAGGATCTTGTATGTGTTGATGCGTTTGTTGATACTGCCACAAATCCCAATGGAAAAAGAAGTCTTGAAGATTGTTGTAATGTAAATTTTAGTGATCAAACTTCTAGGGGCAAAAGATTGAAGAAGAAGGCAGCTAGATTTAAAAATGTTAGTCATTTGGATGGATTTAGCAATAAATGGGAAACGTCAGTGGTTCAGGTGAGAAAAAAAACTTTTTTGGATGAATCTAGCAAAAATGGGAAAACCTCAGGGACAATTTTAGCTATTCACTCTTATTATTATGTTAAGTCCTTTGATTATTGATATTATAAGATCAAACGGTAAATAGTTATATACCGCGTATAGGGTTTTGTCTGCGCCTTGCGGTGGTATGTTACCGTATTCATTTAATCGGCATCAGGTCAATTCGTTACAATGCATGTATTCTAATTTCTATATAGAAATTAAAGTGTTTTAAATTGACCGAAAACAATAAAATGAACGCTCGTACTGGTACCAATGTTGAGCGATATTGTCAGGATCAAATCGTCAGGGTACTAGTATCAATATTCATTTAACATAACAGACAGAGTTGCGTAACTAAAATGTTATAAAATCTGGAAACCAGAAAAAAGAATACAGGTGTCGGTATCGATGTTGTTTGATATGGTACGATAATGATAGGGTGTGAGTTTAACCCAAGCAAAAACAATAGAAATATAAATATTGGTACTGATTCTGATGTTGCTTGGTTGGTTTTGGTGTGGTTCATTACGGTAGTGGCACGGTATCCGTTATAAAATGAGAAACCATTAAATGAATATAGGTACTGGCATCGATGTTTTTTGGTACGATAACAGCACAATATCTGTATATATGTGTGTGTGTATATATATATATATATAGGGTTAGGATCAAATGAGAACTGTACCGAGTTGAGAGAACTTGAGAACTCTTGTGGACCGTTGATCTTGATGATCTAATGGTTGAGATCAAAGGATAGACTTTTTGTCTTGACTTGATTAATAAGTATTATTTTAATCTAATAAAGTACATTAGGGGGTATTAAGGTAAACACCATGTGAGAGAAATAATTAATATAATATCATATTAATTTTTTAATCAATATATCATATTTTTTTAAACTATATTTTATTTATTAATTTTTTTGCTTTTTTAAAACAAATAATCAGATTGATAAATCTGATGAGGATGATTTACACTGGTGTAATTATTTACACCAGTGTAAATCTACCATACACAAAACTACTACATTCGTATTACACCAATGTAAAACCAAACAAACATCTACAAAAACCGTATTACAATCGTATTACACCACTGTAAATTCCCCACAAAACATCAACAAAAATGTATTACATCAGTATAAAACAAAACAAAAAAAAAACAAATTTTCAACATAATAATCCTATATTTTACACTAGTGTTTTGACATCATCATCTTCACAGCATCATCTCCTGACAAAAACCAAAATTTCAACATAAAAAATTCTATCTTTTTCACAAATAATAATAATAATAAAACAGAAGTAATAATAATAATAATAACAATAATAATAATAATAATAATAATAAATTACTTGTGCAGTCACCGTCATCAAAACCATCGCCGGACCACCACCACCACCTCCCCACCGTCACCATCATCATCAGCACCACCCCCCTCTGTCGAACCATCAACCACCACCAAACCCCTCATTTAGTTCCACCCAACCACCATTCGAACCCCCTCATCAGATCCACCCAAAACCCCCACAACAAACCACCATTCGAACCACCCTCAACCCCTCTGTCGAACCACCCCCAAAATCATCTGCAAAACACCCCTTCAACCACCTCTGAAAACCCACCTTCGTCAACACTATAGCCCCCCCCCCCCCCCCCTCCTCTGCAAAACACCCTCAACCCACCTCAAAACCCCCACCTACGTCAACACCATCGGAACACCCACCCCTCAACACCATCAACCACCATCGAACCCCCACCCCCCGTCCACAACCATCGACCTTCGTTAAAAAACACAGCCCCGTCCACAAACCATCGAGCACCACCATCAAAAACCCAGATCTATTTATTTGTTTTTATTAGAGAGAGAGAGATAGTGAGAAAGAGAACCGGTGTGTGTGTGTGTGTGTGTGAGAGAGAGAGAGAGAGAGAGAGAGAGAGAGAGAGAGGTAAGGTTTTTATTATTATTATTATTATTATTATTATTATTATTATTATTATTATTATTATTATTATTATTATTATTATTACTAACATACCCTTAAATAATTATGTGCAAAGACTTTATTGCCCCTTATTAAAAAAATACAAAATATTACAAAACTAGTGATGTGGCATTTGGTGATTGGTCCATTGGAGTTCTCAAGTTCTCTCAACTCAATAGAGTTCTCATTTGATCCAGATCCTATATATATATATATATATAGGTCAAGTATAAAATGAAAACCCTCTTGAATTGCGAAAACCTTTGAAAACCCATGTAAAAAACATTATCTTTTTTTGAAAAAAAATAACCAATGTAAAATACATGTTTTTAAGCGTTTACTACACATGTGCATTATAATTGACATCACCTATCCAAAGTTGTACTCATTTTTACCATTTTTAATATTAATAAATAAGGCATGGGCTTAGACTCCTCCCGAGGTTTTGTGCCGGTGATCAACAAGTGATCAAGGACTTTCCTCGTACATCGAGTGTTGTTCTCTTATTGCATTACATTTACATTCATCTATTTTTACTTATTACATTATTCTGTCAGACGGTTACATCCTCGGGATATAACTGTCCATCCTCACTTTTCCCTTTGTCATCCTGAGCATAGTTGTCAGATTGTCTTTTCTTTGATATCTTGAACTACCATCTTGAAGATATAACTAAGCTTTTAACATATTACACAGTTTTAGCACTCTACCTCACATTTACTAATTTGGAATACAAGATTATTTTTATCAAGTAATTTTTTGACAAAAACAGGATGCAAATGGATTTATAAAATTTAATATAAATCAATTGGTGAGGTTGATAAGTATAATGCCAGAGTTGTTACTAAAGGCTTTAGTCCAAAAGAGGGTATTAACTATGAAGAAACTTTTTTCTCCATTAGTTAAGTTGGTTACTGTTAGGTGTGTGATTAGCTTAGTTGTTAAAAATGATTGGGAAATATTCCAATTGGATGTTAAAAAAAATCCTTATGGATTGAAACAAGCACCTAGGATGTGGAACCAAAAGTTGGCTAGTACTTTAAATGAAAATGGGTTTATTCAAAGTTAATGTGATTATTCCATGTTTGTTAAACAAAAAGATTCTGTGTTTGTTGTGATTCTTGTTTAGGTTGTTGACATAATAATCACGGGTAATTCCTTAAAAGAAATTGAAATGGTTGAAACTTGTTTTAAGTCAAAATTTCTAATAAAGGATCATGGTGAGTTGAAGTATTTTTTTTGGCATTGAAGTGATTAAAAATGATAATGGTTTGTGTTTGACCCAAAGAAAATACTGCACAGAGTTATTGGCATACTATGGGATGTTGGGTTGCAAACCTGTTTCTAATCCTATTGAACAAAATCATGCTTCAACTAGTATTGTGTCTAATAGTAATAAACTCTCAGATAATGTTGTAGGATATCAATAGCTTGTTGGCAAGTTAATTTACTTGTCTCATACACGTCCTGATATATCCTATTCTATGCATTACCTTAGTCAGTTTATGTATAAACCCATTGAGGGTCATCAAGCAATTGCTTTTAGATTGCTTAGATATTTGAAGTTAGCTCCTAGGAATGGTATTCAATTTTCAAAGGAAAACTCTTTTGATCTTGAAGCCTATTCCGAATCAGATTGGGCTAAGTGTGTTACAACTAGGAAGTCTGTAACTGGTTTTTGTATTTTTCCTGGGTGGAAATTTAGTTTCCTAGAAAAGTAAGAAGCAATCTACTATTTCTCGGTCTTCTGCTAAGACAAAATATCGTTCTATGTGTCCTACAACATGTGAAGTGATGTGGATTAGAAATCTGTTGTCTGAACTTCATGTGTTTGTAAATTTACTAGTTATGTTAAGGTGTGATAGTTCAGCTGCCATTTCTACTGTAGCAAATCATGTATTTCATGATAACACGAAACACTTTGAATTAGATTTGTTCTTTCTATGAGAACAAATTACAAAGGGTGTCATTAAAACTTACAAAGTTGGTTCTGACATCCAACTGGCGGATTTGTTAACCAAAGAGTTGTTGACCCATCAACATTTCAGGTTATGTAAGTTGATTAAGACACTGGACATGTTTAAGTTATAACTTAGTTTTTATATACATTTGTCTTTATCATTTTGCATAAGTTTATTTGACAAGTTGGGCTTGGTTGCTAAATTGGACTTGGTTGCTGCTAGGCTCGTGATATGATAAGTTGATGTTGGGCTTTGAGTGTGGCCTTTCCTTGTTGGCCAACAAGTTGTTGAAGTCGTTCAACGGAAGGTTCGAGTATTTATAGCTCTCTCACCTTCTCAGTCTTCACATTATTGAGTCGGATATTTTTTGCAACAAACTTTCTCTCGTTTTCTCTCATCTTCTAGTCTCTTCTAATCTAGGGTTTCCATCTAAGTTGTGAGGTCATTGTGTTTGTACCGAAACGTCTTAATTTCTATTTGGATTGATCTTTCTAAGGGTGTGGATTGTTGTTTACCTTGGGTTTGTGTCTAGTGAGTCTAGTAATATGGTACCGTTTGGTATGCTGGAATGAAAGGGGGAATGGAATGGACCATTAAAAGGTAATGAAAAATAGTGTGTTTGGTTGGTTAAAGGAATGGAATCACCCATTCCACAAGGCATTCCATTCCTTTAAAACCATTCCATCCACCCCCAAGTTTTTTTTTTTTTCATTCCATCCCCTATTCACCCTTTACTAACAAAAGCACAACCCACCACCACCACCCACCACCCACAAGCATCGTCACCACCCACCACCGCTATCGCCACCACCGTCACCACCGCTGCCACCACCACCCAACACCGTCGTCACCACCCACCACTACCACCACCGCCACCAACCACTACCTTTACCCACCCACCAACGCCACCACCCACCACCGTTACCCACCTACCACCACCGCCATACAAAACCACCCACCGCCGCCTCCACCACCTACCACCGTCACTCACCACAATTTCCTTTACCCACCACTACCGCCGCCACCCACCACCACCCATCACCGCCGTCTCCTCCACCTACCACCGCCACTACTCACCATTGCCACCCACACACCATCACCGCCATCCACCTCCACCCATTGCCACCGTTGCCGCCACCCACCACCTATCATTGTCGTCGCCATCCACCACCACGCTACCGCCACACACCACCACCTACCACCAACCACCACCCACCACTACCGCCATCCACCTCCACCTTCCACTGTCGCCTCCACCGCCGCCACCAACCACCGCCACCGACCACCGCCGCTACCCGCCACATACCACCACCCACCATCACCGCCACTGACCACCACCCACCACCGCCACTAACCACCGATTTTATTCATTCGTCTTTTCTTGTCTATCCAACACAAAGTAATGTTTTGTTTCATTCTCACATGACAACCAAACACGACATGAAATGGTAATGATCCATTCCATTACCCTGTCCATTCAATTACCTCGTTCATTCCATTCCTCCATCCATTCCATTACCCCATACCAAACAGACCCTATGTATTAAGAGTTATTTCATTGTATTTTAAGAGTCTTTATATGCTTTGGGTTTAAACATTTGATTTGAGTTCAATAAATCGTATTTTGAGTATTTGATATCATGTTTTTGACAATAATAACACAATATACAAGTGACTTCAACAAAAACATGTTAAACATAATAAAAGGGTGTGAGAAAGGGGGTAAAATATGGGGAGAAAATTTACCGTTAAAAAAATATATATATATAATTTGATGACACTCATCATACATTATCACTTTGTCAACTCAGTGGCTTTATTTGCTATATTGGTTTAATGAAATAGAATGTATTCTTATTATTTCGCTCAATCGCTTGTAGCAACAAATAAATGGCAAATAAAAATGAATGCAAAAAAGAAAAACTATGCTGATTCAAATACAAGACTCCAAAACTATTAACTATATAAAATTACTGTAAGCTTCTACTTCTAGATGAATATGTTCGTTAACGAAGGGGCAGTTTAGCGCTTGGTAAACATCCCCTGCGTTAACGACGAGAAGTCATATTCGCCTCCTAGCTTAGTCGGGAGGCTTATAGGTCCATTCGACGGCCTACTTGCCCCTATAGGTTTCACGCTCGAGGCAACCTGACTTGCGCCATACATGCTGCAAAAAAACAAGAAACACAACCAGAAATTTACATCGCGCATGAAAAGTTGTGCTTGGCTAAGAATTAAAAGTAGGGATGTTCCTTGTCTGATTCAGTCAGTTTTCATGAAATTTGTGGGCCCAAACGCTGACCAAGGTTTTGGAAAATGACAAACCAAATCAGCGAGTTGGGTGCGTCGGCTAGGCTGGTTGATTTGACAATTTGGTTTAAGCTGTTTTACCTGATTTTTTTTTTTTAAATTTTATTTTTTCAATATCTTTAGTTTGTATTAGAAATCTTAAAGAGTGACGAAAGATGGTTCTTGAATATAATTTATACACGTAACTGATTATTTAAAAAACGGAAAGAAAAAAAGGCTAAACGGCCTGTTTGAAGTTTGAATCATCGACAGGACTGTTAAACCGGAAGCAAACCAAATAAAGAAGGGCTAAAGGGCCAACATGCTTTGGTTTGGTGGTTCTGTCAGTTTAATCGGTCTATGAACACCCTATATGAAAGTACTGGTGTATAACACATAATGCAGATAAAAGTTACCTGGATGGTGCGTATAATCCAGGATTCCCAATAGGTCGGTGGAACCCGAACCCGTTCAATCCATTTTGATGATTACCCTTGAGCTTAGGTTGCGATTGAGTATGAACTACTAGTTGTCGCTGAACAGATGATGGTGGCACCATAGTTGGCTGTTCAAAAGTTAAAATGTTGCCGTTAGATCAATCACAATAACTCGGTTTGAGCATATTTGTTGGTGAGTATACCTTTTCGGAAAGATTCTTGATGTCTTGTTTAGATGGTTGTTGGGCAAGATTTGGAGTGACCCAATCTAATCCATCAAAAAGATCCTCAAATTCAGATTTTGTTTGTACTTTGTTACTTAAGTTTTTGTCTTCTGACACTGGTGGTAACATGGGACCAGATGCTGCAAATATTTAGATCAAATAAATCTTTGATCAATGAAACAGCTGAAAACAGTATCTTTGTTTTTGGGTGTATTGGACTAAAAGTACCCTTTAGGATACGTCTGATAATAGGGCTGTTCACACTCCGGTTCATCTGGTTTTGTCAAATAATATGGGCCGAACCCACTAACTGTGTTTTGAGAAATCGACAAACTAAAGCAGTCAGTTTGGGTGGGTTGGCCAAACAGACTGGTTTTAGCGATTTGGCAGTCCGAACTGATATTTTTACATTTTCCTTTTTTAAAATCGTTTGTGTGTATTAGAAATAATTGAATAATAATGATGGTTCACGGATATAGTATGCATATACATAATTGCATTTTATGAAAAAATAATAAAAAAAATACATGAAGGTTCCATTTCAGATGTTTGTTCCATGTTTCAAAGTTCAAACTGTCAGCCGGTAATTAAAATGCGTAAACTGAGCCGTGAACCGAACTGCATAAGTCTCAAACCGGGCAGAATTGCTTTGTTTGATACTTTGATCAGGTTATGAACACCCCTACCACATGTTACAATCTGTAACAAAAGCAAAAGGGTCTTACTTTGGTTTCTTGCTTGTGGAAGATCAAATAAATCAGTAGCGCGGTAATCATCAGCCTTCCTATCCGATACAATGTCCACAACTTGTTGTTCCACTGTTTTTAATTCGGGTTCCATTTGTTTTGGCTGAACAATGACCTGTACGCATCACGGGTCAACTGATGTTACTAAATTCTTTAAGAAAATGTCGAATAAAATAGCTAGCTAAAGTAGATCAAAAACTTAAAAGTGTCAACACTAACACCTGCTGCTCAACAACTCTAGGAGGAAGAGAAGGTGTGATTTTGTTCGCATTGTTAAGTTGAGGGCTTTGTTTTTGCTCGGGCAAATGAACGATGACCTTAGTCGAGGTACTGACCGTGGGCCCATGTTTATTAACTGGGACATGCTGTTCTCGTGTTATACTCAAATGAGATTCGACTTTTCGCTCTTGAGAAACCCATTTCTTGTCTACATACCTGATCAAAATCATTTACTAATTTAGTTGGCATATGAATAGAGTGAAAAAGAGAAACCACATTGTAAACAAGGGGTGTTGATACTCCATAAACCATTGAAACCAACTGAACCAAACAAACTGAAGCAAGTGGGCCAGTTTGGGGCGGTTTGAGATACGTACAGTCCGGTTCACGGTTTAATTTTGACAATTTGGCTTGGAACTTGGTATCGATTGTGCATACAAACTGACCGTTTAACCTCCTTTATTTACTTACCTTTTTTTATTTTAAAAAAAATATGCATTTATGTATATGTATTATATTCATGAACCATCATTGTCTTTTTTAAAATATAATGCTAACTAACTAATTTCAACAAAAAAAATATATCGGTTTAAACCGCTAAAACCAGATCATCAAACTGCTCAAACCAGCCGGTCAGGCCAACCCACCCAACCAGGCTGGTTTAGTTTGGTTAGTCATTTCTCGAAGCCATATTTAGTGGTTAGACACAGAATTTTCGCCAAAACCGGCCCAACTGGTTTGTAAACACCCCTAAAAGAAACTATAATTTGAAAGAGAAACATACTTCGCACGAATGAAATTTTCAATCCCAACTCTATCATATTTAGGAGGCAACAAAGCTTCCCAATACTGATTCGATTTTTTATTTCCCATGGCTGCAATAAGCACACATCCGTTTGTTAGCAAGATATAACTTCATTTCTTCATTTTATTTTTTTTTTCTTTTTAATATTTAAGTAATTACTAGCATTATTGAACTAAAGTCTAATACCATGGCCAAAAAAGCTACTGTGGTTGCAGAAAACCTAAGAGAAGAAAAACTAAAATAATTAAAACGTCCAACAATTGTAACCATTGCGCTTAATAGCATGGTCGTTGTAGAAATCCAGTCAAAATTTGACATTCCTTGTATAACTTTTTACGGGCCTTTTGCAGCTACAATGACTATTTTGAATGCTATAGTCAAATAGAAGGACGTTCACTACAGAACCAACTTTAAGAAAAGAGCTGCAGGAAGCCAGGAACCGCATAACAGGTGATTGTATAGCGCATAACAATTTATGTTTATCCCACTACATTGACCATCACTGCGTGCAAGGGCTTATTGTGATTCTAGCAGCTCTTTACTTTAAATTGTTTGTGTATTGAACACGGCCCAAGTCAAATAAAATGGTTAAAAGTTCGAATTATGATTATATTTGTACTTGGTAAAGAAGGAAGTTACAAACAGTTTTAATAATTTTAGATGCACAAGGCTTAACAACTCACCTTGTATGCATGCAATCTGATCTGGTAGCCATGTATCGAGTGTAGCCGATCTCACCTAAAACAGCACAAAAACAAATCAACAACAATTCACTGAGCATTTTTAGGTAAAGTTAATTGTAACTGAACAATACCTTTGATATGTGTACTCCAAGACTTCTATGAACACCAGAACAATGCATACATATAAAAATCCCAAGATTCACACTAGCCCATCTTGGACCCCTGAAATCATAGTGAACATATTTGAATAATTTGTACATTTTAAAATTTTCCTTAAATATAAATTAAGTGAACACTTTTACTGTCCAAAGAATGTCATGCTACCTACTTGCTTTTGCAGTCAGCACATTCCCGATTCTCTGGTAGTTTAAGTAACCCCTCGAGTATCTGTAACACGGGTCAGTGAGAATATTGCCTTAATTTGTCATTGTTAAAAGGTAATTATACCTAGAGGCACGTTCATCACAGAACCGATTTTAAGTATATAATTGTATAAGCACTTGTAAGTAGTGCTAAAGAGAAATGGTTATGACGTTACATAACTGTCTTGTGTATCATAGTAAAAGCTACAGATACAAACAATAGTCCCATAACCTCTAAAGTTTCAATATAAAAAAAAACATGTGATATTATGTTGAGATTTCATGACACTAAAGGGCAACAATTTGAGGCAGAAACAGCCAGTTTCAACTGTCAAACAACTAAACATGTTGATTTTCCTTAAAAGTTAAAACCATACTATCTAAAAGTATGTATGATATGTCTTACAACTCATAAAAGTGGGCCCTGGTTCCAATGTATCATCTTGGCATCTACCAAAGGTACACAACACTCTTTGACAGCTATTTAACTCATACAAGTGAATACAAACACAAAGTAAGGTCTCACAATTGTTTGATATTATTCTCTATTTGTTTAATATATAACAAAATCATGATGTGCCTTGTGTGAATTTTTTATACTGCCGGTTTGAATAACGATAAACTTTTATTGATAATTCCTATAGAGCTTTGTCAAGATTTTTGGTTTGCATAAAACGCAGGTGAACTACTCGAAATCGGCTCTCTAAAAGGTCAAATCGAGCCAAGCTTAAACGAGCTCGAACATCCTAAATTGAAGCTTATTTAATAAATGAGCTTGAGATCAAGCTCAAATATAATTTATTTTTTTTACTTTACAGCTTGTACACCATGCATGAGTAGTTGTACTTTTAAAAAAACTTAAAATTTTGACTTTTTAATAAATGAACTTTGGCCAACTTGTTTATTATCTAACCACCCTATGAACAGTTTAATATTCCAATTATTGAAACTACTCATATATGCTTCAAACTTGTACAGCCTGCATTACTAATTTAGTTGTACTACCATTAGACTAAACTGACTACCTTGATAGGTTGCCAAATAATTTCTACCAAATATTCCAACAAGTTCAACACTTGTACATCATGCAGCAAAAGCTGTAACCACAAGAAAAGCAAGTTCTAGCATTTTTTTAACCTTTCAAACAACTTTAAATGTACCTGAGTGTAACTTAATGAACACTAAAGGACATTGACGGCATTTAAAATCATTTATAACAATATATTATGATAATCAACATGAATCAGAAATACCATAACTCAATTGCAAATTTGAAACTTGAATAGTGAATCCTTGAATTTCAAATGAAAACCGGAAGTGTAAACGAGTTGAACCGCTCGTACGTTACTCAAGATCGACTCGCTAAAATTAAAAAACGAGACGTAGCTTGAGCTTTTATATTGAGGTTGGTTTAATAAATGAGCCCAAACCTGAGCTTCATACATCAACCTTTGAGTCAGCCCACGAGCCTAAACGAGCTTTTAATTATATATATTTTTATGCATTAAATTTATATATTTGTATTATTATTATTATATAAAATTATTAAATAATTAATAAACAAGTTGGGCTCGATCATAGAAAACTAACTATTCGTAAGCTCAGCTCAAGCTTTAGAAATTGAAGTTTAAACGAGTCAAGTTAGAGCCCAAGTTCTCTTAAAGTTTAACCCGCTCAAGCTTGAGCGTGGGCCCAGCTCGTTTACACCGACTCAAACGGTCAAACTACATTTTTGGGGGATTTGATAATTAGTCGGCAACATCTGGGGCCAGCTCATGTGAATAATCATAGAAAACTGTAAACTGCTTCCATTTGAACCGGAAGGTATTCAAATTAACAAAAAAAAAAAAAAAATCAAAATAATAAACCAGATTATAAAACACAAAATCACACATAGTTTCCCCAATCAACCTTATGAATCATCTAACATAACAAAATCAACAAATAAATAAAAACGTAGTCTCGTATGAATAAAAAAACCCAGTTGATTAATTTAAAGAACCGAATAATTATCATAAACAATCAAAATGATATAAACGAAGACATATATAACCAAAGTTACCTTTCGGTGTTTTTCATCGAGGCCTTTAGTGACACGTGATTTCTCGTTCATGATGAATAAGAAGATGAACGGCTGTATGTATCTGTTTATATATATGTGTGTGAAATTGTTGAAGATGGAGAAGAAGAAGTTGCAGAGGATACGTTAGAAGTGTTTCTGTTTGATTGGATTTTGACTTTTATACATAAAAGAATGAAAGATTCTGTTTTAGAGGCTTTTAGATATGCCGGCAGGCCTCCGTCTTTACAAATGTAGCTAGCTACAACTTTGGTTTTTTGGTACCAGATTTGGGCACGGGTACCATAATACCAGCATGGTAATACTGTCGTCACCCGTGTTGGTAGGGGTCTTGTAAATCGTTTTCTGGTTCTATCTAACGGGTTGGTAGTGTGGGAAATAAAATGCGACGGTCGAAATTTTATTATAATTAATTCCTGTTTAACTGATTACATGTGGGTTTTTGCACTTTTGGACTTTTAAACGGTCATATTTTATGTGACCGTTTTATCAAATGTTTATATAAACACATTTCAATCTCACAGTTTAGTATATAAAAACATAGAAATTATATCCATAATTTTGAAAAAATGAGTGAAGTTAAACATAGTAGATGATCAAGTTATCATTCCCCCGCTAGAAGTGCACCCGATTTTACACTCAAGTGATAGTAGCCTTGAGTATCTCACGGACCTTGCAAAGCAGGCTGCAGAGCAAGACACAACTACATCTTAAAAAAAGATATGTGCCACATGATCGCGAGGGAGGCCATGCTCGGTTAATAACCGATTATTTTGCTGAAGTACCAAAATACACTAACGCACAGTTTAACCTAAGGTATTGCATGTCGAGATGTCTATTTCTGACAATTGTAGCAGTTGTTGAAGCAAACTTCGAATGGTTCAGAGAGAGCATGGACGGTCGGTTTAGAAAGAGTTTTACACCCATGCAAAAAGTATCTTCAGTAGTGAAACAACTCGCAACAGGTAATCCTCCAGACGAATACAATGAGTATTTATGTATGTCTGAGAGGACGTCTCGCGAATGTTTACAATTTTTTTGCAATGTCGTCATTAAGTTATACGGGGCTGAGTATTTACGACGACCAACAAGTCACGACATTGCATGTTTGTACGAAGCACACGAAGAAAGACATCACCTTCCCAGCATGATCGGTAGCATTGATTGCACGCATTTAGTATGGCGAGCATGTCCTAGGGAATTATGAGCATAAAGCTCTAATACCATGTTGAAAACTATAGATCTTATAATAATCCAAACAAACCAAAGACAATAAACCCACAACCAACAAGATCAACATAAACACAAAAGAAATAACGACAAAAAATATTATTAACGTAAACAAAAAATACCCAACCAAAACCCTAGATCTAAGCAAATCACTGAGATCAATCAAACGATAGAAAATTTGTCTATAATCTGCTGATTATTAAGATCAGCAGATAAAGACTACGAAATAATACCGAACAGACTTACAAGACTAGAAGATGAATACAGGGAGAAAACCCTAAACGAATACAGAGAAAGCAAAAAAAATCTGATCAAAAAGGGAAGAGAGAGAAGCTGAGTGGCTTTTATAGCTAGACTCGAAGCTTCTCAGAAGATGCCAATCCAATGGTCCAGATCACTTTCATCACCATGCACCTCCCACATAGCCATTTGGCCTCATCTTGAAGGGCGCCCCCAACATCCATAAAAAGGTCCAAGTCCTGAGATATGGCATCTTGCAATGACTCCTTCCGTTTTTCCGTCTTGAAATGCAGACTTTGCATGTGCTTGAGAAGGCGGAAAACCCCCAAAGACCCCGGCTTACCATCTTTACACTCATGGAAATGCTTGAAGGGGCATGCTCTAAGCCCACTGCTTGAGCCAGGGCCCGAATCTCGTAGCTTACCAATCCGATCACTTAAAATATTATCAAAATTCATACATTATTTGTCAATATGATACGATAATGTTTAGAAGTATTAAAAGCAATGTTTAAGATAGCAAAAACTCTAAACTTTATCGCACGTATAAAAAAACATTAAGCGTTCGAGTTTACTTTCGAGTTTTTTGGGTCCGCTAATTCGGGTTTTTGCCCGGGAAAAAAGTAACCCGATAACCGAACCATTTAAATTCAGGCTGGTTAGGTTCGGATTATTCGAGTTCGGGATTTTCAGGTATTCTCTAATTCGGGTTCAACTGGCTTTTAATCCGGGTCGGGTTTCGAGTTCGGATTAAAAATGAACAGCTCTACTTGTATCTATGCATCTGTAGCAGTTTATCCACTCGTCTGTCACAGCGGATACATCAATCCATACAGGTAAAAAAATACCCTCAACCATTACATTTTTGTGTCAATTCCTTTTATATTATTGTCATACTGTCATCAATCTTTGTAAGATTCATCGTCCTCACTAATAGAACATGTTTCTTTCTTCATTTTCTTATCTGACTGTAACATAATTCAATTGATAATATTATTATTATTGCCATAACTTTTTTTAGTTTTATTTTGCTTTCAATTTAATGAATAAAATTTTGAGTCTATCCATCCTTTTTTTTCAACTTGGGAATAAAGATCATGTTAATTGAATGGCATTTTTTTTCTTTATGGTTTTGATGATGTGTTGATAGAGGTGCTATGTCTTAAACCCTAAATCCTAAACCCTAATTCCGTATGGAATGTATCGATTTACATTTAGTTGTTAATGAGGAAAGATTTTGTATCTATTACTTTTGCAACTTGAGTAGAAATGTAATGATTACTCAGTGACATGAATTGCATGTTTTATGGTTTTTTTGATATTGTGTTCATATACTGCTGTTCTTATTCTAAATCATAAACCCTAAACCCTAAACCTGAAATCCAAATAGAACATATCGGTTTACACGTAAAAATCGCTAATTATTACAAGAAACTTTTGATGGAACAGGAAAGTGAAGCAACATTAGATGTTAAAGCCATGATAAAACTCTTTGATGCTCACTGTCACCTACAAGACCCTAGGATCGTTAACAAGGCCCCGAAGCTCATCAAGACGGCTCTAGACCACGGCATACATCATTTTGCAGTCAACGGGGTATGTGAAAATGACTGGCACTTGGTGAAGGAAATGAGTGACAAGTATCCTTGTATAATTCCATCATTCGGGCTCCACCCGTGGTACATTGTGGACCGAACCCCCAACTGGCTGACTTCTTTACGGGAACTGTTTGATGCAAACCCGTCGGCTGCAGTTGGAGAGATTGGTTTGGACAAAGGGTCACATGGAAAGACTATTGATTTCAAAGATCAAGTTGAAACCTTCCGGTTGCAGCTTCAACTTGCTAAAGAACTGAAAAGGCCCGCTTCTGTGCACTGCGTGCGCGCTTTTGGTGATCTTCTTGATATAATGAAATCTGTCGGGCCGTTTCCTGAAGGTGTAATCTTGCACTCGTATTTAGGCTCTGCAGAGATGGTTCCTGAGTTTGCTAAACTTGGGGCGTACTTTTCGTTCTCGGGGTTTCTTATGGCAATGAAAGAAACCAAGGCGAAGAAGATGCTGAAAGCTGTACCTTCTGATAGGATTTTACTGGAGACTGATGCACCAGATGCAGTACCAAAACCGAACGGTTCAGAGTCCATTTTTTTGGTGGAAGGACATGAAAATAACGGTGACCCGAAAGAGATGCTTAACCATCCGGCTAATATCCAGTTTGTGCTTTCTTATGTTGCATCTTTGCTTGATCTCTCTAAAGAAGAAGTTGCGGATGTTAGCTACAGAAATGCAGTGAGCTTGTTTTCATATGAAGGGTCTAAACTGCAACAAGGTTAGTTCATCATTATATGGTGTTTTATATAGTTTGCACTTTGCATACAATTTTGCTTATGTTTTAGATCTCAATATGGCTGCATCATTGTCTGAACTTTCAAATGTTAATTTCAAGAAAGCGTGAGATTTACAAATTGATTATTTTAGTTTTTGAATATCACATTTTATCTGTTTATGATTTTATACTAGAACGTTTTAGCTTTACTTAATACAAATATCGAAAGGGTGTTACGGGTGTGCATCAGCTGAGACCAAAACCGGATAAAAAAGATAATGGAACAAAAACCAAACATGTTTATTGTTTAAACAATGTAGCATCACGATTTCCTGGCTTGTTATATTGGGGACACTATAATTCATATAATAATATGAACATCCCATTAATATTTTGCTGGTATAATTTCCGTTTAGTTATTTTGAAAATTGGTTCAAAATGTTGTGAAATGTCGAAATTGAGGTTAAAAGTGTAAAGATCTGTTTTGGATTATTCAAGGGGCTGAAAGTGCCATTGCGGCAGAATTGATTTTGAATGATACCTGCACCAAGAAGTTACTAGATGTATTCATACTGAATATTGACTGAATTGGACCAAAAATGGAATTTTATTAATCTGTTGAATTATTATTTGAAATGAGTTAAAATCATCATTGGATTCGTTTTGAATGAAACTCCAAACTATAATTGTGAAATTTGGTTGACAAAAATTGACCAAATTAGTCAAATGGGCTTAAACCGATTTTGAATGATCATCTATACTTCTAAAGCTAGTTTTAAATCTTTAAATCCATATGGAAGGTGATTGTATTTATTTTTGATAACTTTGAACCAAACATACCAGTAGTGCTTAAATTGAGCAAAGTTTAAATCCAGCTTTTGATATATTTACAGGACCTAGTGGATACCAACACTCCAACAGTTGAATATTGCTAATGTGAGTACTGAGTACATAGAGTTTTCTGAGTTGGTATGCACTCAAATTGGCTATTCTAAGAGTACATGTGTTTATAACTTTATTCTTTATATGTGTTATTCAGTTTGCATATAAATACATATTTTACTGGCTTGTTGGATTAAATAATAATTCTATGTGCTTGGTATATAATATTGTGTAGCATAGTACTAGTTTTAGACCTTATGTGTTAAGAGATATATGTTAAGTTGTGATAAGCTTACAAGCTAAGGTTAATGTGAAAGTTTATGATTCTCGAGCGACAGGAACTTACTTTAGTGTGTCGTGGTGTATGCTTGCAGGTAGCGAATCGCCAAAATGAGACAAGGAGTAATGAACTCGGGAATGTATAGAGTGGGCTTTATATTTCATAGTTTTATTTTTATTACAACTTGTACAGCACCTTCGTTGTAATTATCAATGTAAACCGTTTCAAACGAGTTTCTACTATGGCATGTTACTAATCACCATCATCATCATACTCAGTTAATCCCGCTAATAACAAAGCTAAGGTAGGGCTTGAGGAGGGTAAGATGTAGTCAAACTTACCCTTACCTTGTGGGAATAGAGAGGCTGCTTCCGGTAAGACCCCAACTCACGGTATGATACTAATATAGTGGTAAATTATTGGTATTTTTTTATGAGATGATAAGTAAACATGTGAATGATAACCCGCTTAGGGTACACGTGACTGTTGTGGTACTATATTTTTTACTTATCATACTCATAATTTTAAACATGTGAACAATAACCCGCTTAGGGTACATGGTATGAAATCGGGTTGGTGGAATCAAGAAGCCCGGGATCGCGCTAGAACACCACCGAACAAAAGCTCCAAAATCGGGTTGGGATGAAACAAAGAATAATCCAAATTGTGGCCGTCCCGTTTTCTTCCAGTGAACCACTATATGTCCTTACAACTTAGCAACTCGTCAACATGTATAACCATTTAAAAAATACGTCAAACGGGTTATGTTTGGGTCAACTCGAATGTATGTGTTGACAGGATATGCCTGAAATCCTTGTCACTAAGGGTGGACGGTATGGCCTAGCGCCCCAGTCGAGCTCAGCCTATTAACGCCCCAGGAACGCCAAAGACACTGGTGCAAATCCAATGACAGGCGTGAGAGGGACTCCAATTGTAGACCCCATTTTGCACCGATTAGCCTAACAAAAATACGGCTCATCATGTTCGGGTTGCACATTTCAACTTACCAACGACAACCCACCAACCCGACACAATTAACAACCAAGAAAAAAAGCAAACGGCAACAACTAGCAACAACAGAATGGCGGGAAAGCAACAGAAATGACCACAGCAGTGTCGTATCTATTGAATCTTAGCAAATAACAATATACAAATCAACTTTAGGACCGAATAATCCTTTCAAGTAATCTTAACAGACAACAGCTACAATACAAAGCCCATTCTATTTTCTGTCTTATTACATTTTACTCTTCAATTGTATCTCAACATATGTTACAAACTAATCACATCAAAACAACCATCCAATTTTTCTATATAATATGACAAATCAATCCATATTTATTATAGCTTTCTGCAATTTTAGATATTTGAACTGAGGTTATGGGGAAATGTGGGATTTTATGGTTGATATTGTTCATAATTGTAGTTTATGGTGAATTAATGTATTCTGTGACAGTAACTTATGATAGTAAAGCTTTGGTTATAGATGGAAAAAGGAGAATTTTGCAGTCTGGCTCTATTCATTATCCTAGAGCCACTCCTGAAGTGAGTTCAATTTTTTTTTTTTTTTTATGTTTTTTTGTCATGTTAGTGGTGATTTGTTTTGTGTAATGTATGAGAATGTGTTTGATGTTTATTAGCCTTGTCATGTGTTTAAATGAAATGATCATAATTTAAAACGTATCGGTGTGTGATATTAACTGTAATGATGTAATCTAGAAGGCGTTTATGTGTAATATCAAACTCGATATCTAGAGTCCATATGTATACACAAATTACCATTTTGGTTTGTCTGTGTTTGATTATAGATGTGGCCGGGTATCATTGAGAAAGCCAAAGAAGGAGGATTGGACGTAATCGAGACGTATGTTTTCTGGAATTATCATGAGCCTGTTAAGGGACAGGTATATTATTGAATGTGCAACTGTATATGTGTTATAAATAAGATTATGATTTCATGATATATGTTGAGCACTCATTTACTTTGTTTATGTGACAGTACAACTTTGAAGGTCGGTTCGACTTGGTTAGGTTTGTGAAGACGGTTCAGGATGCTGGCCTGTTTGTTCATCTTCGTATCGGTCCATATGCATGTGCCGAATGGAATTATGGGTCAGTTTATTAAAATCTCTACTTTTAAGTTACACTTTGGCCCATACGCACTGCCAAATCTTATTAGTCCGTTTTTTACATCTTTGCTGAATGCGAAACTTATCCTCCATTTTTATTTCATTTCTATGTTTTGTTGAGCAGAGGATTCCCTCTTTGGTTACACTTCATCCCTGGAATTCAGTTCCGGACCATAAATGGCCCTTTTCAGGTACTCTATTAACACATGATCACGAGTTTTGCGAGACTTATTGGTTATTATAACATGAAATGTTGTTGCAGGCAGAAATGGAACTTTTTCTTGCTAAAATTGTCAACTTAATGAAAGATGAGAATCTTTTTGCATCACAAGGAGGCCCAATTATTCTGGCTCAGGTGATTCCTTTGCTCCTTGGTTTTAGATGAACACTCTTATCTCTCGTGTGCTTCCGGTTCTATATCAGAGTGTGGTATGTTTAATAAAACAGGTTGAGAATGAATATGGAAATGTGGAGTGGGCATATGGAGTTGGTGGAGAGCTGTATGTAAAATGGGCTGCAGAAACTGCTTTGAATCTTAATACATCTGTTCCTTGGGTGATGTGCGCACAGAGTGATGCACCTGATCCGATCGTAAGTTAAACTGTCTCGCGACTTGTAGTATTATAGATGGACGTTTCTTAGAGATATATTTTAAGGGTATTAGTGAGTCGAGCCTGAGCACCTAGTTTAGCTAAAGAGAGCTCGAACTTGGCTCATTTAACTGAACATAGCTCATGCTCGGTTGGTTGGTTTAACTGAAGAGAGCTCGAGATCACTTGTTTTGTGCTTTATGTCCAAAGCTTGAGCTCAGTTTATGAATACTTTTCTAAACTCAAGCTCGACGATCTTGAGTAGCCTACAAGCGACCATATAGTTTATATCCCTTAAAGGTCAATGTTTAGAAAGTATATCTAGGTTTCTAGCATAGTTGTCAAAGCGCCTAGGCGCACTCAAGGCGCATAAGCCGAGCCTGGAGCCTAGGCGCAAGGCGCATAAAAAACGAGGGCTCTTTATAATTAGGCGCGCGCCTAGGCGCGCTTTTGACAACTATGGTTTCTAGGATAACTGACACGCCATAATGCAGATAAACACATGTAACGGGTTCTATTGTGACAATTTCACCCCGAACTCTCCTTCAAAGCCGAAGATTTGGACTGAGGACTACACTGGATGGTACAGTTAATCTTTTGCTTCGGCATGCTACATTGCTACTCTCCATGAAAGATGAAAGCGCACACAAACAATATCCTATTTCTCTTTGATATTTCAGGTTTCTTTCATTTGGTTACCCTGTTCCTTACCGACCCGTTGAGGACCTCGCTTTTGCTGTTGCACGGTTTTTTGAGAAAGGAGGCACTTTTCACAACTATTATATGGTACACTTAGCAATTCTTTCGCTTCATGTCAACGGTTATTAGCTAACATAGACATGTACTCCAAAAACCACTGCAGTACTTTGGTGGAACAAATTTCGGGCGAACAGCTGGAGGCCCTTTGGTTGCTACAAGCTATGATTATGATGCTCCGATAAATGAGTACGGTAATTTTCTGATTTTAGAACTACTACTACTACTAGTAGCTGTATTGAAGTATCAGCAGAATGATGCAGATTACTTTTGCAGGATTTATAAGGCAGCCTAAGTGGGGTCACTTGCGGGACCTACACATGGCGATAAAACTATGCGAGGAGTACTTGTTGCATGGAGATCATGCTCATCAGTCTCTTGGTATAAATTTAGAGGTATGCTACATAGCCTAGATACATTGTTTTATAAAAAATTATACCCTTTAAGTTAAAAAAAAATTATTTACTCATCATTTATTCACCAGGCAGATGTATACTATAAAACAGACGACGATTGTGCAGCTTTTCTTGCGAATTACGGTAGCAGTGTAGATGCAAATGTGACATTTAATGGAAAATTATATTTTCTCCCTGCATGGTCAGTGAGCATCCTTCCAGATTGTAAGAATGTTATTTTCAACACAGCGAAGGTAAATTTAAGAATGTTGTATCTGTCGTTCATTAAACTGTGTAAAATCTGAAATCTAAGTGTATTAAAATATGTTGAATATGGATAAAGGTTGTTGCCCAGAAAAGTATCGGTGATGCCACATTTTCTCCAAGTGCGAGTGTGAGTGAATTATCGTTGTCTACTTCACCTTGGAGTTGGTATATGGAAAAAGTCGGCGTTTGGAGTAACAACTCATTCACGGCAACTAATTTGCTAGAGCAGATAAATACCACAAAAGACACAAGTGATTTTCTATGGTACAGTACAAGGTAATTTGTAGTTGAATCATAAAATTTATATAATAGGTATGTAATGTGACTACTTAGTATTCCTTCACCTCCGCAGCATAGAAGCGGATGAAAAGAATGATGCATTTTTGTTCATTCAGAGTTTGGGGCATGCTGCGCTCGTTTTCCTGAACAAAAAAGTTTTAGGTAATATTACTGTATGGTAGTTACTGTATTTCTTATGCGTATGTGAAATAAAGTTAACCACTCTGCGGTATGCAAACACTTTCTTGTCTTCAATTAACTGTAGCGTTTGGATATGGCTATCATGACGACGCAAGCTTCAACATAAGTGAAAAAATTAGTCTTGAACAAGGAAACAATACACTGGATATAATTAGTATGTTGATCGGTGTACAGGTGATTTTCTTTTTAATTTACATAGGTTTCAGACTTCAAGTATTACAGTATTAATATACACTTATTAGTCGGTATAAACAATGAGCGAGCCAATTAGGAATGTTGAGTCATCTAGTATCATATCCTTCAGGCCTTGGGTTATCATTTTGACCCGTTTAATCATCAGGCAGTGTACGGGGTGACCGTTTAACATGTTTAATTAAACGGGTCATGTTTGGGTTGACTTGTTTAACCTGTTTAACTAAACATGTCGACCCATCAACCTGTTTAAAACTAGAAAAAAAAAAAAAGTTTTTTTTATGGTCAGCTCGTTTAGCCCGTTTATTACAACCAACGCATACAATATCTTTTACATCTTGATTACAACCCTGCTAACCCGTTATTGGTCTAGTGGATTATGGAACGATTAAAAGGCAACATTGTTTTTAAATATATATGTCATCTTATCTTCATTTAATTATTTATTTTATATTTTCTACAGAACTATGGTCCATGGTTTGATGTCATGGGGGCAGGTCTGTATTCAGTCATCCTTACTGATCTGAAGAACACCAAAAAAGACTATTCATCCAACAAGTGGACCTACCAGGTTTAATTTTAACATTGATCATTTGTTTCCGCATGCTGTTATGATATTATCTTAACCATTAATCTATACATACGACATTCGTTTGCCTTCAGGTTGGAACTGAAGGAGAAAGCCTAGGACTTGATAAAACTGAACTTGCTAATAGCTCCCTATGGGCTCGTGGCGCTTCGTTACCTATTAATCAGAGTCTGATTTGGTATAAGGTATGTAATACATTTTGGAAACTGTCTATACGTGTGTATGATCAACGCTCTAATTTCTGTTTTTATTCTCAGTCTACATTCATGGCACCAGAAGGAAAAGGTCCCATATCACTGAACCTTGCTGGTATGGGGAAAGGTCAAGCTTGGGTCAACGGTCAAAGTATAGGACGATATTGGTCAACTTACCTTTCACCATCGACCGGGTGCACCGAACATTGTGACTACAGAGGAACATATGATGCACAAAAGTGTCAGAAGAAGTGTGATCAACCTGCTCAAGTATTGTAAGTAGCATGCTAGCATACAACATATTGTATGTATTATGAAGTGCGCATAATAATTTAAAGAATGCATGTCCAGGTATCATGTGCCACGAACGTGGGTGCATGCTGGTGAGAACTTGCTCGTTCTTCATGAAGAGATTGGCGGTGACCCGTCAACAATTTCTGTGCTGACACGAACCGGGCAGGAGGTATGTGGACATGTATTTGAGGATGATTCCATACCCCTTGACCTCTGGAAACCTGACTCTGATTCCACTTCTCAAACGCCTGAAGTTCGGTTAACTTGTGAGCAAGGATGGAAAATTACATCCATCCGGTTTGCTAGTTTCGGGAATCCCAAAGGAGATTGTGGTACATTTACACAAGGCAGTTGTCATATAGATGTCCTGTCTGTAGTCCAACAGGTATTAGAGTTGTCATTTCCCTTTTCTTTCTGTTTTTGCATCTTTGTTTGATTTAACCATACATGTATTAGCATAAGTCCATGTTTGATGAACAATGCAGGTTTGTATAGGGAAGAAAACGTGTTCTGTTCCTGTTGCGACGGCTAAGTTTGGCAACCCGTGTCCTGGTGTGACTAAAAGCTTGGCAATTGAAGCTTTATGCAGTTCTTGAAACAACAATACTTTGGTTTCTTCTTCTGATATTTGGATTTAGAAAAGATGTATCCAACAGGTTTTTGATGTTGTAACAAATGGTATGTGCCAAATGAACGATTTAGTTGATGCAAAATCTTTCACATTAGTTAAAGATGCAAGGTGTTTGTTATGAGGCTTTTTGAATGAGGTTAAGAATGTTACACACTGTTTAACAAATGGTATAATTATATAATAATCTATTTAAACAAGAACTTTGATAGACACACATGTGAGGTTTTCGGCTACCTTTTTTCAACTGCGTTTATTACCTCAAACACGGACCATTATTGAAGTGCACGTCGTCATAATTACATCGAGTTTTGATACAAGCTTCATGCAAGTAAGAGTATCTTGCCAATATGTGAACTGGTTTCCATAAGCTTGTGAGCCTCTCCAGCTTCGGATAAAGGGAAGTATTTGTAAACAACAGGCTTCACCTTTCCTTGTGCAATTGCAGGCCAGACAGTCTTCTCAACATCCCTCACTATTTCCGCTTTGTTTTCTATACTTCGGGTTCTCAAACCCGCAGCTGCATTAACCAAATTCATCAATAAATAACCAAATCCACATTGTAAATGCTAATGATGAACTGACAGCCAATTGTAACTTGAAAATCTCCCATATTTAGTAATGTCGTCATTTTTAAGAGATGGAGTCGTGAATCTTGAGTTCAAAGAGCATATAATTAATATAAACATTTTTATAAATGTGAAAACGTGTCACTAGAAAACTCACGGACCCCACCAATACCATGCTAAGCATCTAGACCAATTAAAACGCAACTTGCATCGGACACAGGGCCTTCAAGAGGGGTTAAAGAGCATCATCATCATCATCATCATCATCATCATCATCATACTCAGTTAATCCCACCTATAGCAAAGCTAAGGTAGGGTCTGAGGAGGGTAAGATGTAGACAGCCTTACCTCTACCCCTAAGAATAGAGAGACTGCTTCCAGTGAGACCCCCGGCTCGATGTAGTTTGGTATCAAAAGCCTTGGACATAAGGCACAGAACACTATTTTTTGCATATAATTAATATCTATTTTTTGCATCGGACTCACGGACCGCACCAATACCATGCTAACCATTGGGACCAATTATTACACAACTTGCATTAGAAATGTGGCCTTCAAAAGGCGGTTAAAAAACAGAAACCACTAGAAGCTGGATTCGAACATGAGACAGGTGAATCAGGCACCAAACACTGTGTCAACTTGAAGGCTATAATTAAGGTACAACACATCAATATGCCCTAAAATTATCCAAGATGCAATGTTCGATAAAAACTTTTTTCAGTCATCTTGGAAGGAAATATAAACAAAATTTGCAAAATAAACCCGTGTGCATACTGCATAGAGAGAGTATACCTTGCACAGTGAGCCGTTTTGCCAGCAACAATGATATATTTGCTTCAGTTTTCACTCCACCCATGAACCCAATGATGAAAAGCCGGCCATCGATACCTAAGCTCTCTAGGTTTTTCTGGAAGTACGGCCCACCAACATTATCCAGTATAACATCAACACCTGTTTGGCTCATCCGAGGTTAAACATTACAGAAGCAAAATGAGTAATTGAAACTTTGTAACCAATATAGTTTTTATTTTTTTGACGCAAATAGCAATCACCTTTCCCTCCTGTTTCCTCCTTTATACGTGCAACAAAATCTTCAGTTTTGTAGTTGATGCCAACATCAGCTCCAAGATCCTTACAAACCTTCAATTTTTCTTCGCTCCCTAAATAAGGAAATAACAATTGATTGTTGTACGGTTACAGATATCGACGGTTAACAGAACCAACAATGCACATATAGGAAAATGAGAGATCACCTGCAGTAACAAACACTTTAACGCCAAGGTATTTGGCCATTTGAATTGCAAATGTACCAATGCCACTAGAACCACCATGTATCTGCAAATCTTACAAGCTTGAGTAAATAGGTTTCCGAGGGTAAAATTTGAAAATTCCAACAGTTTCATTTTTTTACTGTGAATTAATAATGAACCGATACTATGAACTTAGGGCCATAAGATTATTCTACTTAGCCCGTGTTGAAGATAAGTATATATGCATGACACATTCTTGGTAGTCAAATTGAAAAGCTTAGAAAAGCCTTTTGTACCATTCGGCCCATTTAGGGATTTAATGCCTACAAGTCGAACTTAAATAGAGGAGAAAGTACACTATACCAGAAACGTTTCCCCTGAAGATAGCTTGCTTGTCATGAAGACAGTTGACCAAACGGTGCACGCCACCTCCGGGAAGCTAGCAGCATCTTTCAAAGAAACACCTGGCGGGATAGGAAGGACTTGACCAGCAGGTACCGCTACCTTTTCAGCATATCCTCCACCACTTATAAGCGCACATACCTACACAGTTAAATATTCCCGACTTACTCGACATATAGAACTAGAAACTTGACAGGACCAATGTATACGACATTTGCAGATTGTCTAATCGTATGAACAGGAACAGCTAGCCATCCATACAAGTTTATACTAAAATTCAGACATCTACACATACTTTCAGCTGCAATCACCAAATTTAGAATCTTAAACTCCGTCGTAAAGATCAATCATCCAATCCCTGTATGTTCAGCTACAGTCACCAAGTCTGCAGGCTGTAAACCTGATTGAATTCTCCTAAAATTTACAGTTCATCTTATCTGATTTCATAGGAATAATCTACTGTAATCTTATAATTCAAGCCGTAGCAATGAATTTAAACTTTAAACGCCATTTTTGTATTGGAAGCTAAATTTGTGCTTGATTGAACTGTATGCAAATTTACTATTTCATCTTATGTGAGTGCATAAGTATAATCTACAATAATATCCAAAAGACTAGTCTGTCGACAGCGATAAACCCCAAATTAGTTCCCCATACAACCGATGTGACACAAGTCCCATACCTTACAACGTCCTGGACCGTACCACCAGCAACTTAAATAATTCCATACTTATAATCTCAAAAGTCAAAACTCCCCTAAAAGTCAACTTAAACCCCGAAAACAATATGCCAAAACAACCCTTTTAAATAATAATAAAGCTAAATTAAATTTGTGATTAATAATTATAATAAGCTGACTGACCTGGTCACCAAGTTTCCAACGGGAAACGTTTTTACCGACTGATAGGATGGTTCCAGAACATTCTAGACCCGGATACTGACTCTCTCCCTTGGGTGGAGGGTACTTCCCTTGCCGTTGAAGCGTATCGGCTCTGTTTAAGGCAGTGGCTTCCACTTTTATCAATACGTCGTCGTCTTTGACCTCTGGGTCTTCTACCTCTTGCAGTTTTAGCACCTCTGGGCCTCCGGGACTTGTTATTACTACAGCTTTCATCGTCGCCGCCACAAGACTTCTTTTTTCTCACGCCACCGATTCTCGTTGGGGAAATATGATGTGAGCAGGTTTTTTTTTTTTTTTTGAACGGCCAACGAATCAATCTTCGAGTACTCTTGGACACCATTTTGGCGAATCAGGTACTCGAGAGTACCCGGGCCACCAATTGCTACCAATTCTCGGGAAAACCCGACCACTCACCCGCCCAAAGGCACGACAGTAAAATAATCGGTAAAACCGGTCGGGATCAGGACTCGAACCCAGGCCAATGACCGGGTCATCCCTCATTTCCCATCCATCAATGTCCTCCAAATGTAGCTAGTGAGAATTGAACCCAAACCTCCCATAGGAAACTTTAGGCTCTCAACCAACTAGGCTACAAGTGTTGGACAAACAGTTTTTTTAGTCACAAAACAAAATACTTACGTGTCATGTTCTAATTTTTTTTTCTAGAAATAATTTTGAGTAGCAATGTTCAAAAAAAGATTTTTTTGCCATAGTTTCATACAATGCAAAGGAAATAAAGATAACAACATGATAATAGATAAAGTTAGACACATACCTAATAGATTTCGCCACTTCGGTTCTTGAAAGCTTAAAATTGAGCTATTGCGTCATCTTCTTTTACTTTATCAAAAGTGTCTCATTTAACCGCGCAAATCAATGCATTGTTCAAATAGTCCTCACCCATTCTATTTCGTAAATCCGTCTTGATAAGCTTCATCTTAGAAAAACATCTCTCAACGGTTGCGGTTGCAACCGGCAAAACTAATGCTAACTTCAACACCCGATAAAACAAAGGAAAAGTGTTGTGTTATGTTTTCCGGTTTCCACCATTACACGAGCAAGATCACACATTCCATTTAGTTTTGTAAATTTATCATCTTCCTTTAATGTGTGATAAAATACCGAAAGATCACCCGAAAGACATCCTCTTTCCTCTTCACTAAAATCATTCAGATACATCTCACAAAATGCTAGGATCTTAGGTATGTCAAACTTAGAAAACAAATCACAAGGATTAAAACCCGACATATTTTCTATCAAAGTAGTTGATACCTCATTGAATCGACTTCCAAGTTCTTGAATTTGCAAATCCAAAACCGTATTAAAAACTTCAACTTCAAAATGATGTCAGTTACTAACGACATTCTTTCGGTTTCTCTGATTACCATAACTTCAACTTCAAAATGATGTCGGTTAGCAGGGGCGGATGGCGACGGCGGCGGAGGAGGGCGGACACAGCATGGGAGGGGCTAGGTTAGGGTTTCTGGTTTGTGCTATGCTGCTCTTGCTTGCTGTTGTATCAACAGAAGCTTCTTCTTTTTTTTTTTTGTTGTGAAGGAATAGGGGGTGGGGTGGGCTTGGGTTAAATAGATGAATGGTGGGCTTTTACTTGTTTTAGTTATTGTAGGATAAGTATAAATTATAAAGTTAATTAGATTAGTTAATTTTTTTGGGTTATCATTAGTCGACTGTTTTGGGTGGTGCATAAACTGGGAGAGTTTGTTGACAGCGAAAGAGATATCAGGGCGGGTGAAGGCAAGGTATTGAAGTGTGCCAACAAGTTTGCGATAAGGAGTTGGGTCAACGGGTGGAGAGGCATCTGAAGGGATAAGCGGTTCAGAGACGCTTAGAGGGGTGAGGACCTCTTTGGCACCATCCATTTTGAAAGTGGTTAAGATGTCCTGAATGTGCCTGTGTTGGGAGAGGAATAGAGCATGAGGAGTTGGAATGACTTCGATTCCTAGGAAGTGATGTAGAGGGCCTAAGTCTTTGATCGAAAATTTTTTGCTTAGGGCTTGAACAAAGATGTCCATGAATGGATTATTGTTTCCAGTGAGGACAATGTCGTCAACGTAGACGAGTAGGTAGCAAGTGTTACCATTTGTGTTGAAGACAAAAAGAGATGCATCAGAGAGACATTTTTTAAAACCGAAGCTAATGAGGAAGGCGGTTAATTCATTGTACCAAGCCCGCGGGGCTTGTTTAAGGCCGTAGAGAGATTTCTTGAGTTTGCGAATGTGATTAGGAAACGCCGAATTTGCAAATCCGGGTGGTTGAATCATGTACACATCCTCATGTAAGGTGCCATGAAGAAATGCAGTATTGACGTCTAGTTGGCGTAACGACCACCCTCGAGAGAGTGCGATGGAAAGAACAGTACGAATGGTGACAGGTTTCGTTACCGGACTAAAGGTATCAAAATAGTCCTTATCGTACTGTTGATGAAACCCTTTTGCGACTAGGCGCGCTTTAAATTTATCAATAGTTCCATTGGGTTTTCGTTTGGTTCGGAATACCCATTTGCATCCGATTGGATTTTGGGTAGTATGAGGGACAAGCTCCCACGTATGGTTTTGAAGAAGAGCGTTGTATTCAAGATCCATTGCTTGTCGCCATTGTGGATCTTTCATCGCTTGGATGTGAGTAGAGGGCTCAATGGATGTAGGAAGTGGGTGAAGTGTGGTGGAGTTGATGAAGTTGGAATTGTAATATTTTGGGTTAGGATTGCGAGACCGTTGTGGGCGAGTAGAGGTGGTAGGAGAGGGGTTAGTTGAAGGAGTTTGAGATGAGGAGGTGGTAGAATCATTGGAAGGCTGTGTAGGTGAATTAGGCTGTGTAGGAGTGGAGGATTGTGGAGATGACGACTATGTATGGACAGTGGAGGACTGTGTAGAGGACAAGAGTTGTGTAGGGTTAGGGGAATGTTGAGTAGGTGTAGTAGAAGGTTGTGTATAGTCAGATGAGTGTTGTGTAGTATCAGGCAACTGTTGTGTAGGTACAGCAGAAGGTTGTGTAGGGTCAGGAGAGGGGTGTGTAGGAGGTATGGGTTGGGGTGTGGGATCGATGGGAGGTTGTGTAGGGTGTGAAGGCTTTGTAGGATTTGGTATGTTGTGAAGAAATGATTCATAAGTGACAGTGGGAGATGCGGAGTTATTGGTGTGGGATGGGAAGATGTATGGTATGAATTCAACATGGCGAGAATGATATAGTTTGTTGGTGGCTGGATCAAAGCATTTGTATGCTGATCTGGAAGAGGAGTATCCAAGAAAGATACATGATGCGGAGCGAGATTGTAACTTGGAGGTGTTGTATGGGCGGATCCAAGGATAGCAAAGACATCCAAACGGTTTTAGTTTGGAGTAGGTGGGAGCAACAATGAATACCATGTCATAAGGTGATTTGTTGTTCAGGATGGTGGTGGGTAGACGGTTGATGAGATAAGTTGTGGCTTGAAAGGCATGTGACCAAAATTGTTGTAACACCCCAACCGATGGCGGAAACATCGAGGTGTCACGTATTGATGATTGTTCAGTAGCTCATGGTAAATAATAAATTTCAATAATTGATTTAATTAACTTACATACAATTGTTCTAAAGAATTTTGTACATCAAAATGAATAATACTATGTACACATCTTCAAGCATTAATTCAAATCTTCAAGCAAGTAGAACCTGAAACATGTTAAGTTGAAAATATTTTGGGTCAACAAAAGTTGGTGAGAATACATAGGTTTTTGAATATAATTGATAACAATAGTTTGTACAACATTCATAGTTGTATAATGATAGAGTATGAGTCCGACATGTAACAATGCGTCTTTGTACAATCAAACCTTGTGTCGACTGAGGACTAACTCGCAAGTTAGTTAAATGTTGTTACTGTTATTGTTAGGACAAAGAGGATTGGTGAAACCACTTTTGTAAACCTTAGTCTAATTCACTTCTGTCATTTTGGCTAAGTATAGAAGTACTGAAGAGAAGACAAGAAACTGCTGAAGAGAAGATATGAGAAGTGCTGAAGAAGAAACTTCATCAGAAGTTCTGAAGTCCAAACCAGACAAGTTCACTTCAGAAGTACTGAAGACAAAACTACTCATCAGTAGTTTGTCTTTCATCAGCACTTAGCATCAGATATTTTCCACCGCCTTTTGCATCAGTAGTTTTATTGTTTATTATTACTTTTAGCTATTTTGTTAGTTTCAATGTTGCAACTTGTGCAACTTGTTTCTGTTGTTTCTGTACTTGCTTTTTGGGCAAGATACATGTATGTAAACGTCTATAAATAGGAGGCTTCAACCTTCTATTTTAGACATTGATTTTAATAGAAAAATCCTTCAAACACTCTCAACTGTTCTATTCCATTTCAGTATTTATTGTGAATCTATCTAAGTATCTAATTCTCATTTACTGCTTGGATTCATAATACATACTTGTCATTTATTAGTTTCAATCATCAAGGGGGAGTAATAACTCTTCCTTAGTATAAAAAGTGTTGCTTTAACTTATACATTCCGCTGTGCTTATAATCTGATTTACAAGGACTTGCTAAACACTTAAGTGTCAAGATAGCAAGTTCTTACTTAGCAAAAGAGCAAACTGATCCAACAGTTATCGATCATCCCTGAATTTATGCGGGGGGATGGGTTTGTCAGACCTATAGCGCTATAATCTAAACAGGCGGCTTGATCATTGTTAATGATTGTACTGTGTCTTTTTGTTATAGTCAAATGATAGAATGATGATGTAATTGAATCACAAGTAAATATGAGTAAATGATAGTATAAAATGTTTAAACATGTTTCACCCCAAAAATAGTGAAAATAGAGAAAAGGGGCTATGTAAACTCACCTTAGCAAAATGTTATGTCTCGTGAAAAATAGAGTAATGTGTTGCCCAACAATGCCAAGTGTTACCCTATAATTAAGGTAGTAAATATGTCTAAGTCCTTCTAGTCTACAAATATATTCTTGGGCTTCGAATTGGGGATAAGTGCTCGTTTGATTAATAAATAAAATGTTTAATAAATAAGAGAAATTTGATAAATAAATAAACAAAAGTCTTTTTGTAAATTTTAAATTAAAGATGGTTACAATAATAAGTTTTAAGTATGAAAATAATTTTTATAAAATTATTTTCTTAAAAATAGAATATTAAATCTATTTATTTCAAATTGTTAAAATGTAACCTTAATATTTAAAAATACAAAAATTAAAGAATTTTAAAATTAAAAATTGTATTTCTGTTCCAAATAAAAAGAAATAATTTATATAAAGTTTTGGTGCAAAAATATTGAAAAATGAATTTATTATGATTTATTTATGATTAAAACTATTAAATAAATGATTTTTCAGAAATAAAAATCATTTCAGAAAAGTTTATTGTTATAAAAACTCAGGGTAATTTTTGTGGAAATTTATAAAATTGTCTTGATATTTTTATAGAATTTTATAAATAAAATAGAATAAAGTTGAATTATTTATTATATATATTAAATAAATAAATTTTTGAAAACTAAAAATTGTATGTTAAACTTTTTCACTAGATTAACATAAAATAATTTTTGTAGAATTTATAAAATAGTTTTAGTATTTTAAAATGAATTTTAAAATACAAGTAATTATATATAAGCTTTGAATGTTAAAAAAATACACTTTGTTGATGCCGGGGGTCGAACCCGCGTGGGCCAGCTCTAATGCACCAGACACAACCACTTGATCTAGATCAGTGGTTGTGTTTGGTTTCTGTTTGTTTAAAACAAATAACCTAGTTCAGTAACATGTTCTTCCCCAATTATCACGATCGTGCCCTAGATTTACAATCAATCAAATTACACAACAATAACCCAATTAATCATAGGGTTATTGTTGTGTGTATGCCGAAGATCAAAACCCATCAAAAATAAAAGACTTACAGAAACGAATCGTGTTCAAATCGTTGGTCAAACAAAAAGGTCAACTCGAACAAGAATGCTTCAAAAGACGAATTAACACAGAAATTGGAGATGTAGAGAGGGTTATCGGCATCTAGGGACTTTGGAAGAGGGTTCAATTTATAGTAAAATACCTTGCATCGCAGATTAGGAAGGTTTGACCACCCTCATAATATAAACGCATAATTAAGCTTAAAATGGAATGCTTTGATTGTGTTTTTCGTGTATAATGCGCGTGATTACCTGTCACGAGTTAATTAGTCAATAGTTTCTGTATATAGGTTTAAATCAAAAGTCAATCAAGGCAAAAAAAATGGGGTTCGGCTGTTTACACAGCAGCGAACCAGAGCAGATGAGGAAACAGTTCTTTTTAGAAGGTCTTTTATACATTTCGGGTTGGGATTAAAACAATAATGAGCTGTGGCTCAGCTGGTGTTGATGTGTATGTTGTGTTTGGCTTGGCTCCGGTTCGAACCATGGCCGAAGCAACACTTTTTTTTTTAAACAGATAAGGGGGGAAGGGGACTAGTGGGCTGGACTAGGGTGAAGGGCAAGAGGGGTGGGCCGCTGTGCTGGGCTTCAGACAAGGAGTGGGTTTTGTTGGGTTGGGCCGAGAAATGGGTAGAGTGTTTGTAACATCAAAAAAAATCTGAAATGTTTAATTATATGCATATTATTATTATTATTATTATTATTATTATTATTATTATTATTATTATTATAATAATAATAATAATAATAAGTATAAAATGGCTAAAATGTATATATATTGTTTTGAGATCGTATATAAATTGTACCAAAAAAAATATATGATAGGTAAAATGGTGATTTAACTAATTTAATAATTGGGGAAAATACGCGAATGTTACAGTCTCCCCTACTTTTGAAAACTTCGTCCCGAAGTTTATTGAAAACACAAGATTAAAGATGATTGGGTAGAAATTAGGACAAGTGTGGTCTTGAAATCGCAAGGAGAATGAGAATCTAGCAAAACACTAAACTTAAGTTTTAGAGATGAACTACCAGGTACTTGAGTTTTTGATTGGTTATCTCCCGAAACCTTGATAGAATTTCACACTACCTTAACGTACTTGTAAATTCGTGATTACGTTCCGGACCGCAATCACCAATTTACCTTACATTAGGGTTTTGTATCCTTCTATGACTCTATCGATTGTTGAGCAGGTTCGATAGCCTCCACCAGTCGTGGAGCAGGTTGTAGGGCCTCTCCCGACTGTTTGAAAAAGCATAATGACCTCTACCAATCGTTAAGTAGGTTCGATAGCCTCCACTAGTCGTGGAGCAGGTTGTAGGGCCTCTCCCGACTGTTGAAAAGGCATGATGACCTCTATTAAGTGCAACATTTATTATACACATAGATTGCAAATTGATAACATGTTTATGCAAGCAAGTTTATAAGTATAACAAGTACAGTATATGAGTTGTAGTTGTATAGGTTTAGATAATTAGTTCACATTCAAACAAGCATGCATTCAAGTGTTATGATTATACCATGTAAATAACTCTCAGACAAAAAATTTCTATACTAGAATTTATTACTTGAATCAAATAGCGTCAATACATAGAATAAAAGCAAACAACGTTTGAATGGTGGGACATGTTGTTAAGTAGCTGGAGGGTCTTGATCTCTGTTTAATTTAGGGCATCGGTTACGGAAGTGATTTGGGTCTCCACATTCATAGCACTGACCATAGTTGTATCGATTAGGATTAGCAGCCTGAGCAGGGTTGGTGGGTTGGTTGGCATTAGGGTTTGGGGTCTCGCGACATGTTTAGACTAGATGGCCATACTTACCACAATTGGTGCACAAGCGACACGCTAAAGCAGTGGGATGATGTCGGTTGCATGTGTTACACAATGGATAGTTTCCTATATAGGGTTTCTTGTTAGAAGCTTGTGTAGTGAGGTTGACATCAGGATCCCTGGCCTTACGCTTCTGGTTCTCAGTAGTTACCGCGGCTACAATACTTGCTTTCTCGCTTTTCCGAACTTATGTCCCGTTCTTTACGTGATTGTCAGTTAAGGTAGCTGCTAGACGCTTGGCCTCTTCGAGGGTAGCAGGGTTCCTTCCCCATACTGTGTCCTGAATCTGCATGGGTAAACCACCGATATATTTCTCAATGGCCACAGGTAGCGGAGTGACCTTATGGGGCAACAATAGACTGAGCTCATGGAAGCGGGTATTATAAGCAAGGTTTTCCCCACTATCCTGAGCAAGGGTGTGGAACTCGTCCTCTAACTTCTTGACCTCGTTACGTGGGCAAAATTCATCTTTCATTATCTCCTTGACCTGATCCCAGGTCATAGTAAGTGCAACTTCAGCTCCTCGGGTGCGCTTTTCCTCATTCCACCAAGTGAGTGCTCGTTTGTGAAGAACACTCATAGCATAACGGACCTTAAAGTTATCGGGACACTCACTGTTAATGAAGGTATTCTCAATACCCTCGAACCATTGCAGAAGACCCGTAGCTCCTTCATCTCCACTGAACTTAGGGGGATTACAGGTATTAAAGTGTTTGAGAGTGCAGGCTGGGAGACCATTCCCGTTTCCATTCCCGTTCCCATTGTGGTTTCCATTGTCGTTTCCGTTTCCATTACCGTTTCCGTTGCCGTTCATCTGGATGACTTGAGCGAGTAAGTTAGGAACCAAAGTTGCGATCTGTTGTGCCATTTGTTGGGAAATGATCGCAGCCAGTTGGGCATCAACACCATTGTTGTTGTTGTTGTTGTTGTTGTTGTTGTTGTGGTTAGTGTTGTGGTTGTTGCTACTTTCCTCTCGGTTTCCACCACTGTTATTGCGAGTGCTGCGACGTGGAGGCATGATCTGTAGGAGACACAATGAAATGAATGAGGTTATATAAGGAATGTAATCATTTATTCATTAATTAAAACGAATAAACGAAAACGTTGACTTATCAAAGATTCTAGGTTCTAATAACATAATGAAGACATGCTTTAGCCTATAGGTGAACACTCATCCCGAGAATTCCCAGGTAGGCATCCGGGTCCCTCGTCTGATTGGGATATATGCGCAATGCCAGCCTAGACAGAAGACTCAGAATACAGGCGTTCACCCTTCCAGATTGCACGTGTTCGTTATTAAAATTTAGAACTTCGACGAGATCTCATGGTGGTTCAGGCTAAACCTGAGGATTTTGTCCTATTAGTCTAAGAGTAGATCCAATGATGGAGAGCAATCTTCATGTAGGGAGTAGGAGGAAGATAGAGAATAGCAAGTAAAAGAAGCAAATACTAGTTATAATCCTATGGTTATAGACTAGATTATTTTTCTAATAACCTAATTCCCTATAACCAAGGCTCTGATACCAATCTGTAACACCCCAACCGATGGCGGAAACATCGAGGTGTCACGTATTGATGATTGTTCAGTAGCTCATGGTAAATAATAAATTTCAATAATTGATTTAATTAACTTACATACAATTGTTCTAAAGAATTTTGTACATCAAAATGAATAATACTATGTACACATCTTCAAGCATTAATTCAAATCTTCAAGCAAGTAGAACCTGAAACATGTTAAGTTGAAAATATTTTGGGTCAACAAAAGTTGGTGAGAATACATAGGTTTTTGAATATAATTGATAACAATAGTTTGTACAACATTCATAGTTGTATAATGATAGAGTATGAGTCCGACATGTAACAATGCGTCTTTGTACAATCAAACCTTGTGTCGACTGAGGACTAACTCGCAAGTTAGTTAAATGTTGTTACTGTTATCGATCATCCCTGAATTTATGCGGGGGGATGGGTTTGTCAGACCTATAGCGCTATAATCTAAACAGGCGGCTTGATCATTGTTAATGATTGTACTGTGTCTTTTTGTTATAGTCAAATGATAGAATGATGATGTAATTGAATCACAAGTAAATATGAGTAAATGATAGTATAAAATGTTTAAACATGTTTCACCCCAAAAATAGTGAAAATAGAGAAAAGGGGCTATGTAAACTCACCTTAGCAAAATGTTATGTCTCGTGAAAAATAGAGTAATGTGTTGCCCAACAATGCCAAGTGTTACCCTATAATTTAGGTAGTAAATATGTCTAAGTCCTTCTAGTCTACAAATATATTCTAGGGCTTCGAATTGGGGATAAGTGCTCGTTTGATTAATAAATAAAATGTTTAATAAATAAGAGAAATTTGATAAATAAATAAACAAAAGTCTTTTTGTAAATTTTAAATTAAAGATGGTTACAATAATAAGTTTTAAGTATGAAAATAATTTTTATAAAATTATTTTCTTAAAAATAGAATATTAAATCTATTTATTTCAAATTGTTAAAATGTAACCTTAATATTTAAAAATACAAAAATTAAAGAATTTTAAAATTAAAAATTGTATTTCTGTTCCAAATAAAAAGAAATAATTTATATAAAGTTTTGGTGCAAAAATATTGAAAAATGAATTTATTATGATTTATTTATGATTAAAACTATTAAATAAATGATTTTTCAGAAATAAAAATCATTTCAGAAAAGTTTATTGTTATAAAAACTCAGGGTAATTTTTGTGGAAATTTATAAAATTGTCTTGATATTTTTATAGAATTTTATAAATAAAATAGAATAAAGTTGAATTATTTATTATATATATTAAATAAATAAATTTTTGAAAACTAAAAATTGTATGTTAAACTTTTTCACTAGATTAACATAAAATAATTTTTGTAGAATTTATAAAATAGTTTTAGTATTTTAAAATGAATTTTAAAATACAAGTAATTATATATAAGCTTTGAATGTTAAAAAAATACACTTTGTTGATGCCGGGGGTCGAACCCGCGTGGGCCAGCTCTAATGCACCAGACACAACCACTTGATCTAGATCAGTGGTTGTGTTTGGTTTCTGTTTGTTTAAAACAAATAACCTAGTTCAGTAACATGTTCTTCCCCAATTATCACGATCGTGCCCTAGATTTACAATCAATCAAATTACACAACAATAACCCAATTAATCATAGGGTTATTGTTGTGTGTATGCCGAAGATCAAAACCCATCAAAAATAAAAGACTTACAGAAACGAATCGTGTTCAAATCGTTGGTCAAACAAAAAGGTCAACTCGAACAAGAATGCTTCAAAAGACGAATTAACACAGAAATTGGAGATGTAGAGAGGGTTATCGGCATCTAGGGACTTTGGAAGAGGGTTCAATTTATACTAAAATACCTTGCATCGCAGATTAGGAAGGTTTGACCATCCTCATAATAAAAACGCGTAATTAAGCTTAAAATGGAATGCTTTGATTGTGTTTTTCGTGTATAATGCGCGTGATTACTTGTCATGAGTTAATTAGTCAATAGTTTCTGTATATAGGTTTAAATCAAAAGTCAATCAAGGCAAAAAAAAATGGGGTTCGACTGTTTACACAGCAGCGAACCAGAGCATATGAGGATACAGTTATTTTTAGAAGGTCTTTTATACATTTCGGGTTGGGATTAAAACAATAATGAGCTGTGGCTCAGCTGGTGTTGATGTGTATGTTGTGTTTGGCTTGGCTCCGGTTCGAATCATGGCTGAAGCAACACTTTTTTTTTTAAACAGATAAGGGGGGAAGGGGACTAGTGGGCTGGACTAGGGTGAAGGGCAAGAGGGGTGGGCCGCTGTGCTGGGCTTCAGACAAGGAGTGGGTTTTGTTGGGTTGGGCCGAGAAATGGGTAGAGTGTTTGTAACATCAAAAAAAATCTGAAATGTTTAATTATATTATTATTATTATTATTATTATTATAATAAGTATAAAATGACTAAAATGTATAAATATTGTTTTGAGATCGTATATAAATTGTACCAAAAAAATATATGATAGGTAAAATGGTGATTTAACTAATTTAATAATTGGGGAAAATACGTGAATGTTACAATTGTGATGGGAGTTGAGCATAGTGGAGGAGGGCAAGGCCCTTTTCAACGTGTCGATGACGACGTTCGGCCACCCCGTTTTGTTCGGGTGTATGAGGGGGTGTGGTGTAGTGAGAAATTCCATGAGTTGTGAGAAAATGGTTTAAGACTAATGTATTCACCACCATTGTCGGTAACTAGAGAGATAAGAGGTGTTTGAAAGAATTTTTTCACTAGTGATTTGAATTGTGGAAAATGGACGGAGACGTCGGATTTTCTTTTTATCGGATATAACCAAATGTATTTAGAAAAATAATCGACAAATATGACATAGTACTTGAAGCCGTCAATGGATGTTTGGACTGGACCCCATACATCTGAGTAAACGAGTTGCAATGGTTTCTTTGCAACAAATGAGTTTTTACCAAAAGAAATTTTATGGCTTTTATTTAACGAACAAGATTTGCAATGAAAAGACTCGGGTGACACTTTATTACCATTAAGTCCTAATTTAGAAATTAAGGACTTGAAGACTTGAAACGAAGGATGTCCAAGGATATGGTGCCACGCAAGTAGAGATCTTGTTGTTGTTGCATTGATTTGAGGAGAGAGTGTGGTTGGTCTGTAGTAAACGTCATTGACGTTCACGCCCCGCATGAGATGCACCCCCGTGCGTAGATCCTTAACCACAAAATGATATGGAAAAAATTCAACAGAAACTTGATTAGTACGACTAAGTTTTGCAACAGAAATAAGATTATTACGAAGAGATGGAACGATTAAGACATCGTTTAAGAAAAGCGGTCGTGAGTTGGTGTGTAGGGTTGTTTGACAAATGTGTGTGATAGGAAGGGTTTTACCGTCACCTAAAACAATCTCATCCAGGCCACCATATTCGGAAAGAACATGCATTTGGTTGTTGTTGTTGTTGTTGTTAGTGTGATTGGAAGCACCTGTATCCCACATCCATGGAGTGTTTGGAACCGTAGTGTGAGAAGATGTATTGTTCACAATCGGGTATGAGTAGGGATCATGAGTAGAGACTTGATGGTCGCGTAGGAAGTGACGAAGTTTGCGACAATCTTTCGTTACATGACCGGGTATGCTGTAAAAATAACAAAAAACGTTAGTTTGGCTGTTGTGGGTCAGGTTGTTTTGAGTTTGGGTTGCGGATTTGTTTGACCACAAGGAGGGTCGGTTTTGTAATGATGGGTTTGAGGCTGAGGAACAAGGGTTCCGATTGTAGTTTTGGTTTGATTGATGAACAAAAAATGGAGCCATTGAGGCTGCAAATCAGAAAAAAAAAAAGATGAAAGGGTTGTGTGGGTTGCGGACAGAAGGCTGTCGAAAGCTGTGATGGATCGGTTGGCTCAAGGGAGCTTTAGGCTCTTGATACCATATAGAGTAATAGGTAATAGAGTGAATTGAATCGAATGTACTTTTCTCATTATTCACAGAAGATTATATAGTGGCCACAACATTAATACAATGACTTGATTCTAGGAAGACTATTGACTAAGAATATTGACTATGACTAAATAATTACAAAGGCATAAAGATAGCTCTTTGACTATGACTGTTGACTGTTGACTGTTGACTATTGATTTGTGTTAATACGTATATTGACTATATATATTTATTTATTTTCCATGGCGCTACCATAGTCGTAGCATGTCATTGTGCCTCTTGTCATGTCATCATCGTTGTTGCCTTGGATCCGCTGTTGTCGTTTCCCGCCAAGGAACAAGTTACATATCAATTACCGGCCAGAGTTTTAAAAATCATTGTTTTACTTCTTTTTCAAGATTGTATATTATTCCTTCGCTCGAGTTTAAACGTTGTATTTCATACTACTCCCGCTGTGAATGAGAATCAGATAAAATATATTAGTTTTTATATGATCTAATTTGGTTTCCGTCGTAATTATTTTAGAGGATGTTTGGGATTGAGTTTCAAAACAACTTATTGACTTATTGGCTTTTTCAAGAAACCAACAAGTCAATAAGATGTTTGTGTAACCAAAAATCACTTTCTGTTTTGACTTTTGTCTTTTGGTTTTTAAGGGTGGAAAAACTGTTTTTGAGAAGTTAAAAATCCTGGCTTTTGACTTTTGGAAAAAAATTACAAATCTACCACCATACAACAAGTATTCACAATAAGTTAAGCGAAACACTTAAAAAAAATACAATCTATTGATTTTTTGACATTTCTCATCCCAAAAGCTAATCTAAACACTTTTTTTTAAACTCCTTTTCAAAAAGTCATAAGCCAATAAGCACTTTTGACCAAAAGCACTTTTGCATTTCCAAACTCAATCCCAAACACCCTCTTAAATTATATATGCGTATGTATGTATGTGTGTGTAATGTGTATATCATACTATTTTGCAACTTTTTTTCACTCACGAAGGGTACCATTCAACTTTTACTTTTCTTTGCACAGTGTACAACTATGTAAAACATGCTTTGAGTTTTTGTATTTTTTAACTTTCAAATAACCCCTTATACTATGTATAATATACTCATTTAAAACATTTAATTTCTAATTTGATTTTTATCTGATAATTTTCATTCAGTAACTAAAAAAACTCAATACGAGGTTGTCCTGATGTTCCTGAGTTCACTTAAGGGGGAAAGGAAAAGAAAAGAAAGGGAGAGATTTCCTTCCCTTTCTTTTCTTCTTTTTTCTTTTCCGTTCTTTTCCTTCCATTTCTTTCCAATTTAAAAAAAAAAATAGAATTTTGCCTCGTTTTCCCTTCTTTTCCTTACCTTTTCTTTAAAAAAAAATCTCTGAATAGTGAACACACACATTTCTTTACATCATTCCTTTAAAAAAAAAAAACTCTGGAACACAACCAAACGTTTATTTCCTTCCATTTCCTTTTCTCTCCTTAAGTGAACTCGGGAACACATTATTAGTATCAGAAATGATCTCACCTTCAAGTTGATAAATCGGGTTCTCTCATATGCACCCAATCTCTTTACATTAAGTTGTATGGAGAGTAGTTTTTTTTCTTGCAGAAAAGCTAGACAATTAATTGATTAATTTTCTTTTTGTTTCAGATTTCTGTAAGATTTTTAAGTAGGCCAATTTGTTTATTTAGGAGGTGATGAAGTTAACACTAGTAAGTTACTGATTCTCGTGAATGTTTATGTTGCATTCTCTCATTCACAATGTTATGCAACATGAAAATTTGAATTCCACCTTGGTAACTATAATTAATAGATAGGAAGTTTGAAAAAAAATATCCTACATATTAATTTTAAGGAGGTGATTAATAGAGTTTTTTTTTTAAGGTATTTTGGTCTTATATTCTGTTTATTACAACAAAACGCTTCTCTGTGCGGTTTGTTTGCGACTTGTATTGTTCGAGTGATTGAATTTGATAGAACAAATCTTTTGATGAGAATTTTAGATGAAGATATGGGAAAAACCCATAGAAGATAACCAGCTAAGTGGGGTTTGGTTCCTCTTTTTGTTTGTGATAAAGAAATATGAGATTTTAGATAATAGTTTGAAGCTTTTGTTGGGAATGGCAATTCAAAAACTGATTTTGATGGGTGGTTTAGGGGTTTGTGAATTGCTTGAGTGGGATTTTAGTAAGGCTTTGTCTAATGTTTGTTTTTTAGCAGTGACATGCTTATAATAGATGGGTCTTATGGGGACCCCGAGCTAGACACTCGGTAGAGGAACTTATGGTATTTTTTGGTGAGAATTTTTTTAATATATATTTAAAAGGCTATTATATGTTGGGTTATAGTTCATCATCATCATCATAATACTCATTTAATCCCACCTATAGCAAGGCTAAGGTAGGTGATATTGGAATTTTGTGATTTTGTATTGTTAGATTTGATGTTTGATTTAGAATAACCACAGCTAGCACATAACTCTTTTGTGTTTGCTGATTGGCGTGATATCGACGATGTTTCTTGAGATTACGAAGGATGGTTTTGTTTCTTGTGTTTGTTTGAGTTCAAATGCTGAATTTAATAATTTTGAATTGAAACATTTTGTATATGTTAGGATCATATGGCAATATTGAAACATTTTATATCATTAATTGTGAGGTTGCTTTTATACAAGTATGTATCCTCGAGTTATGTTTGACGAATCTATGGTTCACAGATATTCTTGATGACGATGGCGCCTTGCTAATCTAATAGACGCGATGTTCCACTAAACGAATTAACAATGGTTTTGATTTGTTGTGCTTGAGATTGTGGGTTATACCCGAGAGACATGATGGTTTGTATTGCCCTGCCTTGCTTCGTTGTTGTATTGTCCTTTAGGTTCTTTTATGTGTGATGATGATTTACCATTGGCGTGGCAACTATGATGCTTTAGAAAAAGCGACCAGATAAACTACAACCATGGGTTTGAGCCTCTTACGGGAGACATTGGTAGTATACTGATTATTGGTTCCACGGGCAATGATAAATGTTTTTTGAGCCCTCTTTTATGTATTAACGAACCTTAATTTATTGACCTGAATCTGATTGTGTCCACATGAGTTTGCAAGGTCTGCTAATATTGGAATTTGGATTGGTGTGCATATGTAAATCTCCTGGTTAGAAACTGTGGTTAGAAGGGGTTGGCAAGGAACTCTGTAATCCGTTGTTCTTTATTTATCTATTTGCACTTCTTTTCTTTTCTTTCCTTTTTTTTTAAATTTTATTGTATTCTAGATGTTGTGTTTGTTTTTCCCCTTCGCATTTGGATCATATTAACGCAAACATTGTTCAACTAGCTAGACTCATTGTAGATGACATGTAAAAATAAATAGCTTTTTTAAATTATTGTTAGTAAATAGATGGTATGAAAATACGTATGTTACTCTTAGTTTATTTATTTGCTCTCTTTCAAAATCTAATTACTTAGGAATGTAATTATATATATTTTTTTCGTATTTTATTTAAGTTTTGATTATTACCAAGTGAGAGAGCTTCATTTGCATGCCACTGTCGTCACACATTTAGCATACCGTAAATCCTGTCGTAACGTGCGGGTAGGAAAATCCCTAGTTACTTTTAAACACGTACTTAATCTTCATTTCTAACTATTTTTTTTTTTCTATGTTCATTCAAGTAACATTTGTATAAGTTATCTTGTCATTATTGTTGTGAGCTTTCATTTTCAAGAATTGTATGTTTAAATATATATTGTTTTCCAAGCAATAAAATTTGTTAAAGTTTCGTTATTGTGAATGTAATTTATTAGCTTGTAGTCCAATTTCATGGCATACATGTGCTTGCCCCCGCTAATTTCATGTAAAAGTCAAACCTAATTGGAGGGGTAATGCCACACTTTTGACCATCTCCTTCCGATCATTGCGCCAAGATTATGTTCAAACCTAAATATAGTTTCTGTATTTTATTTTATTTTAATTTATTTTATTATAAATAAAATAGTTGATGGTGGTTCCTAAATAACCACTTTAACCAACAATATTGTAGAGGGTGATTATTCCAAAAAAAATTCTTAAAATCATGACAAGCAACCAGTTAGCAATATTTGTGCTCTAAGGCGAGAAGTATTTTTGTTTGTTTAAATTACGTAGTTACGCTCATAAAAATCATGTAAGCTTATGTGATGGTGACGAACCCATAAATTATTTATGAGGTGTGATCGAACTTTTAAAGGACGTGATCATAATTTTTACCTATAAATTGCACTAATTTTTATAAAGGGGGCACCCGCCCCCTTGACTTACAAGTAGGTCCATGTTTTATTAAGTGTGGGGTACATGTAGAGAGACTCAAAGAATTTAGAAGCATTGCGTAAAGGGTCTTGATAGGTCAATAATTCTGAAACTATCATTGTTTTATCGTAGTCAGTTAATTGTTTTGATTAAGTCGTAGACACACTTACTACCAATGTTTTAGAAACTAGTTCAAACCGGTCGGTGCAACCGTTTGAACCCCCGATACATCTGGTTAAACTGTTCGATACGACTTCTTGAACTATTATTTAGACTAACCCGGTATGATGGAAAACCGATTATTAAAGCACTAGATATTTGCCCGCGTTGACACGCAGTTTACCAACGTACGATTATTTGGAGTAGTATAACATATAAGAAAAATAAAGTAGAAACATTTTATTAAAATTTAAAAGCAACGAATACACAGTTATTCAAATATCGCTAAAAATTTCCTTATAAACAACATTTTTTGTTTTAGTCATCACTTTCCCATCAGCATCCAGTATAAGTAACTTCACACCTGCCCTGCTTTTAACTCTTGATAATGCGACATAAAGCTGGCCGTGTGAGAATACAGGGTTTCTTAAATACAATCCAACCTTTGATAAAGACTGTCCTTGGCTTTTATTGATGGTCATTGCAAAACATACGCTTATTGGGAATTGACGCCTTTGGAACTTTACTGGAATCTTGATATCAGATGGTATCAAATTTATTCTTGGAATAAGAGTTTTGGTACCAATGTTTCCACCTGATATGATCTCGGCTTCAATAACACGCTTTGCAAGTCTGGTGATTCGTAATCTCGTTCCATTGCACAAACCATTTTGTTGATCTATGTTTCGCAACAACATGACGGGTACACCAACTTTAAGTGCTAAACGATGGTTAGGTAACCCAGAAATTTTTAAACCATTAAGGACATCAGGAGAGTATAAGTCTTCCTGTGAACGGTTATTACCATTCTCAATCTGACATATACTATCAGAGCTCAGATACTCGACTTCATCTCCAGGAAACAATGCAAGAAGCCTTTCATTTATATCATGTACGACTTCATTTGTAGGTGCAAGTATTGCTCGTTCTCCAAAGTAATCCTTATCTTTGTAAAGTTGGATAAGTGAAGGGTAGACGAAGTCAATTAATCTAGAAATCGGATCTGATGTACCCTTAATAAGAAGATCATCTGGAATGTCCACATCAAACTCATCATCATGAATTGACTCACCAACTTTACCCTCACCTAATTCAAGAAGCCAGTTTGCAAATGCCTTTGTTTCATCGGATTCAGACGTGTTGTTACCTAAAGTTAACCTCATGTTTTTTGTTAAAGTGAGGACTTTGCAACTATTCCAAATAGGAGAAGAAGTTATTGATGCATTTAAAATATCTCTTCTACTACCATTTGGAACAACCGGAAGGATCTGTCTAAAATCACCACCCAAAACCATAACCTTACCACCAAAAGGCAAATCAGAATTAGGTGAAGAATTTGACTGCAGGACGTCTTTCATTGTACGATCAAGTGCCTCAAAAGCATGCTTGTGAATCATTGGAGCTTCATCCCAAATAATTAACTTAGTTTGCTTCAATAAATCAGCAATATCACTATTGGGCTTTATACCGCACAATGATTGTTCAGTAACATTCAAAGGTATACGAAACCTAGAATGCGCTGTCCTTCCACCATATAACAGCAGAGAAGCAATACCACTGGATGCAACGTTCAAAACAATTTGTCCTTTAGATCTTATGGCAGCAGACAACGTTTTCCATAAAAAGGTTTTACCAGTTCCTCCAAAACCATAAACAAAGAATAGCCCACCTTTGTTACCATCAACCGCATCAATGATTTGATTAAAGATTGAACGTTGCTCATCAGTTAAAGAACGTGAATGGGTATGAAATTCCTCAGCCAACGTACTTACTTGATAATTCAGCTCATCAAGAATCAAACGGTTATTTGCAGATGATATCGAATCATTATCCGGATAAGGCATAGAAGGAAACCTACGCAGGCTTGAGTTATTCCGAAGCAACTGTTTCTCAATTTCAAGCAACGTAAGGTTCTTTATTTGTTCATCAGGAAGAGACAAACCTAAAAACGAAAAAGTATGGAACATTCAATTTAAAAGAAAAGGGACATTAAAAAAAATAAATTCATTAAATTTCGAAATTAAAATTTGTTACCTTCAATTTGGAATACGTCTTCGTGTCTACGCATAATACCATCTGACAGATACTTCCATGATTTTTCCCAAACATGCTCAGGCCTAGATAAGGTATTAGACAGCAACATCATCGCAAACAAATTACGAAGAGAATATCCAGAACCTGTATAATGAGCCTCTTCAATAGCTTCTACATATTCTTTGTCATCGTCTAAGAGGCCAAGAGCATAACATGCATCACGAAATGTTGGTAAGATTTCTCCATTGACCGTTCTTATCTCCTCAAATGATCTAGGGCCTTTTACTTTATTTAGAAGCACTCTCAAAAAATACGCCTCGCCCATAGATGGATTAACCATGTGAACACGACCAATTGCCTTACCCATCTTTCGAAAGTCCCATTTTTTTTCTTCCTATTTCCAGACAAATTTACTTGGGATTTCAATGTAACTTAGTTCACGTGCCACAGCTTCGTTTCGGTTCAGTTCCATCCATTTTAGAAACATTGTTGCAGCCACCGTTGGTTTGTCGAGCACATTTTGAATATTTTCTTTTGGACCATATACAACACTTTGCTCACCGGGCAGATGAAATGGAAGCCTTATAACTGGAGGGTATCTATAATGCACTTCATTTTTAAATATTCTCCACGAAGCTTCACATGCTGAAAGGAACCTACAATCAAAATGTTTTTTGATTTCATCTTTTTGCATCACTTCTTCACCTTCTCCATTATCTTCTACAAAAGCAACTTTAGCCATATCAGGTCCTTTATTAATGTATTTAAATAAATACTTAATTGAAGCAGCCTGGTTACACCATTCAACATTGATATGAGCTTGGTAACGCCTTAAAAGTTTTGCATTATAAGGGACCACATGTCTATTGTCTAACGTAGCAGTTCCTTTTTCAACAAATATCCCTGACTCTCTTCTTCTATAAACCGGATATCCATTTGAATCTAACGTTGAAGCAGGAGAAAACTTCTTTGGAAATTTCTTGGAGCACTTACCGTCAAGCATGCACGGACAGTTCGGATATTCACGTCCACATGGTCCATGTGTAACACCCCGCCCCTCTCATCACCAATATTGTCCGCTTTGCCCATCCAGAGCTCACGGATTTGTTTTTGGTTGCCCAAATGGAGACTTCCCAGGAGGTCACCCATCCTGAAATTTCTCCCACCTGAGCACGCTTAACTGTGGAGTTCTCCTCTCATCCACTAACATTAAGCCCCAAAACGCGTTGGTGATTTAAGAGGCCAGACATTCCTTATGAACCAAGGATCTCTCCTGGCCACGGCCGATGTGGGATTTTCCTGGGATGTCACATTCACCCCCCGTTAGAGTCTCATCGTCCCTGATGAGGTTAGAGTCTCATCGTGCCCGATGAGGTATGCACCCACCATCCCGAACGACACAGGAGTGGCTCTGATACCATTTGTAACATCCGGCCCTTCTCACCACCAATATTGTCCGCTTTGCCCCGATGGGTTACCCATCCAGAGCTCACGGATTTGTTTTTGGTTGCCCACTGGAGACTTCCCAGGAGGTCACCCATCCTGGAATTTCTCCCACTTGAGCACGCTTAACTGTGGAGTTCTCCTCTCATCCACTAACATTAAGCCCCAAAACGCGTTGGTGATTTAAGAGGCAAGACATTACTTATGAACCAAGGATCTCTCCTGGCCACGGCTGATATGGGATTTTCCCGGGGTGTCACATTCACCCCCTGCTAGAGTCTCATCGTCCCTGATGAGGTATGTACCCACCATCCCGAACGGCACAGGAGTGGCTCTGATACCATCTGTAACACCCCGCCCCTCTCATCACCAATATTGTCCGCTTTGCCCATCCAGAGCTCACGGATTTGTTTTTGGTTGCCCAAATGGAGACTTCCCAGGAGGTCACCCATCCTGAAATTTCTCCCACCTGAGCACGCTTAACTGTGGAGTTCTCCTCTCATCCACTAACATTAAGCCCCAAAACGCGTTGGTGATTTAAGAGGCCAGACATTCCTTATGAACCAAGGATCTCTCCTGGCCACGGCCGATGTGGGATTTTCCTGGGATGTCACACCATGCATCATAAAGTCACTCACAAGACTAAACAACTCCGGATCAAGATTCTTATCAGGGATTTCAGCCGAAACAAAACGATCAACGTGTTCAATTGTGGGTAGCTTACTGGCTTCTTTAAGAAACAAACAGATATGAGCATGGGGCAGTCCACGTTTTTGGAACTCTATAGTATAGACCGCTGAAACATAAAGTAAAACAATATAGTTAGAAAGTTAGTTAATAAAACACGTTACTATTTAGAAACAACAAATAAAAATTGTATTAGTATAAGTGAATAAAGATGCTAATATATGAATATATATTGGAAGTTTTTTTTTGGTAATGAATTTTACCTGCTGAAGTTTTGCCCAATAGTGCTTTTTCACGTAAATCTTTCATGATTGAGTCTAGCTTAACTTTGAATAGTCTAGCTAAAATATCTGGCCTGTCTTCTGGATTTGTCTTCTTGTCTTTAAGAAACCGTCTAATTTCAGGCCATTTTGGATTGCATGTGATTGTAATAAAAAAATCAGGGTATCCATGCCTTTTACAAATAGCCATTGCATCAAGATAATTTTCCCTCATGTAGCGTGCACCACCAGTAAAAGAAGAGGGTAAAATCACAGGTGTCCCTACTTTTGCCAAGTCAGTAGGTCCATTTTGGTTCAACGTTTGAAGATTAGTATAAGTTTCACACCTAAGTTTACTTTGCTGGAAACGGACATAAAATAAGCGCTCACTCTCAATCATTGTATAAACGTCAACCAAAAACTGTTGAAGAAGCCGCCTTGCATTCAAAATCAATGAGAACTTACCAACTCTGTCCTGAATATGATATGCAAAATACTCTCTCATTGAACACTTTGAATCGACCTTCTTTTTAGATTTCCTCTCTTCCCTATGTGGTATATCAACCCTATAACAATCTTCTCCAAACGGAATAAGCAATGGATACTGCAGGGCTAGATACGACGGATGAAGTTCAGATATACGCTGAAGTCCCTCTGATCTTGATTCCACGACAATATCTCTATTGTCAAGCTGCTCATCATTGTCTGAAAAAATAAGAGCAGCGATTTCTGACGAAGTTGGTAGGTTGTATGTTCGGCCATCTTTAGTTCTCCTACCAATAAGACGCAACTTAAGGGTAACTTCAGGATTTTCATGAAATCGATCCCGTACACTCCTATAACTTTTCACAAGCTCATTATTTGAGTCTAACATCGACTTCAGGTACTGAATGATTTCAATGTCAAGGAGGTCAGAAATATCCTTACACTTTTCCTTTTCCTTACTGAAATGAATGTAAAAATAATTTTTAATACATTAAAATTTATATACAGGGCTAAAAAAAAGTAGAATAAAATTTTTAGAATATTACCTATAAATGTTTTTTCGGTTTGAAACTTCATTTTCAGTGTCATATATATATAACTGCGAAAACTTCGGTTTCGAACCATCATAAGGAAGAAGACCACCCATCGTGTGATAATTCTCACCACTTATTCTGTATATGAAGGGAGCCTTTCCACTATTGATATTTGAATCAACCTTCCCTCCCATTGAAGTAAAACAAAACATAGAATTGAAGCGGCGAATGTGCTTTAAGAAATATTTGCTCTTTAATTCTATGTTCTTGAAAAGGTTCTGATAATCTAAATTGCTCTCTTTGAAATCTGGAAGTTGTACCTTTCCATAACCACAACATAGCATATAGCTTGTTCTTCCACCAACATTTACGCTTCTAATAGCTTCTAACCTCCACAATTTTGCATTACACATTTGACATACAACCGTTTGATCACCATGATCCAGATAATCTTGCAAACAGAATAAATAAAATAAAATTAACTTATAAAAGAAAAAAAAAAGCTTTTAAATGTTTTGTAAATTTAATATTTACCTTTAGAGACACCCTTAAATTGCAAGCCTTCAATTGTTTGAGGTTCCACATTTTCTTCGTCAGACAAACTAACCATTCTGACAGGTGAGATGCAACGTCGATTATTCCTTGATGTATTAATCGGTTCTCTTTGAGCAGAAGATGATGCAAGTGAGACCGTATTAACATCAGTAAGTCCACCTGTAATTAAGAATAACATTTAAAAGTTAGTATTAATAAGATTCAGAAATTCATTACATTAATCGACACAAAGCAAATTGCACCAGATGGGGTTGGATAAGTAGGAGTTCTTAGCGTGTCATCATTTGAACACTCATGTGCAACAGTGGGTTGTTTTCGAGGTCTACTAACAGAACCAACTTTACGTCTTTTTGAATCAAGTTGTGCTTTTCTAACGTTTCGTAACTCTGCAGATTTGTGTCTTTGGACTTCAGGCACGGAAACTATGGATAAAAATAATATCAGTTTGTATATTCAATGAACGTTTAATGTTAAAATAAAGGACTAATGTAAAAATAAAACTTGTATAACATAGAATTACGATACCGTTTGTAATATTGGACAAAGGATTTCTTTGTGTGGAACCTGATAATACATAATGAAATAACAAAGAGACAGTGTTAGAGTAAAAAATTTGTCATCAATTTAAAAAGTAAAGCTATCGAATATTTAAATGTCATACAAATTTATTACCAGAAAAGGATGCGTTAAATGGGTTGTTGAAGGTTGATCTAAAGGATGACATATCGATTGAAACTAAAGTACTTCTGGATGTTGATGAGTTTGAATTTTGACATTGATTAGCATTGACTCTCTTAGCATCCATTTGTAGTTTTCTGGATTTTGGACACTCCGTTGCAATATTTTTATTGACTTCAAGCGTAGAAACAACGTATGAAATAGTATTAGTTTTTATAATGAAATGAATAAGAAAATAGGATATTCGTATACAGTAAAACATGTAGTTTAAATAAATAAAAATACTATTTGATAAATTAAACAAAGGATTTTGTTGCAATTGTCCTATAAAAATAGACGAACAAATAAAATTGACTTAAATTATAAATGTGGAATGGTAGTTCAGACTGTATAGAAATACTTAAAAGTAAAAAGTGTTATTCGTTGGTTTACCGGGTGTAGAAACATTCAATGTACTTTGGAAAGATGAGCTTTGCTGAATATAATGGTTGGAACGTTCAACGGAGTAACGATTAAATATTGTAGTTGGCGGCACATTTTGAATTCCATTATTATGATTGTTCACCTTGCATCTCTTTGCATCCAGTTGTAATTTTCTATATTTACGACACTCGGCCGCGTGCTTAACTTTTTCTTCATGGGAGATAACTATGAAGAATTATGTATTAGTTACATAAGTAAACGCTAATATAAATAAAGACATATATAACTACGAAATAAGTGTACCGTTTGAGATATTAGATAATGGCGTTCGTTTGTCATCACCTTTTAAAAAATCGAAAAATTAGATGACAAATCAAAAATAATACAAATAGAAATACATTGTATATTTATGCCAAAAAAATTACCATTCGAACTGTTAGATAGTCTTTTACGTCCCATTTCAACTAAAAGGAGGCAATTCTACATAAAATGCATGATAAGAGTTTAACAAAATATAAACAAACTTAAAATTATGGATGATAGGTTTATATATATGTAAACATTCAACGATACATAATACTTAACTAACAATATATTATAAATCAACATAAACTACAAATAATCAAGTTATGCGAACTAAACAAAACATGTAGATAATCATGTTATGCGAAAATATGTAATATTGAAATTAAAGAATTACATACCTTCAACTTCTTTGATGGAACAGTAGAGAAAAAACGTGTAGATAATCATGTTATGCGAAAACATGTAATATTTAAATAAAAGAATTACTTACCTTCAACTTGTTTGATAGAAAGTAGAGAAAACAGAAAAAAGCAAAGATGAACTCTTGAATATTTGAGTCTTCTGATTTGTTTGTAAGACTGAATGGATTCCTTTATATGAAACGTGTTGCTTTGATTTATAGTAGTAGGGTTTTATAGATTTTTAAAAATTAAATTTCTAGTCAAAACTTATTTAATATGGTTAATTACTTACCATGATTAAAGGAATTTCAGGATTTGAATTTTTTGGTGTAATTACAATTCAAATTTTTCGAAAATTTGAATTTATGGATATGTAACGTTTTTTATTTTTAGCAAGTGTGTAATTACAAAGAATTTTTAATTAAAAATGTTTATTAATAAGCTTAAATACTTACCATTATTAAAGAAATACTATTTGAATTTTAAAGTAAACGAAAAAGTCAACTTAATTATATTTAGTATTTTTTATGTTTTTTTTTATTAAGTATGTAATTACAATACACTTGTTTAAATTAATTGTACTATAGCAACTTTGTAATTTTAACATAATCTTTCGTTATAGTACTTAGAATTTTATATTAAAGTAACTTAAAAATTTTTTTTTAAAAAATTTGTTTGTAAAAACGGAATATAATTAAATATTAGTCATATTTTGTTGAATAATGTTATTGAATGTATTATAACTTTATGTTTGATAAATTGTTTGTAAATAATATAAATATGATAAAAAAAATGTTAATTATATATAGGTGGACTTATAAATAATGTTATGATTGTTATAGACAATTCAACATAACGTATAAATAATTAAAATTTATTCAACAACGCAACAATTATTTGCCAAAGGTAAGGAAAAAAACATAAATGTTCAAACCAACAATTAATTCAAATGAAAAATAGTAGCAAACATCAAACAAACCATAATAAAAAACAAATTGTCTCAAACCATAAACAAACATTCAGAAAAAATCCCCAAAAAAATAGTAAATAAACGGATAAATGTTCTTATTTTTCAAGCTTTGGGATCAACAGGGGGATCTCAACTGATTTGTCCGTGCAAACTTTCTTATCACCCTTACGCACTTTGGTAGTAGACTCACTTGCATCATCTTCTAGACCGTAAACTTTGTCGAGGCTACGCTTCACTTCCTGCTCGTCATGGACCAGACTAACTCTGCAAGATGATTCTGGAGTGTTGTTATCTCCAACAGAATCCTACAAAAGTAAATGAAAGGTAAAAAGTTTGATAATAGTAGCAATTTAAATTTAATTGCGGGAGTGATTTAAGAGGTGAAAAGAACCTTAAGAGAGACTGCATTTTGTGTAGACGATTCAACTCCATCCAAGCTTTCAAATCCAGGTTGATCCACCTAAAAACATTAAAGGATTTGTATGTGTCAGATTATATAGTAAAACAATAATAAATTTTTATAAAATCAACCTACAAAGGAATATAGGACGGGAATAAAAAACCTGAATATCGGAGAACTTTTGTTCTAGTGAAGAAAGTATCGATGACTCATTCGTAAACTTGCGTATACTATATCCGTCTAGGTGCTTGTCAATATTGAATTGACCCACTTTAATTTTGAACGCAAACTTTTTGTCTTCAAGAGCATGAAACTCAGTTGGAGTTGTTTTTTCTTCACCAGAAACCTTAATAACAAATGACATACATAATATAAAGCAAAATAAGTAATTTGTTTTGGACTGAGTATAAACAACTTACCTGCTTAGATTTTTCTAAAAGTTGCATTGCTGACATTCCCCGCAATTTCTTTGCTTCACGATCAAACAAAGTAAGGGATGTAATACCAGTAAAATCCTGAACCCTTAAAGGTACTCTGAACCTACATTTACAAATTACAAAATATTATTAAACAAATTTAATAGTGTTTTACTTTAAGATGTACATATTTAAGATAAAGCATACACTGGATCAGCAGAGACGATGTGCTTTGGACATTCTCTATTGGGGCAAACTAACACCTGTTTAAACGAAGTAACATCTGTTTCTTCATTATCATCAGGTAAACTTAAGGTCGGCTCCACCTTGTGATTACAGTGCTCACATCCCAAATAATACCACTCATCTTTATCATCGACACCCTTAATGGTTCCAAGAACAATGACCTGTTTGTTCACCTACAAAAGAAACAGGAATCGGTTAAAAAATGAATTTTAAATAAAACTTGTATATAATGATATGATAAATCAATTTAGTCTTACCTCTGTTATCAAAGGAAGATCACGAATAGTGCTGAAAGGGGTTTTATTCAAGAATTCATCATTAATATTCATACTACCAGACGATCCAAGAGATCGTTGTACAGACGATGATTCCGTAGAAAAAAACTTTTCAATATAACTGTAAAAATAAAAAAATTAATATAACATATATATAGTAACTCAAATATTTAGATATATGTAAATAATTACAGGATAATTTAAACATATCACCTTTTCTTAAAAGCACGAATATCGTCAATATCTTCGTTGATAAACAGGCGAGTTATATTGAACCCATTTTGCAAACTTATATTACCTTAAAAAAAAAAAAGCAAGCGTTATTTTTTTAAAAAAAGTAATAAAAATGTCAAATGTAATATAAATTGCAAGAAATGACAAACCTTTATAATTGGTAAAGCTACCAAATTGAACAATAAGAACAACATGGACTTCAGCTTCATTCTGCTTGATGTACTCAAACATCTGCTCACTATATTCATCCCACAAAGAACATGACATTTTTACCCCACTACATACAATACATTTTTTATTAGATCATGCATAAATTTCAAACATTTCTTCCTAAGTATTAATCGTACAAATGAGAAATGAATATAACATGAAAGATTATGAGATAATAAATTATGAATAGGAAAAATGAAACTCATACTCTAGATCAATCAAGAGTAGGTTCATTTTCATTTTCAATCCAGCTTTTGTTTCGATAGGCTCGGGTGGACTCCATTCTTCAACAAACCCAATGAAATCTAAAATATTTAAAATGTTATTTCAACTAATACATAAGAAGACAAATTAAAAGAATAAATATATATAAAATATTAAGGTTTCGAAAACTACCAATCCTTTGTTCCTGAGAAAGGTTACCAGACTTAATAGACTCAAAAGAAGAGAAATTAAAACCATATTGGCTACCATCAAATCTGTTACACTTTGTAAGATTTGTTTCAAAAGTAAACGATAATATGTCATTTTTAGAAAAGTGTTTAACAGATTTGTTATCCGCTAGTTGTGGTCTATAGATATAATATGCTTCATTTTCACGTAGAAATTTTTCATGCTTCTTCATGTATCTATTCCACACAATCGCTTGCATTTTAGAACCCTGTGTAAAAATATGTAATTAGAAGACATAGTTTGACCAGAAAATATTCAATCCAGTTGTGTAACATATATGTGACAAAGGAATTGATGATATCAAATCTAACCTGTTCATCCATAACAACCATATCAATGGCAAGAGTTTCACCTGGTATCTTTCGATTTGCTCTCTTCCAAAGTCTAAGTACCTTAACTTTGATTGTGTAATTACTCAGCCGCCATGTTATGTCATTCAAAAATGTTACATTATTTGGATCCATCTGCCTGCACGTGTGTAATATTTATCACAAATAACCGCGAACTAAAAAATGTTAGTACTCGTGTGATATATAAATAAACAATGTAAGAACCTAAAGTAGTATATGCTACCTGCGAAATGTAGAAGAAAAAAATTGAATTATAATCGATTGAATTGTACATGTATATATAATTTCGTATAGCTATTATAAATAAGGAAGAAATGTTGTATTTTTAGTATAGATTATATAAATAGAAACAAAATATGAAATGGCAATCTAATTGATTAAGTTTAAAGGTTTCCATAATACATTTTCAATCAAATTAAGTGGTCATAGTTTCCGAAATTATGAAAATAAATGTTGTTTCTTAAATCTTATTGTAAAAAAGTCAACGACTAATTTTTTGTCTTTCCAAAAATCTTGTTTGTCAAATTAAAACTTTTTTAATTTGTAAATTATTAATTAATTGTGAGTTTAAAATAAAAAGAAAACGTTTTCTTTTTTTTAAAAATGGTATTGGAAAAATTTAAGATTTTGCAAATAAAACGGTTGACTTTGTTAATAAGCATTCATATGTATTAAAAAAAAAGAATATCATAAATCTATTTCTCAAACGACATATCAACAGGTAAAACACACCAACGGCTGTAACCACTAACAGTTAATCACAATCCCAAAAACAACCATACCAAGGTGGTAACAGTTACACAGCAACACTATTTTAACAGGAAAAAGTCAACGGCATAAATTAGGATGTCAAAAAGATAAATTATAGCTTGATTGAAACCATAAAAATTAGTCAATTACACATTGTTAATTGATTGTCTTTCCAAAAATCTTGTTTCTCAACATAAAACGGTTTGAATTTGAAAATTATTAATTACTTGTGAGTTTAAAATATTAAAAAACGTTTTCTTTTTGTTTTTAAAATGTTATTCGAAAAATTTAACATTTTCAAATAAAACGGTTGACTTTGTTAATAAGCATTCATATGTATTAAAAAAAAAGAATATCATAAATCTATTTTTCAAAAGACATATCAATAGGTATAACACACCAATATATGTAACAAATAACAGTTAATCATAATAAAAAAAACAACCATACCAAGGTGGTAACAGTTACACAGCAACACTATTTTAACAGAAAAAAGTCAAACAGAAAAAAGTCAACGCCATAAATTAGGATGTCAAAAAGATAAATTATAGCTTGATTGAAACCATAAAAAGTAGTCAATTACACATCATTAATTGATTGTCTTTCCAAAAATCTTGTTTCTTAACATAAAACGGTTTGAATTTGAAAATTATTAATTACTTTTGACTTTAAAATATTAAAAAACATCTATATTTCTTTTAAAATGGAAGATATAAAAACTTGGGAATTTTTCAAATAAAAAGTCAAAGTTACGAAATTTAGGTATGTTAATAATCAGAATGTTTAATGTTAATGTAATTTAATTTACCAAATTTAAGTTTTAATCAACAATATTAACAAAATCAATTTGTAAAATCTAAAGTTGTCTAAATTTTAATTCCGATTATAGCAATCACATCATATTAAGCATATTTACCTAATTTTAAAAAAAACATATTTCCCAAATTATTGCTAACAACTATTAAACCATAGAAGATCATATGTCGTAAATACAAACCATAACACAAATATATTTTTCAAAACACATATCAACACAAAAAACAAATCAATGTATGTGACCACTAACATTAATCATCATCCCAAAAAACGACCATAACCATCGTGTTAAGAGTTACCCACAACCACTATATTGTACCAAAAACAACCACGACTTAGGACCAAAAGTATGTGATTTATATCCAAAAAACTACCCACTGCCTCCCGTCCTAATTACCATCAACCCTAACTACTTTAGAGAGCTTGAACAGACCTCGTTTTTCAAACCAACGGAAATGCACCTGATCACCAGCCTGCAAATCATTATCAGCCACAAACACAGACATACCTTTGATGTAATAACGCTTACTCGATCCCCTGTCTTCAATACCTACAGAAACACCCCAGCTATTTTGCTCACCATCCTTAATTGTCAATGACCGCGGCCTGTTCAAGCCATTGGCCTTCGCCCATTGTGTCTTCATCCGCTAAAACAAATAACCATACATGAAATTTGTTATAAAAAGGTTTATTTAGCATCAAAATGATTATAATATATTGCTTTAACATATAATACTTACAAAATGCTTGTCAACTACAAACACAACTGGAACGGCCCAATCTTCTATATCGGATACATCTTCATCCGATCCAGATTCATCATCATCAGTTTCCATATCATCTTCATCTGAATACTCTTCTCCATCATCATCAGAAACCACAACTATTTCCTCATGATTATGGTGATCATCCTCGGGCTGTTCAACGTCCTCCCACAACTCCGGAGGCAGGGTCAGCTTGTTTTTCTCAAAGATGGACAACTCCAATGTTTTCTGCTAATTTTACAATGAAAAACATGAAAAGTGTACAAATTAATGATCTAAATTTCAAACAAAATTAATGATATTTATTGAAATTTAGAATCGACAAACAAACCTCGTTGTAAATTTCAAACACCATCAGATGATCTGCTGTTATCTTAAACCTCTGTTTCATGTACGGCCATCCCTGGGTAATGAAAATCTCATCACCATCGTATTCAAGTTGGATCTGGAAAACATGCCCTGCAAAGGAGATGAATATCTAACCATTGTTATCATTATGAACATCAAAATTTAAAAAAGTCTCATTATCTAACAAATAATTATATACATGAGATTACCTGGAAATGAGCTAACCATAATCGGTTCCATAGGAGGGTTTCGATTGTACAAACCATGATGAACGAAGCAACTTATATGCTGGAAAGTTGAAAAACAATGTTGAAACATTACTACATATTAATGTATTTAAGGCGTTATGTCATGGTTCTACACATCATTTAAAAAACATACCAGGCGATTCAGATCACTGAGTGGGTCATCAAGTTTGCAGTAGAAATACTTGCCTGGTGCACCTATGGCATCCTGATGAAAAGTATACATATTAAAACAGTTGAGCATTTCTTCGAACTCAAAAACAAAGTGACAACCACTTGGGTAATTGAGCGTGGTTATCATATGCTTCCAGCCGTTGTAAAAAAACCATTTCCCAGCTATATTCATCACTTTAACTTCGAATGATCTCTCATCTAAAGTATGAATTCTGGTCATGCCAGTAGGGAATCCATACTTAGTAATCCATTCCTTATAATCGCCAGGCAAGGCCTACAAATCAATACCAAAAACAGTTTATTAGATAAATTAATGTATTGGATTTTCAGTTAATAAAGATTCTCCATACGAATACTGTGCAGTGATCAATGAACATATATTAACAACCAACGGATTTTTAACGCATAAGAAAGGTCGCTTACCATACATACACGTTCTTTGCCCTCTGATTTCACCCAAAATCCGTACACCATTCTTTCAACGACCTTTAAACCACCTGTATTATCAGTAAACACAAATTAAAACATGAATTCATATAACTAAAATTGCATCATTAGATGAATACATAAATGACAAATCTGAAAAATCTTAAAACGTATTAATTTTTGAAAACAGATTAATGTCACTGAAAGTATAATTAGTGAAAAACTTAAATTGAAAATCCAAAATTGAAATCTTTATATAATCGAGTCATATTCACAATGTTCATACAAACTTGCATCAAAACAACATCAATATAATCTTCTGAAAACTTAAGTTTGACCTAACATCATCAATACCAAATAAAAAAAACACTGTCTGAGTCCATCCATATCCATTCAAGAACCCTAATCAAACAATCAAGAAATCTAATCAAACAATCAACAACCCTAATTAAGGGCAAACCAAGGTTTTGTTTGTCGTAACAAAACACACAAATCGAAAGATACATATAATCAAATACAATGAAAACCGGGAAAAAGAAACCTTCAATCGACAAAGATATGAGAAGAATACGAAAAAAACACAGTGAAAATCAGAGATGAAGATGGATTCAATGAAATAAGAATGAAATAGAGATTACCTTAGATTGGAGATGAATGATTGGTTCAATCGCCGTTTATCGCTCTGATTAGGGTTTGGCAGGGTTTGTTTGAGGAGGCGATGATAATGAAGATTGTTATGTCCGTGTATTTTATGTGGGTATTTATATTTTCTGTTTTTTTTTTTTTTTAAATGAAAAATTTTATAAATTCCCACAATGAGACACTTGACACAATATGATTAGCTACACAATTGAGGATGAATGTGGGAGTGCCAAGTGTCCTCATGGACTTTAGTTTATTAGATGTATAGATAGATTGCTTCCTAGACTACGCCTAATAACAACACTTTTTATTTGATATTTATTTATATAAAAAAATTAACTAACTACTTTATAAAAGAAAAGGGAAAACTAAGTGAAAGAAGGTCAAAGAACTTTAGTTTTTTTAATCTCTTCTTTTGACTTTTCTTAGCATCCAATGGTATCAGTACCCTTTTTTTCTTTGGAATATACGAATATGATAAATCTGTTGTTACTGTCAGCAGCTTTATCATCGAAATCAATTTTTTCTTATGTTTACACACCTTTGTAGTTTGTACAAGAAACTATTGAAATCTACGTTAATGATAGCTATTAGTTATCTATGAATGTGTATGTATAATCCTTCATATAATATTTTACTAGTAGTAGTAGTATTAACTAATATTATTATGCAAATTAGATTTTTTTTAAATATATTATGCAAATTAGATTTAATAATAAAAATTCATTAGTCAATAATGTAAATTATCAAATGCTTGAATGAATTATTAACGACACAATAAAGGAGTATAAAGTATAATTACAAACTTTCCATAACTAAATAAGGAAAGATAATCACAAAATATACACACAATCAATCTACAATAAATACATTATATTCTTCCCAAATATAACACATAGTAGAATTTGACCAATGTCATTGTTTGGTTCTACTTTTGTTAGCTAAAGAAATCATACTTTAACGGAGAAGTAACTCCGTCTACCCAACTTTCACTTTCTTTTAACAAAGATTTCATTTGATCCAAAAAAAAAAAACACTCACAACGGACACACAAATTGCTAGTAGTTACTCCAGCCGTACTAGTAGTTATACCTACTATCAACACCAAAAATTACATAGCTATAAAAAACACACCATTATTTTGTCACATATTTATTAAGATAGACTTTTAAAAAGTTAGGTATGGATATGAAACATTGTTGCACTTCTTGTCTGCCATAGTTAACTAAAAAGAAGGTTGTAATAATATAAGGTAGCGTAAATTAGGTGCATCCAAAACCCCACCCCTATAAACATTCTCATTATATGAACATGCATAATATTTTAGTCTACCCCACCACCTCAATCCTCGCCTTTCAATCCGGTTAAAACCTCTTATAAATATACTCCTATCACTTTGTCATCTTTAATCTTGCCAGCCAAACTAAGATTTAGTGCCATGGCCTCCATTGCTAACACCTTCTCTTTCTACTTTTTTTTGCTTATAGTTTTGTCACTCTCACACCAATCACATGCTAGAGAGAGCAAGTTTTTCACCAAGGTCATTCATTATCTTTCAAACTCACCAATAACATCTTCATCATCTTATGGACCAGCACCAGCACCAGCGCCGGTGTTGGTTCCATGGTTGGCTCCGGAGAATGAGCCACTGGCTCCAGCACCGGCTCCAGTGCTGGTTCCAGGGTGTGACCCGGTGAATGAGCCATTTTTGGCTCCTTCACCGGCACCTGCTGTGGAAGATAATGGATATGGTCTATATGGTAAAGGGTCTAGTGAGTATTCCTCGGAGGGATACCGTTCGTCGTCCCTAGAGGGTTCGGAGAATGAAGAGCAGGAGGATGAGGAGGAAAATGGAAGTAATGATGTAGATGAGTTTGGTTCGCGAAAGGAGACCCCGTTTGAGAAGCTGCTAAGTAGCCAAAGTTATTCTACTAACAATAATGGTTATTCCAACAATGAGAATGGCTACAACAACAATGAGAATGGCTACAAGCAGAATGGTTACAACAACAACGAGAATGGCTACAACCAAAATGGTTACAACAATGAGAATGGTTATAGCCAAAATGGTTACAACAATGAGAATGGCTACAACAATAATGAGAATGGCTATAGCCAAAATGGTTACAACAACAATGAGAATGAGTATAACAAGAACATGTATAGCAACAACTACAATGGATACTCAAGCTCTATGTATGAGAACAATGGTTACAAGACCGAAAACAACAACAACAACAACAACGACAACTTCAATTACATGACCTTCACAAACAAGAATAGCGGCTACAATGGCAACGGATACACACCCTCTAAAGAGGAAAACAATGGCTACAACAACAATGGCGAGTACACGGTGGAGCGACAAGGAATGAGCGACACGAGGTTTTTTGAGAATGGTAAGTACTCTTATGAACCAAGCAACAACAATGGGAATAAGCATGAAACTAGTTATGAGGAAGAAGTGAGTGACAATGGTGAAGGGTACAATAGGAATAATGAAGAATCAAAATATGAGTTTGACACAATGGAAGAGTATGAGAGGCAAGAGGGGTATGTGCCATAAGTATGGAGAGATATAATTTGTTTTTTTTAAGTTAAAGTATTTACACCATAATTACAAAGCATATTGGAAGGTTCAAAAAAAAGAAGTGGAGAGTTATTGTTTTGTTTTGTTTGTGACTCCCTCGTTTCTGCTATGTTTGTCTTTTTGATGTTTTGGTGGGTGGTATGGTATGGTAGGGTTTGAAAAATATTTACTTTGGAATATAATTATTTAAGTTTCTGCTTGTACTAAATTCAATGACAAATCCAAGTTTTCTGAGTTCAAGCCGCTATATAATTTGTTGACTCATTGGGGATATTTAAAAATATTGACAATATTTGATCAACTATGACCATGTTTAACTAAGATAGCTAGATCAATTATCATTATGTTTGATAACATAACTATCGATGTTCATGACAAAAGAAATGTCCATGTTAGACTAATTATGATCATGATTGACTATGTGTGACCAACTATGACAATGTTATCTCTTTTTTCAATCTTAGCTCTTGTTCAACAACAGTTTCTACACATCTAACCACCCCACAACCACACAAAAGTCTTTGATTTCCACGGATTTACATCCAGTGGCGAAGCTTGACCCAAAACTTCGGGGGGTCGAAACCGTATATACCAAAAAATTTCTATACGAATACTATATAATCGAAACTTCTGAGCGAAAATTTGGGGGGGGGGGGGGGGGGGGGTCGGCCGGCCTTCCCCGCCCCTTAAGAGCTGCGTCAATGTCTACATATCTCCTTGTATAAAGTACGAGTCAGAGTTGGCTAGCCAAACTTTTTTTTTTTTTTGAACGGCTAATTAGAATCACTCACGGACCACTGGAGTATCATTTTGCCACCACGCGATCATATTCCATCACCAAGTCACCAATTCAGGAGGAAACTAATAATTATGAGAAAACCCAATTGTGAGATTCGAACCCATAACCTTATAGTCCATACGTCTTATCCCACCACCAAGATGCCGCTAAGCTATAATTTGTTAAAAAGTTTGGCGAAACCAATTGCAAGCTAAATGGAATCACTCATGGACCACTAGGAGCTAACTTATCAAGTTGCAAGCTTACTCAATCTTTATCAATCAAGTTCAAGCTCAAGTTTCAATTTGTTAAAAAGCTTTCGAGCCGAGGTGGCTCATTTAATTGAGCTCTGGTCCAAGCTAAAACTGGCTCAACTCGGCTACTCTGTAAGCAACTTTATAAAATGGATTAGTTTAAACTCGTATCAGTGGTTTGTTTACTAAAATATGAAACAATGAGCAGTTTTATCAACGGTTTTTGCACTGAAAGTATAACATGTGAATCAATGTCCTAAAACAGAGTAACGCAATCCAAAATAACAAAAACCATCTGAATAAGCAACCCTGACAAGTGTAGAAGTCTACAATTATGATTGCAAAACAAATCAAACTCATTCAAGAGTTTCAAATCATCACTTTATTTAACAGATAAAAGCACGGTGTCTCAGAAACATATATTGAATTGACAGACGCCAAATGCGCGATCATAAAATAAAACATGAGATAGTTTTATGGTCTCTTTTGATCATTCAGGCACCTGCGAGATATTACACAGGAAACATGGGATCAGATCATTTATAAACTAAAAAGTAATAATACATAAACCTAAAACACTAACAAAAAACAAAAGCCACAACAAAAAGGGATGAGCGAGAATATAACAAACAATTCTCATGAAACGATAGGAGTAGATCCTGTTTTTAGGTTTGATGTTTTAAGACTGCATTATTTTTAGGGGTGGAAACTTCTAACTTGACACTCACACGAAGCAAACAATAAGTTACAGGTTTGGTTTAGCCTAAATGGGTCAAGTCAGTTTTGGGACGAACCCCCGACATGTTTACCTAAACGGGTAGTCTCCTTGCCAACCCGGTGGGTTTGCTGGTCGACCCTTTTAACCCATTTGTTTATTTTTTTAGTTATAATGGTTTTTATATAAACTTGAACTAGTGTATTTTTATGCTAAAAGTTAAAATTATAAACATAAACTACGGTCTACGTGCTTAAACATGAAAGCTTACAAAAATAAAAAAATATATGTAAATATAGAACTATCAAGTACTAATATGTAAAAGTAAGTAATAATATTTATGATTCTATTCCAGGTTCAATGCTTCGTGTTTGTGTCGCCCACAAATATATGTGTCACGTTCGGGTTCATGTGTGTGGCAATTTCCTGGTTCGTGCAAAATTTCCAAGTTCGTGTTGAGTTAGACCCACCAACCCATAAACACAAAACTGTCAACACATTTAGCAGCGTTAAATTCATTTTCCACGTCAAATACCAGGAACCCTTTCAATTTTTTATCAGTTATACTTGGGGGAGAACTCATATCAAAGAGGCCTCATTATATATGAAACACTTTGTATAGGTAAACTAAGCAGTCACTTTCTATCAGAGATTCAGAGTAGAAGCGGTGGACAAACAACTAATCCAAGTATATACCAATTTCATTTGTCTCACACATGTATATCATAAGCAGCAGAAAATATTACCTAATGTTCGTCTCCGTGTCCATGTCCATGCCCTTCCCAAGGATGCCGCCATCCCTAAATGTGTAAAACCAGATCCACTTTAATGGTATTTCAAGCTACTTTTATGATGATGTATCAATTAAACATCTACAAAGCAAGAACATGCAATAGAGAATATGTTCTGATTTCTGATCAGGTAAAGAGACCACCCATTGAAAAGTTATGTCCCCTACTATACCTCAGTTGACATTTTACAATACCCTTATAAGTGGCTATTCTTCCCCGTCTAAAACCGTCATTTCTATGAAAAAACTGTTCAACCCGCTTAAAAATGTTACATTAACCAAGTACCAGTCCATTTCCGCTTGTTTCAAAAAGCCGTAGTCGTGTTCATATGCTTTATTGCTGTCTTTTAATTTATTTAAGCATATATACAGAAGCACCAGCCGTTTCTAATAAACTAAATGAAGTAATAAATTATTGCTCACCAAAACTACAGGGCCGTCTTGCTTGGCCCGATATAGAATCCAAAACCTGAAACACATTGTATCTGGTAAGCTTTTATAACAAGTTAATGCCTATCGTGGCATCATCAATGTCTGGCACTCTGGCTTGTAAAAACATAAGATAAGAGAGTCATCCCAACCAATTACACGAATGTAATTTAAAGTTCACCATAAACAAATGTCCAGTAACAAGCAGAACAGCAGTAACAGCATAGTATAGCCTCGATGATACAACAAATAGGGTAAAATGTATTTACACAAAGCTTATGAATATAGTATAGTAACAAAGACATCCATCACAAACTTTATGCAACATATAGTTATAGCCGACTATACATTTGAGTAGATAGAAGTTTCACAGGTTCCGGGAAAGAATATGATCCAACAAAGGTGCTAGAAGCTCATAAAATTGTATGCATTAATATACAATACACAAATGTTAGCAACTCTAAGCCTGGCCATTCTGCAAATTGCTACATTTGATCACTGATTCATTGCACTTTAACCTTATAACTCCGCGTCCATCTTAGTCCGATAAAAATTTCATCACCAATTTTATCGTTTGTTCAATTCTCCTACCTGAAACTAGTTAAGAGTTTGCTAACCCATACAAGTTGTAAACCTTAAGGAAATACACTGAGGTGAAAATATCATCATCATCATCATACTCAATTAATCCCACCTTTAGCAAAGCTAAGGTAGGGTCTGAGGAGGGTAAGATGTAGACAGCCTTACCTCTACCCCTAAGAATAGAGAGGCTGCTTCCAGTGAGACCCCTGGCTCGATGTGGTTTGGTATCAAGCCTTGGACATAAGGGACAGAACACTTAGCAATCAGGACAAACCCGATCGGTGCATGTACCCCATTGTCTTTTGGCTATCACCGCCACCACATGATGCATGATTAACCGTCCGTCGTTTTTAACGTTATTTTCACAAAATTAGTAAAATAACGTTAAAACTAGTGCAACTTTACTCCCCCCCCCCCCCCCCCCCCACCCGAGGGCCACACATATATAGATTATATGAGCACAACATAAGTGGGGCGAAACTGAGGTGAAAATATAAATTACAAAAAATGTTGGGAAGGTTTTGGCGATGTAGGCATGTAGCCATAAGAATTTAATCTCGTTTTCACATGCTTTCCTAACACTGCTCGTTACAGGTTATTGAGTCACCATACCACGTTAAATCACATCATTGTGGTATTGTATATACCAATAAACACTTTATCCAAATAATTTTTTGTTGCATATACCTCCATGGCACAGAACCACGTTGACTTTGAGATCAGACTCATCCTATGTTGCATAGTATACGCACAAAGATAAGGGTACATGCTATGAGTTTGAAATTTAGTATTTTAAAATTTAGGGTATAGAAGTGTAAATAAATATATGCATGTGTGATGAGTGCTCTAGAAAACCGCATGCCTAAATTATCAATAAACCGAACCAATAATTACTAAAATAAAAGGGTGACCTTGCCATTATCTAATTCAAGGTCATTGATTAGATAACATAATATTAAATAATCAAGTCTGTTAAAGTATGGCTTCTTGATGGCAAAACTAATAACATGGTCAAAATTCAAACAGATCGTTAATTACAATGAACTTCTGACAGAATGAAGCTATAGTATAGCCTACAAAAAAAAAGTGAGCGACACGTCCCTAATTTAAAACAAAATAACTCGAGAAGTCCGAAAGTTACACCTTTTAGAAAAACAAAAATGATAGTCTGGGTTTTAAAAAGCGTGCCTAGGCGCAAGGCAGGCAGTCGTTTTTTGCTCAACGCCTAGAGTAAAACCAAAAGTGCGTATATTGTTGGCGTATAGTCTATACCTTGGGTTTCTTGGCTTGTAGATGCGGGTAAAATCATATAAAAACCTTATTTATAACTATATTTTGGGTGGGGGAAGCTAAAACCCTATGGGATATATAAAAAAAAAATATAACATTGTCTTGCACCTCATGTACAAAAATTCAGCCACTTTTGCGTTTTTCACCTTGGTTTTAGACCTCCTCACTTTTATGGGCTTCGCGCTTTTTAAAATCAAGATGATACTGCAGAATGTAGGACATGTACATCTTATCATCTTATACAATAAAAAACTCAGAGTTAACATTCAGCTTCACAGACATCATCATTTTTTTACTGAGCAAGTCAAAACAGAGCTGTATTGAGAAACGACAACGCGCCACTTCAAACTAACTCTTATTTTCAAGGCTGCAAGCTTAAACTCCAAACTACATTTCCAATATGAATACTGGACAACACATTTCCCATCTGGGATTATCTGTATTATTCTTACAAGAAAAAAAAATGCATTCTTTTTACTGTAAAAACTACAAGATTTATGTCAACTGTGAACTGTGTATTCAATTAGATCTTAGATCCTAATAAAAGCCTATCTTTTTTTACTATCACAGATTTAACATAACAATAATAATAATAATAATAATAATAATAATAATAATAATAATAATAATAATAATAATAACTTTTTAATGTAATAAATTTCTTCTCATTAATAAACACCATAACAAATTACAAGTGGATGGCTGGTAAACGGGCAACAAGCTGATCCGCTACCCCTTTGAATAGCAAAACCTATTCTATTAAAGATGAAGCTTTGCCCCTTGATTGACGAGCAATTATAATAATAATAATAATAATCAACGGATTAACACAAGAAAAAAACTGAACAGATGATTTACCACATCATGGCGCACATGCCCTTTCCAGTGACTGTATGCCAACGCTTTGGCTGATGCAAATGAAGGCCTTTGTAGGTTCCATTACCGTAACCATGACCTCCTGCCATCGAACTCTTCTTGCTATCGAAACCCTAGGATTTGGGGGTATATTATTATCTGAAATGAGTGATTTTAAACATATAACCCGACCCACATACATGGGTACTTGTTGGTTCTCTTAAATATAGTTTGTGTTGTTTATTAAAATTTTGTAAGTTAAGTGTACAAATGGTCCCTATGCTTTACAAGAATTAGATGTTTGGTTTTAGGCTTTTTAAAACTACAAGGATGGTGCCTAATGTTTGATTTTTATGATGAGAGTTAAGTTTGTTAAGCTAGTATGAAATGACTAGATTGCTATTGTTAAAAAAAAAATATTAAAATACTATTTTCACAAAGGTTAAAATGGACGTTTCATATACACTTAACGAAGAAAACTAACGAAAAGACCATGGGAGTTATGGAATGTCAATGGGGGGGGGGGGGGGGGGAACAAAGGTGTGAATTAAGGGCATTAGTGAAATTCTTGCAAAGAACAGGGACCATCTGTGCACCTAACTTAAATTTTGGATTTTAGAAGGTTGTTTGGTAGTCTTTTAATTATTCCATTAAGATGCTACATCTGGATTAGTCATCATTAAGTGCGTTTGGTTCACTAATAAGACATTTATATATCGGTAATTGAGTCTCTCACCTATTAAGTTTCATGATGCTCAATGAAAATCTTACTCCTTTATCCCATAACCGTCATCCCACCATTGCCTCTTTTACCCATCACTACCTCCTCTACTACCCAACTAGTTAAGCCGAGCTAAGTTAGTTCTCTTTATAGTTCAGAGTCTCTTAACTAATTAGACCATCTTAATGTCTCAGCACTTACTTACGCAGAGGTTCCCAAGTAGCGCATTTAGACCCCGACCAATAAAATTAAAGGTTTCGGCAAGTCTAAGTTAGAGACTAAGTGTGTTACAAAGTGCAAACCACAAAAACCATCTATGTACTCTTGAAAAAAATTGGGGAATAAATGCATTATAAAGTGCAAATCACATGGAACCATCTGTTTATTTTTTAAAACCTAAGGATCAAATCCAAAATTTTGATAAACCACAACTACTATTCACGTACTTTCACACATAAATTGTGACAATTTGTTTGAATGAACAATTAGTAAATTAATCAAAAAAAAAAAAAAAGTGGAAGGAACTAAACCTTTAGTGAGCCATTCGGCATAAAGTATGCTAATGATGTTTGAATACATAGAAATAAACAAAAAAGTTTGTTTAGTTGATTAAACGAAAAAAATGTAAACACATATTTTGTTTGTCCATTTGCTTAGAGAGCCACGTTTGTTTAAATTTATTTTATGTTTCTATATTTATTTTAGTTGGAAAATGGACTGTGACAGGCTTTGCTCTGCGACTGATATTGGATTTGTCAAAAGACTGGCTTATCTATACGAGTAGGGTAAGAGTTTTTTTTTATTGGTTGTTATCAAGGTTATGCAAGGCTAGATGATGCAACCCTCTTAGTGTATGTGTAGTGGTGGGGGGTTATGGGGGGTTATAGGTATTAAAATATAAAAAAGTAATAGAAGGGGATTAGAGGGTTATGGAAAAAGAGGGTGTAGTGAGAAGGGGGGTTATGTGGCTTTATAAATGATTGGAAAATCGTTGTTTATTATTATTATTATTATTATTATTATTATTATTATTATTATTATTATTATTATACCTCACCTACCCCACCTACCCTATCTTCACCATCTTCATCATCATCTTCATCTTCATCATCAACATCTTCATTTTCATCATCATCAACATCTTCATCTTCATCTTCATCTTCATCTTCATCTTCATCTTCATAATAATAATAATAATAATAATAATAATAATAATAATAATAATAATAATAATAATAATAATAATAATAATAAACGGTGAAATCAACCCCTCTCAACATCACAACGCCCGTTATAGCTATGGCGCCACCAACCCAAAACGCCCTATAGCGCCCGGGGGGCGGTGTTCCCCGGCACTATAGGGTCTAAAACGCCCTATAACGAGACCACTACACATGCCCTTACAACCCGAGTTATAAGAACTTTAGGGCTATCTGTCAAACCCTTAAATACGCTTGTTTTGGTTTAGTGAAGTATGTCTTATATTTTAGTTATAGGTAGGTTCCTAGCACTAGAGTATAGGTTTTTGGGCTAAGTCACTCGAAAATGTATGTGTTTTCATATTGTATCAAGCTTTTAGAGTTGATGATTGGTCGTAAAGCGACTAGTTCTTTACTTGATAATTGGGTATAGGTATTTGAAACCGATTATCTGATTTCATGCATGTAAGGCCATTGCTAACCTAAGCTTTGGAAAACGGAAACTTCGACTCCAGCGTTGAGCGGCAATTACAATTGCAACCAAACAACCATGATGGGATTCTTAGGATGGTTTCATATGCTAATAAGTGTCTATTACTTGGCTTTTGACCGGCTAAAGTCAAATTATATTGTAGGACTTCTTGGTTAATAACTTAGTCACCTAAGTTTCATGTGACATGTTTGTACGAAAGTATTTCACTTTCTATTAAAAATGTAATATAATAATATAGATACGCCCATTATTCATGTACGAAATGAATAGTGTGATACCGTATACAAGACAGAACAAAAATTAAACATAAGTACAATAAAACATCTTTCATATTCTCTCTACATTTCTTGTACCAAATCCACCTTGTCATTTTGAGAGTCGTTGGCGTTTAGAAAGCGAGCAGCCCTCCGGCTGCAGGGCTAAATAAAACCAAATAGAAAATCGCTTCCGCTAGATTTCTATATGGTATCAGAGCCAGGTTATTATCCTGCTCGGAAAAAAAAAACTTGATCACGATTTGGTGTAAGAAAGAAGCTGATCTATATCAATAAGAAAAAAAAAAAGCAAAGGCATGGGAGGAGACAATAAAAAAGAGGCACAAGTAGGGAGGAGATGAATGTTGTTAGCATGAGGAGTATTAGACAAAAAAAAACAAAAAAACAGTCGGGTTCCTTGAACCCGCAAGAAGAAAAAGTCGGGTTCCTTGAGCCCGCGAGAAGAAAAGTCGAGTGTTTTGAACTGAAAAATTTCATAAACACTCACAATATATGTAATAAGTATATATGAAACTCATGGAGAGAATAAGAGATTTAGGACTACATTGTGAAATGTTTTTGTTATTTCATCAAAGAAGATTACAAGCAAATAAATAGTACTAGAAACATGAGGGGAAAAGGAAATAAAATAAAGAGATGCTTAAATCATGAGCTTGAAATTAGGAGAGGTGAGTTATGCATAGGGAGGGAATGAAGGAGAAAATTAGGTCAAAGATAATGCTCTTCAATACTCCCCCTCAAGTTGGAGCGTGAAAATCTTAAACGCCCAACTTGCCAAGTAATGCCTTTTTTCGAACACTCCACTTCAAGTTGGAGTGTTTTCTTTTCTTGCGGACTCTAGATTCGAACCCGACTTTTTTTTTTCTTGCGGGCTCAAAGATCCCGACTTTTCTTTTTCTTGCGGGTTCAGGATTTGAACCCGACTTCTTTTTTTCTCGCGAGCTCAAGGAGCCCGACTTTTCTTTTCTTTTGCGAGCTCAAAGCACTCGACTTTTCTTCTCGCGGGCTCAAGGAGCCCGACTTTTCTTCTTGCGGGTTTTAAAAACCCGACATTTCTTTTTGCGAGTTTAAAAACCCGACTTCTTTTTTTTTCTTTTTTTTTTTCTGCGGGCTCGTAGATTTGAACCCAACTTTTCTTTTTCTTGAGGGGTTTAATAAACTCGACCTCTTTTTTTAAATAATTCTTGTCACTTCAAAATTCGAAACTTGAGTATAATATTCCTTAAGCTTATCCACCTCCACATTACCTCCCCCATTATAGGACCACCATTCTATATTGTGAATTGTGATTAATAATTATTCAGTGCCATAAAGAATGGTGGCTCCCCTCCCCAAAAGTCAAAGGTCTTGCCAAAGTTTTCATGATGCATCTTTATTTCCAACTTTTTTTTAACAAAACTGAAACGCAGAAGAGAGTTGACGAGAGAAAAGGAAGGGAAAGAAGGACCGGTTCGGTCGACATCTCCGCCGAGTCTTTTTCACCCGGGTTTTCTACTTTCACCGGCGATCCTTTCCTGGCAGCCTTCTCTTTGATCGGTCTGGTCAGTGGCGCACCGTTTTCTATCTCTTTCTCTCGACGTGCTACTCCGATCTTCTTTCTTTTTCTCTTACACTTTCTTGCTGATATTAGATTAGCTTCTTTCTTTCAGCAAGTGATCAACTTTTTTTTTCTTTTTTATTTGTTTTTTTTTTTGCGGAAAGGTTATAGATGATGAGCAAGGTGTTCCAAGAATCAGAAACACTACTCTGATACCATGAAAAATTTCATAAACACTCACAATATATGTAATAAGTATATATGAAACTCATGGAGAGAATAAGAGATTTAGGACTACATTGTGAAATGTTTTTGTTATTTCATCAAAGAAGATTACAAGCAAATAAATAGTACTAGAAACATGAGGGGAAAAGGAAATAAAATAAAGAGATGCTTAAATCATGAGCTTGAAATTAGGAGAGGTGAGTTATGCATAGGGAGGGAATGAAGGAGAAAATTAGGTCAAAGATAATGCTCTTCAATACTTTATGTAAATAAAATGATTCAAATCATTGTTCTTAACGAGAACTTCATCAACTGAGTTTTCATGTAGCATCCGTGGCTGCAAGAATGCGTTGGGTTTTCATACACATATCAAAAGAAATTTATGCAACAGAAACGATTGTTTACGCATCGATCCAAACCAAACACGTTGGATCGCCCACCAGGATTCCAGATGCAAACAAAATTGAAACAAATTACCATAGGGTGTTTAGAATCAAACACCTCAAAATGGTTGCAACAGACTCTGAATCGCAAAACACCTCGATTCAGCAACTCCAACGCCAGATTTGGTAATACGAACTTGCATAGACAAGTATTCCTATCAACCAAACACCTTTTGGTTTCTACTTGTTTATCACCACGCACAAAACAAGATCGATCTAACTGAATTGAAATAATCGAATGAACGAACCTGGTCCGAATGGTAAGTGGCAACGACACGAGACGCGACAGTGGTGGCGCGTGGGACGCACCACAATGGTTAGTGGAGCAGGGCGGGGGCACATAGGGTCGTCATCGTGAGGGGGTGGGGGACTATGTAGTTGATGCAAATATGCAACACATTCACTTATGTATATGATGAAAATTATATCATTACTTCATCAGGTAACGGTGTGAAAATATTTAAGAAGCTTCTAAAGAATTGATGACTCCGTTAAGAGTTGTTAATCACTTTAGAAAACAGGTTAGGTATTGATTATTCATTTCTTTTTTACCTGTATAGAACAAACACTCATCTTTTTTTTACCCTTTAGTATTGCAATCTTTAAAACAAAAATATATAATATGATAGATATTATTACAGTATAAGATACATGAAAACAAAAGATGGAGAAACTTTTATCCGAATTTTCGAAAAAAATGGATTTTTTTATCATATAATATAACTAAACCTGTATTCGATTGTCCAAGTTCTCAACTTATAAAGCAATAAAACATTCAAAAATCCTCATCCAAATCCGAATATGTTGAAAACTTACTGTGAAAATAGAGAAACAACTTCTGCAAATAAACAAACAGGAAGAAAGACGCAAACAGATTAGCAGAAAAACAAAAACCGGGCTTGTGTTTGACACAATTCCCTTAAACAGATTCGTCGTCTGTTCTCAGGGTACACCGGTTCGACAGTGATGGTGCATTGCGGACTATCCCACTTACCCGAAAAGAAACCGGAAGTGAAGTGCTTCTGAAAACGTGGTACTGTTGTGAATCAGTGTATGTTCTGTGTTGTGTGTATTTTTCTGCATCATCACAGCAGGTCTTTATATATTTTCAAGACCAAGGATGAAACCCATGGTGTAACTGATGGCACTTCAAATTCATGATTAATATTCCAGTTAATCACTTTGATTATGCCATTAACCACAGCTAATGACAAAGAATTAAAACCCAAGCTGAAGACCAGGAGACGTAACAGTCTTCTGGAAGCTTTCTTTTGTTACAAAAATTAAAATGGGTAGCAAAAACCAGTGTCGCGCGGACCCGGGTTTTTCGAGCTGCATTCGTGTCCGCAGGTCGTGCGAGCGTCGCGTTGGTTCAAGAATTTCTTCGAGCCATAACCCATTTTTGCCCCCCCCCCCCCGCGTGCGGGTAGGCGCCAGAGTATAATGTAACTTAACATTTTAAATCTCCCACTCAAGCTTCACCTTATAAACTCCTCCAAATTCCATCTTCCCACCAATGTGGGACACAACCAACTCCCATTCACTATAAAATTTCCAACAATCCCCCAGATGAATGGGAGTTATTCTCAGAAACAACGTCATTCCGGTTAAATTTCAACAGTTGAGTTTTGCATACGATAGGTAGGTGTGAACCTTTGAACCTTCGCTTATGAAACACACTTAGCATACTGGCTCTGAGTAGAACGCGATGTCTTTGAACTCGTCTGCCGTTTGTGTAGACGACAATACGCTTCACACAAAACTCTCCCTGACAACGTCAAGTCCTCATAGTTGTGTCCGTTATGGTCATGGACACGTGCCTGATTCTACGAGAGCTCTTAAGTATTGTGCCCCAACAATACCCTTCGAAGCGACCCCACTTCTCTCTCACATAGGTGATCTACTAGGACCGGTTACCTCAATCAAATCATTAAAAGCCATAAGCTTAACCTCAACCTTGTCACTTTTTAGGAATGGACTAGGAAGTTTATTAAATTTATAGTAAACTCCCTTTTTCAAAATGTGGGGTTTCCACTAACTCTCCCCCACAGTGACCTTCGCCAGTTCATACAATTAGGTTGTCCTATTGAACTCAGATCTTGGGATCTCCAGTCAGCTGAGTTAGGTTTCCTTTGCATAAACCTAGCCTTTCATGGGCTTTATCCCCATTCCTATTGACGACTTCTAAACTAACTCTCTGCTTAAGCCTTTTGTTAGCGGATCCGTGATGTTATCCTTTGACTTTACGTAGTCAACAGTGATAACTCCTGTAGAGATTGGTTGTCGTACCGTATTATGTCTACGTCTTATATGCATGTTCTTACCGTTATACATTGTGCTACGAGCTCTGCCAATTGCCGATTGGCTATCACAATGTATACATATGGCCGATGCCGGCTTTGGCCACCTTGGTATATCCTCAACAAATTGACGTAGCCATTCTGCCTTTTCACCTGCTTTATCTAAAGCGATGAATTCTGATTCCATCGTGGATCTAGCAATAACAATTTACTTAGATGATTTCCACGATATCGCTGCACTACCAAGTGTGAATACATACCCACTTGTTGCTCTGGAATCATTCGTATCAAATATCCAATTTGCATCGTAGTACCCTTCAATAACTGCTGGATATCTACTATAATGCAGCCCGTAATCTCGTGTGTATCTCAAGTACCGAAGCACCCGTGTCATGCAACCCCAATGAGTTGAACTTGGGTTGCTCGTGTACCTACTTAGCTTGCTTATAGCATATGCTAAGTCTGGTCTGGTACAACTCATCATATACATCAAGCTGCCAATAATTCTTGAGTACTCTAATTGGTTAACAGGCTCACCTCGATGTTTAGCTAGATGTTGACTAGTGTCAATGGGAGTTCTAGCCACATTAGAGTCATTTGCATTGAACTTCTCAAGAATTTTGTCCACATAGTGAGACTGACTTATCACAAGGCCATTCTGGGTTCGCGTGATTTGTACTCCCAAAATCATATATGCTAATCCCATATCTTTCATGTCAAACCTTGCTCACAGGACGTCCTTTGTAGATTTTATCAGTTTCTCATTACTACCAGCAATGAGCATGTCATCCACATACAAACACAAGATGACATATCCATCTGGTGTGTCTTTCACATACACACACTTGTCACATTCGTTGATTTTGAACCCAGAATCAAGCATGACATGATCAAACTTTTGATGCCATTGTTTTGGAGCTTGTTTCAAACCATATAAAGATTTTACAAGCTTGCATACTTTATTTTCTTGTCCCTTGGCTATGAAGCCCTCGGGTTGTTCCATGTAAATCTCTTCCTCTAGATTTCCATTTAAGAAAGCCGTTTTCACATCCATTTGGTGAACTTCCAAATTTCTAATGGCTGCAATGGCAAGAACCATCTGATGGATGTTATTCGCTTAACAGGCGAATATGTGTCAAAATAATCCAAGCCTTCTCGCTGTTTATATCCTTTGATCACCAATCTTGCCTTGTATTTATCAGTGGTTCCATCTGGCTTCATCTTTTTCTTGAAGATCCATCGATATCCTAGTGGTTTGCATACCGCAGGAAGATCCACTAATTCCCAGGTGTGGTTTTGTAAAATAGACTCTATTTCACATTTTATGGCCTCCTTCCACTGAGGTCCATCCGAGGAATTTACCGCTTGTTGGTAAGTTTGTGGTTCCTCCTCGACCACATAGGTGAGGAAATCTGAACCACAAGATTTTTCAGTCCTTTGTCTTTTACTCCTTCGGATTTCACTTTCATCGATTTGAGGTTCATCATTTACAACCTCTTCTCTTGAAACACTTTCCCTAGTTGGATTTGATGGGCCCGGTTCATCATCTAGAACACTCTCATCAATTGGGTTTGGTGAATCCAATTTAGCCCTATCCAAGCATGGAAATATGTGCTCAAACCATGAAGCATCATTAGACTCTAATTTAGTACCGTTAGACACTCTAGGATTCTTCGAGTCATACACAAGAAAACGAAGTGGACCACCCAGGCGAGTGTATCCAATAAGCACACAATCTACAGTTTTGGGTCCTATCACAAGACGCTTTGGTGGTGTCACTACCACTTTAGCTAGGCACCCCCACACTCGTAAGTGATTATATGATGGTTTGACTCCCGTCATTAATTCATATGGTGTTACATCCTTCTTCTTACGGGGAATTAAATTTGGAATGAAATTTGCTGATAACAGCGCTTCCCCCACATGTCCTCGCTCACCCTTGAGCTTATCAACATGGCATTTATCATTTCTTTCAATGTTCGATTTTTACGTTCTGCTATGCCATTTGATTGTGGTGAGTAAGGAGGTGTTAGTTCATGTATGATTCCACTTTTTGCACAAAGATCAGCAAAAGGTGAAACATATTCACCACCTTTATCACTCCTCACCTTTTTTTTATCTTTCAGTTAAGTTGATTTTCAACTTCGGCTTTGAACACAACGAATTTGTCAATAGCCTCATCCTTACTCTTAAGTAAGTACACATATCAAAATCGTGTGCTATCATCAATAAATGTTATGAAATACTTGTTCCCACTTCTTGTAGGAATAGCTTTCAAATCACACAAATCTGTGTGGATCAAATCAAGGGGACCGGTGATTCGTTCAACCTTTTTGAATGAAGTTCGTGTTTGTTTTGATTCGACACAAGTTTCACATTTATAGTTTGAGTCAATATCAATTTTTGGTATGCTATTCAATTTAATCAAGTGACGAATATAATTAAAGTTCACATGACCTAGTCTACCATGCCACACATTAGAAGACTCAAGCAAGTAAGCAGAACTAGCGTTATTCATTCCATTCATGACGGTTACATTCAACTTGAACATACCATTAAGGGCATAGCCCTTACCAACATACATACCATTTCTGGTCAACACGACCTTATCAGACTCAAACACCATTTTAATACCAAACTTGTTCAACTGCCAACCAGACACGAGATTCTTACGAATCTCAGGAACATACAACACATTTGACAAAGTAAGTTCCTTTCCCGACGTCATCTTTAAGATCACATTTCCTTCCCCCTTGACATCAGCAGTTGCAGAATTTCCCATACAGTTTCACCAGTAACCTCCTTGAAGTTGTCGAACAAGATCTTGTCAAAGCACAATCAGATTTGCTTCGGTCACCATCATTGACAAATTAGAAATCATAGCAACAAGCTTATCAATCATGTTTGCTTGTTGGGCATTTTCCTTCTTGGGAAGCTTGCATTCACTTGATTTATGCCTCGGTTTGTCATAATTATAGCACGTTCCATTGAACTTCTTCTTCCCAACCCCACTTTTAGGTCCAAGGTGGGAGCTCTTCCCGTTGGTTTTCTTAAACCCAACCCGTTTGTTTCTTTTGTTGCTTTTGTTACCCTTTGATGATTGACCATGTTCAACCACATTAGCTTTAGCGGTTTCAGGAATGACATTCCTCTTTTGAGCAACCTTGTTGTCTTCTTCAATACGAAGACGCACAACCAAGTCTTCAATAGTCATTTCCTTTCGCTTATGCTTCAAATAATTCTTGAAATCAATCCAACTTAGTGACAATTTTTCAATAATAGCTGCAACTTGGAATGTCTCGCTAAGCATCATTCCTTCCGCATGTATATCATGAAGAATAACTTGTAACTCTTGGACTTGACTCAAGACAGTTTTTGAGTCCACCATGCAAAAATCCAAGAACTTGGCCACCACAAATTTTTTTGTGCTCGCATCTTCAGTTTTATACGTGCGTTCCAAAGATTCCCATAACTCTTTGGCCGTCGCAGCTTTGCAATACACATTGTAAAGCGAATCCACCATTCCATTAAGGACATAGTTTCAACACAGAAAATCCGAATGATTCCAAGCTTGAATCGCACTCACAGTTTTAGTGTCCATTTCCTCTTCAGTAACATGAGGAGTTGATTCGGTCAAAAACCTCGCAAGGTTAAACGCTGTCAAATAAAAGAGCATATTTTGTTGCCAACGTTTGAAGTTCACACCAACGAACTTCTTTGGTTTTCCGCATGGCTTGCTACCGCATTTGGCAACGGTGCCACTAAACCAGTGGTAACAGCAATAGCATGAGTAAACACTGCAGAAACTCCAGCGATAGTGGAGTTAAGAAGAGGAGCACTAGTTATGGGCTGCGAGTTTTCCATTTCCGAAAAGAAACCAAAACTGTTAGAACAAAAAATCTGTTTAAGTTTGTTGAAAACTTACTGTGAAAATGGAGAAACAACTTTTGCAAATAAACAAACAGGAAGAAAGACGCAAACAGATTAGCAGAAAAACAAAAACCGGGCTTGTGTTTGACACAATTCTCTTAAACAGATTCGTCTCCTGTTCCCAGGGTACACCGGTTCGACAGTGATGGTGCATTGCGGACTATCCCACTTGTCTGAAAAGAAACCGGAAGTGAAGTGCTTCTAAAAATGTGGTACTGTTGTGAAACAGTGTATGCGAGTATTGTTTTGTGTTGTGTGTATTTTTCTGCATCATCACAGTAGTTCTTTATATACTTTCAAGACCAAGGATGAAACTGATGGCACTTCAAATTCGTAACGGGTAGCAAAAACCAATGTCGCGCGGACCCGAATTTTTCGAGCTGCATTCGTGTCCGCAGGTCGTGTTGGTTCAAGAATTTTCTCGAGCCAGAACCCATTTTTTGCACCCCACTGCGCGCGGGTAGGCGCTAGAGTATAATGTAACTTAACATTTTAAATCTCCTACTCAAACTTCACCTTATAAACTTCTCCAAATTCCATCTTCCTAGCAATGTGGGACACAACCAACTCACATTCACTATAAAATTTCCAAAAGAATATTTAGTATTATACTTTGTATTAATTTGGAATTAACTTGAACAGTAACAGCCCCTCTCCCATTAGTTGGGAAGGGTGGTGGTTTATTATTTTTTATTCCCACAACGTTTTTTTAGAATAAAACTTAATAGCTTCCATTAGAAAACCAAAATTGCATAGGTGGTGGGGTGGTTTCAAGTTTGATTTGTGATCCCCTTACATAAGGTCCTAGGTTCGATTCCTCCTGGAAGTGTTTTATTTGTTTTTTTAATCCCACAGCTTTTTTTTTAGAATAAAAATTAATAGCTTCCATTAAAATACAAAACTTGCATAGGTGGTGGAGTGGTTTCAAATTTTATTTGTGATCCTCTTACTTATGGTCCTAGGTTCGATACCTCCTAGAAGATAATTTTTTTTCCCATCTTTCCCAGGTTTGATACCTCCTAGAAGATACATTTTTTTTTTTGTTTTTCCCATCTTTGCTTTAGAATAAAGACAATATCTTCCAATACAAAGCCAAACTTGCATAGGTGGTGGAGTGGTTTCAAGTGTGATGTGTGACCCTCTTACATGAGATCACATGTTCAAAACCACTTGGAACATTTTTTTTTTCTTCTTTCCTTAATAATATATATCATTGGTTTCATTTCAAAAACAAAGTTGTTTTTGTGGTGGAGTGGTTTGATGTGTATTCTCCCATTACATGTGATCATGGGTTCGAGTCTAGTTGGAGGTTTGTTTGGAGTTTTTTTTTGGTTCATTTACACAGCTTTATTTTATATTATATATAATCGGGTTGTGAATAAAAGACAAATTGGGTTGGTGGTATAGTTGTTTCAGGTGCATTTTCCTTGACGGAGTTCACAAGTTCTAGACTTGGTTTTTGCAATTGTTTTTCCAACTATTTTTTTGTTGCTAGGACTATCATTTTCAAGATTAACCTAAAAATTATAAACTTGATTAAAGATATTGCCTACATGTACTACAACTCATGAGACATAAACCATTATATTAAAAATCTTGATAAAACATATTGCCTTTGTTGTTAAAATTTTGAATTATAAAGGTAGGATGTACATGATACAACTCTTAATCAGTTCTACACAGCTTAACCGAGTAAAGAAACAGTTCAAGATGAAGCAGGAATCACCCGGTGCGCCGCAACGCGCGCGGGTAGAAATCCTAGTTTTTACTATATATAAATTAAATTGGTGTCCATATAATATATGTTTACAATTTTGTATTTTTAGATTTTAGATAGCGGATAATCCCATTATCCAAAATTTTTACTGCTATCCGTTTTGTTTTGTTTTTATCTTATTTTTTACTGTTAACCCACACACTTCTTCATTTTTAACTTTGTTCCATTATACTTCTCATTGTTTACAAGCTTTTCATAAATTTTACGAGTTAACACGCGTCAACATCCGTGTTTGGGTCAATATTTTTACACCTATTTTTTTTTCTGTTTAACAGTCTCGTCACAATGCATGAGTCCCATATTGACTTGATTATTATTTTATATGTTTTACGTTTCATATGTGTAGTTTAACGTATTTACGTCTACTTCCCTGTTCGATTTATCTTTTTCATTTTTTATTTTTTAATACGTGCCGTTACACTTCGTTCACATCGACGAATCAAAATTTTGCCAACAAAAATATAATAATATTAAATTGAGAAACAAACGTCATTAAATTAAAAAAGACTTAATTCAGATAAACATACAATCCAAGTCATCGTCATCATCCCTACCAACTACCAAACTCTCACTACTTCAAACAACTCCTTCACTTCCATCGTTCCAATCATCCTTCTCCTTCAAATCCATCATTCAATCAATCACCCACTTCAATAACCCCACATGGGTTTCAATCAATACTCCAAATTACTCCGTACCCTCATCACTACCTCTCGCTCAACCACTGCTTATTCTTCTTCTTCTTCTTCTAAACAATGGATACGATCATTCACGTCTGGTTTAGATTATCCTAAAACGGCGTCGTATCATGTTAATGGTGGGCCCTCTTATATGCGTGGTGCTGTGTTTTGGGAACCCAATAAGCCTTTGACTTTTGAAGACTTTGAAATGCCTAGGCCTAAAGTCAACGAAGTTCTTATCAAAACTAAAGGTGTTAAAGACTTATTATTATTCTTCTTTATTTCTTATGCAAATATTTTCTTTTTCCTTTTTTTTTTAAAAACAATCCACTCATCACTGCTTGAAAAACGAGCAATTGCCGCGATCCCTTTCAAAGTAAAGGCGTTTTGATAATTTTAGAAAATTTATTTTGACTTATTTTGATTTTCTTTATGGTGATGCTAAAGAGACATTGTTAGACTGTCCATTGTGGGTCGCGAGCTAGGTTTCGGTGCTCACCCCTGGCCACAACAGTTCTACGCGAACAGCCCCGGCGCGCGATCACATGCGATGGTGGTCGCGTGCGTTAACGGGAGAAAGTGACCCCAGCCACAACGGGTTCAAGTGACTGGATTATTTGAGAGTCAAGTGTGGTGGTCGCGCCTACTCGCTAGCGGCCCACCACGGATAGTCTTATTCGTTAGTGTACACCAGCCTATCCGCCACATTCCAAAGGAAAAAAAGGTTCATATGGGTTTGTTAGTGGTCGGATCATATTTGTCGTATAATTTGACCCTGATACGATTCGTTTGACTATTTTTGTTGCTGTCATACTGCCCATTTTGACAGCTTTTCGGCATGTCATATGATACGTTAGAAGATCTAAAAGAAAAGTTGAAAGTTGAGGGGTAGCACGGACTAATTATTTTTTGTCCATGAGTAGCATACACATAAAATGCATACGAAAAAAAAAAGTTTTTGCACTAAAAATGTACTTCGTCAAGAAATTGAGGGGTAGCACGGGCTACCTCTCCACATAAGGTAGCTCTGCGCCCCACACGTATGACTATACGGTTATATGACTCGTGTGTGGTATTTGATATAGCTATAATCAAAGCCGATTTGAGTGTTTGGGAAGTTGTTGATTATGACCAAAAACTGATTATTTCTATCACGGATAAGCTATTCGCATAGTGATTATCAAAAATGGATTATTTGTACATTGTACTCAAATGACAATTTTGAATCCTGCAGCTTGTGGTGTTTGCCACTCTGATCTTCATGTGATCAAAGGTGAACTCCCGTTCCCGAGCCCATGTGTTGTGGGACATGAGATCACTGGTGAGGTTGTTGAACACGGCCCTTTGACCGATGCTAAAGTAATTGAAAGGTTTGTGTTTTTATAATTCGTATTTCATTTTGGCAAGCGGCACGATGTTCTTATTTGCTTCTTGAATATGCATATATGATGTTGTATAATTTACTCTACAGACTACCTGTGGGTGCTCGTGTTGTGGGTGCCTTCATTATGCCTTGCGGTAACTGTTTCTTCTGCACAAAGGTGACACGTTATAACATTGTCTATATTAACCCATAATGAAGATTTTATATCTAGTTTAATTCACATATTTGAGTCAAATTTAACACGTTTAATCAAACGGATTGTGTTCGGGCTGACTTGTTTAAACCTTTTAATTAAACAGGTCGACTTGCCAACATGTTTAACCTGATTATTACAACTCACCAACTCGTTTAACAAGTTAACAACTTGATTACTACTCATTTACAACTAGTCAATACATGTGACTTATTTATATAAATTGGTTGAATGGGTCGTGTTCAGGTTAGTGTTTATGCCTTTGACATGGATAAATATACTGGTTCGGCGATTCAACCCGCCAACCTGAGGCCCACTAGCTAACTGAATACCCTTTTGATCTTTGACGTGAATGCTGCCTCTGCTGTTTTAGAGTTTTTGTATGTATAAAATTCAAACATTTGCTGTAATGATAAAGCATTTCTAAATTTTGCTAAATAGGGTCAAGATGATTTATGTGAAGCTTTCTTTGCGTATAACCGTGCAAAAGGGACACTGTATGATGGGGAAACACGGCTTTTTCTTCGTGGCAGTGGTAATTATGCTTTGACTCCAGACCTTGCATTTTTATTTTATTATTTTTATTTTCAATGATTATCTATTTATCAGTAGATTCATTACTATTAAAAAATAAAACATGGGTAAAAAGAGCGATAAGTAAGTAATCTTAATATTTATTAAATAATCAGTTTGTTGCTGCACGTAGGAAACTGATTATCCAAAAATAATTATTTGACCGTTAATGATAATATAATCACAATAAAAATAAATAAATACCGGTTATAATATGCCTTGGTTTAAGAAAGCACGCCTGTGGTGTGCCTAGGAGCAAGGCGACCTTAGGCACACGGTTTTATAGGAACTAGGAAGCGTACCTAAGGCACATTTTTGGGCAAAAATTTGACTTGAGGCGCGCGCCTCATGTACATGTCATATCTCGTGCAGTAGGATGTTGTACAACATGCTTTGCAGGTTGTACATGTAGGTAATTTATATAGTAAAACATATATATAAAGCTTATTTGTGTCTAAATATTGGGTAAATGATGCTAGAAACCTATAGGAAATATGTAAAAATATATATAATAATCTGCACCTCCATTTTACACACTGTCTCCTTGGTGCACTTCTTGCTTTTTAAGACCAAGTAATATATTTGAAATCAAGTGTATTTCATGACAGTCAATGTATTTACTATTAATTGATTTTAATTTTTTAATTTGTTTTTGCTTTTTATTAATATTGTCATTCATTTTGGTCAATGGCCTATTATATAATCTTATGGTGGATTGAATATGTTATGTTTGCAGGAAAACCAGTGTATATGTACAGTATGGGAGGGATGGCAGAATATGCTGTTGTGCCTGCAAACGGGGTGGCTGTTCTACCTCACTCGTTGCCTTATTCAGAATCTGCTATAATTGGCTGTGCAGTTTTTACTGCTTATGGTGCCATGGCCCATGCCGCCCAGGTTCGTCCTGGCGATGCTGTTGCTGTAATAGGTGTTGGTGGTGTTGGTTCCAGGTGAGAATATTAAATATTTTAATATCACTAGCCATAATGTTTAAATCATTTAGTTGCATGATTTACGATTCATCATTTGAAACGAATTAGTTAACACATAAACAACCACCCTGTGCTAACCTGGAGACACTTAAAATTGTGTAACCAGAACACGAGCCATTTAACTCGTCTATCTGAACAAGTCAAACAGGTTAATGTGTTGTAATCAAGCTGTAAGCGTGCTAAACAGGTTCGTGAGTTGTAATAAATGGGTCTTCGGGTTGACTTGTTTAATTAAACGGGTTGATGGGTTGATCTTTTTAATTAAACGGGTGGACGGGCTGACCGCAAATATGACCTATTTAATTAAACGCGGTTAAAAAGTGAACCCGAACGTGACTCATAACCTGTTTAATAGAATGTGTTAAACAGGTCAACCTGAACATGACCTTTTTATTAAACAGTTTAGATCGATAACCCAAAACCTGATTATTTTTGTGTCGTGCCGTCTCAGAAATTGGCAAATAGCCACCCCTAAGTTATTATAGGGAAACCATCTACTACCTCCAAACATATGTCGTTACATGGGTTATGAGACTATAACTAGATGAATGTTGCAGCTGCCTGCAGATAGCACGCGCGTTTGGTGCATCTGAGATCATTGCGGTGGATATACAAGATGAGAAACTCGAGAAAGCTAAATTGCTTGGAGCCACTCATGTTGTAAATGCTCGATCCGAGGATGCAGTTGCAAAGATCAAAGTAAATATACCCGTTTCTTATTTTAGTTTATTTTTTGTTATTTTGGCTTTTGAACTATAAAAAAAGTCTTCTGTGAACGGGCCACCGAACAACCGAATCCATCCAAAAACGGTGGCATCCTAAGACATGAACAGGATCGACAGGCCCAGCCCATGAACAGGCCCATTTGTAACATTCGGTTTTCTTCTAGAAATGTTTTGAAGACTGACATTGAATCATCGCCAAATGGCAATATTTAAGAATATTAATGCATATTGAGATGTTTTCGGACAGGATATAACTGGAGGAATGGGGGTTGATACGTGTGTGGAAGCATTAGGAAATCCTAAGACATTTTTGCAGTGTGTACAAAGTGTAAGAGACGGTGGAAAGGCTGTAATGATCGGTCTTACTCTCTCGGGAGCCAAAGGTGAAATCGATATAAACCATTTGGTCCGCAGACAGGTATGTGACACAGCCCATACACTTTCATGTTTTTCTTTTGCCTATCATAAGCACATTTGCTTCCAATAGTATGCTTTTTCCGTTTTGACCAAACTCACTTGACCTGTTTTTTTAAAGCTGTCTGCTTTGACCCGTTACGCAACTCGTCCCTCCCCACCCCTTTCGGCACTTATCATTTTCAACACTTGTCCTTATCATCAAAATTACCAAATTACTTGCAAACCACAAAACTTATGTTTTACTTACAATGTTGTTATTTTGGTTAACAGATCAAAGTAGTGGGCTCGTATGGAGGCCGGGCCCGACACGATCTTCCAAAGCTGGTGAAACTTGCAGAAAGTGGCATATTCAACCTTGGAGCAGCTGTTTCAAGAAAATGCAAGTTTGAGGAGGCAGGAAAAGCATATGAGGATCTGAACAATGGAAGTATTGTTGGCCGTGCTGTGGTTGAGATCATGTGATTTCTTAAACGTTTCCTAGGACTGTGTCGTGTCGCCTGCTTGTTGTTGAGTTATTATCTGTACAAAAGTGCGGAATCGAGTTTGTGTTGTATATTATTGGACCAATACAAACTGGGTTCTGTGTTTCTGTGCAGCTACTAATTTGTGAATAATCTGCAACATGGTTGACTCTTTGATATTTGATGTTTTTAGCTGTAATTGATAGCAGGGAAGTAATGTTGATTTTATGGGTGGATTTGGGTTATGTTTTCTGTTAGCACAACTTAGAAGTTTTTTTTTTTTTTTTTTTTTTTTTTTTTTTTTTTTTTTTTTGGGGAAATAAACTTAATTAACAACAACGGCCAATCCTCAAAAAGAGGACCGCCAAAAAACCTTACAAAACAATACAAGGGGTATTTTACCCAATCGTTCCAAACCACGTCTTTGAATCTAGTTCTATGTTTAAACCAAAAATAAGATAAAGACTTGACCGACGCCACTATCTCAACACCCCGAGGATTCGCATTGTTAAACACCTTGTTGTTGTGCTCTTTCCAAATAGCCCAGCAAGTAAGCATAAAAATACCTCTTAACACCTTCTCCCACTTGGAATTAGGCGCAACCATCTTCAAACTCAACCAGTCCTCTATCGAACCACAAGAAAAACCATAAAGCCTGCACCAACTTCCAATTCTGTTCCAAACTTCGAAGCTAAAGCCACACTCTACCATAAGATGATGCGCTGATTCATCCTCTGAATTACATAAGGGGCATAGGCTAGAAGGGATGTTCACATTCCTTTTCAAGAAAGCACAACGGGTCGGAATCCGATCTAAACTCAACCTCCACATAAAGATATTAACCTTAAGAGGCAACCAAGACTCCCATTTCAGAACCGCCTTAGATGAACCTGTATCAGCCCCTCTTAACCACCTTTTAACTGCAGCAACCGTAAACTGACCATCTTTATCCGGAACCCAGACCCAGGAATCCTTATTACCAGAAAAACGGACCTGGGACAACATAAACTTAGCATCCCGCACTTCAGAAATAGCTTCAGCAGACGTCGTCTCCATAACCCAAGAGTCGTCTAACAAAACTAAATCACCTTCCCATAAAAATCGAGCCCGAACATGATCGGTTTTTCTACTATCAGCCCTGAACAGAGCAGGCCAGCGATCCTGCAGACATGTAGTCCCAATCCAAATGTCTTTCCAAAATTTTAAACTTTCTCCGTTTCCTAATCTACCCCTAAGACACGACTGAAAACTAACCCCCTTAACAACAACCACATTCAAGTGTCGAACAATGTTATTCCAACATCCGGTAGCACCTCGTTTTTTGGGAAGGAAATTCCCTCGACCCCAGCCCCCATGAAAACACTCAATGATCTTCCTCCACCACCCTTCCGTGTCAACTTTGAATCTAAAAGCCCACTTCGATAACAAGGCCGTATTCACATCAAATAAACTAGTAATACCCAAACCCCCCCTCCTTTTTTGGTTTAGTCACCACCTCCCAAGCCACCCAATGCATACCTCTCCCCTCCTTACAACCGCACCACAGAAACTTCCTCATGATCTTTTCAATATCTTCCACCACCTTGACCGGAGCCTTAAATAAGGAAAAATAATATACCGGGAGACTGGCTAACACCGATTTAAGAAGGGTAAGCCGCCCCCCGATAGATAACAACTTCACCTTCCAAGAGCTTAACCGGTTCCGAATAGTATCCAAAACCGGATCCCAGTTATGAACCCGGTTCATATTAGCCCCTACTTTAATACCTAAATACACGAAAGGTAAACTCCCAACTTTACACCCTAATAATGAAGCCATATTACACACCTCAGTCTCTTCCACTCCCAAGCCGAAAAGGACCGATTTATGTATGTTAATTTTTAAACCGGAACACATGTAAAAAATCCGGAGAATTCGATTAGTAATATTAATATTAGCATCATTCCACTTACCCAAAATCAACGCATCATCAGCGTAAAACATATGCGAAACAAGAGAACCATCATTAGGGAGCTTAATGCCTTCCAAAATCCCCAAGTCACTGGCTTTAGCAAGCAAACACGCCATTGCTTCCATAACAATGAGAAATAAAAACAGTGAAAGCGGGTCGTCTTGTCTATGCCCCTTCTGACAATGGAACTCATAAGTTGGAGAGCCGTTCACCAAAACCGCAGACCGAGCCGATTGGATAATCCCTTTCACCCACAAACACCATCTAGGGGGAAAACCCATTTAAGCAAGAATAGATAGCAGAAACTCCCAACTAACATTATCATAAGCCTTCTCAAAATCAATCTTCAACAGGAAAACTTGCATTCTACTCTTTTTAATCCAACCAATCATCTCATTTAACACCAATGGCCCGTCCATAATATACCTTTCCTTCAGAAATGCTGATTGAGAAAAAGAAATAACCTCCCTAATAAATTTTTGTAACCTAGCAGCAATCACTTTAGAAATAGTTTTTCTAATAACCCCTATAAGATTAATCGGTCTGTAATCCTTCAACCCAACCGACGTTTTTGTTTTACCGATAAGAGTGATGAACGACGTACTGCACTCTTTGCTAATCAAATCTGAGTCATAAAAATTAGCAAACATCTTCATAAAGTAATCCTCTAGGTGATCCCAAAAATGCATAATGAACCTGAAGTTGAAACCATCAGGACCTGGCGCTTTGTCAGCACCACAATAAAAAACAGCCGCTTTCACTTCTTCTTTAGAAAACGGGGCTATTAAAACCTCCACACTTCCTTCCGGAACCTGTTTTACATTATCACAAATAAAAACCGGTCTATCAAAACAATTTTCTTTAAAGTGCTCTCTAAAAAACCACAAAACTTCCTTTTTGACCAACGCGGGCTTAGACACCCACACCATATCCACCATTAACCCCGGAATGGCGTTCGCCGCCCTTCTACCCTTGATACAACGATGGAAAAAAACTAGAGTTCTCATCCCCCGACACAGCCCACTTCACCCTCGATTTCTAAAGCAAATCCCGATTCTTTAAAAACTTCAATTTATCTAACTCCTTTTTACTTTCTTCCTACACCCAAACTTCCTCCTCCTCTAACTCCCGATCCTCCAACACTTTCTCTAACCCGGTCAATTCAACATTCAAAATTTTCAGCTCAGTGTCTTCTTTAATAGCCACCTCTTTCCACCAACTTTTTAAACCAACCCGAACCGCATTAAGTTTTTTAAAAAGTAACACATCCCCCCGACTCGCCTTAAAATAAGTATCCATCGCCTTTAAAACCACCTGCTCACAACCCTCTCTGTCTAACCAAGAGTTAAACCACTTAAATGGTTTAAACCCATAATTAGACTCCGTCACCGTCAAGACCAACGGGCTATGATCTGAGAGCTCTCGAGGTAATGCCCTCAACACCGCCCCGACCATCTGCTGAAAAATTCTTGACACACGAGCACCCTATCAATTTTACTCAGCTTACAATCAAACCCTGTACCTGCCATGTAAGTAAATTTGTTCCCTCGCATAGGAAACTCAAACAAGTTAGCTGCATCTATAAACATATTAAATTCAGCAGCCAAACCAGCATTAAACCTGGAGTTTTTACGATCAACCTTCCATCTCACAGAGTTGAAATCACCAAGGAAGACCCACATCCCAACATACCCATTCATTAAACCCAATTGTAACACCCCAACCGATGGCGGAAACATCGAGGTGTCATGTAAGAATGAGTATACAGTAGTACATGGTAATCAAATTTTAATTGAAATTAATTTAAAGTGCAAATATCCAAAAATGAAAATACATAATGAGTTTTAAGTGGAAATCTAATACATCACAAAAACCAAACAAGCATAGACTTTAGTTTGCCTTCTCATGTAAATACTCTAGTCTTCATGCATCATTATTTCCTGTTGAGTTGTAACAATGGGGGGGTCAACTAGAAGTTGGTGAGAATACATAAGCCATGTCAAGCAAATAGTTTTAGTATAAAAGTTTAGCAATTCATATGTCTATCGTAAGTTTAAGTCTACATGAATAAACATGATATGTTGAATCGACATAATCAAACCTCCGACTAGTTTAGGTCCATCCCGTCATCCACGGTTCACCTTAATAATATGTTGAAACGATAACAATCACCCACGCTACCTATGTAGGAGGTACACGTATCCGGGTGGGATTGTCAATCCAATAGATCTATTATTGAGTATCGCCGGCTTGGCCATAGCTAATGATTATGTAATGTTGAAACTCGTTGAAACTCGTTGAAACTGTTGTTGTTGTCTAATTCATGAGGCATTAAAGTTTACAACTAGACATGCATGTAGAATTGCTTAAGTATAATGTTGCAAGTATGAAGAATTGCATAAACATGGTTACGTAAACTCACCTTAGCAAAGTATTAAGTCTCAAGAAATGGAATATGTGTAGCCCCAAAGTTGCCAATTACAAGAGCTTATAATCAAAGCTTCAATTGTAGAAGTAATAGACTATAGAAGAAAGGTATGAGGGAAAGTTTAATCGGATTGAAACAATCGATTTAGAGGTGCAAAGTATAATGGGTCATAGGTGGGTTTTTATACTAGTTTTGGATTCAATTAGCCATTAAAATTGGTCAACACCATAAAGTAAGGTTTTATGATGAATTGACTATTTGACTAAGACTTTGACTGTTTGACTAAGACTTTGACTATGACTAAGACTTTGACTCCAAGAATTATGTTTGTCAAGACTTTGACTCTTGACTCAAGACTTTATTTTGAAATGAATTTATATCTTCCTTGTTTGAGATTATAAATGTAATTGGAAAAAATGATTAGCTTTAAATAAGAAATAAATAAAAAAAATCATTAGTTTGAATTAGAAAATAAAAACACCGTCTTATAAAATGACGATTTTATAAATAGAATTAGGATAGGACATATGTCATGATTGAAGATTTTTTTATTTTTTATTTTTTTCTTTTAAGTACAATGATAAAAGGAACTTAGAAAAATAGAGTGCACGGATAAAGATAAGAATACTTAGAAATAAATTAGACTTTATATCATGGATCGGGAAATACTTTAATGAAAAATAAATGGGAAAATTCATGAGGTTACAGTCTCCCCTACTTTTAGAAACTTCGTCCCGAAGTTATAAAAAAACACCGGGTTGACAGTGATTGGGTAGAAATTGGGGCAACTGTGGTTTGGAAAATTTGTGTTAAGACATGACATGAATTTATAGGTAACAGAATAAACTATTTCGAATAATTTGGTAAGAGGTTTGATAGGTGTGGGTTTTAAGGGTTGGATTAGATTCGTCTAAAATAGCAAGGAGAATAAGAATCTAGCAAAACACTAAACTTTAAGTTTTAGGAATCTTAAAAAGAAATGCATGAGTTAATTGACTATAGAAATACTAAACAGGTAACTAGAGTTTATAATTGGTTATCTACCAAAAACCTTGATAGAATTTCACACTACCTTAACGTACCTGTAAATTCATGATTACGTTCCGGACCGTAATCACCAATTTACGTTACATTAGGGTTTTGTGTCCTTCCATGACTCTAAACACACATGTAAGTAATGCAAAATAACCTTGTGATTGAATCGTATACAATGTATCCAAAAATGAGTCCAACTGTTGAGCAGGAAAAAGACTTCTACCAGTCAGTGAGTAAGAACCTCTACCGATTGTTGAGCAGGTGCGATAGCCTCTACCAGTCGTTGAGCAGGTTGTAGGGCCTCTGCCGACTGTTGAGCAGGCATGATGACCTCTACCAATCGTTGAGTAGGTTATTTGGTACTCTACTAACTGTTGAGCAAGTACTTCATCCTCTATCAGTTGTTCGATTAAGTGCACCAATTATTAAACACATGAATTGCAAATTGATAATTTGTACATGTAAACAATCAAGTATCAAGTATATCATACGAGTTGTAATAGAGTTGCCCTAGACAAGGTTAATGACTCTAGGTGTGTCTATAGCAAATAGTTTATATTCCATGAATTCTAGTTTCAAATGTTCAAATATGGTAGATAGTCGAATCCTCATGTATAACTAAGGATTATGTTTGATGCAACACACAATCAAGTTTCAATAGTTTGGTTATCATGGGTAACTAGCTCATGTGTGAGAAGGTGAAGGATATGAATTTAGTTCGTGAGAGGATGATGAAAAATCTTGAAGCAGAATCAAGGTTGTGAGAGATAGTGAATGTGAAGATAGTTTATAAAGAGTTTATTTTATAGTAAGGAGATTATGCAACAGTGTAAATTTTGGGGTTTGGATCAAAGGTTATAATCAAGTGTATAAGAAAACATGATTGTGGTATATGCCAAATATTGTAAAAATTTGAACAAGTTGAAAATGAGTGAGTGTCGATGGAGAATTTAGAGGCTAGATATTATTCCTATGGATAAAAAAAAAAATCTTATTTTCAAAATTGGTTTTATACATAAAGCAAAAGTTGTTAAATAGTACAAGCTAAGTGGGCTTTGATTAAAATATTCCCGTTAGTTGGAGATTTCAAACATGACATTAGGTTTTGAAGATCAAGGTTCTATTAAGTGATTTTTAATAGTTTAAAGCATTATATAGAAAATCGTTTGTTACGTCAATAAATAAACAATTGAATTTAAGTTCGAGGACATCTTTTGACAAAAAAAAATGCACTTTGTAAAGTTACTAGGTAATGAAAATACAACAAGATTTAGAAATCTTTAGTTTGTGCTAAGGTATGAGGTTATAGTTTTTAAAAATAAGTAACATGTGGAGAAATGAAATAATATGATTTGGGTAGGGTGTTGAATATTTAAAAAGAAGTGTGATTGTGAAATCCATAGATGGTTACGAAATGAGATTGATTTAAGCTGTAAAATTTTGAGATTTTAGAGCTTAGTTTAAGGAAAGTGAGTGTAATCATTTATTCATTAATTAAAACGAATAAACGAAAACGTTGACTTATCAAAACTTCTAGATTCTAATAACATTATGAAGACATGCTTTAGCCTATAAGTGAACACTCATCCCGAGAATTCCCAGGTAGGCATCCGGGTCCCTCGTCTGATTGGGATTTATGCGCAATGCTAGTCCTAGACAGAAAACTCAGAATACAGGTGTTCACCCTTCCAGATTGCACGTGTTCGTTATTAAAATCTAGAACTTCGACGAGATCTTCAAGGTGGTTCAGGCTAAACCTGAGGATTTGTCCTATTAGTCTAAGAGTAGATCTTGTGATGGAGAGCACTCTTCTTGTAGGGACTAAAGTAAGGATAAGAAGTAGGATAGAGAATATAAACAAGTAAGGTTGCAAGTAAAAGGAGCATGTACTGATTAAAATCCTATGGTTATAGACTAGATTTTTTTTAATAACCTAATTCCCTATAACCATGGCTCTGATACCAATCTGTAACACCCCAATCGATGGCGGAAGCATCGAGGTGTCACGTAAGAATGAGTATACAGTAGCACATGGTAATCAAATTTTAATTGAAATTAATTTAAAGTGCAAATATCCAAAAATGAAAATACATAATGAGTTTTAAGTGGAAATCTAATACATCACAAAAACCAAACAAGCATAGACTTTAGTTTGCCTTCTCATGTAAATACTCTAGTCTTCATGCATCATTATTTCCGGTTGAGTTGTAAAAATTGGGGGGGGGGGGGGTCAACTAGAAGTTGGTGAGAATACATAAGCCATGTCAAGCAAATAGTTTTAGTATAAAAGTTTAGCAATTCATATGTCTATCGTAAGATTAAGTCTACATGAATAAACATGATATGTTGAATCGACATAATCAAACCTCCGACTAGTTTAGGTCCATCCCGTCATCCACGGTTCACCTTAATAATATGTTGGAACGATAACAATCACCCACGCTACCTATGTAGGAGGTACACGTATCCGGGTGGGATTGTCAATCCAATAGATCTATTATTGAGTATCGCCGGCTTGGCCATAGCTAATGATTATGTAATGTTGAAACTCGTTGAAACTCGTTGAAACTGTTGTTGTTGTCTAATTCATGAGGCATTAAAGTTTACAACTAGACATGCATGTAGAATTGCTTAAGTATAATGTTGCAAGTATGAAGAATTGCATAAACATGGTTACGTAAACTCACCTTAGCAAAGTATTAAGTCTCGAGAAATGGAATATGTGTAGCCCCAAAGTTGCCAATTACAAGAGCTTATAATCAAAGCTTCAATTGTAGAAGTAATAGACTATAGAAGAAATGTATGAGGGAAAGTTTAATCGGATTGAAACAATCGATTTAGAGGTGCAAAGTATAATGGGTCATAGGTGGGTTTTTATACTAGTTTTGGATTCAATTAGCCATTAAAATTGGTCAACACCATAAAGTAAGGTTTTATGATGAATTGACTATTTGACTAAGACTTTGACTGTTTGACTAAGACTTTGACTATGACTAAGACTTTGACTCCAAGAATTATGTTTGTCAAGACTTTGACTCTTGACTCAAGGCTTTATTTTGAAATGAATTTATATCTTCCTTGTTTGAGATTATAAATGTAATTGGAAAAAATGATTAGCTTTAAATAAGAAATAAATAAAAAAAAAATCATTAGTTTGAATTAGAAAATAAAACACCGTCTTATAAAATGACGATGTTATAAATAGAATTAGGATAGGACATATGTCATGATTGAAGATTTTTTTATTTTTTATTTTTTTCTTTTAAGTACAATGATAAAAGGAACTTAGAAAAATAGAGTGCACGGATAAAGATAAGTGTAACACCCCAACCGATGGCGGAAACATCGGGGTGCCACGTATTGATGATTGTTTTCAGTAGCACATGGTATAACATAAGTTTTAAATAATTTATTCAAACATAAATATTCAAAATGTGAAATAATGTCTAAGAATTCAAATACATAAACTCAAATAACAACTTCAATGACTTCAAATAAACTTCAAGTAAAATCCTCATGCTAACTCAAGCCTCAGCTTCGTTGTTACCGGAAACATGTTAATTTTGAAAGTATTTTGGGTCAACATAAGTTGGTGAGAATTACATAGGTTTTTGATGATAAATGAATAAAATGTTATGCAATTCATGTGCCATGTTAATCTAGCCCATATGTGAGAACATATTAGAAATAAATCGAGTGCATAATCAACCCTGCTGACTGTTATAAAATGATACATACCATACACTTATGGTCCCAATGAATATGTTATGCGATAACAAACACCCACGTAACCTTTGTAGGAGGCACGTATCCGGGTGGGATTGTCAGTCCAATAGATCTATCAATGTATACCGTCGGCTGATCAATGTTAATGATTATGCTAGAATGGTGCTTACTCTAATCATGCTCAAGACAATATGCAACATAGAAAACACATAGACACATTGATGATTGAATTGCAATGAAAATGTTATAACATGTTTCACCCAAAAATGATGATAAAAGGGGCTATGTAAACTCACCTTAGCAAATGTTAACTTGTTGAAAAGATATGATAATTGTGTTGCCCAAAGTGATTCCAAATATTACCCTATAATGAGGTAATATATAATAAGTCTAAGTCTAATTAACTAATATGTGTATCCTAGGGTTTCGATTTGGGGATAATCAATTGTTGAGATTTAAATTAAAATGCTTAATTAATAAAGGAAAATTGGATAATTAATGAAAAATAGTCTTTTTATAAAATTTGAATTTTGAATGTGCACAATAAAGTGTTTGAAGCAATAAAATAATTTTTATAAAATTATTTCATTTAAAATAGATTTTTAAATCTATTTATTTATAAATAGCCAATTATTAATTTTAATATTCAAAAATACTAAAATTAAAGAATTTCTATTTTAAAAATCATATTTCTGTTCTAAATGATTAAAAATAATTTGTATAAAATTTTGGTGCAAAAATGATGAAAATTGGATTTATTATGAATTAATTATGATTAAATCTAACAAAAATTGTTTAAAAATATAAAATAAATGATTTTACTGATTTAAAAATTATTTCAGTAAAGGTTGACTTTATAAAAAGTCAGGATAAATTTTGGGAAATTTAATAATACTGTTTTGATATATAAATGGATTTTTATAAATATAATAGTATAAAAATGATTTAATTATTATAAATATTAAATAAATGATTTTCTGGAAAATAAAAATTACAAATAAAACTTTTATTACAGATTAAACAATTATAATTTTTTTAGAGTTTATAAAATAGTTTAGGTATTTTAAAAAGAATTTAAATGATTAAAAGGATTAATATATATATATATATAATTAATTGTTTGTTTTAAAAGAAAGAAAAGAAAAGAATGAACAAAAACCGGTCAGAGCCGGGACTCGAACCCGGGTGACCTCTGTGGAGGGCCAGAGTCACAACCACTTGGCCTAGGCCGGTGGTTGTGATGATTCTGGTTTCATAATAATTAAATACAATAGTGAATTCCAGGTTTATCCCCAATTTACGTCGACGAACCCTAGAATTTTTAATTGAATGATTCAGGCAACTATAGCCCGATTAAGGTTAGGGCTATTGTTGCCTGAATGCCGATGAACAAATCCCACAAAACTAATCGTACTCACAGTGTGGTATTGATGGTGATAGTCGGGTCAAGGAGAAAGTCAAACTACGAACAGAATTGCAATAATCAAAGTATAATTGAAAGAATTGGAGGTGGAGAGAGTGTTATGAGCGAGTTGTCAAGGTTTGCAATGCATCTATTTATACAGGGGATTAGGGTTTGAGTTAATTGGAAGGTTTGACCTCCAATTGAATACGTACACGTCAATTTAAATAAAAAGTCAACAATTGACGTGTTATTGACGTGTAATTGTATTGTAATAGGCCGGTCATTGCACGAATTAGCCAAAAATAGATCAATCACTCGTTAATTAGACGGATTGCTCATCAAGCTATCCCACAGTTGACTTTCCTTGTCAACTGTGGGAGTTTTAATGTGTGAATAAATAAAATATGAATCCGGGTTTAAAACAAAGAGATGGCCCAGCCCAGTTGGTTTGTGCTCGTGTGTTGGATCAGACCGGCCTTTGGCGCGGGTTCGAATCCCGGCCAAGGCTTGTTTTATTTTTTTTTGATATAATTATACAAAACACACATATATAATAATATATATAGCATTAGGGTTCCATAATCGCGACAAAAATAATAAATGCGAAGTATAAAATGAAACTTGACGTTTTTATTAATGTCGGTGCGTAACGTACAAGTATTAAATGCGTAATGTTACAATAAGAATACTTAGAAATAAATTAGACTTTATATCATGGATCGGGAAATACTTTAATGCAAAATAAATGGGAAAATTCATGAGGTTACACCAATAACCGCTCCCATAAAGCTGTCTTTTCAACGGCCTTTTGAGGCGCATACACATTCACAAAGTTTATAACTGAACCGTTCTCCACTAAAGAACCCGACGTCATTAGAAATTTCCTATCCTCCACATTAACCAGTTTTTTGAATTTCCGCGTATTCCACAAATTGACCAACCCACCCGATTTACCATCCACCCAAACCACATCAAGATCATAATCACCAACGGCCCAAATATTATCAAAATCAAACAAACCATTCCCCGACAACATCGACTCTTGGACCGCCAAAAAATCGATACCGAAATTCCGCACCAAATCTCTAATCCCCTTAGCTTTACCCCCAATCCGAATCCCTCTAATGTTAATAGAAGAACAATTCATGACAAACCTAGTTGTACGCCTGAACCTTGAATCGAACTCCGAATCAACTTCTCGTGACCGTCAAGTTGAACACCCAATTTGACACCAAGCACCTTTGTCACTGACACTTCAGCTTCAATATTATCCTCTGATTTCGTATCTGACTCAGATCCTCCAACCGAATCACCATTCTCCCCTGCCGATAATTTACCTACCTAGTCTTCAAAAATAGCTTCAGTGCACAGCTCCTCCGAATCCTCCCTAAACACTTGAAATGAATTATAAGTTGGAACTGGAGGCGGGCCTCGTGTTTTAACCACATTAGTATCCAAGCCCACAATAATAGGATCCAAAGCAAACGGATCCTCTTCCACCATCCTGGGCTCTTTCATGGGCCTTTCATTGCTACTAGGATAACCACCCGAGCCCAAATTGTCCACATGCACCTGATTCTTAGCCTTTTTTCTTTTTAAAATTTTGACTTGGCCCACATCATTTAAAACCTTTGAGATATTCCCATCATTAAAACATTCCTTATTACAATAAGGTAACTCCCCAATATTACTAGAAACACCATTAAATGAATTAAAATCACCACCGGTTTCCATATTCACTTCTTGGTCAACAGCCGCCTTCACCGAGAAACCTTCCAGCTGCACTTAGAAGTTAGATCAAATGAAAATAGGTTTCATAGGTTAATGCATCATGAATACCTTAATGATGAAACTTAAAAGACGAAAGAAACGAAAGGAAATGGAAGGAAATAAAATATTGTTTGTATTCAAGTGTTATTTTTTTATGGAAGGAAATAGAAGGAAGGAAAAGAAATGATTCCTTTCTTTTCTTTTCTTTCGTTAACGTTGAATCTCTTGATATATTTTTTATTTATTCTTTTATTCTTTCTAAATATGTAACCAAAGCCTTCCTTATTTATGAAACATCTGTTGTTAGAATTATGTTGGTTTTATATGATGAACAAGTAGGCTTGGTAAGCGTAAGCAATTGTTGTAGGCTCGAGTAGGGCAGGCTCGCAGCTTTGCTCAGCAGAAGAGCCTGACTTTCTATTAGTCAAGCGCTAACGTGCCCAACCGGGCTTTGAAGGGAAAGGGACAAGTTTTATATTAAAGAATTCATGGCAACTGCATATGCAAGAAAAGAGCTAACATGGTTAAAGAACTTTCTATAATAGTCGGGGAAGAAACATAAAAACATTGTTTTATATTGGGATAGTTTAGAATGCAGTTCATCTCTAGACGACACAAATGTTATATAGAAAGGAAAAAATGAGTCGTCAAAACAAGATATCGCTTTACGAGAGTTGACTAGGCATGCCACATTTTCATTGAGAAACAACCTTTGTACAAAGATTATTGGAGAGATTCTTACAAAGGGCAGTGACAACATATAAGTTAGAAGTTTTGCTTAGCTTTAGGTGGCCTCTTAGATGACCGATGAGAAGAATTACATGTTTTGAAACACGGTTTGATAATTAGTGTCACACCCTTAAATTTCACGTGCGAGGTTTTACTGCGAGGCGCGTGACACACTAGGATCTAAGTCACCAGTCATAATAAATGACAACTAAATGTAAAAGATACGTAGACCATTCATTAATTTGCAAAATATAACCAACTGTCAGCGGAAGCATTAAACATCTTACAACCCAAACACAAATAATATAAGTTCGACAATGTTTGAAAACCATGCAAATGACCCCTAGACGCCGTGCGACACCGTGCGCCTATCGACAGCTGCTACCTTAACGACCTGAGAAAACATGCTAAAAACGTCAGCACAAAATGTTGGTGTGTTCACAGGTTTTTAAGTAAAACGTTTCCAAAAGTTTGAATGTTCCATCATGTTACTACTATGCTATAAGGATGCCAACCAGGCGCATGAAACCGCTAATACGATGCCAGGTGTGTACCACCCGTGTGTAACCGGACTGCCAACCCGTGGCATAACTGAACTACCGATCCATGGTGAACTGAATGGCTGAGCCCAGCCAACCGAACTACCGAACCACGGCTAACTGAACTACCGTCCAATGGTGAACTGAACTATCGTATAGTAAGAACACACATTAACACTAGCATAACATGATCAGTATAAATACGAGTACGTAGCATGTTTCTCCCCCGAAAACATAAACACTGAAAGAGGGGCCGTGAAAATCACCTTAGGTTGCGTCTTCAGACCAATAGTATATCCATGTCACACCCTCAAATTCCACGTGCGGGGTTTTACCGCGAGGCGCGTGACATACCAGGATCCAAGTCAACGATCAAAATAAATAAACACTAAATATATAGATTAAAACCAAAACATTATGCTTTGAGCCATAAACCAGCAGCGAAAGCATTTCTTGTTTACAACCAAAAGGCATATTATAGTTTACAAAACATTGTTTAATATGCAACAAAACTCTAGACGCTGTGCAAGACTCCGTGCGCCTAGTCCATTAACTGCTACCTTAGCGACCTGAGAAAACATGCCAAAAATGTCAACATATAATGCTGGTGAGTTCACAGGTTTTCTTTTATAAAAGAGTTGTTATAAGTTTGAAAGGATCATATCCGTTATTACTAGGTTATAAGAACGTCAGCTAGACGTTAAGTGTTTTTTTACTACTACGGTTGGGAACCCATTACTAAACATGAACAAGTAGTTGAAGCGTGCCCAGATGATTGGGCTATTACCGATGCCTCGGTGAACCCCGTGCTAGAGACAATATGCACTCGCCCGGCCCCGCCGTCGAGTGGGGTTTGTATGGCCCAATAGATCTATCCACATTTCCCTCGTTGTGCAACCCGCACATTAATGGTTTCCCCCTGGGACTTTCCATAAAAAGCCGTATAGTATTGTAAAGTAACCATAGTATAACGTAACATTTGCGCGTTTTCTAATTTTATCGTAATTTCATTTTAGTCCTCATATTACGATCTTTTGGGATTTCAAATAAAACTTATGTTGCATTATGTGTTAAATCTTAGTTATATATGTTTTATTATAAAACTTCAAATAAAGATGTCGAGGGATGTTGGAAAACGTCAAGTTTTACGATGAAAAAGGGATAAAAACTTAATCATATTGTGTGAAATTTATAAAAGATGAAAAAAATGTATAGTTTTAGAGTTTAGAAAGGTTTTGGTTAGAAAAACTTAACTTTGGTTAAGTTTTATAAGGAAACAAGTGATTAAAACTAACCAAACTAACTGAGAGACAAAAGTTGCGAATATTTCAAAGTTAAAAAAAAAAATAAAGCTGAAAAGAGCCAGAACCGCCGGCCGCGTTCCGGCGACCGGAAGTCCTCTCCGGCGACGTCTTTTAGGATTATTTTGGCGTTTAAAACATGAATTCAATGTGGGTTACGTTTCTTTAGTCAAAACCATTGAATTCCCTCATCATAAAGGTCCTAAAACGCGTTTATTTGCTCAATTGAAACCAAAAATTTCATGTAACCGTCGGAAAACTTTAAAGCTTGTAAAACTCCATTTTTCCAAGACCACTATATAAATCAAACATAGCTTTAGGTTCCTGTGTTCATTCCCTTCAAAACCCACTAAAAAACACCAAGTAAAAACGTCTAGAAAGGTTCAATTCGTGAGTTTTTGGTCGCGGCTTTGAAGCTTTCTTTCCGGTCGAATTACATAGTGTAAGCATCTATTTTTAGTGTCATTTTGCTTCTTTAATCATGCTCATTAAAAGCCCTCTTGATTCGGGGTCTAACTATTACGAATTGAAGGGTCTTTGAAATCTAGGGTTAGGGTTATGATTTGGGGAAGAAGATGAAGTTAGGAGTTTTATAAATAATATTTGATTTGAAAGAAAATAACATATGACTATGTGGTCTAGTGGTTGTGTATGGTGGTTGGCAAATGAACTGATCAGGTTCGAGTCCCCTGGAGCTCCGTTTTTTTTGTTGCATTTTTTTAGTATTTCATTATTCATATGTATTTATCAATATATATATATATATATATATAGATATATATATATATATTAGCTATAATCTTATAATATTTCTCAAAAATTCATTTTTACTCCAAAAATTATGAAAATTTAGGTGAAACATCTTGACACCTTAAAGAAAATTATCATATTTTTTGTTTCTGGAAAATACATTATTTTCCTATATTTCTTGATTTAATTTGTTTTAATCATAATTAAATGATTAAAAATTCATTTTAAATGATTTTAACCTCAAATTTTCTGGAGATTTATTTTTATGAATAATAAACTGAGATAAAATGTGATTTCTCAGAAAATGATTATTTTTGTTATTTTTACTATTTTTAATCATTAAAACAATATTTAAACTCATTAAATACGTTTTAAATGCAAATAAATTGAAAGAAATTATGGAAATATTATTTTCAGTATTTCACATCATAAAATAATTATTTTTCATAAAAATATCATTTTTGGATCATATCTCGTATTATTTATTCTATTTATATTTAAATTAGATATAATAAATTGTTTAATTAAATATAAATCATAAAATCTTTATCGTGGATATTTTTCTATAAAATAGAAAATGTTTCTAAGTGTGGGATACTTAAGTGTTTTAGTCGCTTATTTAATTAATCGTGATATATTTACTTCAAAACTATTGCTCAAATTATTATTAAAAACTTCATCTTCCCTACACAAGTCTAGTATACCCTAATGCCTTAGATTTTGGTTGCCTTAGACTTTTAAGTTATTTTCCTCATTAGTATTCTATCATATATAGGTTGAGTTCTTCGGAATTCTAAGTCCTTACGACGAACTTTCTTGGAAATTACAATTAGCGAAACTGTGAGTATATGTTTCCCCCTTGTCATGTTTTACTCTTTTGGGGCTATTCATGTACACTATTACTAAATGTTATTCTTTCACTAAGTGCAATTCTCATGTGTGTTTGCTTTATGTTAATTTGTGTGTCTATGACTTGTCAAAATCATTAACCTTTGAGGGCCTGACATTTCAATAAATAGTACTATGGTATATACCCCTTGTGACTCTGTTGAGAGACCTTGGTCATTGTCTTGTGATTCATATTACTCAAAAATGGTTTGATTCTTGATTCTTGATACTTATTACTTAGGGTTGATTTTGAACGGACATAACTTAAATTACATAATTGCAAACGGTATACAACACAAGAATTGCGAAACGTTTTGTACTATATATATAAAACGGATGTACTCACCAATGCATTATATGTGTTGACAAATTATTTTGTACATGTTTCAGGTGAAGTTTGATTTTGCATGCTTTTCACGCTTTGGCTGGACCTAGTGCTTAAATAAGAGATTGGATATTTATTTTTCTATGTTTGGGATTTCAATTAAGACTTATGTATTTCATTTTGATTAATGGAAGTTGGTTGCTATTAATATTTACAATTTAGTCCATGTGCTATTGAACAATCGTCACTACGTAACACCTCGATGTTTCCGCCATCGGTTGGGGTAACATGACCTTTAGTAAGTAAGTATGTAGCATGTTTCTCCCCCGAACACGTGTTACTAAGTCATTGGACATGTCACGTGGTTCCTATCATGTTTATAGGTGTCAAATCATGTTTCGGGATGTCAAAATACGCTTACAACAGCAGTACACGCGATTAGGAAACTAACATGCAATTAGGAAAAGTCAACTGGTGATTGGAGGTGGTCAACAGGAGATTGGAGGCCTAATCGCCTGATGTTATTGGCGATTGGTGGCCAATCGCCCCTGCATCAGGCGATTAGAGCTCCCAATCGCCTGTTGCAGATCCGTGACGTGTTTTCACGCGTTTAACCCTCCAAATCAGATCCAAAACATGTAAAAACACCCAACATCAAACCTAAACTATTAACCAACCCATTTCAAGCAAAAAACCCCAATTTATCTATGCTCTAACGCCCTCGGTGCGATTATTTCCAAAAAATGGCAAAGTACTAGGTTTCATTAACTATGCAAATCTTTCCTTAAATGGCAACAATCAGATTACACATCCTACAACCTTGCAAATCATTATCTCTTTGTTATAATATCATTCTAATGTGAATCCTAACAACAAACAATCATTGAATCATATCATAACATCTTAATTCTTCAAGAATCATCCAAATGGGTCAAAATGCATACTTTCATCAAAACACCATAACAATAGCTCAAATCCTTATATAATCATCCTAATAACTCCTACACATCAGAAGTACATCAATTACATGGAAACATTCATGTTCTAACCACCAAAAATCATCATATGCATAAATACTTCACATATAGCAAGTATAATGGTTTAGACTTGTTTTAGAAACTCATTTCAAAGGTTTTTAAAGACACACACACTTAGTAAAACAAGGTCTGGACCTTTGGGAACCAAAACAATAACATTACAAGGGTTTGGGATGAAGAACACACCTTGGATTTTATCAAAGAAAGGTGTGTAAGCTTGGAAATGGTGAGTTTTGAAGCAAAACAAGTTCCAGAGGTGTTTTGAGGTGTGTGGGAGGCTTAGGATCTGTTAGGGTTGCAATAAGGGTGTTTTGTGAGTCAAGGGTTGTATTTATAGGTGTTTTTACTCGTGCAACATGCATCAGGCGATTGGGGAAACTTATCAGGCGATTAGGGAGCCTAATTGCCTGACCTACTGGCGATTAGGGCTCCAATCACCCCTAATCTTCTCCCAATCGCGTGCATGACTGGCGATTAGGCCAGTCACCTATGCCTAATCGCCTACTACATCAGAAGTTGGGTTTTTGGCGCGTTTAAACACTATTTTAACATATATAAGCACGTATTCACAAGTCACATAATGATTACAATCATATAATGCATGATAACTAACACATTTACGTCCGTTCACCCACTCCCGGGACTCGAGACTTGCGTGTGTGTGCTAAACCCGGTGATTCCACGAATCACCTATCCTTGTACACATGGTTATGGACCGACTCCCAATGATCCCGCGGATCATTGTAACGACTCCCGATGATTCCCCGAACCATCGTAATGACTCAATTGACTGATTTAAGTATGTAATATGCACGACTCTCTAAGGTAGACTTACTAGTTTAGTCGATGTTACTAACCTGAGTTTGCCGGGTGTCACATCATCCCCCTGTTGAAAGAATTTTCGTCCCGAAAACTGCCCAAGGCCAAAAGGAAGAGACGAAAGAGAAGAAATTTTTTTCCAGTTTCCACAATCCAACCCGAACCAACAGTTCGAACTACGGGCGGCCTATCATAATATTTGTATAAGTGTTCCGACTAATAACCCATAGGTTAACTAGTCCCCGATTGTCCAGATCATGACCACGTATGTTTGAAAATGTGTTTAACCATTAACCCGACACACCATACAGACCCGACATCCCGTTAGTGACCCGTTACACTAATTGATCAAGTATATATAGTTAACACACAAGAATCATGCATAAAATGCTTAGTTTGCATCAAAAATCTCACGTATGAAGTCGTAAGGTCGAATCAGCAAGTTACCTGACTGGGTTGACCCATATGTAAGTCCATTCGACCTATATGTAAGTTGGTTCGACCCCTATGATGTACATTTGACCTATATACAAGTTCATTTGACCTAACACATGTTTATTCGACCCTAACACATGTTAATTCGACCTAAATCATGTTCGTTCGACTTGTATGAAGTTCATTCGACCCTGACTGCAGTTGGTTCGACCCTCAAGGGTCTTCATTTGACCCCACATAGGTCGAAGGAGTTTCTGGTTCGACCCCAAGCTGCTACAATGTCACAAAACGCACCAAATCGCATCCAAATAGTCCGAAAACATCACGAAACACCACAAATCGCAGCAGTCAACTATCATTAATCTATCCCCACAAAACCTTACCAATTTTATCTCGAAATCAGTCCGTTTTACAACCTACCCAAAATGGCAAATTATGGAAATGTCACATCAATGCATGTAATCTTTACCCAAAATGGAAACTCATCAAAATCATCTAATAATTAGTTCAATATGCTCAGATTATCATGTGTATGAAAACCCCTAATCATTTCATCAACAATAACAATATGAATCAAACCCTAGATCTAACACAAAAAACCCCCAAAATGGGTAAAACATCAACAATCACCAATTTGTAACCTATGATAAGCATAATCCATCATTTATAACAACCCTAGATCATTGTTATAACACCTACACAACAATTAATCGTTAAACAACTTCATACAACTTATAACACATCATTTAACATTATTAACACATGTATTTTGCATGAAAACTCAATGTTAATGAAAAGGTTTTGTTTAGAAAGATGTTAGAAATATTTTTATCCATGAAAACATGTTTGAATCAGATCTGGAGACTTAGGGTTTTATAAAAACGAATTAAAAATGATGAAAATGGTTTTAGATTAAGAACACACCTTGAATCTTCTCTTGTTTGTGATATAGAGGATATGTTTATGTTAGGATTTGAAAAACAAGATCAAAAACTCCTTTCAACAGGTTTGGGGTTGAGAGAGAGAGAGAGAGAGAGAGAGAGAGAGAGAGAGAGAGAGAGAGAGAGAGAGAGCACTTAGAGGCGTTTAAGGTTTGTGAAATGATGAAAAGTTGCAAAGTATGGTATTTATACTCCATGTTCGTTCGCACCCTGCAAGGGTCGAACGAGTTTGAAAACAGGTCGAATGAGAGACCTTCCAAGTTGGTTCGAACCTGTAACAACCTAAAGTGGACCCCAAAAATTTTTCGCATTTATTTTAACTAAAAACAATAAGTGATACGATTATGTACGGAATTAAAAACCGAACCATTGTATATAAGTATTATCTAGATAAAACACGTCACATAACCAAACTGATAACCGTAACGAACCCACCCGAGCTCACTGATGAGTCACTAGGGAGGACACTTGTCCTCCCCATGTTGTGACAACACCCCACAATAAAACCATTTAATACAAATGGTTTCCTTAAAAACCACTCATCCAAACCCTCTTATAAATATACCCAAACCACCCATCCCTTTACATGCTGAATAAAACAACACACACACACATACACACACACACACACACACTTAAAACTAGAAAAAGAAAGACTTGGGGAGGGGAGGAAATCGGTGGGCTTCTGCCACCGTTGCCGGTGGAGCCGCGGCGGAGGAGCTCCGGCTATCCCCTTCTTTCCTGATAAAACCCACACACATCCGATTACTTAGAGAGAGAGAGAGAGACGTGAGGGAGAAAGAGATACAGAAGAGAGAGAATCGTGAGAAAGAGAGAGAGAGAGAGAGAGAGAGAGAGAGAGAAGCAGAGAGAGAAAGAGAGCTCGCGAAGGGGAAGAGGAAGACGACGGCAGAGGCGGATGGTGGTTTACAGCAACGGAGGGAGGTGGTGACGATAACTGGAACCGAAGAAGATGACGGTTGCGAAGTGGTGGTTCCGGCGGCGGTGCCGCCCTCAGCCCCGAATCAACATCTAATCAAGGATGGATGTTGGTGATGGTTGGCTATGAGCAATGTTGTTGAAGGGAAGGGTCACAGTGGGGTCACGAGCCTTGTTGATGGTCTGATGATGGTGAACTGAAATGGGGATGGTGATGCCGGGTGTTGGTGGCGGACGAAGAGGTTGGTCGGGTTCGTACGGTGGAAACGAGGATAGTCACGAGTGGTGTACTCAAGTGGTCAGTAAAGTTGATGATGATGAAGTTCGAGTCAGGGGTTCCGTCAAAGGAGACGGGTCAAATTTCGGTCAACAGAAGTCAACGGACAACCATACGGTCAACCATAGTCTACCGGGTCAGCCCCGGCCAACGCGAACTATAATCCGAGGAGTTGAGGATTCGACCAGGAATAATACCAGTATGAGAGGTTGGACGCTTCAATTACTATAAACTACGCATGTGAACTATTTCCAGGTGAGTTCCGTGAACCATCCCCCTATTTTTGTATTTTAAAATGTTTTGGGGTGAATACATGCTTCCAAGGAAGAACCAGTAGAATGTGATGAACCAGTGATGTGACAAGATGTGCTCCCGATAACCAAACCGTCACACTCATTAACCCAATGGGAGATTGGGCCGCTTAATATGTGGGTAGCGCTACTTGGGGAATCCTCCGCACGCAGTGGACCCGGAAGCCCGGTAAACCCTCCACTAAGGTATGTGTCATGTATTTTGCCAAGGGAGTCCATAATGGGAGCAGATGGATCCAGTGTTAGGATTGAGGTGTGGCTTGTACATCACCACGTGTTAACCTGTTTTAACTTATTGAACTTGTATTTGAATGATAACTTGTTTTGAGATGATAAACCTTATTTTAGAATTAATTAAACACACGCACGGACTCACCAACATTATTGTTGACCCAAAACTATTTTAAGCATGTGTTCAGGTACCTGTTCTGGAGTTTCGAGGATTATGCAGCTGCAACTCAGAGTACCCCCGACGGACGAACCAGAAGGCAAGCGAGAACGTTATTACCTAGAATACTTTTGTTAGAGATTGTACATTACTATAAATGTAACTAGATATTTATAAAAGATTAGTCATTTATATTACTTCCGCTGTTTGCTTGCATTACGAGATGTTTGGTAACAATCTGAAATTCCGTCTAGGCCCACCTAAGTCGGGGTGTGACAGAACCCCCATGAGGTCGAACCAGTTTCTAGATTTCTCAGCTTTTATGGTTTGGTCGTTTAAGCGCGTTTCAACACATGTTAACTCATTCTAACACATGAACATGCAATCCTAACATATGTTTAACATGTATAATCATATAAACACCATATAAAAATGTATTTACACACTACACATCATATATGAAGCGATTCAAGTTTAGCATTTAATCCAATTATGTAAGTTCACCAACAACGGGACTCAAGACTCGTGTGTGCATAAGATAACCCCAATGATCCTCCGAATCATTGAACCCTGGACAATACGTAATGTAACCAGACTTAACAGACCCAGTTAAGTATGTTAAATAAATGTTTTTGCTAAGGTAGACTTATATGTTTGAAAAAAATGTTACCCTGAGTTTGCCGGGTGTCACATCATCCTACAGTTGAAATAATTTTCGTCCCGAAAATTGCCCGAAGCTAAAAAGGAATGAGACAAAAAGAAAGAAATTTTTTCGGTTGTCACATCATCCCCCTGTTGAAAAGAATCTCGTCCCGAGATTCACTCAGCTTTAACAGTAACAAGTATAGACCTAAGTACACGCTTAGGTAATGAATGAGGTTAACTAGATCCCATCTAGTCCCCTCATCCCCACAAGAACTCCAGTCCACAACATGAACCACAATAAATCCAAACGATACGAAAGACGATCCGTACACGACCCAACTGAGCACCCAATGCTCAAAGCTACGCTTCCCAAGGAAACAAAACGAAACGAGAATCACAAAAAGAGGTGATAGAAACAAATACCCCAAGCCGAGGAACTAGTTCCTCAAGATGGTCACAAGGAAACTGTGACAGATTACCACACAATCAACCCCTCCTGGTCGAAGATACGCTGAAGACCCTTGTGATCGGTGTAAATTCCTGGGGTGTCACAATTAGCGTTCAATGAAGATTGTCATAAATTTGTGGAGTCTTATGGTTTGTCAAATGATCTTAATAGTCACCACGGGGCCCATATGGAATGTTAGGACCGCTCTTGCAAGTCGATTTGAATTTTGATAATTTTTGCGCATCTTATGCACCAAGCAATTCAGGCCCTCAATTTTATGCTTCACTTGTCATACTTGTTTTTTTTTTCTTTCTCGAAGAGCGACATCAAGTTCATGAGGCTCAACATATGGCTCTAATGCCAATTTGTTAAAATGGAATGAAAAACAAGGGACATCTTAATATGGACCCAAAGTTGATACAACTTGCATAGAGATACTTCAAATGTGTTCAACTCATTTTCACAACAAAACAAAAGAAAACATAACTAATATCAAGAATTGGACAATTAACACCAAGTAAGATGAGATCATCAAAGCTTTAGTTTATGCTTTATTGGAGTGTCTTTCACAAAAAGCTTTAAGCCTTTTAATGCCATCTTCAAGGGCAGAAGGCTCAATAGCATATGTTATCCTTAGCCAGTTTTTGAGCCCTACAGTTATTCCTGAATAAGAAGCAAGTTTAACTCAAGGATTGATTAATATTATATATTTCTTTCAGATCAATTAGCTAGTTATACTTTGGAAATTTAAAAGTGGTATGTAGGGGTGTAAAACGAGTCAAGCTGAGCCGAGGTTGGCTCGATGACTAGTTTGACTTAACAAAGTCGCGTGTGGCTGTTTTGGAGCCTATATCTATACTCGGCTCGTAAGAAAATTTTCAAACTCGAGCTTATTTTAAGGTTCAATGTTATTTTCAAATCATTTAAGCTTGGCTTGATTCAACCTTTTAGTGAGCTGGTCTGGAGTAGCTCACAAGCGGCTTGGCTTGTTTACATCTTAGGTATGCATGAACTTTAAAATCAATGAATGACAAGTTTTGAAACGGTTGGGGACAGCGATTGAAGTAAGATTTACACTTAAATTACAATCTTACCTGGTAGGATTATAACTGATTCTTCTTTGGCAAGCTTGAGACAAAAGTCCAAATCATCCTTGATGTCCTCAAACGCATATAGATCTAGTTTCACCTTTAAAATAACTTTTCTTAGAACCGATTCGTATAAACTGATCAATCTTAAAGTTTGACACGCCGAAACATGACCTTACATGAATGGCTCGACTGTACAAAAATATAAACTGAAGCTTGAGGCCCTATACTTATTGACCCTCAAACTTTAGAGCTTAACTTTGTTTATGTTTTAGATTTTAACGACGAAAACACAAAATCAATATACTTGGAAGGGTTTTCTTTTCACTAAAACTCACTCGACTCCAATATATGTGATTGTGTGTGTGTTAGAAAGTCGTACACATGTTAGGATTATAATAAAAACAATATATTTTTTCATCCCAAAAGGTTGAACCGGCCTTGTAACATAAACTATCCGAAATCTTATTATGTATTTGCGCATCTATGCCCTTACCATAACAAACATCGATCCTTCAGGTTTGCTCGGGCAAATTACACCAGGGATATCTTCAAGTCCTTCATAGCATATATTTGCATTATCTTTTATTATATTTAAGATTTTTAGAAAGAAATCCTCTTTAGTTTTCCCTAGTATATCAGGAATCGCTCCCTGCATGCGAAACAAACTTGAGATCATATAGAAAGGAAAACATAATGAATTAAGCACCTACTTGAGAGTATGCAACATCATGTTTACATTGATGTATGTATTCCAAAAGTATCATATTTATTTACATTAAAACACCAAATAATAGGACTTTGTAGTAAGGAACCTGAATAAACGTTGGAGGGTCACATGATAAACTGATATGTCCCGTAATGCAATCAATAAGCTGAAAACATAAGTAAGTTAGCGCGACGAATGTATGAATTTGTTCTACGCATGCGTACATATGCACAAGTGCGAAAACAAGTCAACCTCGTGTTCCTTAAGGATGCCATTAGGATCATTGATGGCAAGCCATCCGAGCCGCCAACCAGGAACGATCCACCTTTTTGATATGGAGCCAAGTGTAATAACAGGTGTGATTGATCCAAAGGTTCCCATTGGGACAAAAGGGTTTTTCCCAAAAGCAAGATGGTCATAAACTTCATCAGAAATGACTAATATCCCAAGTTTCTTGGCTGTTTTGGCAACCTAATGTTATAAAAGAAAAAAAAACACAATTTAATTTAAACTGCAAGATATTATACATTTATAGCTTTGTGGTAATCCATTTACAATACAAGTAAGCAGATTTGGTAGAGGTGGGAAAGCTGAATGCATCGGGTGGGTTGGCTTTATTAAGGACGCTATCACAAACAACAAGTCAAGTCAATGTCCCGGTCAAAGCTACTAATTAATTACCCCATATTCAGCTACTCGACCATTGACTGTCAACACCAAGTCAAGTCAAAGTTCCGGTCAAAGCTACGTACTAATTGATTACCCAAATTCAGCTAATTATGTTCTTACCTTGATCATTGACTGTAACAATGTATTTATAACCTCATCTTGTAAAGTTGAAAATCAATTCACAAAAATCATTCTCTGTGTTTACTAGATTTATAGTCTTTGGGTCAAAACATGTGCATCATTCTTCAGTTCGTGTCGTAACAGGCTGATTAATTAAGCGAAGTTAGTTGACCCGCAAGCACTTTTATGTTATTATATTTTTTAAGATGTTAAGAACTAATCATGGTTAAGTTTTAGGGTTATCACAGAGAATATATTGTTGGTATATATTCTCTCTAATAATGGTTTCCTATAAATATTATTGGATAAAGGGTTAATTATAGGCTTTATAGCAACCAACTACTTTTTCCTTTGGCACATAGAAATCCAACTATAATATTTTTTTTCTATCTGTCACTTAATCATCATTTTATTGTCATGGATCAAAGTCTTAATTTTACAATATTTGGCTTAGCTAGTGGTATCTAGGTGGCGTGTAAAGTGATGATCCATCCCGAGAGGATGGTGGGTTTAGTCTAGCGGTAGATATTGGTGTGATATTATTAGGAGTAAATTATATTTTCGTTAAAAAACATGACCCGGGTAATATACTTTATGTGACTTTCAATAGCATGTCATCTTTTAAATAATTTTAAAAGTTTTTTAATAGTTTAATATAGAACACAATCTAAACATAAAGTTCATAAGTAAATATATAACTTAAAATTTGCCAACTTTGAGGAAAAGAAACATATACTAAACAATAACATACCTTCTCTAGATGTTGTCGTGTGAAGACATTTCCACAGGGATTTCCCGGGTTGATTATAATCATTGCAAGCGTGTTTTCATCGGCGAGAGCTTCGACCGCATCAAGGTCAACTTCCCAATCTTTATTGGGAAGAAGGTCAAAATGTCGAACTTCCAAATGACATGATTTAGAAACAGCTTCATAGTATGGAAACCCGGGTTTAGGGAGTAGAATGTTCGCGTTGGGGTTAGCAAGAACAGTTATTATGGTTTGAATCGTATGTGCGCAACCAACTGTCAAGAACACATCATCCTCTGATAACTTGTTTGGAAGATCTTGAGAAAGGTATTCTGCCACAGCCCTATAACAAAAGAGAAGTATCGTGTAAAAAGTATCTTAACGTAAAAAGAATAAGAAAGATTTTGGGCTTTTGATCTAAGTGAATCAATAGATGAGATTAAAAGGGGAATATATACGTTGGATCTTTTAAAAGAGAATGGGAAATACAAAATAGGTATAATCTACAATTGTTGAGTTTCACCCCCATTTTTAAACGTCTATAATTTTTTTTATACGACATTTTTTTAGAAAGTACACCAAAACAAGCTTTTTACCCTCTTACATTTACATACTCTATTGCTATATTAAATTTTTTCTTTTGCTGGGTTGATAACTTGTGTTTTATCATATGTATAACTTGCGTTTTTATCAGATATATAACTTGCATCTTTTATGAGGTATAACTTACGTTTTGTGAGGTATAACTTGCGTTTTATCAAGTATAACTTGTGTTTTATCATAAAACACAAGTATACCCTAAAAAGACGCAAGTGGTCAACCCAATGATTTTTTTATTAAAAAAACTATTACAATGGGGTATGCAAATGAATGAGGATAAAAAATCTTGTTTTTATGGTTATTATCATTTTTTTAAAATAGTGTAGCATGGAAACGTTATGGCCCTTTAAAAAATGAAGGCGGAATTTGTAAAAAATCAACAATTATGATGACGAACACTAATACCCTTTAATGCCATATATCAGCTTCTTCTTAGTCGTTTTTACAATTTTTACATTAAGCTTCTTTTTCCTCTCAAAATACAAATTTGACATCAATCATTTTCTCAAGACTTATAAACTATATATTGATTCATGTGAATCTGTCTCTTTAATTGTAGTATTTAGCGAATATGTCACCTAATATTAATCAAGTTTTTTTTTTTTTTTTTTTTTTTTTTTTTTTTTTTTTTTTTTTTTGGAATTTAATAAAGCCACTCGTATTTTTTCAAACTTAAAAAACTAACTCAAGTTTTAATTTTGTTATTTTCTCTAATGTTTTCAAATTAACTAATTATCTTATATCCTTCCAATGCAGCTCAGCTGGTAACGGGCTTAAGTTCTCTTTTGGGGGACTTGAGTTCGAACCCCACTAGTTGCGTTTGGGGGGATATGGGAAATGAGGGAAGACTCAGGGGCACTTGTGGTCAGGGGTTCGATTCCTGATCCTGCCAGGTTTTACCGGCTTCGTGCGTCCGGGGTGGGCCGGGCTGTGCCCCTGTCTTTCCCACTGGAGGGCCGCGTACAAAGTACCCGAGTTGTTTAGTTGGTTGTAAAAAAAAAATACTAATTATCTATACTAAAACAAATATGAAACTTGGTTAAACTGTTGACTTATATAATGATTATTTATTATCAACTTGAACCTAGGAAGCAATAATGAAGTAAAAAAATCACTAAATAATAATTAACCTTCATAATGATTTCATTTAGATTATAAAAAAATTCATAATAAATTGATATTAACACTTTAGTGGTTTTATACTATAAAAAACGGCAGACAAACTTTATTGAAATAATATTCAAACTTATTTATTATGTCATAAATTGTTAGGCTGGAAGGAGTAGGGGCGTGCACCCCAACATTGTTTTTCATTAATAGCGTCTATCACTATTAGAAAATGACCATTTTGCTACAAAGTTTTTTTATGAAAAAAACACTTCATAAATTTTAACAAAATTGCTACTTTCTTTGGAGGACAAAAAAACTCTATTTTTTTAAACAAATTTGCTACAAAATATGGACAAATACTTATGAAATTACATAGGAAATGGATTGCAAATTTCATACACCATATTTTCGTAGGAAATATGTTGAAAATTGCGTAGTAATTGGTTTTTGACGAGGATTTTTCCAACATCAAGGTTTCGTTGCAAATGCGTCAAATTTGCTACGCATTTGCAACAAAACCTTGATGTTGGAAAAATCCTCGTCGGAAACCAATTACTACGCATTTGCGATTCATTTTCTACGCAATTTCCTAAGTATTTGTCACTAATATAGCAAATTTGTTTAAAAAATTAAATATTTTTTTTGTCATTACAAATGAGTTGCAACTTTGTCAAAATTTGTAACGCGATTCTTCCGTAAAAAAACTTAGTAGAAAAATGACGACTTTCAAATAATGCAGAGCATAGGACGTTGTAATGAATTTATTCTAAAAAAATATATGAATTGCTATTAAAAAAGTGTATGATGTACCTTCTTGCTTGAGGGATACCTACACCAGGACCATAACCATTAAAGTTACCAGAGCGAATGGAGTTAACTAAAGCATCTTCCGCAATCTGGGTAGTCCTGAAGCACGCGAAAGCTGACGGATCGCCATGGGCAAGAGGGAGGACGGGTCTGGTGTCCGATTTGTTGAGCTTGGACATGAGCATGTACCGAACACCTCTAATCGTTATATCAGGCGCCATATTCGTCTCTTTGTTCTTCAGGAATCCCCATTTCTTCTTCAACGTTGAGCCGTTTTCGATGCCCATGTGTCTCCAATAGTTTGCAATTGGAGGTTGTTGTTGTTGTTGTTGCAATGCAGGCATGAAGCATCATTTGCTTAATATGCTGGTGAGTTGATAATTTTTAAATTAATACGTTAGGCATGAAACATACCCAACTCATATGGTGCCAAGATGGTGCTTACTTCATACTTAATATTTAAATGCTTCATATTGATCCCAAATATTAGACATGATACATGCATTTTGTTAAATAAAATGTTTCACCTGTGTACATGATTAAGTGGACTCAACCATGTAATAGCATAAATTTTTTATTATTAATTGATTAAGGTAAATAATGGGACTATTGTAGTCCATATGATGAACTATACCATTTGAACTAGGGGATAAACCCAAAAAAGATACTTAGATACTTGCTCATGTAGCAAATCATCTTGATTATTTTTATATAATCTACTAGCTAATCATCATATAATATAAAAAAACTCTCTCATGACGGGTAGGAAACGTTTCAAGGTCGATCAATGGTACGATGTCATCAACAAGAAGGGTAGCAGATCAAATCGTCAAGACGGGGGTGGGGATAACGTTAAGATAACAAAGTTTTTTGTTTCTAATCTTCCTCCGAAGTGCATGTCAGCAGATCTGGTTCATGTGCTGAAGGATTTTGGGCAGGTTTATGGATCGTATATCGCAAGAAAGTTCGACAAACTGGGGAAACGTTTTGGGTTTGTTTCGTTCAGTAACGTTAAGGATCCGATGGCATTGGAGAATGATCTAAAGGACATTTGGATAGGCAGTTACAAGTTATACATAGTTTTGGCAAGGTTTGTAGATGGTGAGACGATCCAGAAGAAGAATGAAAAGGCCTGGAGGCCGGTGGTGGAGATGAACAAGGAAAAGAATGTGATGACGGATCTGGTTCCGACGGCGGTAGGGGTGAAGACAGTTTCAAACTCAAGTGGTAGTAAGTCCTTCAAGGCTACGTTATTGGGTATTGATGAGGATCAGGAGGTTTTGGAGATTAATGTGCCATCAGAGATCAAGTTGCATGCGGATTGGAATAATGTAGCTTTGGTTGGTAGGGTTTTGGATTTCAAAACCTTGACTAATCTAAGGAATTGGTTAAGTATGGCAGTGAACATGAAGATTACGATAAAATATTTGGGCGGCTTTCTTGTAGTTCTTGTTTTTCAGTTGGAGGAGGAAAAAACGTGGTTTTTACAAAGTAGTGGGTTATGGAGTTCGGTGTTCCAGTTCTTACATGTCTGGGAAGGGCAGATTCTAGAGTTCGAACGAATCGCTTGGATTAAAATTTATGGGATTCCTATTTGCCTAGTGGTTGATGAAGTTATTTTGGATATCGGTTCTAAGTTTGGTATTATTATTCAAAGTCCTAATGCTTCAGAAGCTGACGAAGATCGTTCATATGTTTTGGTCGGGATTTTGTGTAAGTCTGCTGATAGAATATCTCGAAAGGTTAATTTAAAATGGAAGGATAAGGTCTTTCCGGTGGTCGTTGATGAAGATATCGGAGATTGGGTACCGGACTGTTTGATCAATGTAGAAGAAATTTCTTGCGTTGATGAAGACGGTCATGACGTCACTGTGCCTATGGAATAGGTTAGCCCGTTGAAGAATGCGGAAGTGGAAAGTGAATCGTTTATGGAAAATGCGAATAATGAGGATTTTAGTCAACAAGTTTTGAATGCTGACGTGATTGAGGGGGTTTCCAAAAGTGTAGGAGTGGAGGGTGAAAGTAATGAGGATAATCAGGGGAATTTGGCATCCCAAGTTTTGGAAAGTTGTTATGTGGTGGGGCCTAATAATAAAATTAAATCTAAAAGATTTTGTAAAAAGTCAAGGAGGAATTTTTCTAATTCTCCTGTGGGCCAGGATAGGCCAAAAAAGCGGGCCAGAGGAGATGATGATCCATTTGATTTGGATAGGTTCATATATACTGTTAGTAAAGGCCCAGTTATCAGGGAAGAGGTGTTGGAGCATAATGCTGAAGCCCATTTGGTTCAAACTGATGTTGGTATAGGTGATGGAGGCCCAGGTGTTGAATTAGATAACCACGACGGGGTGTTGTGGGTAAGGAGTTCATGACACATATTCAGATAGGAGAGGAAAGTGTGGCACAAACAGAGTTAGAAGAACAGCAGGATGAGACTGTCGATACTATTAAGCTTGGCGTTCAATTGGGAGCTAATAATCTAGAGAAGTTTGAAGATCACGTCGCAATGTTGGTGAGGGAAGAAGGCTCTCAATTTAGTCGTCAATGAATATTCTCTCCTTGAATATTCGTGGGGTGGGTTCGGACAGAAAAGGCGAGTGGGTTTGAAGATTGTGTCGTGAAAATGATATTGGTATGGTCATGTTACAGGAGTCGCAGTTCACTACAATGGATGGGGTGGATATTGGTAAGTTTTGGTGTAATAATAATTTCTCGTTTGAATGGTTCCTTCCTTGGGGAGATCGGGTGGGCTTATTACTATTTGGGATCCTAAGATTTTAACTGATACGGTGGTGCATAAACAAGCCAATTTCCTAAGTGTCTCGGGTGTTCTAAAAGATAGTGGTAAGGAAGTGCTTTGTGTGAATGTTTATGTTCCGCATAAGCTCATTGATAAGCGAAGGGTGTGGGCTGAGCTTAAATGTTTGTTGAGGCCGCATGATAAGTATTGGTTTTTGGGTGGGGATTTCAATTGTGTTAGAAGTAGAGAGGAGCGTTGGAACTCTAAATTTCATGTGCTTTCTTCGGGAGAGTTCAATGATTTCATTGAAGATATTAGGAGATGTGAGTTTCCTCTTCGTGGGCGAAAGTTTACGTTTTGTTCTGGGGAAAAACTGAGCAGAATCGATCGTATTTTGGTTTCTAATAGTTTTATCTCGGATTGGCCTAATGCGGAATATCGAGCTCTTATGAGGGAATTTTCGGATCATAGTCCGTTGATTCTTAAGATGGTGTACCGAAATTTTGGCGCGAAACCGTTTCGGTTTTATAATTCTTGGTTACAAAGGAATGGGTTGGAGGATATTGTTGTCAAAGTTAATTCTAATATGGTTATGTCCGAATATAGTGATCCCCCAGATGTGTTTTTTTATGAAGAAATTAAAGTGTCTTAAAAGTGATATCTTGTCTGGGGTTAAGAAAGTTAAAGATATAGAAGGCGAAGAAGAGAACAGTGTGAAGGCAGATTTGAATGAATTACAATTGGCTATGGAAGTTAGAGATCTTTCAGAAGAAAAAGTTTGGGTTTTTGAGGAAGGTTCGAACCGACTGAAGGAACTGGATCAATATCGAATTCTTGATTTGAAGCAAAAGTCTCGGGTGAGATGGGCGAGGGAGGGCGATGAAAATACGTCCTTTTTCCATGGCTTTATTAATAATAGGAAGGTGAATAACGCGATTCCGGGTCTAATGATTGATGGAGTATGGGAGACTAGACCTACATTCATTAAAAAAGAAGTGCTTCGCTTTTTTCGTAATAAGTTCGCTGAAGACTTGGTTGAAAGGTCGAACTTGATTTGTTATGACTTGAAGGTTTTGGACGCGGAGGATGCAGATTTTTTGATTCGGCCATTTTCAGAAGAGGAGATTAGAGTTGCGGCTTTTAATTGTGGGAGTGATAAAGCTCCCGGCCCCGACGGTTTTAACTTTCGCTTTATAAAAAAATTTTGGTCTTATTTTTTGCAGGATTTTAGTGCAATTTTCCAAGATTTCTTTTATAATGCTCGGATTAATCATGGAGTCGGTTCTTCGTTTATAACGCTTATTCCTAAAAATTAAAGATCCGATTAGCTTGGGGGATTATCGGCCGATCAACTTGATTGGTATTGTTAGTAAGATCGTGTCCAATGTTCTTGCTAATAGATTAAAGAAGGTGGTGGATAAGGTGATTAATGAAAACCAAACGGGTTTTATTGCGGGGAGATATATTCTGGATGGCCCGTTGATTGTGAGTGAGGTGATAGCTTGGGCTAAGCAAAGTGGAAAGAAATTTTTCATGTTCAAGATTGACTTTGCCAAGGCTTATGACAACGTGAATTGGGGTTTTCTGATTATGGTTATGCGACAGATGAGGTTCCCTGAGGAGTGGTGCTCATGGATTTATGGTGTTCTTTCTTCGGCTAGATCCTCTGTTCTAGTCAATGGCTCGCCTACATTCGGTTTTCTTGTGGGAAAGGTATGCGACAAGGAGATCCTATTTCGCCTTTCCTATTTATCATCGTTATGGAAGCTTTATCGGGTTTAGTTAAAAAGGCGTGTGATGATGGGGTGTTTACGGGCGTCAAGCTTCCTAATGGTGGCCCGCTTGTGTCCCATCTGTTATACGCGGACGATGCCATGATTATGGGTGAATGGACGCATGGCAACTTTAAGACCCTTAAAAGAATTTTGAGAATTTTCTATCTATGCTCGGGGTTGAAGATAAATTTAACTAAATCCACTCTTTATGGTATTGGGGTTAATGTGGGAGATACAAAAACAAAGGCAGACGAGATGGGTAGTGGGATGGGTGAGCTTCCTTTTAAGTACTTAGGGATTCAAGTCGGTGCAAAGATGGGTAGGATAAATAGTTGGGAACCTATTATTGAAGTCTTTCAAAAGCGCCTTTCGGGATGGAAATCGAGGGTTCTATCTATAGGTGGCAGGGTTGTATTAATAAAATCGGTATTGGAGAGTCTCCCGGCATATTATTTTTCTTTGTTTAAAGTGCCAGTGATGGTGAAGAATAAGCTCGAGACTATGATTAAAAGGTTTTTATGGGGAGGTAATTCGGATGTGAATAAAGTGCATTGGGTGGGGGTGGGACTTGGTCACTAGACAAAAAAATGTGGAGGGCTCGGGTTAACAAAGTTGGATATTATTAATAATGCGCTTTTGTTAAAATGGATATGGAGATATAGAATGGAAGCGAATTCTACGTGGCGAAAAGTTATCGATGCGATCCATGGTTCCAAGAGAAGATGGCTTTCGGTCCCGTGTAATCTTAATGTCAGAGGCGTGTGGAGCAAAATCGTAAGTTGTGGGTCAAAGCTTATTTTGAATGGTTCGCCTTTCAATAATTTAATACAAGGGAAGGTGGGTGACGGTTCGGTTATCAACTTTTGGATAGACCCGTGGGTTAGTCGAATTCCTTTAAAAAGCGCTTACCCAGCTCTGTTTTGGCTCGAAAGAAATAAATGGTGCAAGGTTGCGGAGAGGGTTGGCCATGACAACTTGTCGGGAGTTATGATGTGGGACTGGAGGGTTTATCCGAGTACAATTCAAGAATGGAGGAACTGGTTGATTGTTTTTGTTTAGTTGCTGGTACTACTCTTTCTCAACTCCAAGATTCTTGGACATGGAATAATGTCCCTCTTCATGAATTAGCTGTGCATGATACTAAAAAGTGGATCACCAGAGATGAAGTGGGAGGAGATTTTGATCATTTTAGATGGTGTAAATGGGTTCCGGCGAAATGCAATATCTTTATGTGGAGAACTTGTATTGATAGGATCCCCACGAAATGAGCTCTTAGTAAACGGAATATATGGGTCGGCGATCTCAAGTGTAGTCTATGTGAAGATTGTGAAGAAACGACAGATCACTTATTCACTTCATGTTCGGTGGCTGATGGTGTCTGGTCCGGGATCGCCCATTGGTGCCATCTCCCTCCTATTTTCTTGTTTTCGATAAAGGATATTCAAAATTTAGCATCGCAGACGAATTTTAATGCAGCCAGGAAAGATCTTTTACACGACATCTTTATTCTCACATGTTGGAGGTTGTGGAAGGCCAGAAACGAGAAGGTTTTTAAGAAGGCGAAAGTAAAAATTACTCAGATTATTGCGGATGTGAAATCGCTTAGTTTTTTGTGGTTTAAAAGTAGGGCCAAGAAGGATAGGGTAGAGTGGAAGGCTTGGAGTCGTTTTTCCTTTGATGTAATGTAACGGTTGTTTGTGTTTTGGCCCTCGGCTATCTCTATCTTGGAGATAGGCGGTTTGGGTGGTGTTTAATGAAATATGCCCTTCAAAAAAAAAAAAAAAAAAAAAAGCAAATCATCTTGATTGGCTATAAATGAAGTAACTTTTATTTGTTAACTAGTATTTTACCCTCCGCCACGGCACGCGGCGGGCAAACGACGAATGAAACTGTATGTTACACACACTGCGTAACGTTTGTGTTATACGACCTTGAGTAGCTTCTTAGGACGAGTGAACCCAGGCTAAAATGAACCGGTTAACAAAATAGCGCTTCGCGGCGGGTAGGCGGATTAAAAAAAACAAACACAGAGGCAAGATGTATGTTATATTTTGATATCACCACAACCATCGCAGCGAGGCAAGGGTTTTTATAGCCCGTGTATCGGCTACGACTATAGACGGATCCTGTCGGGGAAAACATTGGTAAACCACCACCACCACAGTCGTTTCATAAAGTGGACCAGAACGGAAGTCGATATGTAGCTTTGGACAATATTCACAATTCAATAATGGCATGAACGTAAATAAATGTAAAATCAAGGATTGTTTTAAGAGTTTACTTTGATTTAGTCGATATGTAGCGTTGGACCATATTCACATTTCAATAATGGATGGCATGAACGTAAATAAATGTAAAAGGAAGGATTCTTTTGCATTTTACTTTGATATGACATTTAGCTACAGGAGCTTTGTGAGGGGAGGAGAAGTTACTTTTTAATATATACTATAATGAGCATTTTACCGATTTTTAGCGATGAATCTTGGTTTATAGATGAATGAAGAACTATTGTTGGAAAAGTTTTAAACAAAAGGACGTTAAACAACAGGCGAGAAATAGATGGGCAGGTTTGGGAGACGAAAATACTAAGTACTTTCATGGTATAATCAATAAGAGAAAGGCGTCAAACAATATCCCGGGGTTGTTAATTAATGGAGTTTGGAAAAATCAACTGACTATGGTTAAGAAGGAGGTGTTTACTTTCTTTTGGAAGCGGTTTGTTGAGGAGATGGTTACTAGGCTGAAGTTAGACTGCCACGACCTTAGATCAGTGTCGGATGCTGATAACTTGTCACTTACAACCCGATTTTTAGAAGCCGAGATTAAACAAGTTGTGTTTGAATGTGGTGACGACCAAGCTCTTGGCCCAGACAGTTTTAACTTCAAATTTATTAAAGCTTTTTGGTTGTTTTTTTTTTCCAAAGATTTCTTGGATATTATGAGGCATTTTTACGATCATGGTAAGATTAGTAAAGGTGTGGGATCTTCTTATATTACTTTGGTTTCAAAGTGTACTGATCTGGTGGGTTTGAGAGAATATAGACCAATAACCTTGGTAGGTGTAATCAGTAAGGTAATTACGAAGATTTTGGCCAATCGGTTGAAAATGGTCATGGGGAAAGTCACGTCTGAAACTCAATCTACTTTTTGAGCGGTAGATATCTATTAGATGGGCCTCTGATTCTAAATGAGATTATGGCATGGACAAGGAAAAATGGGAAAAAACAATTCTGTTAAAAATTGATTTTGAGAAGGCCTACGATAACGTTAATTGGGAGTTTCTTTTAGATGCGATGAGACAAATGGGTTTCTCGGAAAGATGTTGTAAGTGGATTCGAGGGGTTTTAATTTCGGCCAGATCTTCGGTTCTTGTAAATGGGTCATCTACGTTTGAATTTGAGTTTGAGACAAGGGGATCTGATTTCGCTGTTCTTATTTATTTTGATTATGGAAGCATTCTCGGGTATTTTTAATAAAGCTTCAGACTTGGGGTATTTTCAAGGTATTAAATTGCCAAAAGGAGGTCCGAAGTTATCGCATTTACTATATGCTGATGACGCCATGTTACCTGGAGGTTGGTCGGTGGATAATATTAAGACGGTTATTAGACTGTTATGAATCTTTCATATGTGCTCAGGCTTGAAAATTAATATCCATAAGTCGAGCTTGTTTCGGGTTGGTGTCGATAATATGGAGATGGAGAGTATGGCCGAAATTTTGGGGTGCAAGGTGGGCCCAGTTCCATTTATATACTTGGGGATCAAAGTTAGGGCTAATATGAATCATGTTAGTAATTGGGAGCCAGTTCTTGATGTCTTTAGGAGAAGGTTATCCAAGTGGAAGGCTTTGACGTTATCGATAGGTGGTCGTGTATGTTGATTAAGTCGGTTCTAGAGAGCTTGCCTACATATTACTTCTTGTTATATAAAGCTTTGGTTAAAGTCATAGGGGACTTAGAAGCTATTATAAAGAGGTTTCTATGGGGAAATAATGGGAATGTGAGAAAACTTCATTGGGTTACGGGGGATAATGTTACTATTCCGAAAAAAATGGGGGGTTGGGTTTATGTAGGTTATCATGGAGTAATATCTCATTGTTATCATAAATGGTTTTGGCGATTTTGAACAGTTGTTAATGGGTTGTGTAAAAGAGTGGTGGAAACGATTCACAACACTAATAAAAAGTGGGAGTTCTTACCTTCTAATTCTTGGCTTACAAGTACATGGAACAATTTGGTCAGACTCGAACGGAAATGGAGAGTAGATAATAAGAGAATTAATTCCAGGATGATTGGGAATGTGGGTAATGGCAAGAATATCAAGTTTTGGTTAGATATTTGGGTTACGGATGTTCCTTTAAGGGTAAAATTTCTGAATATATTCATATTGGAAGCGTATGGGTGTTGTGTTATTTTGGATAAATGCCAAATGCGTACAGGGGAGAATGGGACAGTAGTTTAGACGTGGTCTCGGTCTCCAACCTCGGATGTGGAGCGATAGGAATGGGCGGAGTGTCAACATATGGTGGAATCAGTTATATTAACAGAAATAGAGGATTCACAGAAATGGAAAGATATGGGTTTCGGTAAGTTTTCGGTTGCTACTGTAAAGAATTTGATTATTAATGTAACACCCCAACTGATGGCGGAAACATCGAGGTCCAACGTAGTGACGATTGTTTACAAGCTCATGGTACTAAAGTGTAAATATTATTAAATTCAAAGTTCAAATGTCAAACAACCAAATAAGTAAAATACATCAAATCCCAAAACAATTCATGAAATTAAGTTTGTTTTATTCAACTAAGTCCCAATGCCTCTGTGAACTCATCAAACGTCTCCTAAAACATGTACAAAATACAACATCAACAATAATGCTGGTGAGTACACTTAGTTTTGTGTACATATATATAAGTATAAAAAATTGTTTACAATTCAAGTGTCATGAGTCATTCAAGGCAAATATGGAAAACACGTAAGTACACAATACGGATCAAAATCAAACCTCTTATGCGACAAAGTTTAATACATTAACAATGACCTAAGACTTCCCACCACCATAGGTACTTTCCACTAGGCGAGTTGTCAATTCAAATAGCGCTATCCATTGTTAAAGTCGGCTTGTACGGAGTTAATGATTTCGTAATGATTGCAAGTATACTACGTTTATGTTTAAGCATAAAGCACAAGAATTCAAAGCATAACACGTGTATGAATTGTATGTAAAACGTTTATGAATATGTGTAAGTGTAAGTTTCATAGGTGTACATGTTTCACCCCAAAAGTGTAAAAAATGAAAAAGGGGATAAGTATACTCACAGTTTTTGCTAAGCGAATGAATCTAACAAAGCTCGTCACAAAATAAAAATTAGGAATTCCGAAGAACTAAACCTATAAGCATAAGAATGCTAATGAGGGAAGTGACTTAAAAAGTCTAAGGAATCTAGCATCTAAGGCATTAGGGTTTGCTAGTCTTATATAGGGAAGATGACGTTTTACGATAACTCGACTTTAATAAATATTTCGAATTCAAAAAGTATATTATGCTTTAAGATCAATCATACACCAAGAAAATAATTATTACTATTTGAATATTTTTGAACAAAATATTCTAAGGTGCTGTTTGTTTTTTCTGCAGAAAAAGGTCTGCAGTCTGCGGACCACATCTGCAGACATCTGCAGGAGAAGAGGTGGACCAAAGGTCTGCAGTCTGTAAGAAGAAGACTGTTTGTTTGTTAATGTCTGCAGACTGCTGAAATAAACTGAAATTTAAATAAACTGATTTTTTACAGTAGTCTGGTGGTAGACGGTGGTGATGGTGGACGGTGGTGGTGGTAGACGAGGGTGGTGGATGGTGGTGGTGGTGGGTGGTGGGTGGCGATGGTGGTGGGTGGTGATGGTGGGTGGTGGACTGTGGTGGTAGTGGAAGGCGGTAGGTGGTGGCGGACGGTGGTGGTGGCGGGTGGTGGTGGACCGTGGTGGTGGGTGGTGGTGATGGTAGGTGGCGGTAGTGGTGGTGGTGGTGGTGGGTGGTGGTGGTGGTGGACGGTTGTGGTGGTGGGTGGTGGTGGTGGTGGGTGGCGGTGGTGGTGGTGGGTGGTGGTGGTGGTGAGTGGTGGTGGACGGTGGTGGTGGTGGTGGGTGGTGGGTGGCGGTGGCGGTGGCGGTGGGTGGTGGTGGACCATGGTGGTGGTGGTGGGTGGTGGGTGGTGGTGGACCGTGGTGGTGGTGGAAGGCGGTAGGTGGTGGTGGACCATGGTGGTGGGTGGTGGACTGTGGTGGTGGTGGTGGACCGTGGTTGGTGGTGGTGGTGGGTGAGGAGAAGAGAAGTGGAGAAGACATTTGAAGACCTTAGAAGACTATGAAACAAGTCTGCACCAAGAAGAGGTCAGGAAGACCTTTTTGAGTGAAAGGTCTTCCAAAAAACAAACAATCTGCAGACCCCAAACGTCTGCGTGCGTCTGCGTGGTACAAACAAAAGAGGTCAGAAGTGCTTCTGAGCAAAAGAACAAACAGCACCTAAGTAATTTTATTCAAAGATTTAGTTAAATAACATAACTAATTTATATAATTCCAATAATTGTAATTAATTACATAATGTATACAAATAAATAAAACATACACACTTAAGTTTTCCACACTTAGAAATATTTCTATTTTATATAAAGAAAAATCATAAAACAGATTTTATAATTTATATTTATATTTAATTAAATAATTAGTTATGACTAATTAAATATAAATAAGCTAACAATATACGATATGGTCCAAAAATAATATTTTTGTGAAAAATGATTATTTTCTGATTTAAAAGAGTGAAAATAAATTTTCCATATTTTTTTCTCAATTTATTTGTATTTAAAATAGATTAAATGATTTTAAATCATATTTTAATGATTAAAAATGATAAAAATAGCAAAAACAGCTATTTTCTGGAAAATAAATTTTATATCAGATAATAATACTTAGAAACAATTTTCCAGAAATTTTGATATCAAAATCATTAAAAATGAATTTTTAATCAATTAAATATGATTAAAAAAATTTAAATTAATAAAATTATGAAAATAAGATATTTTCCACAAACTAAAAATATGATAATTTTCTATGAGGTGTCAAGATGCTACACCTAAAATTTCATGATTTTTGAAGCAAAAATGAATTTATTATGGATTTTTAAAGATTTACACATATATTATAAATAAAAACAAAATAAATAAAAAAATAAGAAAAAAAATAAGAAAAAAAAAATGAACTGATGTATCTTGGGAATCGAACCTACTCCCTTGTCTTTACACAACAACACAACCACCACTAGACTACAAGATCAATTTTGTTAAGTTGTTTGAATAAAAATATATTTATATAATATAAACACTTCATCTTTTTTCCCAATACAAACCCTAACCCTAGATTTTCTATAACCTTCAATTCATCAACAATGGAACCCGATTATAGAGGGCTTTTAAAGAAGAATGTATAAGCAACAAAACGACATCAAGAAATTGGACTTACAAACTCGTTTAAAGGTCTAAAAGTAAGCTTCAAGAACCGACACTATAAGACTCGATTAACAAGCTTTGAACACGTTTTTTCGTGATATTTTTGTGGGTTTGTGATGCTCAAGTGTGTAGAAAACTAATGGAATGCTCAATTTATATAGTGCTCAATTAAAAGTGGAGTTTCAAGTCGATTTATTATTCCAGCGGTTATGCTTTAAAACCCGAATTAAAACTCAATAATCACGCGTTTATGGTTGTTTTTATCATTCAAATTTGGTCATATGAAGTGGAGAAACGCTTGGGAATAAATTTCGGACCTTAAAATGCATTAAAAATCGTTGAAAACCCCTCGACGGAGCTCGCCGGAATTCCGGTCGGAAAACCCGCCGGAAAAATGTTTTTTTTTTTTTTTTTTTTTTTTTACAAACCAGGAATTTTCTAAAAAAATGTTTAAAAATAAACTCTAATAGTTAAACATTTTTTTTCTTTATATTATAAAAACTTCCCGCTTAAACTTTAACGTTTCTCCAAACTTTTCTGATGAGTTTATCATACGCGTTTAACATATAATCTTTTCACGAAAATGTATAAAATAATATTAGAATTTAACATGATGAAATTCACTCAAACATCCAAGCATAATACGTTTAAGTTACGATACGTTTATGATTAATAACGACATACAACCCAAACAAGAATATACCGATCAACGAAGTTTGACGCTTTATTAGAATTCAAAATGATAAACGTACAACGACTAAAAATGCAAATACGTTAAAGTTTAGAAAACATGCAAATGTTACAATTAAGCATGAGGTAGTGCAACATGGTTTCGTTTTAAAATGGTGCGGGTTCCTTCTAATTGTAACATCTTCGTGTGATGAGCAGAGAGGGACGGAATTCCAACCAAGATGGTTCTTGCTTGTCGAAATGTTGTCATTGATGATTTGACATGCGTTTTCTGTGGTGGGGAGGAGGAATCAACCGCTCATGTTTTTTGTGCATGCCGAATAGCAGCGAAAGTTTGGCAAGCCATTTCTGGACGGTGTTTAATTTTGCTAATTTATGCTTTTACGGTTAGAGATCTAATGGAGATTCATATGCAGGAGGGTATTTCGGGTGTAAAGAAGGATGTGGTTGATGTGTTGCAAAACACATCTCTTTTCCTATGTATTTTGTATATTATTTGGTCAAGTTTAATTCGTTTTGTGTCATTTTTATTATGTATTTATTTATTTGTATTATTTTATAGGTGTTCATGTGAAATGGGTTCAAAACGAAAGAATTTTAATCCAGACATGAACACTTAAGAGCAGGTGGTCATGGACGTTGGAGCGTAAACGAGTAACTTTGGTCGAGCCAAGAACACCCGAGTCAAGAACACATGAGTCTGAGCCAACATATAATAATAATAATAATAATAATAATAATAATAATAATAATTAAAACTAAAAAAACAAATATGACAAAGCTTGGGCCACGAGCCCAAGCCAAAAAGCACACTTTTAGTTTCTTGGAGGATATCAATATTATCGAGGTCAGACATATTATCTTCGAAACAGGAAGTCAGCCGCCACAAGAATTATTTACGAAGAGGACATATCGAACAGCAGCTTTAATATAGAGAGGAAGTGAAGGCCAGCAAGGCACGGGTTCAAGACTAAAGCTACGGGTTTGATCATTAAAAGTGTTAGTTTTTATATTTATTTACTTTGTGTTCATGAATATTGAGACCATGACTATATTTTTATGTTGAACCTTTGTTTTTATTATTTTTCATGACTATGAGTAGCTAAATCTTGAACCACTACCTAGGTTGTATGATGACTACATGTTAATTTTATATTTATCGGTTAATGGATTATTTTGAATGGTTAATGTTTTGGTAAAAGTTTGGTTGGTGTTTATTAGGGTATGTGTAGTGGTGGATAGTTATGTTGGGGTTATAGGATTAAAATATTAAAAAGTAATAGAAAAGGTGTTATGTTGGGGTTATGGAAAAAGAGGGTGTAGTGGGAAGGAGGGTTATGTTGGGGTTATAAATGATTGGTAATGATTGGTTAATTATTGTTTTTTATTTAAATAAGAATATTTAATAATAATAGTAATAATAATAATAATAAAAATATTAAAACTATTAAATTAAAAAGATTATTATTAATAATAATAAAATAATAACAACATAACAATCAACTTCACCTCTTTCTTTCTCTCTATCTCACTCTGTCTCTTCAACTTCACCTCTTTCTTTCTCTCTATCTCCTCCGCCACCACCACCACAACCACCACCTCCACCACCTTCTCTAATTTTTTTACCTGGTTTTGCCTCCTTTCTCTTCTTTATTTATTATTCTTTATTATTTTTTTTTGAAGGGGGTGAAATCCAAGACACAACGCCCGCCATGTGCGAAACGGAGAACCTTCAAAACGCCCTATAGCGCCCGGGGGGGCGGTGTTCCCCGGCGCTATAGGGGCTAAAACGCCTAATAACGTTGCCCACTACACATACTCTTATGATGTGTGTGCGTACTTTAGTCTAATTTATTATTTTTGAGAGTTCCATAATTGTCTTAGTGAATGTCTTTCATGTTTGGATGATTATTAGGGTTACCTGCTTAGTGCTTGTAGCTTAGTTTATGGTTTTGGTACCAAAAGCCATAGGAACTTGATTAGAGAATTTAGAGGATTTTTGTATTCTTCCATTCCTGAGACCAGGAGGTGATGGAATGTTGGGTTGTCTAGAGCTTTAGGTGTTAGGTTTTGGGTGAGACCGGGAGGTGAACCTATCCTAGTTGTCTTTAGTTTCTTGTAATTCCAAGTCATAGTTAACCTAATTAAATTACTCCTTTACATCTTTGGGTGTATTGTGATTAGAGAGGCCGGGAGGTGATCGAGTCATTAGAGTACCTTAGTATTCTTAGTGAGGGGAGACCGGGAGGTGATCCGAGCTAGATAGCCAATGTTTTATTCCTTAGGATTCTTTGGGGTGTGTTGGTGAGACCGGGAGGAGATCTAGCACGTCTTAAGGTTTCTTTAGTTATCTTTAGAATCTGGTATACATTCAGGTTTTCATTACCGAGAGTTGTGCGTTTGCATTTAGGATTCTTGACCTAGGTAGTTGCCTTCCTATCCTGATATTTTCCTCATTTATCTTCGCTGTCTATTTATCCTTATTTATTTTATTTTACTTTATTTTAATTAATTATTAAAAACCCAAAAAATCATATTTAAAACCAATTTTATTAAGTCTTAGTTGAGTCTAGTTTTGTTTTCCATTAGTGTCTTGTGGGTTCGATACTCGGACTTACTTAGTCTGTACTGCATTGATAGGTACACTTGCCTGTCGTGTGGTCTAGTTTAGTTGAGTCTGTTTTATAATACTAGGTGTCTAGGTTAGTTTATATTTTTAGACCATACATAGCACATCAAGTTTTTGGCGCCGTTGCCGGGGACACTTGGCGATTGCGAAATTAGCTTTGATTAGGACGTCACTGATTAATTGGTCTTATTTAAGTCTTTTTGGTTTTTAGCGTGTCTAGAGAGTCTTACGTTTTTATTTTCTTTTTGTGTTTTTTTTATTTGATTTTTATATTTCATTTATTTTTGTTCTTCTTTACGCGTTTTTTTTTTTCTATCTGTCTTGCAGTTTTATGCCACGTACTCGTTCGCAGGGACCATCTGAGCCGATCATACCAAGCCCGAGCGAGACATTGCTGACATTCGGAGGGAACTACGTCGTGCTATCAACCGAACCAAAAAGGTATGTTTTTCTCTTCCTGTTACTATCATGGGCGACGCACAACCACCACCACCTAGACGTACTGTCCACCAGATGGCCTGTGAGGGAGCTACGGGAGTGTGAACTCCCATTACTCGGACTGCCATGCCCAATAACCACACTTGGCAGATCCCCTCACACGTTATCAACACCATCGCCCATACCGCCCAGTTCAATGGCCTGGATGATGAGGATGCTCCAGGCCATCTGTCCCGTTTTGTGCGCATTTGTGACACATTTGGTCTGACAGGTGTTCCCCAGACACGATCTATCTTAGAGTTTTTCCATTTTCTCTGTCTGGGCGTGCTGCCACTTGGTTAGATACTCTTCCCCAGGATTCCATCACTACCTGGGAAGACTTGAAAACCAAGTTTCTGAAAAAATATTATCCTCCTTCTAAGGCCGCTCGCATTAGGGACCAGATCCACTCGTTCCGAATGGATCCAGACGAGCCATACCCTTGGCCTGGGAAAGGTTCAACACTTTGTTGAACAAGTGTCCCCAGCATGGACTTTCTGATTGGGCCCTTGTAGAGAAATTCTACAATGGCCTTACTTATGCTACGCGGCAGATGTTTAACACTGCTGTTGGGGGACACATTATGGATAAAAAAGACCCCGATGAGTAAAAGGACATATTTGAGAGTTTTGCCCTAGCTAAACAACAGACCCCAACCCACGGGGATTCCATCCCAGTTACTAGGACTACATCCTCCACTACTAGAGGTGTTCATCAGGTCACTCCTGAGACTAGTATGGCTGCTGCTATAGAGGCTTTAGCAAGAGAGGTTAAAGAGCTTAAGATGAGTGCACGCAAGTGTGAGATTTGTAGGGGTGGACACGACACCATAGACTGCCCAGTAGGAAACCGTGAGCATGTAGATTATTTGGGTAGTTCTAACCGGGGAAATGGTAATAATTATAACTCGGGGTGGAGGAACCAATCTAATTCTGGGTGGAGGTCTGATAGAGGAGACATAGGTGATAGTTCAGGTTCTAGTTTGAAGAGGATAGAGGAGATGATAGCTAGTCAGAGTCAGATGCTCACTCAGCTGGTTGCAAAAGACCAGCAAACCACTCAGAAACTTGAGGAGCATGACCTAATGCTTAGGAACCAGCAGAATACTTTGTTAGACCTAGAGAGAAAAGTAGGAGATATTTCACAGAAACTCTCTGTTAGGTCACCTGGTACTTTCCCTGGTAACACTGAGGAGAACCCTAAGGGTACAGCGATGGTTGTGAGCACTCGTAGTGGTAGGGGTGCGACTGAGAGAGTAGAGATACCGGTTGAGGTTGAGGAGGAACCGGTAGATGAGGAGATAGAGTTAGAGACACCTGCTAGGACACCTTCTAGAGTAGCTACACCCAGTCCTGTGTCTAGCAGTGAGGGTCCTTCTGAGAGAGTGGTGGTGGATAGAGAGAGTGAGAGGCAGGTAGAGCCCACTAGAGTGTATAAGCCCACTGCTCCTTATCCAGGTAGGTTGTTGCAGAATAAGATAGATCACCAATATGATAAATTTATTGAACTTATTAAGAAACTTAAGGTGAACCTACCCTTCATAGAAATCCTCCAGAGCATGCCTAAATATGTTAAGTTCCTCAAGAACATCATGGCTAATAAGAAAAAGCTTGAGGAATTTTCACAGGTTAGTTTGAGTGAGGAGTGTGCTGCAGTCTTGCAGAATAAGCTTCCAGTTAAGATGGATGATCCTGGTAGTTTTATCATTCCATGTTCCATAGGTGACCTGTCCATTAAGAATGCTCTTGCAGACCTAGGTGCTAATGTTAATTTAATGCCATACTCCATTTTTAAGCAACTAGACCTAGGAGAACTTAAGCCCACCCGCATGAACATCCAGCTGGCGGACAAGTCCACCAAAATCCCTCGTGGTATTATTGAGAATCTTTTAGTTAAGGTGGACAAGTTCGTGTTTCCTGTGGATTTTGTAGTGTTAGATATGCCTGAGGATGATGCCGTGCCATTGATTTTAGGTCGTCCTTTCTTGGTTACTTCTAGAGTTGTAGTAGACATGGGAGAGGGTAAGTTGAGCATAAGTGTGGGGGAAGAGCAGGTTGAGTTTGGGATTAAGCCTAGGATGAGAGGAGATTTGTTAGATGAGTTACAGGCTATAGATGATCACCTGGATCATGAGTTGGAGAAATTAATCCCTAAGGAGATTGAGAGTAGGAGAAGAAAAGGGAAGGAGAAAGAGACGATAAGTGCTGTGAATTGGTGGATGAATTTACCGGGTAGGTATAGGAATAGGAAAGAACTCGAGAGAAAGGAAGAAGTGTTTGTTGGGTCTGCTGACCTGGACAAGAACAGATGATTGGAAAGCCAAAATATGCTAACAGTTTGATCCTTTCAATAAACAGTCTTTACACTTACTTCTCCCAAAAGACTGCTGACTCTAACAACTGTTCTATCCAAACAACTGCTATGACAACTACTGATACAAAGAACTGCTGAATAAACAACTGATGAAGAACAACTGCTGACCAAAGGTCTGATGAAGAACAACTGCTGATTCAAGTACTGAAGACTAAAGCACTGCTGGAACCAACAGCACTTAGGCTCCAGCAGTGGATACAAGACCATCAGAGTTTTCCAACAACAGCTGTTTACTATCAGTGCTTTCAATGTAACAGTAGTTTGTAATAGGCAGATGTTTAATGTTTGTTATTCTGTTAGAGGTCACTGTCTTAGGTGACGTCAGCTTAGGTCATCAGTGGTTTAAGTCTGTCTATAAATAGAACAGTGCTTGTACTGTTCTATTGCATCACACACACAAACATTCTCTCAGACAAACACTGTGTGATCAGGCTGAGGGGGAGTAATTGTACGATTGTAATCTTTTAGATAAATGAAAGCATTCGATCTGAAAACATTTACTCTCTTGTTTTGATTAACAGTTTATTATTCTGCTGCTCTTTCATTCTATTTTCGTTTCACTTATATCATATTTAGTTAAACATAATCAAAGCAATCAAACTCAGATCCTAACAATTGGTATCAGAGCTTGGTCAATTAAATTCGATCTAACAAATCAATTTAATAATCAGCTCACAATTATTGATATCGTTTGTCTGTTGGATTGAAAACAGAGTAATAGTTTAATTTCGTTTCAACCGTTTTTAAACAGACTTTGTTTTTTGAAAAATAAGAGAATGGCTTCAATCAATCACGATCCACATAACACTGGCACGAACAACAAGCCACCGATGCTTGTCAGATCTGAATACAATATCTGGCAACGTCGGATGAGCCATGTTCTAGCTCAACAAAACATTGGGTGTTGGAAGTCGGTTATCTTCGGACCACATGTTCCGACTGTGCCGAGTACTGAAGATCCCAAGGTGTTTGAGCCAAAGAAACTTGAAAACTACTCCGACCAGGATTTTCAGAAAATTGAGTTAGATGCTAAGGCCTTCAGTATTGTGGCCATGGCTCTACCCAATGATATATATGCTGGGTTGTTACACTGTAACAGTGCAAAGGAGTTGTGGGATGCACTGAAAGAACAGTTTGGTGGGACTGAGGAGGTTATTGAAAACAATCGTGAAATACTTAACCAACAATATGAAACATTCAGTCATGTCAAAGGAGAGTCATGAACTCAACAGTTTGAGAGATTTAATTGTTTAATTAGTGAACTAAAATTGGTTGGTCTTACTTACCCTCATTCAACCTTGAACCATAGGTTTTTAAGATCACTACCAGACAAATGGGACACTATTGCTATTGTGATGAGAAACTCAATTGGATTTAAAGACCTATCACTGACCCAGCTTCATGGTAAGCTCTTGACCTATGAGAGAGAGCTTAACCAGAAAAAGAAGCTCCAGGATTCTGGAAAAGTGTCTGATGACTATGTATTTGGGAATACAACACTTTTGGGTCATGATGAGGTGCCTGGAAACACTAAGGATCAGAGTTATGATCATTTCATTGACATAACTTCAGGTTTTAACTCAGGTTTTAACTCTGATTCTTATTCACCAAACTATGCCTTCACAGCAAGTGGTGGTGATATCCAGGCATCTGACAATATATCCTTTGAGTATGATGACCTGAAATACTTTGACCCTGATGATTTGGAAGAAATGGACATTATGCACCAATTGGCCCTTCTCAGTGTAAGAACTAACAATTTTTACAAGATAACTGGGAGAAGGTTTCCAGGGTTAACTGGCAGATCTAAGGTTGGGTTGGATAAATCAAAGATAAAGTGTTACAAATGTCACAGACTTGGTCATTTTGCTAGGGAATGTAGGGGTCAACATGGTACACCTATGATCACCTATCCAAATCAAAGACCACAGACCAACACTTATCAGAATTCCTATAATGCCCCTGGACCAATTGTGCAAAACACTGCTCATTTTGCACAGTCCTTAAACACTGTTCCTGTCCAGTATGTCCAAACCACTATTCCTCAGATCCACTATGTGCAAACACCTGTTACTCAAGCACCTGTTCAAACGACTGTTGCTTCATCCTCTGCTCCTGCAGAGACCAGTCAACAGAGCTTCTTTACACAAGGCTTTGTTGATTGGAGCAGTCTACCTGATGAGTTAACAGATGAAAATTTTGCATTAGTTGCCAAAGCTGAAAATGAACCAGAAAACTTTTGTTTCATGGCTATGGTTGATGAGGTTGAATCTGAGGAGGTGGTGACTGAATCTGATGTTATGGCTGATGATGTTGTTAGTGAAGTTGTTACAGGTGAAAAACCTGAAGAAGAGGTTGTGAATCTCTCAGATCCCTGGGGTGCATCTGATGACTGTGAGTGCAAGTGTGATTGTGCATTGATGGCTGCTGCTAAGGTATCTCCTCAAATTCTTAAAGAGTTGTGTTCTGACAAATGTGTAATTGCATTTGCTAACATCAAAGAGGTGAATGAAAACCTTAGAAAGAAAATTTTGGATGATGAAGCTAAATTTGAAAAACTTTCAAAAGATTTAAAAACAAGTTTATCTATAAAAGAGTCTGAAATAAGCAGCTTAAAACATGAAGCAACCATAACCAAAGACCAGCTCCAAACTATGATAGCAAAATATCAAAGTTGTAAAAGTGAGCTTGAGTCCACCCAAGTTGAATGTGAGAAATGGGTGGAATCATGTAGAGGTTTTGAGATGTTACTCAACAAACAAACTAAAAGTCATGTGAAGTTTGGTTTTGGTTTTGAAACCACTGCTCCAGCTTTTGAAAACACTGACAAAAAGAGTCAAAAGTCTGTTGAGGTAGTACCAACAAACCTGCAGGGTCAAGAGATTAAAATCACTGAACCAAATGGTAAGAAAATTGTTCTTGAAAAACCAGAAGGTTCCTCATCTTTTACTGAACTTGAAAAGTATGAATTTAAACCTACCTGGTCTGATGAGTGTGATACTCTTGAGAATTTTAAACCTGTTGATTTCAAAACACCTGAGGGAAAGACAGCTCCTCAAGCAAAAGTCATTCCCCTGAAAAATCTTCCAGCAGATGCTCAAACATCTGCTGAAAAGAAGGCTGAAAAGGGGAAGAAGAAAGAAAAGACTGTCAACTTGTTCTGTGATTTCTGTGAAAAGAAGAATCATGTCACTAAAAACTGTTTTCTTCTAAAAGCATATGACATTAACAAAGGAACAAGTGAATGTGATTCCAAAGCCACATGCTCAATATGTGGGAAAAAGAATCACAAGACCAAAGAGTGCTTGTATCTCAAAATTTTTGATGTAAAAATACAAGAATACAAAGCTAAAACACTTGCAAACCCTGTGGTTAGTACTTCAAAAGGAAAGCCCAAACAGACCTTCACCCCTGTCCAAACACCTGTTACTAAAAGGCTTGAAACATCTGCTTCTAGAGATGTCCAAGTAACAGATGCTCCACCCACAAGCAAATACCCAAGAGGTTATGGTCAACCACCATGTCACAGTCTGCCACATGTTTATGAGGAGCCAAAAAGACCCTCTAAACCAAGAGTGAACAGAAATCCATATGGGTATTATCATCTGTCAGGAAGTGATCAAACAACTGCTGCTCCAAGTGTTGACATCCAAGCACTGGAAAATGGCCAGCAGCAGTTGTTGAACTTAATTCAGAAATTAGTCCAAACCACTGATCACCTCCCAAAGCTTGAGTCTGAAAGGTCTGAGGACCCATCCAAAGCCAAACTGGATTTGGACACTCACCAAAACTAATCATTTACTGATGTGCAGGGAGCTTCTGCTTGTTTAGATAGTCTTTGGTATGTAGATAGTGGAGGCTCCAGGCACATGACAGGATGTAGAGCCCTTCTTCTGGACTTCTTGGCTCATGGAGGGGGTGATATATCCTTTGGTAATGATTCAAAAGGAAAGGTGTTGGGTTCAGGGACTGTACAAGCTGGTAAACTCAAGTTTGAAAATGTCAATCTTATTGATAATCTCAAGTTTAATCTTCTGAGTGTTTCACAAATGAGTGACAAAGGTTATGGCTCATTTTTCACAAAGAAAACTTGTAAGATTATTGGGCCAGAAGTGGTGAAAAAGATTGATACCATCATTGCTGAGAGCAAAGCACAACTTGTTGCTCATAGAAGTGGCAATGTGTATGTTGTTGATATGTTAAAGGACAATCCTATGGCAAATGTCTGTCTATTTTCTGCTGCCTCCACTAAGGAGACAGAATTGTGGCATAGGAGATTGGGTCACACCAACCTCAACACTATTAACACACTCTCCAAACAAAGCCTTGTCAGAGGTTTACCATCAAAAGAATTTAAATGTGATGAGCATTGTGTTTCCTGTTTAAAAGGGAAACAACATAAAAGCTCTTACAAATCCATTGATGAGTCCAAAACTAGTCAGTGTCTACAATTGTTGCACATGGACTTGTTTGGCCCTGTTAAAATCATGAGTCTAAGAAGAAAGAGATTTTGTCTTGTCATAGTTGATGATTTTTCTAGGTTTACATGGACTTACTTTCTACATTCTAAGGATGAGACTGCAGGTATATTGAAGGACTTTGTCACCAAAGTTGAAAAACAATATGACTTGCCAGTAAAAGTCTTCAGGAGTGACAATGGAACAGAGTTTAAGAATAAGGAGTTGGATGACTTCTGTGTGTCAAAAGGGATTGTGAGGCAGTACAACATCCCAAGAACACCAGAACAAAATGGGGTGGTTGAAAGGAAAAATAGAACTCTTATAGAAGCTGCAAGAACCATGCTAGCAGATTCTGGTTTGCCACTGTCCTTTTGGGCAGAAGCTGTAAACACTGCTTGCTATGTTCAAAACAGAGTTTTGATCAACCCCAGACATCAAAAAACTGCTTATGAAATTTTGTTCAAAATCAAACCATTAATTTCATTCTTCAAAATCTTTGGCTGCCCATGTTTCATTTTAAATCTCAAAGATTCCATTTCAAAATTTGCAGCCAAAGTAGACTGTGGTTATTTTCTGGGATATTCTTCTACTGCTAAGGCTTATAAAGTGTTTAACACAAGGACTAAGACAATAGAAGAAACTCTGAATGTAAATTTCAATGAACTTTCATCTCTAAAAATGCCTGCAAACCCTGCTGAACTATTTGATTTAGATAAATTCAAATTTGAAGATATCACTGTTAAAGCTAACAATGCAGGTATTCCACAGTCTCCACAACAAGATTACAGAACAGATGTTGTGATCCCCAGTCACTACAAAATCTATTCTGCCTCAGAGGTAGCAGCTGTTCAAAACAATTGTCAAAACTCTGCCACAGCTGTGTCAACCACTGTTGGCCAGTCTTATCCTCAAACCACTGCTTCACCCCTCACAACCACTGACTTATCATCTGTTGACAAAAGTCAATCATCTGTTGACAAAAGTCAGTCAAGTTTCACACCACTTGGACCTATTCCTCCATTACCATTCCAAACATCTGATGGCACTACAGAAGTACCAACAGATGTTACACCAACAGAGTCACCAAACCTCTGTCCATCACCTCAAAATGCCATCGTTCCATATCAGGGAGATCTTATTTACTTAAGAGCTCATCCACCAGACCAGATCATTGGCAACATCAGAGAGGGTGTGCTCACAAGAAGCCAATCCTCCAATATCTGTCTTTTTGTAGGTTTCTTATCCTTCACACAATCTGTCAAGTACCAAGAAGCACTGAAAGACAACAGCTGGGTAGAAGCCATGCAAGAAGAACTCCTTCAATTTAAAAGACAACAAGTATGGGAGCTTGTACCACTTCCTTAGGATGTTTGTCCTATAGGAACAAAGTGGGTCTTCAAAAACAAGACTGATGAAAGGGGTATTGTTGTCAAGAATAAAGCCAGGCTTGTGGTTCAAGGCTTCAGACAAGAAGAAGGAATAGATTATGATGAGACTTTTGCTCCTGTAGCAAGACTAGAAGCCATCAGACTCTTTTTAGCCTTTGCTGTCAACCACAACATAAAGGTGTATCAGATGGACATCAAATGTGCTTTCCTTTATGGCAAAATTCAGGAGGAGGTCTATGTATGTCAGCCACCTGGTTTTGAAGACACATTCCATCCTGACTATGTCTACAAGCTCAACAAAGCTCTGTATGGACTCAAACAAGCACCAAGGGCCTGGTATGAAACTCTTTCCACATTTCTCTTATCCATTGGCTTCACAAGAGGTAAAATAGACAAAACTTTATTTCTTAAATGGAAAGGGAAACACTTAATGATTGTTCAAATATATGTGGATGACATCATTTTTGGATCCACATGTAATCAAATGTGTGAAGAGTTCAGAAAACTCATGACAGCAGAGTTTGAGATGAGTGCCAGGGGTGAGCTTCAGTGTTTCCTTGGTCTTCAAGTGAAACAACTGCAAAATGGCACATTCATTCACCAAAACAAATATGTAAAGAATTTATTAACCAGATTTGAGATGAATGATTGTAAGCCATGTAGTACACCCATGAGTACAGTCAAGCTGCTCACTATTGATGACAAGGATGAACTGGTTGATCAAACACATTATAGATGCATGATTGGGTCTTTATTGTACTTAACTGCATCTAGGCCAGACATCATGTTTGCTACCTGTGTCTGTGCAAGATCCCAGGCTTCACCCAGAAAGTCAAACCTTATTGCTGTGAAAAGGATATTCAGATACCTCAAAGGTGCTCCCACACTTGGTATCTGGTATCCTGCTAATGGAAACATTGAGCTTTCAGGTTATTCAGATAGTGACTTTGCTGGCTGTCACACCACAAGAAAATCCACATCAGGAGGGTGCCAATTTCTAGGGAATGCCTTAGTCTCCTGGCAAAGCAAAAAGCAGGCAGCTGTTTCAACCTCAACAGCTGAAGCTGAATACATTGCTGCTGCAAGCTGTACAGCCCAACTCATGTAGCTTCAAAATCAACTATTGGATTTTGGGATAACTGCACTTCAGACTCCACTCATGTTGGACAGTCAAGCTGCTGAAAATATCATCAAGAATCCAGTCTCTCATTCCACTACCAAACACATTGACATAAGACATCATTTTGTCAGAGACAGCTATGAAAAAGGTTTGATTTCTCTGCACCATGTTCCAACAGAGGATCAGTTGGCAGATGTGTTAACAAAAGCTTTAGACACATCTACCTTTATAAATCTGATTTCCAGAATTGGTATGTTAAACATGGATTAAACAAATAAATTTTTAATAAATCATAATAAAATGTTTCAGAAAATCAATTTTTTTTTTCAAATAGCTGTTTGGTTGAAAAATCTGTTTATAACATCTGATCAGATAAAACAACCACTGTTTCATTCATATCCACTGTTGGTTGAAAAAATCTGTTTCAAAACATCTAATCAGATAAAACAACTGTTAGTTGAAAAGTCTGTTTCAGAACATCTGTTCAGATAAAACAACTGTTTCCTTATATATTTATACTATATCTATACAAAAAAAAACAGTTGGTTCCATCAGCTGTTTGTATCAGTTGTTTGCCAAAAACAGCTGTTCTCCACCAGATGTTTCATCCATCAGATGACTGCCACGTCTGCTCATATAAACAGAGGTTTGGCCACATCAGCGGTTTCCTTGAGCCTATAAAAACCCTGTTTTACCACAACAGATGTTACACTGTCTCATTGTATTCAAAATACTGAAAACCGCCTTCTTAACTCTCTAACCCTCAATCAAATTTTCATTCATCTTCACCTTCGAAATTCATTACAATGGATCTTCAAGCCAAAGCCACCCACAATTGTCTCCCCTATCTGATTATAACAGATGACAACGTTTCATTCCATTCCACCATCGACATTTTTCTAAACTCCAAATACTTACCCATCTTAACCGCTAACGCCCCCATTTATCTCGATACTCTCCAAGAGTTCTGGTTGAATGCTGAGTTTTTACTCCAAGACAAAAAGCCAACTTCCATTATTTCCAAAATTGGAGAAACCAGTATCGTCATCACCCCTGAAACCATATCCACAACCTTCTCACTGAATGACCTGGCAGGTAAGGACTCCTTCACTAAAACAGAGCTTCACACTGAGTTCCAAGAAAGAGGGTATGATGGTCAGATGACTGGATCAACTCTTTTCAAAAAGTTTTTCCCTCCAGTCATGAAATTTTTCTTCCATACCCTTCTTCTATGTGTCTCTGCTAAGTCCACATCCTTTAATGAAATCCCATTAAGGATGCAATATCTGGGTTATGCCATGTTGTCAAACTCTGACTTCAATCTTTCCCAGGGATTGTTCATGGACTTAGTTTCAAATGTGAAAGCAATCAAGTCTGGGTCTAACAATGCTTTTCTTATCTACCAAAGAATTCTTAGTGTAATCTTACAAAAAGTCTTACCAGAAAAAGTTTTCAAAAAGGGTGATGCAATGCAAATGAAAAGCTTAACTGATGAAACTTTCACTAGAATGCTGGGTGGAAACACCCAAGAAAAAGGGTCTAAAGTGTCAAAGGTTTCTAAAACACAAACAAAGAGGACAAAGACAACAACTGTTGTCAAAACCTCTGTTGTTGAGCCCACTGCTCCTGGTGATCATGGCACTACATCTAGTGCTGTGAAACCCACACCAGCCACTTCCAAAAAGAAACATCCATCCACAAAAACCACCACTCAAACACAAATGAGGCTTCTGGATGATGAGGTACCAGAAGAAACCTCTGTTGTACCACAAAAGCAACCTGAAACCATTGTTGTTACTTCCTCACAACAGTTGGACATACCTCCACCTGACCAAACTCCTCATGAATCCTCCCAAAAGGATCATGTTGTAAGCCAAGGGGACACACATCATGATACATTTGAGTCACTTGGCCAAATGTTCACAAGCCCCTCTCCCAGGGCTAATTCTCTTGTTACTCCTTCACCCTCACCATTACATCACGTCCCACAAACCATGCAACCTCTGTTTGAGGCAATTGACAAATCTCAGGAAGATCCCAGTTCCTCACTTCCACCTGTCACTGAGAGCATACTCCCACAAGTGACTGGTCCTGAGAACATTCAATCTGCTATCCAACAAACAGAAGAGGAGGCTACACCACCTGAGTTCAATGAAACTCTAGGTGAGTTTTCAAGTGGAGCAGCCACTACTGATGTAGAGACCACTGTCTCACATCAGGACAGTGATTACATTGCTAAGACTCCCTTGAAGGCAACAACTGTTGAAGCCACTATAGTGTCTCCAAAAACAGTTGGAAGTCCCCAGTACCAAGAAAAAGGGGCATCTGATTCACCTATTAGGACTGAATCAGGTAGAACTACCACTGGTAGGGACTCAGATGATCCTATTAACTTAGGTGATGGGTCAAAATACCAAGAATTGACGGACAGAGTTTGTACAATTGAATCCTCTGTAGCTGACATCAAATCTGATGTCAAGCTTATACTGGCCTCCATTGCAGACCTTTCCAAGAGTCAACCATCAACTGCTGATATAGCCAGTGAGCTATGGAAATCCGTTTCCCCCATCATCATAGCTCACAGAAAACTGGATGATCAGACACATGAGACTTATATGGCTGAGATCAGAAATATGGTAGATGCAAGGTACAAAGATACCCATGCTGATATTAAAGCCATCAAGGACCACTTGCTGAAGACTACTGGCTCTGCCCCTACCACCATTCTCAGGGATGAAAATGATGATGCTTTCACGGCTGATGATGCCAAAAAGGGGGAGAGTGGTAGAGATAGGCTACCAAAGCTGGATCCCTTTGGTTGTCCTCCTTCTCAAAAAGGCCAGGCCAAGTCTGCCAACAAACCAGAGTCTACTAAATCAGCTCCACAACAACAACAACAAGCAACACCAACAGCACCACAACAAACCACTGAGAAGAATAAAGCAGTAGATGACTCTGCAAATATAGAAGCTGAAAAGGCTGCTCAAGAAAAACAGAAAAGAGCTGACACCTTGGAAGTTAAAGCAGAATCATTAGTTGAACTCAAGAAGAAACAACAGCTGGAAACTGAAGATGTGGGATCCTCTAAAAGGATGAAAAGGCCTGCTAAGCATGTCAGAAAACCACCATCCAAGTTAAACACCTCTGTTGACAAAACCACTGCTACTGAAACCACTGCCACCCAAAACACTGAAACCACCCAAAACACTGCTTCCCAAACCACTGTACCCAAACCAACATACACACCTAAACATACAACCACCAAACCTACATCACCAGCCAAATCCCAAACATCTGCTGGACCTATTAAAAGGCCAACAGATGTTAATCCAACCACTGCTACCAAATCACCATCCCCTAAAATCATGTACACAAGGAAGAGAAAATCAACTTTTGTTGTACATGATGAAAACATACACACATCACCAAACACCACCTCAACTGCACAATCCACTCCTCCTATCACAGCTATTCCAATCACATCATTCTCACCACACACATCCAAATTCAGATCCCATAGACCACCACCAACCATTAAACCATTGGTTGTTCAGTATCCCCTTGAACTTGATCTACTCAAGGGGGAATTACAATCCTTCTACAATACTGAACAGCCATCAGACAGATCCTTCCCATCTCTCCCAAACTTCCCTATTCCCCTCAACATTGATACTTATCTGAAATACAAGGGTGAACAGGTGGATGCTATCATTAAGGAGAAATGCAAAGGGAAGGATGACAGGACTGCTCAGAGCATCCATTCAGCAGAGCTTAGCAAACTCAGAAGGATTGAAGACTTTGCTAAGACCCTGAGCAACTCCATGTCCTCCATGCCTCTCAGTGGTGACTTGGAAAAGGAGGTAAGGGAATCTCTTCTGGAACAGATTATGGCAACCAAGCCTTACAAAGCAACCAAGAAGCAGTTCAATGGTTGGACCACACATGCTTTGAGAGAAGAACTTCTCAGAATTGAAGAAATGGCCAAAGACCCCAAGGCTAAAGTCTCTACTCCTAATTTTGGCAAAGGAAGAGACACAGTCAGAGCCTTGAAGTTTAAAAGGATGAGGCAAGAGATTGTAGCTGCCAACTATGGGGAAATGAGGTCAGTTTCTAGATGGTCTGAGCTAAGGTTGGTTGAGACATAAAAAAGTCTGGAAGAAAACAGAAAGAAGGATCCCAGCCTACCAAGAAAACCTGTTTACACTGATGAGCCAATAATGAAGAGACCCCAACAGACTTTTACCTTGGATAGCTTACTTGACACCTCTGATCTAACAACTGCTGCAAGAAGACAGTTCAAGAAACAGAAGGAAATGTCAGAGGAAGATCAGAGGAAGTTTGCTGATACATTCATCAAGGAAGGGCTCTTCAATCAAGTACATTTTTTCTCTGATCCTACATCAGAGAAGCTCAGAGAACTCATTGGAAGACCTCCATCACCCAACTCATCAAGAATAAAAATTCAACTCAGCAAATCCACTGACTCAAAGATTCTAAAATGGAAAGTCAACAAAGACAACCATGAATTGACATTGCTCAGGTCAGATGGAAGGGTTTAGAAGATCAGCATGGATGATGCTTACAGTCTATGTGCAGAGGATCACCATACACTGCTAAATCTGGAACTAGAAAGAGATGAAGAAGACTTGTTTGCTCTGAACTTTGAATTACAATTCAAAGGTCAAATCAGAGAAAGTCTGATGAGGAATAAAGATCAATAAATAAAGCTGAGTTTTGGCATCATCTGTTCTAGGGGGAGATTGTTGGGTCTGCTGACCTGGAGAAGAACAGATGATTGGAAAGCCAAAATATGCTAACAGTTTGATCCTTTCAATAAACAGTCTTTACACTTACTTCTCCCAAAAGACTGCTGACTCTAACAACTGTTCTATCCAAACAACTGCTATGACAACTGCTGATACAAAGAACTGCTGAATAAACAACTGATGAAGAACAACTGCTGACCAAAGGTCTGATGAAGAACAACTGCTGATTCAAGTACTGAAGACTAAAGCACTGCTGGAACCAACAGCACTTAGGCTCCAGCAGTGGATACAAGACCATCAGAGTTTTCCAACAACAGCTGTTTACTATCAGTGCTTTCAATGTAACAGTAGTTTGTAATAGGCAGATGTTTAATGTTTGTTATTCTGTTAGAGGTCACTGTCTTAGGTGACGTCAGTTTAGGTCATCAGTGGTTTAAGTCTGTCTATAAATAGAACAGTGCTTGTACTGTTCTATTGCATCACACACACAAACATTCTCTCAGAAAAACACTGTGTGATCAAGCTGAGGGGGAGTAATTGTACGATTGTAATCTTTTAGATAAATGAAAGCATTCGATCTGAAAACATTTACTCTCTTGTTTTGATTAACAGTTTATTATTCCGCTGCTCTTTCATTCTATTTTCGTTTCACTTATATCATATTTAGTTAAACATAATCAAAGCAATCAAACTCAGATCCTAATAGTGTTGAAGGTGTATGATTTATGGGGTGGTTCGTATTGCAAGGAGAAGCCACCCGATGCTAGAGTGATTGATGCATAGGCACACTTAGATGTGTCCAAGTTGTAGAGTTTGTAGAGTTCTAGGATTAGATGTTTTTCTTTGTGTTCGGTTTGTGTTTGTTTTGTTTTGCAGGTTTTTGTGTTTGTTTGGCAAGGACAACTCACATCATGAGCGAATCCTGGATGTTTATTTATATATTTATATGATTGGGATTTTTTTTTTGTGGAGGTTTGGGTAATAATTTTTTTTTTCTAAACATTAAATTTGATTAACTTTCTGTGAAAAAAAGGTTCTTCGTGTAATGCAAAGAGCCTGGGCTGACCTGTTCGTCTTATGCGAACATTAATTACCCCGGAAAGTTATACTTTATTCACTCGCGATGCGCGTTAAGATCACCAGTGTCCTTCACGTTGCACGAGTTGATTAGAAAAAAAATATATTTTCCACCCTGTTTTCTTATACCACCCATTCACCGCCATTTCACCACATATTTTACCATCACCCACCCCATTCCACCATCTTGCCTTCCAGGTACGTTTCCTGCATTTTTGTATATTGAGTTGGTTGAGTCTTTATTTTTTTTAAGAGTCTTTTATTTTTATTTTGAGTCAGTTTTCTCTTAACTCACTGTGGGGGTATCTTCCCTTCAAGTGTGGGGATGATGGAGAGAGTCAGTTTTGAGTCATTGGTTTGTCTAATATATTTTATTGCAGGTTCGGATTTGGCCACCCGTACTCAATCTCCATTCGGGTGGGGATGATCCAACAATCATTTAAGGCAACCATTTGTTTTTATATTTTCTTTTTAGTTTTTATTTATCAGGTTTGAGTCAAAGGCCGCGAATAAAATGCTATACGGCCTGATTTAGAAGGACAGCTTCAGATCGCTTGCAACTACACTGTCTATATCCAGGGGAGTCTGTTCCTTTTTGTTGTATTTTTTTATTTCTACTTTATTTTATTCTACTCTCACATTGAGGATAATGTGTCGTTCAAGTGTGGGGATGGGAACTTCGTTTTTATTTTTAGGTAGTTTGAGTCATAAATTATAAAAATCCAAAAAAAAATTAAATTAAAAAATTGAAAAATGTCCCTGATCTTTTGTGCATTTTTTTTTTTATGGAAAATGATAGTAAAATTGGGATTTTTGGTTTTCAAAATATTATATGTATGAGAATATAAATAGATTGAAAGCGTGTTTGCTTAAGATGTGTCGGTAGGCCCAGCTAGCTTTGAAAGGTCCTAGGATTGTTCTTAATATACCTTAATAAATCATGATATCTTGTGGGTTCTCATCTTAGGAGAAACGGTAGAACTGAAACCGCTAATTGTAATTAGAGGTACCACTGTAGGTTGAAAGCCCATATGTATTATTAGTTAAATGACACACTTGATCCTTTTTATGAGAATAAATCCGGTGAAAAGTGGTGCCTGAAAAAAAAACATCCATATGTCCATCAATTGAGCTAGATAATATAAATAAAAATAATAACTGAAGCCTATGGAGTCTCCCTTGGGGATGGTGACTCTGATCGAAACTCCCTCTAGGTCAAGTTAAAAAAAAACCGAAGCTCATGCTGTCGCTCTCGGGGATGGTGACTCTGATTGAGACAACCTCTGGGTTAGGTATGAAAAAAAAAGAAAAAAAATATATCTAAGCTCATAAACTTCATCCATCATAAATTTAATTTCTAATACATTAGGGAGTTTAGTTTGTAGTGGTTGGTAAATCTATATGGTTTAACCTTTACTTCGAAAGCTTGAGGTGGGATTAGGTGAAGCCGGATATCTTGAGTGTGAGACCCATAGATTGATTGTAAACATGAACTTAATTGCTTTACATGATTGAGCCTGATTAGATGGTGGTTGGGTTTAGGTGGACAACAATACCGGCAGTTTTAGTAGATGCGTGATTAAATCTTAATTAATGTACCTAAGAGTTTTTGGAAACTGAGAGTCCTGGTTATGATTCCATTGCAGTCTTTTTCGGGGACGAAAAAGGTTTAAGTGTGGGGATGTTTGATGTGTTGCAAAACACATCTCTTTTCCTATGTATTTTGTATATTATTTGGTCAAGTTTAATTCGTTTTGTGTCATTTTTATTATGTATTTATTTATTTGTATTATTTTATAGGTGTTCATGTGAAATGGGTTCAAAACGAAAGAATTTTAATCCAGACACGAACACTTAAGAGTAGGTGGTCATGAACGTTGGAGCGTAAACGAGAAACTTTAATCGAGCCAAAAACACCCGAATCAAGAACACATAAGTTTGGGCTAACATATAATAATAATAATAATTAAAACTAAAAAAACAAATATGACAAAGCTTGGGCTCGCACACTTTTAGTTTCTTGGAGGATATCAATATTATCGAGGTCAGACATATTATCTTCGAAACAGGAAGTCAGCCGCCACAAGAATTATTTACGATGAGGACATATCGAACAACAGCTTTAATATAGAGAGGAAGTGAATGCCAGGAAGGCACGGGTTCAAGACTAAAGCTACGGGTTTGATCATTAAAAGTTTTAGTTTTTATATTTATTTACTTTGTGTTCATGAATATTGAGACCATAACTATATTTTTATGTTGAACCTTTGTTTTTATTATTTTTCATGACTATGAGTAGCTAAATCTTGAACCACTACCTAGGTTGTATGATGACTACATGTTAATTTTATATTTCTCGGTTAATGGATTATTTTGAATGGTTAATGTTTTGGTAAAAGTTTGGTTGGTGTTTATTATGATGTGTGTGCGTACTTAAGTCTAATTTATTATTTTTGAGAGTTCCATAATTGTCTTAGTGAATGTCTTTCATGTTTGGATGATTATTAGGGTTACCTGCTTAGTGCTTGTAGCTTAGTTTATGGTTTTGGTACCAAAAGCCATAGGAACTTGATTAGAGAATTTAGAGGACTTTTGTATTCTTCCATTCCTGAGACCGGGAGGTGATGGAATGTTGGGTTGTCTAGAGCTTTAGGTGTTAGGTTTTGGGTGAGACCGAGAGGTGAACCTATCCTAGTTGTCTTTAGTTTCTTGTAATTCCAAGTCATAGTTAACCTAATTAAATTACTCCTTTACATCTTTGGGTGTATTGTGATTAGAGAGACTGGGAGGTGATCGAGTCATTAGAGTACCTTAGCATTCTTAGTGAGGTGAGACCGGGAGGTGATCCGAGCTAGATAGCCAGTGTTTTATTCTTTAGGATTCTTTGGGGTGTGTTGGTGAGACCGGGAGGAGATCTAGCACGTCTTAAGGTTTCTTAAGTTATCTTTAGAATCTGGTATACATTCAGGTTTCCATTACCGAGAGTTGTGCGTTTGCATGTAGGATTCTTGATCTAGGTAGTTGCCTTCCTATCCTGATATTTTCTTCATTTATCTTCGCTGTCTATTTATCCTTATTTATTTTATTTTACTTTATTTTAATTAATTATTAAAAACCGAAAAAATCATATTTAAAACCAATTTTGTTAAGTCTTAGTTGAGTCTAGTTTTGTTTTCCATTAGTGTCATGTGGGTTCGATACTCGGACTTACTTAGTCTGTACTGCATTGATAGGTACACTTGCCTGTCGTGTGGTCTAGTTTAGTTGAGTCTGTTTTATATTACTAGGTGTCTAGGTTAGTTTATATTTTTAGACCGTACATAGCACATCAGTGGTACACGGGCTCATTATCATTACTTGTTGGAGGATTTGGAAAGTGCGTAACGAGTGGGTTTTCTAAGATAAAACAATTAAGGTGGCAGACATCGTCACAGATGTGAATTCCATAGGTTATTTATGGTTCAACAATAGACATAAATGTAATGGTATAGACTAGAGACGTTGGTGTGCGTTTGATATAATGTGATGGGTGTGTGGTTTAGTGGCTTTGTCTCTCCCCGAGACAAAGTGCATGAGTTGTTGGTTTTGGTATAAATGAAGTTCAGTTTTCAAAATAAAAAAAAAACCACTTCAAATTAGGCTTTAAACATGTTCAAGTGAATTAGCAGGAACCTGCGTGTTGCAGCGGGGCTGCACTGTGTTTGGCGGTTGCATTTGGTTAATCATGTAGTTGCCGTTGTACATTAAAATTTTAGTAGGAAATAGATGTAAACATTGTAGTATAGTAGGACGTTAAGTTTGTAATAAATATCATAAGATGTAAAAGTAATCCAAAGTGTGAAACAATAGATGACACCATAGACTTTTTTAAATACAAAAAACATAAGTGAAGAATAATGATTAAAAAAATACTTCTAAACACAATATATATATAAGAGAAGACATTTGATACGAAAAGCACATGTTACATACAACATCGAAGACCCCTCCCCACCTTTCTTCTCCACCACCGAACAGATCTGCCCTTTCCGTTTCTTCTTCTTCTCCAACATCGAAGACCCTTCCCCACCTTCCTTCTCCACCACCAACGACCACGACAGCAGCCCCACTTCAATCACCACCGGAAGACACCCACCACAGCCGAAGACCACCATAGCAGAGCACAACAAAACGGTATTTTTTTTAAATATATATATTTTTTTGTTATTTTTTTGTTAGTGTCGAATAACCTGTTTGTTTTATCAACAAAATCCCTTTTAGTTATATCTGCTTCATCATATTTGTATATATTTCCAGTGTGTCTATTTTGTTCTTGATTGCACAAATACTCCCTTCAAATGTACATAATATCCTTCTAGAGCTAGTTGTCCCATACTTAATAGATTGTCGTTCACATAGACGTTTGAGATTCTCTCTTTTCCATTTCTAGTTTTTATTATAACTTCACCAATTCCTTGCATACTTAATGTTTAGCCCTTTTTGGAGTTAGGTCTTACTCTATGATAATACTTAGAAAAATTTATATAAGACGTCGGTTGCAGTGTAGTTTAACTTGTAAATGAGTTTGTTTGTGGATAACTTGTAAAAATGAAGCTGTGTTGCAGTGTAGTTTCTCTTGAAAAAGTTTGATTTTTTTTTTCATTTTTTTTTCTGTTTTCATCAAGAATAATAAATTTTTTTCGGGAATCATTTCTTTAAAAATGTATTTTAACTTTTTTATTTTCTTATAATATGAGTTGTAGAGAAGTACCCCACCACAGCCGTCACCAACAACCGGATCGAGCCAACTTAAAAGGTTAGTCGCCGCTAATAGTTATTTTTTTGTTTAATATTTATATTATTGTTTGTGTATGGTATGGCTATGAAAATATGTTTTTTGTTAGGTGTTTGACTAATTTTATTGTATTTTTATATGTTTATTAACTTTAACATGTGGTTATGTAAGTTGTTTGTATATAGGTTATATGTGTGTATGTACATTTATTTATATACTTGTATAGTGTAAAAGGTCGCCTCATGTATGTTTGTATGTATGTATGTGTTTGTAGGTATATGTTTGTGTATGGTTATGAAAATTTGTTTTTTGTTTGTTTTTTTACCAATTTTATTGTTTGTTTATGTATCTATTAAGTTTAATATGTGTTTATGTAAGTTGTATGTATATACGTTATATGTGTGTATGTAAATGTATACATATGTATGTTTGTATTGTCTAAAAACTCGATACTTTGTTTAGTGTAAAAAGTCGCCTCATGTATGTTTGTATGTAAGTATATATGTGTTTGTAGGTATATGTTTGTGTATATTTAAGTTTACATGTAACTCAATAAATTTATATATGTAATTAAATTTATAAAAAAAAAGATAAATTTATTTGTTTAAAACATCATAAAACTAGAAATACATGCCCGGAATTGAATCATCATTTAAAACTTAGTGAGCTTGATATGTTTGTAGGTTTGACTCATTTGGTATATGTTTATAGTTTTGACCCATTTAGTATATGTTTATAGTGTTAACCCATTTGGTAAATGTTTGTAGTTTTGACCCAATTGGTATGTTTATAGGTTTGACCCATTTGGTATGTGTTTGTAGTTTTGACCCAATTGGTATGTTTGTAGGTTTGACCCATTTGGTATATGTTTATAGTTTTGACCCATTTGGTATATGTTTATAGTGTTAACCCATTTGATAAATGTTTTTCTAGTTTTGACCCAATTGGTATATGTTTGTAGTCGCGACCCATTTGATATATGTGTGTAGTTTTGACTCAATTGTTATGTGTTTATAGTTTTGAAAAAATTGGTAGATGTTTGTAGTTTTGACGCATTTGATATATGTTTGTAGTTTTGACCCAATTGTTATGTTTGTAGGTTTAACCCATTATATATATAGGGAAGTATATATGGAAGAAACCCATTTTAGATGAAAAACTCCAATAAACCCAATGCATGGTCCATATGCTTCCACATCATCCAAACCAATATTTGATAATATTATATTAGGAAGGGTAATTTGGACATTTTCATCACCCCCTTTCTATCTCTCCCTATATAAACTAATTTCCCCCTCCCTCTCTTCATTTTTTTTTTTCAAATTCAAATTGAAGAATCTTTCTCTGCCTTCTCTCTCTACCCTCCCCCTTTCTCTGTCTCTCTCTAGAACCACCACCACCACCACCACAACCAACGCCACCGCCATCGCCAATGTCTGAACACAGATTATAGCTCCTCTCTCTACCTCTCTCTAGAAACACCACCACCACCACCGTGACCCCTGTTTTCCCTATTGTTTGTCTTCATCGGCACAACACACAAAAACATCGCTGGTACTCTCTTTCCGTGGATCTGGATCTGGATATTTTGGTACTTACTAGTTGTGAGGACAACCGGGGAAGAAGACACCGGTCGCCGGAGGAGATACCGGCCAGTGAGGAAAACTGGGGAAAAACATGGTCATGTTTCATCCAATCTATTATTCAATCTTTCTCCGTGTCCTGGACTCCTGGTATGGTTTAATACAATCGTTTTCGTTGTTTTAATCGATTTGGGATTTTGGGGTGTTTGTGTATCTGAAAATGCTATGAACATGTTTCTTAACATGAATATTATGAATCTTTTTTTTAAGTGTCACTTTGGAGCTATTATGAAAGAAGCTAATTGAATACAGTGGCTACGTGGTGATTGCTTTATTATTTTGTGATTTTGTTTTTATTAGTTTTGAATGCAAAGATAAGATGGAGGTATTATTTTAATGAAACAAGCTATTAGAATAATGATAATAATAATAATAATAATAATAATAATAGTTTTGGGGATAGTTTTTGTTCGCATACCAAGTGTTCGATCAAATGCTTGAATGAAAAAAAGAACTTATGTTAACCTTTTTTATTATTATTATTTTATTTATGTTAGATTTTTATTAGATTGGGGACATGAGGTTGATAGATCACATGTGATTGATGAAAAAATTTGTAGTCTTTTTTATGTTAGTATATGATAACACATGTTAGTGATGCCCCATTATGTGTTTGAGGATCCAAAACTAACATGTGTATCTGTTCTAGTGTTGGTTTTCACGAGTAGGCTATTGGAACAAGGCGGCGCTTGTGATGTGGCTGTGGTAAGTGATGTTTTTTTTATAAAGATTATAAATTTTTAGTCTTTTGGTGAATAGGGTGTTTAAATAATTTTTGTATTCTGTTTAATAATTTTTTGGCAAGTGAAATTGTTATAAACTCATATAGGGTACATGTCTATTTTTTGCGATCCGCGTCTTGTATGCTCACACACATTAGTGATGCTAACACATGCTAGTATATACCCAACTAACAGTTGTTAGGGTCCATATGACATACGTTATTTTTAGTAAAATATATGTTTTAGAATATGCTAACACATGCTACTGATGTATTGTTGGATTTCAAACCCTATTAATCGTATTTGAGTAGTTGTATTAACATAGTTATAAAATTGAGTATTATTATTATTATTTATTATTTAAAAGCAACGTGATTTTTGTGTCGAGTAGGAACCACTTAGAATTGTGCCTATTTTTTGCAGTTCGAGTCTTGTATGCTCACACACATTAGTGATGCTAACACATGCTAGTATATGCCCAACTAACAGGTGTTAGGGTCCATATGACATACATTAGTTTCATTAAAACATATGTTTCGGAGAGCCCAACTAACACGTGTTATCTTTTTTGTAGGTGAAGAGATGTTTTGTGTTAAAGATGAAGATGGGTATCAAGAACGAAGCATAGCTAGATCTTTTTTTATGTTGTTATGATAGTTTTTTTATCATTCAGAAATAATTATGTATGTATGAAAACTTTTTAGCTACATTTTTAGTATTGATTATAATGATCGTTTTTATCATTTATTAAATAAATACACATTTTATGTGATCTTTTATTATGTTCTTTTAGTATATGCCTGTTAACACATGTTAGCGATGTCTCACACGAGGTCAGAATTTTGCATCACAACACTAACGTATGTTAATTTTTCGCGCAGGAGAAAGTGCCATAAAGTAAGAGAGAGATAACTTGAAAAGTGTCAAATCAACCTTTTTAAACCTAGGATTCAGAAAATTAGAGTAGCCCACTTGCTTTAGTAAGATTACCATATTGCCATTTATCCAATTTTATATTATAGTGGCCCACTTGCTTTTGATTATTAAATAGAAATTAATCATAGACCATTGATCAAACTTGATCAATGGTCACAATAGAGTTTCTAAGGATTTTCATAAAGATGAGGTTTCCTTTTTATCCATCCCCTATATATATATATATATATATATATATATATATATATATATATATATATAGGGTAGGGATCCTAAGAGAACCAACCCCTATTTGAAAACTGAGAGAACCATTCTGGGCCACACATTTCATATAAAGGCAAAAAAAAAAAACAAATTTTTTTTTAATAGCACATTTTTATGCAAGGATTTTTTTTTTATTTTTTTTTCATTTATACATATGTGTATATAACATTTTTCAGCTATACATATGTGTATATTTCAGTTATACATATGTGTATATTGCATTATACATATGTGTATAATGCAATTATACACATGTGTATATTGAAAAAAAAATACAAAAAAAATAAAATTTGTTTCCTTGCATATAAAGCAGCGATTTTTGCAAAAGAAAAAAAAAATTTGCCTTAGAGAAATTTGTGGTCCAGAATGGTTCTCACAGTTCTCAATTTGAAAAAAGGTTCTCATGTGAACCAAATCATATATATATATATATGTGTGTGTGTGTGTGTGTGTGTGTGTGTGTTTGTTAGATAGTATGCTAACTTGATTGGTGTTGATGTTATTGTAGGAGCAAATTGTGAGTTTGTTGGAAAACCTGCAATTTAGAAATGAAATGATGCGGATGATAATTTCAGGTTCTGCGACACCAGACTTGGGAAACCAAAATCATGAAGAAGGTCAAGGGAATGATAACACCGATGATGATGATTATGATATGTAGGTGCAATATTATGTGTTTAGTATGGTTCATGTAAACGATTTTAGGATGATATATTCAAATTTGGGATGCGTATGTAAAATATTTTATGCTTTTTTCGGTTTTTCAGTATTTAAATATCAGTAGCAGGTTAAAATCAGCAGGTACCAAAAAAAAAGGTTATTAGCGGCGACATGTCGCCGCTATTGATGTTGAGACCTAGCTGCGACCAAAAGCAATAGCGGCCACACAAGGAGCAATAGTGTCCAGGCAATAGCGACCATACAAATAGCGGCGACTGTCGCCGCTATTAGCAATAACGGCGACCCGCGTTAGCAATAGCGGCGACTTAAGTGGCCGCTATTGCTCTGTTTTGTTATAGTGAGATTATGTATGTGGAGAGTCACCATATTATATTATGGTATATTCATAACAATCTTTGATTTCCCTACAACAATTTTATAATTCCTTTTTGTGTATTTCATACATGATCATATAAAACGAAGATAACAAAGTGAAATGAATATTTAAACAAAGGACTGAAAGAGAGCGAAATTAAATAATTTTTGCATTTCATAGGAATTTAGTATGATATCTAATTTATACAAGCAAAAAAAAAAAAAAAAAAAAAACTAAGTAAAAAAAAAAACCCTAGCTCCGCAAAACTAGGGGGCGATTTGACGGCGATGAAGGGTGCCAGCAGGCACAAACCAGACGTATGGTACGACGTACCGGGAAGGAAAGGTAACGACAGAAGACACGATTCACAAGGTAACAAGGACGGCGGGACTAGGTTTTTTGTCTCAAATCTTCCACCAAGAGCGACGTCAGAGGATCTCAAGTATGTATTTAGGGGTTTTGCCGATTATGTGGGTTCTTATATCGCAAGAAAACGAGACAAGCTGGGCAAGAAGTTTGGGTTCATCTCTTTTCGTAACGTAAAAGATGTCAAAAGGCTAGAGAATAATATGGTTGATGTCTGGATGGGCTCCTATAAATTGTTCGTTGCTGTGGCAAAGTTCGTTGAAGGTGATAAGAAGGATGAAGGAGAAAAGGTATACAGGGAAGTTCGTAGGGAGGTGCCGAATGGAGCTGAACCTGAAGGAAGTAGTCATGCAAACCCTAATCAGGGGGAGCATGCAAAACCAGATGGCATGGATTTCCAAGAAGATGGGAGTGGGGATAATTCGGGGAGGTCTTTTCGTGACTGTCTTTTGAATAGACAACCAGTCGATAAACTGGATGTTATTCAGGTTGATGGGAACATTGAGGCATTTCCACATTGGCATGAGAAGGCGCTTGTGGGAAAGGTTAAGGATTTCAAGATCCTTACTGGCTTACGAGTCATGTTACAGGAAGCTAAGTGGGGTAATGTGGGGATCAAATATGTGGGGGGATTCAAAGTGGTTCTGGTTCTTGATGATAAAGACGATTGTGACCGATTTATGCGATGTAAACAGTTGTGGGGGCTATGGTTTGAGTCGTTGGAGTTCTGGTCAGGTAATGCTTATTCGAAGGATAGAATTGCGTGGATTAAGGTTCATGGTGTTCCTGTTCAGTTGGCGGTAGAGCAAGTGTATGAGCTTATTGGTAGTAGGTTCGGCAAAGTAATCCAGTCTACAGGCATATCGGAACAGGAAGTGGATTTCTCGTCGGCTTACTTGGGAATTCTTTGTGACAAAAGGAACCGTATTATAGACTCGTTTTTGTTGAGTTGGAAAGGTTTGTCTTTCAGGGTGTGGGTGGATGAGGATTGTGAGGAGTGGCAACCGGACTGTATAGTAGATTTCGATGAGGAGTCGGCTGGTGAATCAAGATCTGAAGATGATGAGTCGCTTCAAAACCCTAGCCAGGAGATGCAAGGAGAGGGACCAGATTTAGAAATGGGGGAAATTGGAGGGGGGGGGGTTAATGATGTTAGCCCAACCTGTGAGGAGGCAATTGAGAAGTCAAGTGGGGAGATTCAAAATTCGCCCAGTGGGTTGGACGGTTCAGCATCTCCAGGGGGTAATGTTGAAGGGGTTCAAGTGAGGAAGAGGTTCAAGAAAAAAGCTCCAATGAAAAACAAGAGGGTCATATCTCCTGGGCTTCAAGAACGGCCCAAGAAAAGGCCCAGGGACATTTGTGACTCATCCGATCCTTTTGGTGTAGATAGGCTCATTGGCATTATGAAGGTCGGCCCAGTGGGTAGCAAGGAAGTGGAGTCCGACCCAAATTTTTTAACACCGGATTTAAACGGATCTTCGGATCCTGGGGATGGTTCAGTGAAGGCGATAGAGGGTGGCGGTCCTGAGCACCTCGGTGTTAGTAATAAGAACGGTAATGAAGCTAACAAAGAAGTTATGTATACCATGGAGATGGGTAGTGTCCTGGGGGTTGAGAACCTGCAGAATTTTTTTCCTCAAGTCAGTGAGAGTGTCCGAAAAGAAGGCTTTCAAGATGTTACTCAATGAATCTACTCTCTCTAAATATTCGTGGGCTAGGAGTTCAGGATAAAGCACAATGGGTTAGGGATTTGAGACGGCAAAATGAGGTAAGTTTCGTGATGCTCCAAGAAACTCAATTTTCTGATTATAGCTCGGTGGTTTGGGATTCTTTTTGGGGTAGGGGGAATTATCAGGTGGAGACGGTGGTGGCGCAGGGTAGGTCTGGGGGTTTGGTGTCTATGTGGGATACTTCTGTGTTTTCAGCGGTTTCTGTTCAGAGTGCTAGAAATTGGCTGTTAGTTGCGGGTACGGTTAAAGGTAGTGGAGTTGTTTCGTATATGTTGAACATTTATGCGCCTCAGAACAACGTTAATAAACGTCTTTTGTGGTCGGAAATCAGTAGATTAATGGGTGTGGGTAATGGGTTCTGGGTTTTGGCTGGGGACTTTAATTCGGTTCGTAACAGATGTGACAGAAGGAATTCTAAGTTCAATAATGCTGCTGCTGTGGATTTTAATGCGTTTATAGACGATTCTGCCTTACATGAGTATACTTTGAAAGGGAGGAAGTTTACTTTTGTGTCTGGAAATAAACTGAGCCGTATAGATAGAATTCTTGTAAACTGGAATTTTTTGATGGAATGGCCGAATGCGGAGTACAGGGCGCTGAACAGAGATAAGTCTGACCACAGTCCGATCATTTTGAAGGTAAATTCCTTTAATTATGGTCCAAAACCGTTTCGTTTTTTTAATTCTTGGTTGGATAGAAAAGATTTTGATGAGGTCGTCAGGAAAGCTTTAGAGGGTTTTGATTGTCATGGGCCTCCGGATGTTTGTTTGATGAATAAATTCAGATTTTTGCGCCAAGTCATTGGCGATTGGAAAAGGGTAATTATGGGTAAGGAGTTAGAGGAGAAAAGCCTTTTACAAGAGGAGGTCAGACAGCTAGATGAGATTGTGGAATCTAGGGATTTGGATGAGGCTGAATTGTGGGTTTTAGAGGAGTCCAAATGTAGACTTCGTGAGTTGGATTTTATGGGTAAAGCGGATTTGCGTCAGAAAGCTCGGTTGAAATGGGCCTCGGATGGAGATGACAACACTAGATTCTTTCATGGTGTTATAAACAAAAGGAGGAGCTCTAATTTTTTGGCTGGTTTGATGGTTGGGGGGGTATGGGAAACAAGACCAAAAATTGTAAAAAGAGAAGTCCTTCGGTTTTTTAGATCCAAGTTTGTGGAAGATATGAACGTCCGTCCGAAGCTAAACTGTTATGATTTAAAGCGCCTCGATTCGTCTCTTGCGGATGGGTTAGTTGCGGCCTTTACGGTGAAAGAGATCAAAGATGCCGTTTGGGATTGTGGGGGTGATAAAGCCCCGGGTCCCGATGGTTTTAATTTTAAATTCATTAAGCGGTTTTGGGATTGTTTGGAGAAAGACTTTGTTGAGATTCTTAACAGGTTTCACCAGACAGGTTCGTTCAATCGTGGGGTGGGGTCTTCTTTTATTACACTAGTTCCTAAGAAAGCGGACCCGACAGAACTATCGGAGTATAGACCGATCAACTTGATTGGTGCTATTTCTAAAGTTGTGTCAAAGGTGCTTGCGAATAGGCTTCGGGTGGTGATGGATAATGTTATTTCGGAGTCTCAATCTGCCTTCTTGTCGGGAAGATACATTTTAGATGGTCCGTTGATTACTAACGAGGTGTATTCGTGGGCTAAAAGAACAGGGAAACAGATGTTCCTATTTAAGATAGATTTTGACAAAGCTTATGACAACGTGAATTGGGACTTCCTGATTTCAGTTATGGATCAGATGGGGTTTCCAGCTCTTTGGTGCAAGTGGATTCGGGGTGTTTTGATTTCTGCTCGGTCAGCGGTTCTGGTTAATGGTTCGCCCACGTTCGAGTTCGACTGTCAGAAAGGTATTCGCCAAGGTGATCCTATTTCGCCTTTCTTATTTATTATCGTCATGGAAGCATTTTCTGGGATGATAAAGAAGGCTTGCCATTCGGGTTGCTTTGAAGGGGTGCGATTACCTAGAAATGGGTCGTTGCTATCTCATCTCTTGTACGCTGACGATGCTATGGTGATGGGCGAATGGTCCGATCATAATTTTCTTAGTTTGAGGAGAATTTTACGGTTGTTTCATCTTTGCTCTGGCCTAAAAATAAATATTAACAAATCTGTTCTCTATGGTGTGGGTATTTCCAATGAGGAATTGTACCAGCAAGCGGATTCTGTGGGGTGTAAATCCGGAGAGTTCCCGTTTATGTATTTGGGCATTAGGGTGGGTGCCAACATGAACAGAGTCTCCAACTGGGAGCCGGTGGTGGATATCTTTCGGAAGAGACTTTCAAAGTGGAAGGCGAACTCTATTTCGATCGGGGGGCGTTTAACACTTATTAAATCGGTGTTAGATAGTCTTCCAACGTATTACTTTTCCCTTTTTAAGGCTCCTCTGACGGTGATCAATAGGTTGGAACAACTCATGAGACGTTTTCTTTGGGGGGGTTCAGATGAAGTGAAAAAATTGAGTTGGGTGGCTTGGGAGAAGGTTACGCGGCCCAAGGAAGAAGGAGGTTTGGGAATAGCAAAGCTTGAGATTAATAATAAAGCCTTACTCATGAAGTGGTTTTGGAGATACTTAACGGAAACTGACGCTCTTTGGAGGAATGTTATCGATGCTTTACATGGGTCAGACCGGAAGTGGGGGTCTCTTCCAGTTAACAACGCTGCTGGTGGTGTTTGGAAGTGTATTGTGGGGTTATGTGATAAGACCAAGGTGAACGGCTGTAGTGTTAATCGTATGGTTCGTGGTAAAGTTGGTAATGGTGCGGCCGTTAGATTCTGGATTGACCCGTGGATTTCTGATGAACCGCTGAAAGATCAATTCCCGTTGCTTTTCCGTTTGGAGAAATATAAGATGTGTAAAACAGCGGACAGATTGGTGTTTAATGGTGGTCAGCGGCTAATTATTTGGAACTGGAAGGAGGTGCTGTCCTCGGATGCAGAGAAACAACAGAGGAGCGATCTCGAAGGTATGCTTCTTTCGTATTCTCCAGCTGCAGGTTGTGACTCGTGGCAATGGAATGATGGCCAGTCTATTTTGTTCTCGGTTGCTGGAGTTAAAAAATGGTTGAAAAACAGCACTGGTGCAGCAGCGGAATTCGGGTTCAAATGGTGCAGGTGGGTGCCTAACAAGTGTAATGTCTTTATGTGGAGAGCATTCCTGGAACGCCTGCCCACGAAAACTGCGCTCAGAAAACGTAACATCCAGGTTGAGGATTTGAGTTGTCCGTTTTGCGGTGATCCTGACGAGACAGAGCAACACCTGTTTACGGGTTGTGGATTTGCTTTGGGGGTTTGGAATGGCATTACTTCCTGGTGTCGTATTCCCCAACTGTTCCTGTTTTCTTTGGAAGATGTGGTGTCTATTGCGGATTCAGTGAACATCTCTAGAGAAAAGAAGGAGGCGCTGAAAGGGATTATCATCATCACGGCTTGGCGTATTTGGAAAGCGCGCAACGAGAGGATTTTCTCGAACAAACCACACGTTGTTTCGGAAGTCATCTCGGAAGTCAAGTCTTTGGGTTTTCTATGGTTTAAAAACAGGGGGAAGGGTATTGTATCGGATTGGGATTCTTGGTTGTCGTTTGATGTTATGTAATGTTGTTGTTTTGTGGCCGTTCTAATTCCCGTCTTGGGGATTAGTCGGTTTTGGTGTTGAATGAAAGTTAATTTCCAAAAAAAATCTAATTTATACAAGCATCAGAATGGTTATATAGAAACCCTCAGAAACAAAGTTAAAAATGAAATAAGATATATCTTCTCATCCCTTATTTGTATGGTATATGAAATGTTACAAAATATAGACACATACAATGATATTGTTATCTATAGTTGTTTTTCATAATCTGTTTGAAAGAGATCGGTTTCAACCCCTTGATTTGGAACTTGATTAACATCGATCTTGCTCACTTCACCTGAAAATAAAATAAAAAATCATCATATTAGAATTAAAATTATGGTTGATAAAAGCAAACAGTATATTGAGACTAATGGGGTGGTGGTCCATTAGCAAAGGCAAAGCCTTTAAAACATTTAGGTTGTGGGAGGTCTTAGGTTCAAGTCTCAAAGATCACAGGATTAAAAAGAAATTAACCTTTCAAAAAAAAAAAAAAAAAAAAAAACAGTATATTGAGATAACGTTAAATATAAATTGAATAAATGAACAAAAATCTAATAAAATAGATCTAAAATCCCATAAATTCAAATTGAAAATCATAAATTCAATTTCGATTCGAAATTCACAATCTAAAATTGAACTTGTTTTTAACTGGATTCAAAAATTCAGAAACTAAATATGATTTCTGGTTATTTATTAAATTTGGAGTTTTTAAGTACGATTCGAATACTATATAAACCCTAATTTAGATAACATACCTTGTTTTTCACCTTCATCTATTTCAAATGATGGTGGTGGCTCTTGCATTCCGTTATCTACAACATGTTTTTGCTTATTAACTTCATCATCTACATATTCATGATCAAAATCTTGGACCATACGTGCGCCACAAGGCAGACTCAGGTGATTCGTAATGTCATTTTTATGGAAACTCTCAGCCGTTAGATCACAATTATTAGGTAACAATTGATCAATTTTCAGCCCACCATCATTCTTTGGTGGTTGTTCAACCATCTTAGAGACCTCAAAAACCTGCATAAGCTCATCTTGCCCCACCATCCTCAAATTATCCATTTGCATCGATGAGTTAGTTTGGCAATTTTGCATTGTTATTGGCCTTGCTAGTTGTGGTGATTGTTTTGAACATAATTGAGTTAGATTTGAGATGGGAATATGAAAATTTTCTCTTCTACACATATTTAGGTTTCGAGCAACATCATTGCCCGATGTAACTTGACAAAAATGCCCTTGTTGGAACACAAGACCCCTTAGGAGGGTGTTGTTAGGCCCTACACAGACAGAAATAAGATATCCTGCATCAAAGAAACCATCTATTACACCGGTGACCACTTGTCCCACCAAGTTATGGTTGTCACCAACTTGACTCATATTAGTGGTTGTTGGCAGTGTTTGGATAGCGGTGGTAGCAATAGTTGGTGGTTGTGATGACGATATTATGGATGTTTGTGTTTGCCTCTTTTCGTTTCTTGCCATGCTTTCATCCTTCCGTGGGCGGCCCCGTTTACGCTTTACGGGAAGCTCTTGGCCGCTTGAGGAAGGTATTTTCGATGTGTTCAATTGATTCATTCTGTAGATGTAAGCAAATAAAATTTACTTCAGATTTTCCAATTAGGGTTGAAGCAGGACATTTGACCCTCGGTCATCTAAATTCGTTGAATTTTTACACCATGTATTATGGTTTTATTGTTTTAATTGTCACATCATACAATTACTACCACTTCACTTACATATCACCACACCACTTTCACTCATTTTCACCTTAGAATGTAATGGTTTCACAAGTTTTTAACATCAACAACCCCTTTAAAGTTTAAATAATACATAAAGTATATAAAAATAAAACTTAAAAAAAAAGTGGTAAAGCGGGTGGGGCGTCACTGCCCTCATGCACAAAATGTTTCACCCTTTTCACACTTGGGTTGTTTCAATGTATAATACCCCAATCGCGCCAAATGTGGTTCACGTGGCTTAGGCGTAAGACCATAACAATTAGCCTATATATAAGATTAGAATTTTTCGAATAATCTTGGATTGGACCCCATATTTGTAAACAACATGTGGCTAAAAAGTTCTGCTTCCGCATGTATTTCCAAATATTACATCAGGGGTATGGATTACCTTTCTTCCAAGGTATTTAGGATTCATACACCACTTTTTTAGGATTTATACACCCTGACCCACATCACACACCAATAAGAAGCTGTCACATACCCCAGAATGTGATGTCACACCCCCAGAAAGTGACGTCACATGGTGTATGAATCCCATAACCCTTCTTCCAATTCTTGATCATCAAAGACGACCTTTCTAGATTGAGAAATCCATCAAGATTCGATATTTCATCGAATTCTAGTGTCAATTCTTTAGTTTTTTTTTTTTCATGTAATATACAAATCAAGCAAGAAAATCTTGCATTTCAAAATCAGGAAAACAACCCCATATAAAAAAAAAGAGAGATAACTTTTTGTGATTCTTAAAAAAGAATACTACAATTATACGGTGATGCATATAAGAACGTACATAGATTTGAAGAACTTACAATGAATGCAAAGGAATTAGATGGGGTAGATTAAAAAATATATATTTGTGTCTTTATAATCTTCTTTTTGCTTTAGGAAAAGATGGATAATACTAGTATTTTAGTAAGAATATGAGCGTGATCCATGTATTTCGTTTCATGTCTCATATACTTGCATTGACTATTTTAAGAAATAGCTAGTACATGAGAAATTAGTGGGCTAAACGAACGAACTCTGAATTTTGGGCGGAAAATGTGGGAAGGGAAGTTGAATTGAAATTAACTAATAAACAAATAGGTATTTTTAAGCCATTTACCTTTCTATTAATAGACAAAGGTAATGAACACTGTTTTATTTGTGTTTTCTTCTTTTTTCTTAGCCAGATTAAAATCGGGGTGACGCTTAGGATCGAACCCTCCTTGGTGGGTTTGTCATCATCATTGCGCACTAAATGTCTCCCTATTTGATGCATGTGGGGATTGAACTTGAGTCTTCTAGGGAGAACCCAAGTGTTTCCACCACTTGATCTATTGATCATTGACATTTGTGTTTTCTTCTTATTGGTTGGATTTCTCTTGGCCACTTCACCAATGGACCAAAAATATTTTTCTTTGGATTTTACAGATTATGGTGTTTTTTTTTTTGGTTAAGGATTTACTAGAGATGTTAAAACCAAAGAAGGTGCTTGGATATTTCCTGTTGACACAGTATGTAAACATACATTATTATTATTCCCTACCTGTTGTTTAAATAAAAAAATCATGAGAACAATATGAATGTGGCTTTTTATTTTTACAATTTTTCTAAATGGTGGTATTACTTCCAAATTGAAGCTATTTAAGTGGTTTATTAGAAATCTTAATCAGATAATTCAAAAATCAATAACCAGTGTGTTTCCACATGACTCTATAACCCCAAAATAGACCAAACCCGCGATGATGGGACATATATCCATGTTGTGTTAAGCTCTATTAGACCCTCCGTAGTGGAGGGCGTTACCTTCACAAAAAAAAAATATAGTGCCCCCCAACACCGCTACGGGGGCTCTATTTCACAAAATCAACTTTGGGCTCCATTGCTATAACGCCGGTTGTGTTTTCTTCCCTCCAATCACCATTTGCCATCTCACTCTCTCTCTCTCTCTATTTTATTATTTTTTTATTAAAAAGATATAATAAAATATTAATAGGGGCTTTATATATAAAGCCCCTACCACTACACCCCTTTTTCAGTTTCTCTCTCCATGCTGACTCAGCTGCCACGTGGACCAATCAGAAAAGGGAGCTTTATATATAAAGCCCCCCCACTACGCATGGTCTTACTTAGAGAGTGATGATTACGTAACATGCAATACCATATCTTCTAAGTATTGAATGAGCATGCATATCGATGGTTAGGGTTCGTTTACGGCTTGTGTTAAATATACCAATGAAGAGGATTAATATACCAATTTAGTCAAACTTTAATGATAGGTATGCATTTAATGATAGGTAGTCATTTAATGATAGATAGACATTTACATTATTATACTATTAATTATTATTTATATTACTATTTCCTATCTTTTTTTATTTACAATTTTATATTTTGTTATACTATTATTAATAATATTAATACCAATATTAATAAAAAAATAAATTAATCTTTCATAAAAAAAATATAACTAAAGACGAAAGTGCAAAAGTTCATTATAAATAAACAACGATACGAGTCTCTAATAAAAAAAAGTAAACATGCAAACATTAAAATACTTAGGGGGTGTTTGGGATTGATTATTCAAAACAGATTATGCGTTTTGGAAAAGCAGGGGTGGAGCTGCTTATAGATTATTGCGTTTTGGTAGCCTAAAAAACTGATTATATGCGTTTTCAAAACGCAATCCAAACACTAAAAACTGATTATCTGCGTTTTTAAAACGCAATAATCTAAAAACCAGATTCAAAACGCAATCCCAAACACCCTCTTAGTCAACTAGATCGACAAAACCACTTTCACAGTGACAAAGTTGAGTATACAGTTCTAGACGCGACCTATACATGGTTTCCCATCTAGTTGTAGACTGGCTAATGTTGCGAAAATTCCAATAAGGCGTGATAGTAGGCATTGGGTACCCTCCTTGTAATTCCACCATGACATAATGGTTCTCATCATTAACTAGGGCAATTGTAAGAGCTCTGTGATGTTGAATCTCTTCTGGACCACTCCAAAACAGGAAAATAGTTGTACTGCCTGACATGCTTAAAGAATGGACGATTACACCAAACTTATTGGCAATCAGAACACTTGCCTCAGGCATTTTCATCCAGTGTACTTCTGGACAAGGTGACCTAAAGAAGCATAAGTCTTAATACAATGAATTTATATCCCTAACAAAAATGTTCGCGTAGATATCATATCGACTTTGTAACTCTTCTCTCATCATTTGTCGAATGTTGTAACATCGCAAAATTTTCCCCAAAATTTTAATACATAAAAAGCCCTTATATATATATATATTTTATTACACCTTTATCATTAATATTATACAAATGTGCCTAAGTCTTTATTTATCTTAACTCACAACTTATATACATACATAAATGTATATAAATAATAATAATAATAATAATATGATTCTAAATTACTTTTTTTTTCACATACAAGATTTTTTTTTTAAATAAAGCCTTGAGTCAAATAGTCAAAGTCCTAGTCAAAGTCTTAGTCAAACAGTCAAAGTCTTAGTCAAATAGTCAATTCATCATAAAACCTTACTTTATGGTGTTGACCAATTTTAGTGGCTAATTGAATCCAAAACTAGTATAAAAACCCACCTATGACCCATTATACTTTGTACCTCTAAATCGATTGTTTCAATCCGATTAAACTTTCCCTCATACCTTTCTTCTATAGTCTATTACTTCTACAATTGAAGCTTTGATTATAAGCTCTTGTAATTGGCAACTTTGGGGCTACACATATTCTATTTCTCGAGACTTAATACTTTGCTAAGGTGAGTTTACGTAACCATGTTTATGCAATTCTTCATACTTGCAACATTATACTTAAGCAATTCTACATACATGTCTAGTTGTAAACTTTAATGCCTCATGAATTAGACAACAACAGTTTCAACGAGTTTCAACGAGTTTCAACATTACATAATCATTAGCTATGGCCAAGCCGGCGATACTCAATAATAGATCTATTGGATTGACAATCCCACCCGGATACGTGTACCTCCTACATAGGTAGCGTGGGTGATTGTTATCGTTCCAACATATTATTAAGGTGAACCGTGGATGACGGGATGGACCTAAACTAGTCAAAGGTTTGATTATGTCGATTCAACATATCATGTTTATTCATGTAGACTTAAACTTACGATAGACATATGAATTGCTAAACTTTTATACTAAAACTATTTGCTTGACATGGCTTATGTATTCTCACCAACTTCTAGTTGACCCCCCCCCCCCATTTTTCCAAACTCAACAGGAAATACTGATGCTTGAAGTCTAGTGCTAGCATGAGGAGATATTTGAAGCTTTGTTTGATTATTTGATGTACGAATTCTTGTAGAACAATTGTATGTAATTTATTTAAATCATATAATGAAATTTATTATTCACCATGAGCTACTGAACAATCATCAATACGTGACATCCCGATGTTTCCGCCATCGGTTGGGGTGTTACAAATGTACTCATAATATCTATCTTCATCAAGTCCAAGGCAAACATCTAGTGCTCGATATCCACAATTTCCATCGCCTTAACATTTTGTAAATTTGTTATGTATGGATGTAAAAAAGGAGTCGGAACCTCAAGTTGAGAGCTTTTTTTAAAACATAACCACGCAATAGTGTGAAACATCATAGATTATGTTGATGAATGCGGACAATTCTGCTACTTTCCAAGCTTTCTTTAATTGCTGTTTGTTGCAACTTCACGATTCAGTCAATACAATTCACAAATCTATCCAAACTAGAATTTGATCCCTCCAAATATTTTTTTAGCTTTGCATGCTCACTCTCTACTCTATTTGTTGTGTTATTTTCAAAGTTGAGATGCTGATCAATCCAGCAGACACAAATCTTTCCTTGTATTCGTTCAACCAATTTTTATTTACATATTCTAAAACACCTGAAAATCAAAATAAACTGGTAAGAACTGTGTATATAGAAGACATACGTGGATATTTTATCAACATTGACTCCAGTTGCTTGTAATTTTCTGTGTAAGATTCCAACGTTGTAGAATTTTCTAGTAACTTCCATAACGAAAGAAAATTTTCCCAAGCCTTTAATGACCTAAAAGATTGCCTGCATTTCTTAAAGAGGTTCTGCTCAATGTGCCACCTACAAAGCAAACGAGCAGCATCCGGAAAAACTTCTTTGCATGCATTCACTAGTGCCAACTCTCTATCTGTGACTATAACACGCGGGTACATGCACTTGTCTAGTGTCAACTTTAAACAGTTTAAGACCCATGCATAGTTAATTGTCTTTTCATTATGCATAAAGGCAAAAGCTATGGAAAACGTATTGCTAGTTGAAGTTACACCAACAACCTAAAGGAAAGGAATATTATAGTGGTTCGTTTTGTAGGTGACATCTATAAGCAACACGTGTGGAAATGCACGCCAAATATCAAACGACGTCGGATGAACGAAGAATAAATTTTATAACTCGTTACACCCAGTTGTAGTAATTTCATAAACATACCCATTAGAGTGCAAAATGGACAAGAGAACCTGCATTTGAGATTTGCCTACTTGATCGACCATGCGAATTTTGTTGCGTGCGTTGTAAATAGTCCTGAGTGTAGACACATTACTTAAATTCCGCTCCTTAACTATTGCTAGAATATCACGTGGTGCCACATTCATCCTTGTCAAATCTACAACCAAATTAAATTTATCTTTGGAAAGTCGCTTTACAAATGGATGACCCTCCATTTACAGTACAGATTGATGATTATGTTCATCACATATCACCCTTAAGGTCCAACAATCATATACATTTGAATATGTTCCTTCTAATTCGAATGGACAATTAATTTCTTTGGTGCCGGTAACATTACTTGAATCTTTAACTTTATATTCGCCGCTACGATCACATTGAAACACAACCTTATACACGAAACCACATGGTCTTTTATTTGATCTTTTTTTCACGACAACAACACCAAGTGAGTATCCCAACTTTTGTACCCAATCCACCAATGCTTCACGAGACCCGAATGCCTAAAAATGAATTTTATTTGTGTCAACATTTATAAGTAGTTTTATATTTACCGTGTAAAATAATATATTTATCTAAATATATATTTTTTTCTTTTGACGAAATTAATAAAAAAAAACACAGTTGAAATGCATTCAAATATATTTTTTATTTGCATTAAAAAAACACAGTTGAAATGCATTCACAGTGAAGTCCCAAATGCCTAAATATATATATTTTTTTATTATATGTATTCAAATATATCAAGTTGAAATACCTTTGACGAAGTTATATTATTTCTTTTTACGAAGTTGAAATATCAAGTTGAAATATATTATTTTTAGTTATTTTTTTCTTTTGACGAAGTTATATTATTTTTTTCTTATAATTTGGGTATGAGGAGATGATTGGGACTTCACTATGAGTGTTCTTAAAGTTTTGGTTTGACGCCATAATTTTTTCTTGAAATGAAAGAAAAAAGATGAAGAGAAAAACAAGATAACACAACACCTCATAAAACTTTGTGAATGCAAAATAAAAGTTGAAATACCTCCAACATGAACATGAAACAATAAAATAGAAGTTGGTACCTGATTAGTGACAAATTCGGGTGTCCTCATAAAAGAATCACCTCCTACGATTGAATTGTTTTCGCTAGAAATCGACATCTACAAGAAATTATAATAAAAGTTTGTGGTGGTAGCCATAGTCATTGTACAAGTTGCTATTTATAAGAAGATTACTTATGTGCTTTTCAAAAAAAAAATAATAATAATAACTTTAATCCAACTAACTTATTTAATAAATTATGTGTTTTCAAAAAAAAAAATTAATAAATTGATTGAAGAAGTGTGCATTGAAAAGCCAATAGCATTTAATGTAAGTAAATGATTTGACTAACTTGGTATATTTAACAATACCCAATAAATACCCTTTGGCATCTCACAAGTTACACATAAAACTTAAGACATGCCATGAATTTTTATCAAATTACTATCATATATACATTCTGTACAAAAAAATACAAAAACAAAACAAAATCAACACAGATTCCCCTCCCTCAATTTTCAATATTTTCCCATGATAAAACCAAAATTACAAAACAAAAACAGTGGAGAAAAGAACAACACAAAAACTATTCTAACTCTCTTCAGGGATGCTATGTAAATTCGGCTTCCATGGAATTTGATCCATAGAATCGATTAAACAGTCCAACATTTGATCCATAGGAATGTTATGAAGATCCTCAATCTTCCCCAACAACTCCTCCAGCTTCTTCTTGCTCAAAATGATCTTAACTTCTCTATTCTTGTTGCGGTTTTCGCTTACAGAATCATCGGAATTCGATAAGCTACCGATTGTTTTATCACTCAAAAGAGACTGTTTTTGCTGAAGATTGGGATCGGAGTAATACACCCATTCATCATTTTCATCAGTCCACACCATTCTTGATGATGATCTTGATCCTTTCAAACAACAGTTACCCATTGAATATGTGTAGATCTTCAGAGGGATTTCAATGAATAAAGATGTAAAAATAGAGAAAGATTCATGGGCTTTGGTTGTAATGCTTATATATATGCATAGTAGATGTAGCTTGGGGGGTCGGTGGTTGACCGAAGACATGGCAATGTGTACGTGTATGTTTGACAGGATCAATGTTAACAAGACAGAATTGGCTTTGAATGGCTTGGCTTCATGGTGACTAAGCCGACTGAAAATAAGTAGTTTGGTACCAAGTACACAAAATCAAATTAGTTTCTAAATGATTGATTTGGAAGAAGATTGTGTTTAGAAATGTTTCATGTTTTGGAATTGTTATATGTAAATACCGGTCGTTTTTATGGTTTGATGTGGTTAGTTACGTATAAAATTTTCGAACGACAACTCATAAATTTACAATAATGAGCAAAAAGGGGTGTGGCGGGCCACCCCTGGACATATATATAAGCTCCACCCTTGAATGTGATGAATCGACCTCACCAAATCAATGTATGAAGTTTGTGTTTTCAATGTACTTGTATGTATTAATAAGATAGGAGATACAATGAAAAACTTATCAACGCAAAACCAGAAGGTTTCTTGAATACACGTCCAATTATTAACCCACCAACGTCTTTCTCCGTACACCCACCAACGTCTTTCTCCGCCCCTTCAACGTCTCTTCTTTTCTGCTCCGGCCAAGTCCGCCCCGACCACCGGAGATCCTACACAGGTAAGTCAGTCTCATCATCTCACACACAGGTAACTCTCGACACCCCTCTCTCTCTCTCTCTCTCTACACCCCCCTTTTTTCTTTCATCTTTCTCCCATCTCCAACCACCGGTTATACCCGCAAAAACCGACGGACGTCTCAATCAGCCCTCTAGCACCGGCATACTTGCGAAAACCTCTCTCCCTTGGCTAATTTGCTCCCACCTCTGACCACCGGGCATCAGTGGCGGATACAGAAATTTTTTGTAGGGTGGGCACAATACAGTTGGTTAAAAATAATAAAGACAAAAAAACATGATATAAAAATACTATCGGTATGTAAAATGGTAAAATATACACACCATGTTAAAATAATAAACAACAATAACTTCTGAATATTTTTTAAATCAAATTAAATACACTGTTAATAAAATGGTAAATTAAAATTCAGGTAAATAAATAAAAAATACTTTTAAGCTTTTTATTATTATTAGTTTTCACAGTAATAGACATTGACGGCGGGTGATTATCCTAATACACTTTTTAGGCATTATTTTACTAAAATATCCTAATCACTTTTGAGTATTTACATATTTGCCATTATCTTCCTCATTGAAACTCTTGGTTGTCCCCCGGAATACAATTCGCACATATTAACTATAAACCATTTTCTATGATAAGATTGATCGGAGGTTGATTTAAACTAACATGTTCAATAAGGTTATTGCTAGTGGTCGGAGTGTACGGTGGGCACCTGCCCACCCTCCAATGAATGTACATCCGCCAATGCCGGGCATACAAGCGAGCACCGGTTAGACCTACAATCACCAGCGGACGCCTTAAGCACCGGCGAGGTGTCTGTCCAGCAAGGTACAGATCCAACAAGGAGTTTGCCCAGCAAGGTTGTCCGGTGACAACCCCCAACGAAAACCCAGGTGCACTCGATCCTAAGCGTAACTATCAAATATACACATATTAAGGTTCCTTTAAGTGGTAAAAATCATTTTGTGTTTTTGACTATATATACTGTTTACAAGCATTTTTTTAATATAGCCTACATATCCAACATATTTATAAGAAATTCTTGACAACATATGCTCGATATTGCTAGATACAGTGTTTAGTTAGATACATAGTTGTTTTACTTTGTAGTGATTTGGGTATTACTGTCGTATCTTGGGTGCGTGTGTGTCCTGTCGCCTGTGTGGGTGATATACTGCAACCATAGAAGATAGGAGTCGTCATGTTTACTTGAGATCGTGTCCAAGGAAGAGAGGTGTAGGCAAGGGAAGGGTTAGAGGGTATAAGTTGCGTGTTGCGTCTTGGAATGTAGGTACTCTTAGTGGTAAATTGTTGGAGGTGGTTGACACACTCAAAAAGCACAAGGTAGGGATAGCATGCCTACAAGAGACTAGGTGGAAGGGGCATAAAGGGGCAGAGTGTAATGGGTACAAATTAGTGTATTCGGGGTCTAATGGGGCAAAGAATGGGGTGGGATTTCTAGTGGCGTTGGATTTGTATAGAAATGTGGTTGAAGTGGTGCGGCACAATGATAGGATAATGGTATTAAGGTTGGTTCTGGGGGGTGAAGTAGTGGCATTGGTTTGTGCATACGCACCTCAAGTGGGAATAGGGGACCAGGAAAAGAGAGACTTCTGGGAGTGCCTAGACGGGGTTGTGAGTGCTATACCGGTAAGGGAGCGAATCTGTATAGGAGGTGATTTTAACGGCCACATTGGCAAGGATATCGATGGTTTTCCAGCAGTTCATGGGGGTTTTGGGTTTGGGGTTAGGAACGACCCAGGTAGGGACCTTTTAGACTTTGCGGTGGCCCACAACTTAGGCATTTTAAACTCGTTCTTTAGGAAGAGAGAATCTCAATTAATTACTTTTAGCAGTGGGGGTCGTAGCACTCAGATAGATTATATTTTGATGAGGCAAGGCGATAGACAATGGTGGAAGGACTGCAAGGTTATACCAGGGGAGGCCGCAGTGGCCCAACATCGTCTACTAGTGGCAGATATAGCCATGAGTGAAAGAATTGCTAGGAGGGAGAGAAGACTGCGACCTAGGACCCGTTGGAGTAACTTGAAGGGCGATAAGAGTATAGTTTTTCGAGATAAGGTCATCTCCAGATTATCAGCTCGACTTGAGGGGGACACAAATCAAATGTGGGAGGATGTGGCGACCACAATTATCCTAGTGGCGCATGATACTCTAGGGGTTACTTCAGGAAAAGTCGGCGAGCATAAGGAGTCCTGGTGGTGGAGTGAGGATGTGAAAAACAAAATAAGAGACAAGCATACAAGTTTTAAGGAGCTTTTGGGGTGCACCGATGAGGAGAATCGGGTGACTTTGAGGGAGGCATACAAGAAGGCCAAGATGGAGGCGAAGAAGGCAGTGACAGAGGCTAAGAACACGACATATAAGAAGATGTACGAGCGCTTGGAAACAAAGGAGGGGGAACATGATATGTTCAGGATTGCAAAAGCTAGGGAGCGTAGGAAGCGAGATTTAGGGGTAGTTAAGTTTATAAAGGGAGAGGATGGGCATGTTTTAGTCAAGGAGGATGACATAAAGTTGAGATGGAAAGCGTACTTTTACGGTCTTTTCAATGACGGGATGGCTCACTACCAGGAGAGCGACAACCCAACTACCCAAACGCCACAACGAAATCACTGTTACTGTCACCGTATCACACAGGAAGAGGTGAGGTCAGCACTTAGGAAGATGGGAAAGGCTAAGGCAGTTGGCCCGGACAACATCCCGATTGAGGTTTGGAAGTGTTTGGGAGAGGAAGGAGTGCAATGGCTAACTATTTTCTTCAACCTTATATTTAAATCTGGAAGAATGCCAGATCAGTGGAGGAGTAGTGTTGTAGTGCCTATATATAAGAATAAAGGAGACGCACAATGTTGTGGGAATTACAAAGGAATTAAGCTGCTGAGTCATACTATGAAACTATGGGAAAGATTAATTGAGACTAGGATTAGAAGAGAAACCCATGTTACTGTAAATCAATTTGGCTTCATGCTGGGGAGGTCAACTACAGAAGCGATATACATACTAAGGAGCCTGATGGAAAAGTATAGGGAGAAGAAACGAGACCTCCATATGGTGTTCATTGATCTGGAAAAGGCCTATGATAGTGTACCTCGTAAACTGATTTGGGATACTTTGGAAGCTAGAGGGATCCCCAGTAAGTATGTGGACATTACTAGAGATATGTATGATAGGACTGAAACTAGTGTTCGTTCGCCTGTAGGAGATACTGATTTCTTTCCCGTGGAGGTAGGGCTCCACCAAGTGTCTGCGTTGAGCCCGTTTCTTTTTGCGGTTATCCTAGACGAGGTGTCTAAGTCCATTTAGGAGACACTACCGTGGTGCATGCTTTTTGCTGACGACATTGTATTAATCGCGAAAACTAGGCAAAGTTTGAATATGAGGTTAGAAGGATGGCGATTAGCTTTGGAGGGAAAAGGTTTAAGGATTAGTCGCTCTAAGACGGGGTACATGCACTGCGATTTCAGCGGGACAAACTACGAAGATCGCACCCAGATCACCATTGAGAGTCATGTGGTCCCGCAAGTAACTAAGTTTAAGTACTTAGGATCGTTTGTCCAAAGGGACGGAGAGATTGATAGTGACGTCGCACATCGTATTCAGGCTGGATGGTGTAAGTGGAGATCAGCCTCTGGAGTTTTGTGCGATAAGAGGTTCCCAACTAAACTAAAGGGAAAATTTTATAGGGTTGCAGTTCGACCTGCTTTGATGTATGGGACAGACTGTTGGGCCATCAAAAAGACACAGTTACGAAAGATGGAAGTGGCGGAGATGAGAATGTTGAGGTGGATGTGTGGTCACACTAGGTTAGATCGGATTAGAAATGAGGTTCTTAGGAAGAGGTTAGAAGTGGCTAACATAGCAAATAAGATAAAGGAGGGGAGATTAAGATGGTTTGGACATGTGAAGCGGAGACACACGACAGCCCCAGTCAGAAGAGTGGAATACCTCACGGTGGAGGGGAGGAGGAGTAGAGGCAGACTCAAATTGACGTGGGTCGACCGGATTAGGCAAGATTTGTTAGAATTGCACCTCTCTGAGGATATGGTCCAATATAGGAATTCGTGGAGGCTTAGGATTAAAGTTAAAGATTTTTAGGATTTAAGATTTCTTAGGAATTAGGGATGGTCTCTATGCATGTGTGTGTGTATATATATATATATATATATATATATATATATATATATATATATAGGGGGTGGTTAAAATAAAAACCCACTCAAAACGAGTAAACTCGGGAAACTCTGACTTCCTGAACTTTTTATCATCTGAAAAAATTAGGGTATGTAATATACATGTTTTTAAGAGTTTTGAGCCAAAATAAACAAAAAAGCGCCGAGTGGATATTTTTTAAAAAAATAAATAAGTTTTTTGTGTTACATATGTAACATGTCTGTTTTTGTGTAACATACGTAACACAAAAAAAAAACTTATTTATTTTTTTTAAAAATATCCACTCGGCGCTTTTTTGATTTTTTTGGCTCAAAACTCTTAAAATCATGTATATTACATACCCTAATTTTTTCAGATAATAAAAAGCTTGGGAAGTTAGAGTTTACCGAGTTTACTCGTTTTAGAGGGTTTCCGGTATCCCTTTCCCTTATATATATATATATATATATATATATATATATATATGTATATAAATATATTTGTATGTTATATTATGTTATACATTCACTATTTTTTTAGTGTTTTGTGATTGCCTAAGTATTCATAAATATATAGTGTGCATTTGTTCTTTTCGAGCCGGGTGTCTCTCTGGAAGCAGCCTCTCTATCTCTGAAGATAGGGGTAAGGTTTGCCTACATCTTACCCTTCCCAGACCCTACTAATAACGTCGCTATTCGTGAGATTTCCTGGGTTCGGTTGTTGTTGTAATGAAAAACTTATCAACAACTCGGCATAAATTGAAAAACATAAAACATATTGAAAAGAAAACACCTTAAAGGTGTTACAATTAATTATCATAAAACAATCTTCTTGTCCGTTTTCTCAGGGTGGAGGGCATATATTTATTTTTTTAAACTCTAACCATATCTTCTCCCGGTTCTTTTGCTCCTTCATTTTAACATCACATCAAATTTTTCTATACATTTCATAGCCATATCCCCAAACCCATTTTTTTTTTGTGTTTTTCGTCTTCTCCTTCCAGGTACAACTAAAAGTAAAGAAAACAGAAGCAGATGGATGGCATTCGGGAGGTGGTCACCGCTTATGAAGGATATTTATGGAACCGCACTACCCGAGGCAGTTTTCCTAGAGGTACCTATCCATTTTTGTTCATGTCATTCCCCATACGGTACCCCTGTACTACATGGGGTCAGTTAAGTCGGACACCATCAACAAGTCTGGCGTTTAACCAAACTAATGTGTTTTTTTAAAAATCGTTTATTTTATGGCATGTGTTTATGAAAGAAAAAAAAAATATGTATGTTATTCGTATGGAGCATGAAACTAAAAAGAAGCTACATAATTAATAGCATCAAAAGGGAATTAGAAAACATAATCTAGTTTGTAATAATAATATATTTAAAGCCAAGCCGAGCTACGTTTGAAAGCCAAAGCCAAAGCCAAAGTAACTGTATGAACGACATAGTGTGAAAGGCATATATTGTTTTGTTAAAAGATGACTAAGAATTAATAAATTTATCTATACCCGTTGTCATTTTGCCACGTATGTTTTTTATTTAATTTGTTAATTAATACTTACCAATTTTATAACCTATTTAGATTTCTTTGTCTACCTATTAATTTTAGACGATACATTTGTTTTCTTTTTCTTAATATACAAAGACATTTTTCTTTCTTATTTTATAATTATAATATGACGTATAAAACACCCACTAAACTTGATATAATATGACGATAAAAAAACAAAAAAACACTAACTTTTAACCAGGGCCGGTCCTGAATATTAAGGTGCCCGGGCCGAGTTGTAAAAATTGTGCCCTTAACCTTAGCTTTAAGCCTTAACGAAATAAATAATATAAACTATTTTTTAAGTTAAGATTAAAGTAATATTAAATTGATGATCAAATTTTATTTCCTACTTAAGTTGTAGTACAACAGTAGAGAGAACAAACCCTCTTAGGGAAGGTTGGGAGTTCGAATCCCACAAAATATAAATTGGTGAAAGTTTGGCAATTAATTTTTTTTTTGTTTCGTAACAAACATAAAAGTTAAAAAGGAAGTCAAAACCAACCGGTAAAAAACAAAAACAACTAAGTGTGACCCCTTTTCATTTCATCTTCTTCATCATCTCTAGTCCCACACTCATTAATAAACCTGCAATTTTTTTTCTCAAACCATTTTATTTTCTTCTTTAATTCTTAACCTCTCTCAACATTTTCTTTATTTTCTGTTTTATATAAACTTCCCTTCACTTTGATTAATACTTTATTAACAATTTTAGGGCTCAAACATAAAAAAATCCATCGAATTAATGACATCACTGCTAAGAAAATTTGGATTGCCGGAGGGTCAATGTGCCCCCGAGAAATTGGGCCCGGGCCGGGAGTCCTCCCCACACCCTTTAAGGGCCGGCCCTACTTTTAACTTATGTACCGTTTTTTTATTCAATAACCGACATTAAATATATATATAAATTTACATCTGGTTTGTGTTTCATGACCTTGTACATCTTGTTTAACAAGTGTTTTGTATATGAAAGGATTGTAGCAATGCTATGTAGTTATACATTACTTTGTGTTTTCTCTACCTTTTTTTTTTACTTTTAGCCTTAATAATTTTTATCTTTTACATTAAATCCCTGCACTTTTTTTTTTTTTTTTACTTTTCAACTTCATTCCATATATCTTAAATAGATTTTTAGGTTTATGTTTCAATCCAAATTTTTCGAGTTGACAGGCCACAACGTGCATATGTAGTTTGACGTTTTTACCTATATTTTTTTGTCGAACGGTCACGCTGTGCTATAAGTTTCAGTCTAATTTTTGTGCATTATCATGCCTAACGGGCATGCATGGTTCACTGTTTTTACGTCTACATTTTACTGAGTTTTGTTATTTTCATTTTTATATATTTTTTATGAGTTTTTTTAGTATTGTTAGTCATTAATAACGATGTGTTATTGATGCTACTTAGGCCTTAAGGGGCACTCCTAGAAAAAGATTTTCTTTCACTGATTTTAACCAGTTATACACTGTCGCATCACTTCACTGAGTTACTTTACTGAAACACTTTTTTATAGGCAACACTCCACTGATTATTTCATTATATTTCATTTAAATTTGAGAAAAACTAACCGTTGTATAAGCAGACGGTAATTAATTTTGTTACCGTTACATTTAAACCGTTGCAACCATTTGGAATTTGTACCATTACGGTTTGGTCTATAAAAACACCATAAAATTCAATACAAAAAATCACACCAAAAACCGATTATACTTTAATCGTTTCATAAAAATGGTCCCGTGGAATGCAATGAGGATATCGCGTTAACGAGGGCATACCTGATAGTGAGAAACACATGGGTTCATGAAGTCGATACCCCAATTTCGTTTTGGCACCAGGTGTCGGTGATATTCAATGATTTAACCGGCACAAATGACCGCCCCAAGGATTCGCTCGTTCGTAGGTGGATTCTTCTCTGGTCCAGGTGTCTCCGTTGGAACGTCCTCTATGAAGCCACGATGGAGAGGCACCATAATCTTCAAGAAGACATTGCAATCCAAGTCACGCGCGGCGACTACTACCATGCACAAATGAGTAACTTCACCTATTTTGCGTCATGGTGAATGTTGCGAGATTTATTTAATAACGGTTGTTTAATGTTTATTGTGTAATGGTGTTTAAATTTTTAATGAATGTTAACCGTGGCAATTATTTTATGTGAATGTATGATTTGTATAGGGGTAAAAGATAAAAAAACGTCAAAATGTAAACGGTCAAAAAATCACGGTCAAAGGTGAAAGCAAAACGTGGCATATTATTATTGGTCAAGAAATGGACCGTTTTTTGTACCAGCATGGTAACAAGAACCAGAAAACGGTTCACGGGAACCCTACCAACACAGGTGGCGGCGGTATTACCATGCTGGTAATGGGGTACTCATGCCCAATTCTGATGACGCCCCGTCCCCTTTAGTACGGTTTTATGTTCTTCGTGAAGGGGGAGAGTTAATAGTAGTGATTGGTTATTTTCAGTATGTGGGTTTTTAAGTCATGGTTAGTCATTAGTTAATAACTAAGAGAGAGAAAGATTTGTTTTTTTAATGGCAAATTTGTATTACACATTTATTTTACCTCACCTTGCATTTGCAATGATTTGAATTCACAACCTTACATTTATAAGGGGGAACATCATACCACTAGACCAATAGGTCATAGGTGAGAGAGAAAGATTTGTACTAACTATTTTGTAGGAGTGGGAGAAATATATGTTTCACAGATGTGAATAAAACCAATCAACTTTTTCTTTTTGTTTTCTTTTAACTTTTATTTTTTTTTAAAACTAACAAATCAATCTCGAGCACTCTTGAAATACTCACTGGACAAAGGAGTACTCCGAGAGCAACGCGGGTCCACCAATAATTTCACACTAGTTCGCGGGGAAAACTCGTCGCCCGAAGGCCCATTGCGGTATAACCCGACCCACCATCAGCATTTTGGTGCCGGTTGGACTCGAACTCCACACATCCCATAAGGAAAGCAAGAAGGGTGCCACTTCACCATAAGAGGATTAACACTTTTAACTTTCATTTGAAAACTAAAGACTAGATCCATAAAACAAGGCTGTTAAACCTCACAAGCCACAGTTACATCATATACATTGAATATTTAGAGCAGTCCTTCCACAAAAGGTTTTTATTCCTAGACATTTACTTCACTGTAAGGGGTTGTTTGGTTGATTAAGTGCTGAATCATTAAGATGTTTGAATGGTTAAGAGGCTCTGAATGATTAAATGCTGAATAATTCAGCTATGCACCAAGTCTGAATGATTTAGCTCTTAACCATTCCATTCAGAGACATTTTTTATGTTGAAACAAACAGTCTGAATGATTTAGCTCTTAACCATTCCATTTAGAGCCTCATTAAGAGACTACCAAACAGGCCCTAAGACATATATCACATTCATATTAAAATTATATTATTTAAAATTATAAGTTACTCTTTTTATACAATTTTAAGAAATTGTTTTTCAAGATTTTTATTATATGAAAAATTTAGTGCATGTAATATACATGTTTATAAGAGTTTTGGGTAAAAGAAAATCAAAAAAGCGTCGAGTGGATTTAAAAAAAAAAAACAAATAAGTTCTTTTGTGTAACATATGTTACACAATTTACAGACATATAACATATGTAACAAAAACTTATTTATTTTTATTTTTAAAAACCTACTTGACGCTTTTTTAATTTTTTTGACTCAAAACTCTTAAAAACATGTATATTATATGCTCTAAATTTTTCACACCTGACATGATATCTACAATTTTAAAACTTGTACTTTTGAAAATTTTAGTGTTCTCCACTTTCCAAATACACCAAGAAGCACAAATCACTATCTCAAGAAAAAAAAATATTTTACCTTACTTGATGATAAATAAAAATGACAATTTATACAAAATTGCTTGAGATCCAACTTCGAAATGGGTAATATGCTGATCTTTATTTGTATAATTGTCATTTTTATGTATCATCAAGTAATAAAGGGAAGTAACATATAAATTTATGTACATTTTTTGAATTTTTTTCATTTATTTTATGTTTAATCGTGAATTTTACGGGTCTCTAATTTATTTATTAAAAAAGAAACTTGATAAACAATGGTTATAAATTTACCAATCTATTAAAAAAATACAAGAATTATGAAATACTAACTTGTGATCAAATATATTCTATATATCTATTAAAATGCATGGTCGGTGCTTTCTTTCTAGAAGGTCCTCATGGGTATTTTTGTAATTTTACTTTCCAGATTTTTTTCCTCCATCCATGAGTCGGTGGAATCCTTTGCATAAATGGGAGAATTTTACAAAATGAAAGTGCATTTGGTGGGCATTGAGGAAAAAATTACAAATAGTGATGCCTCTAATCGAATTGACGGTATCAAGCTACTTTGCAGGCTATTGATTTTGATGCCGCCAATCCATTCTAAGTCTTCCATTGATGCCGCCAATTGATTTAGTGTCTTCAATGATGCCGCCAACCCATTTAGTGTCTTCCATTGATACCGCCATTTAGCTTCTGTAATCTATATGTTTGTTTCTGAAAAGAGTTATATATATCAAATAGATTGTGGTCTACACTGCTTTTAAAACAGAACATGCATGCCCATTTGTTTTTTATTAGTTATTAGATTAAACTTTTGAGAGTGCAATAAATATATTTTAATCTAACGATAATGTTTACATTGCAATATCCAATATCCAGAACTTTTGCAAATTACAAAACTTACACAAAAGATTCAAACAAAAGTTACATTTTGCCAAGAGATTAAATAGTTAAGTGATATCTTAATTACTGTCATCTTACCAAAAGTTTGATGATTTCTTTAATGTAGGGATAGTGGGTCATGTCATGATTATAGGTCAATTTCATTAGAATAATTTCATACAAGTGGATCGATCACTTAGTTACACATACATAATTCTAGAATTAGAATATGATATCAACTTAAATAGGAATTCATATGATATATGTGTAGTACCAAAAGGGTATTTAGCCTAGCAACATTCAAGTGTGCGAACTGATATCTTTCTAAGAGGTTGCGAAATCAAACCCCGAGGTAAAACAATGATGTAAACATAAGAGTAGATTAATTCGTTGTAAAAAGAAGAGTAGATTAATTCGTTGTAAAAAGAAGAGAGTGGTATGTGTAGTTGGTCATCATGCCCACCAGAGTTAGGTATAAGTGTATAACTTTGTATCTAAACATTGTTCTAATTCTAGAATTCACATATGGTTTTATGAGCAAATTATAACTATTTCAATAAACCCAACCAATATAAGTTTCAAATGATAATAATACAATTGAAGCATAGGTTGCAACGTATAAGACTTAAGGTAATAATAACTAGAGTTACGCTTGAGTCATGTTAGGCTTCTACCGAATCAAAACAAATATTTTTGTTTTTCATTGTTAGAATAACCTTCAAGTTTTGGTTTTCAGTTTTACATATGGGTTAGTTTTCGATCTTGCATTTGGGATTGAATTTTTTTCGACCCAAAAAAAAAACTAGCTTAAGATAATGAATTTGGGACTAAACTTTAGGTCAAAAATTTTTAGCTAATTTTTGTTAATCACTTATTAATAAATTTGTGTCTGGATAAAGGAATGATATTTTTCCAGAAATGATGCCTTAGACCCATTTGGCGGCATCAAGGTGATGCCTTAATCCCATTTGGCGGCATCATAGATACCTTAGAATGGATTAGCGGTATCAATGGAAGACTTAGAATGGATTGGCGGCATCAAAATCAATAGCCTGCAAAGTAGCTTGATACCGCCAATTCGATTAGAGGCATCACCATTTGTAATTTTTTCCCCAATGCCTACCAAATGCACTTTCTTTTTGGAAAAGTTCCCCATTAATGCAAAGAATTCTGAGTCGGTGTCTTTAACTATTAACTTTACAGATCACTCCAGATTTTTACTGCAACACCTTACTTGGTGAGCAACTAAAAATTAATCAAAACACGCTTCATCGGAGTTCAAGGCGACAACAAAAAACGAACGACCATAAAGCTTGATCAGTGTGAAAACGTATATCTTTATCGCTTTCGAACCGGTAAGTTTTCCTCTATTGAACTCATCTTACTATTTTATGGGTTTACTTTGGTTCATTGGTTGTATACGTGAATATGAAATTCGATAATGATGCAGACGCAAGAGAGAGGCGTTGGTGGCTAGGTTTTTCTAGAAAGAGAAAGTAAAAAATAAGGTTTTTAGAGAGAGAGAGGAGGTAGAATGTGGTGGTTGCTGTGGTGGTCATGTTGTAGTGAAGGTGGTGTGTGGCAAAAATGGGGTGGTGCTGTGGTAGAGAGATTGTAGACAGAGTAGAGGGATAGTGTGACACACATGACACACACTGTTGAAAACTGATCCTAATTACGTGCATGGGTGCATGCATGGCACATGACTAGCTATTGAATTTGTCAAGTGTAGTTTGAATTCGAATAAGAGCCGTTTGGCTGAGTTTGTTAGTTTGTTGGAGAGTCTTCAGGAGATCCTCTTTTCCAGGATGAGAGGCTCCTTATTTAAGTTGTTTTGAGTCATGAGTAATGTATCACTTTCACTTCTGTTTCCTCATTAATAAAGCTAGTAAATTTGTGCCGACTATCTTTCATTGTTTTGTTATATTATTGATCATAGATACAAGTTCTTGCCAACACGTGGTATCAGAGCTTGGTATCCATGGCTGACACAAACATCTCTCAAAATCAAAACCCTGTTAATCCTATTCCAGTGTTCAAAGGTGAAGGATATGAACACTGGAGTGTTCGTATGAAAACTATCTTGAGGTCCAGAGATCTGTGGGAGTTAGTTGATCTCGGAATGTCTGATCATGGTGATAATGTTGAAAGGAACAGACTGGAAAGAAAGAATGATGCACGTGCAATGGCAGTCATCCAACAAGGAGTTCATGATCAGCTCTTCTCAAGAATAGCATCTGCTGAAACTGCACAAGAAGCATGGGACACTCTAAAGATGGAGTTCCAGGGTGATTCTCAAGTCCAGGCTGTGAAGTTACAAGGATTAAGGAGAGAGTTTGAAAATCTGGTGATGAAAGATGGAGAGAATGTGGGAGAATATTTCTCAAGGGTAATGTCCATAGTTGGACAACAGAGATCCTATGGAGAAGAAGTGACTGATCAGAAGATTGTAGAGAAAATCCTGCGAAGTCTCACTAGCAGGTTTGGTTTTGTAGTTCCCTCTATTGAAGTTGCATATGATCTGGGCAGGTTGAGTCCAGAAAAGTTGATGGGCATATTGCAGTCACAAGAACAAAATCTGAATGGCAGATCTGGTGAATCTGCAAGTAAGACTGGTGAAAGATCTGGAGAACAAGCGTTGCAGGTATTCCATCCAACTCGAAGACAAGGTTTTGATCAAGTAAGCAGAGGTCGTGGGAGAGGGAATACAAGAGGAAGAGGTAGAGGCAGAACAAATGACAGAAGAGGCCCTCAGTGTTACAACTGCAACAGATATGGCCATGTTAAACGTGACTGCTGGTACAATGATGATCAACAAGCAAACCTGGCTGCTAATCAAGAAGATGAAGAAGATGGACAAGAAGATGTTCCACACTTATTTATGGCATGTGTGTCACAGCATGCTATGATGAGCACTGAGTCAGAAACTACATCTAAAAATGTGTGGTTTGTTGATTCAGGTAGTTCTAACCATATGTCAAGGATAAGAGAATTGTTTATTACTCTAAACACATGTTTCAAGATTTCTGTCAAGATGGGAAATAAGAAGCAAATCATAGTTGAAGGAAGAGGAACTGTGAAGGTGAGGATGCAAGATGGGAGCTTTGCCCTGCTGGAAGATGTATACTATGCACATGAGTTGGAATATAACCTACTAAGTGTAGGGCAGTTGATGAGGAAAGGATATGCACTTTTGTTTGATGATGGTGCTTGTTCAATAGTGCATAAGAGGCCAGGTGCAGAACTTATGAAGATCCAGTTGGCCCCCAACAACATGTTCCCACTAGATGCTACAAGAGTCAAGGCTAACAAACCCAAAGTGCACGAGGAGACAAAATTATGGCATCTCAGGTATGGTCATCTAAACACTCAAGGGTTGCAGCAACTTTACAGGAGGCAAATGGTTCATGGATTACCTGTAATGAAAGACCTAGGAGTATGTGAAGGGTGTGAAATGGGAAAACAGCATAAGCAAACCTTTCACACTAGCACAAGAAGGGCTACAAAACCATTAGAAGTTGTGCACTTAGATGTATGTGGTCCAATGCCTATAGCCAGCCTAGGTGGAAGTAAGTATTTCTTACTGTTTATTGATGATTTTACACGTATGTACTGGGTTTACTTCATTGAAAGGAAGTCTGAAGTCTTTACAAAGTTTAAAATTTTTAAAGCACTAGTTGAAAAACAAAGTGACCGTCCAATTAAAGTGTTAAGATCAGATAGGGGGTGAGTATACATCTAATGAATTTAATAGGTTCTGTGAGGAACATGGAATTAAGAGGCAGCTTACTGCACCATTCACACCAGAGCAAAATGGTGTGAGTGAGAGGAAGAAAAGAACATTGGTAGAAATGGCACAAAGTATGTTGCAGACCAAACACATGCCAGCTTATTTTTGGGCAGAGGCAGTATCTACTGCTGTACACATTTCCAATGTGTCACCAACAAAGCGCCAAATGAAAACAAGACTCCCCTCCATATGTGGTCAGGTGAAGTTCCTGATGTGGATTATCTGAGGGTGTTTAGAAGTATAGTGTATGGATTAACTCCATCACAGTTGAGAAAGAAGTTTGTTGATCCAAAGGCTCAAAGATGTATCCTGGTTGGTTATTCTAATCCAACAACAAAAGGTTACAGGCTTTACAATCCTGTAACCAAACAAATAATTACCAGGGTGCATGCCAAACCAGATGAAGAAGGAGAATGGGACTGGAGTCAAACAAACACCTCTGAAAACAAACATCTATGGGATTTTGATCTCATTGATTTTCTATTTGATACTCAAAATGAGTGTAGTAATCATGTAAATGCAGGAAGTTCAAATGAACAAGAATCAAACACTCATCATGAAAGGAGTACAAGTCAACAGGGGTCAAGTAGTCAGTAGTAGAATGCTAATGGTGCAGATCAAAGCCAGGGAGGGTCATCAGAAACTGAAGCATCATCAAATGACCATTATACCCCTACCAAGATCAGGTCCTTAAATGACATTTATGATGATACAATGCCACTTCAAGACTTTACTGCATGTCAGTTTGCCTTGAATGTGTCCGATCCAGTCTATTTTGAAGAAGCAATTGTTGATGGCAAGTGGAAGCAAGCTATGGATGAAGAAATGAGGGCCATAGTCAAGAACAACACATGGGAGCTGGTTGAGTTGCCAGAGAAAAGAAAAGTAGTTGGTCTCAAATGGCTGTACAAGACTAAGTTGGGTCCGAATGTTGAGGTAATGAAGTACAAAGCAAGACTTGTGGCCAAGGGATACTCACAGAAGAAGGGAATAGACTATCAAGAAACTTTCTCACCAGTGCCAAGATTTGAGACAATTAGAACAGTGATTGTAGTTGTGGCACAGTTGGGTTGGACTATCTACCAGCTAGATGTGAAGTCTGCCTTCTTAAATGGAAGGTTGGAAGAGGAGACATATGTACAGCAGCCTGAAGGGTATGAAGTTCCTGGTCAAGAACACAAGGTGTACAGATTATACAAGGCCTTGTATGGCCTTAAGCAAGCACCAAGGGCATGGTATGCACGGATTGACTCCTATTTGTTAAGTCATGAGTTCAATAGAAGCTATAGTGAACGAACATTATATGTGAAGAAGGTTAAGACAGGTGATGTGTTAATTGTATGTCTTTATGTTGATGACATTATCTATGCTAGCTCTAGCATGGATCAGGTTGTTAAATTTAAAGAAGGGATGATGAAAGAATTTGAGATGTCAGATTTAGGACATCTCAAATACTTCCTTGGGTTAGAAGTACATCAGTCTATGAAAGGGGTGTTCATATGTCAATCCAAGTATGCTGCTGATATGTTAAAGAAATTTGGGATGTTTGGATGCAAAGCTGATGACACACCAATGAATTCAAATGAAAAGTTCCAGGTGGTTGATGGCAGTGCAAGTACAGATGAAGGTGTGTATAGAAGTCTGATTGGAGGGTTGATGTATTTCACTAATTCCAGGCCAGACATAACATACTCAGTTAATGTGCTCTCAAGATTCATGCAGAGGCCAACAAAACTGCAGTTTGGTGCAGCAAAAAGGATTTTAAGGTACATATCAGGCACAATCCAGTATGGTATTTGGTATGACAAAAGTAAAGAAATTCAGCTGTGTGGATATAGTGACAGTGATTGGGCAAGTTGTTTGGATGATAGGAAAAGTGTATCTGCACATGTATTCTCTCTAGGAAGTGGTATTGTGGCCTGGTCTTCTAAGAAGCAACACACAGTGGCTCTATCCAGCACTGAAGCTGAATACATTGCAGCAACAGGAGCAGCTTGTCAAGGGATATGGCTTAGAAGAATTCTGAATGATTTGGGTCTCAAGCAACATAATGCAACAGTTCTCTGGTGTGATAACAAGTCTGCAATAGACTTGTCAAAGAATCCTGTGGTGGATGGAAGATCAAAGCATATTGAACTTAAGTTTCATTTTATAAGAGACATGGTGTCACAAAAGGAGATAACCTTGGAATATTGCAGTACTGAAGATCAAGTTGCTGATGCTCTTACAAAAGCTCTTGCATTGCCTAAGTTCAGTTATTTTAGAGACAAGATGGGTGTTGTTGAATTAGGATCAAGGGAGGGTGTTGAAAACTGATCCTAATTACGTGCATGGGTGCATGCATGGCACATGACTAGCTATTGAATTTGTCAAGTGTAGTTTGAATTCGAATAAGAGCCGTTTGGCTGAGTTTGTTAGTTTGTTGGAGAGTCTTCAGGAGATCCTCTTTTCCAGGATGAGAGGCTCCTTATTTAAGTTGTTTTGAGTCATGAGTAATGTATCACTTTCACTTCTGTTTCCTCATTAATAAAGATAGTAAATTTGTGTCGACTATCTTTCATTGTTTTGTTATATTATTGATCATAGATACAAGTTCTTGCCAACACACACACACACACACACACACACAGAATGGATAGAAACAGAGGGCTACTGGTGGAGGAGGAGGTGATGGGTCTGTGTCAATATAACCCAATTAAGTTTCCTACCATTTTAATTTAATAATTGTTCTCAACGAAGGCGGTGGCTGAGTTTTGTGATTGCATTTTAGTGGGGGATAGGTTTATGGAGATTTGTGTTGGTAAGTAAGGAGAAAGAAGGGGATGGAAGAAATGTATGGTGGAGATAGCTCTTACACTCTGTTTCAGAGTTTCATTAAAGAATGGAAGGGAAAAGATTGAGAAGGAAGTGTGGAAAAAATGTGTTCCAGAGTTTTTTGTAGGAGGGAAAGGGATGGAATAAGAGGGATAATAGAGAGGTTTTTAGGGTGATTTTCAATCTTTCCAATTTGGAAGGAAGAGGAAGGAAAGGAAGTGGAGGGAGATCCTTTCTCTTCCATCCTTAAATGAAACTCTGGAACAGAGTGTTAGTGTGTTTATTAAGTAACAATTTTTTTCTTAGGTTTAATCACTAAGAGCATTTACAACCCATCCACCAAACCTTCCCCCATTTTTAAAATTTTAAAAAACCTACTAAAAACATACTACAACCCATCCACCATTTTATACCCCATCTTTATATTATAAAAATTTGTCATCTTAGCTTTTCATATATGAAAAGCTACTATTCATCCTCCACGAAATTTGTGTGAGTGTATAAAAACGAGAAATATAATAAAATATATGTTTGTGAGTAAGATAAAAATAAAAATGGTGGATGGGATGTGGGAAGTTTTTTAAAGTGAGAGATAAATTTTAAAAAGTATGATTTTTAGTTAAATTATAAAATAAAAAATAATGGATGAGATGTGAATGCTCACTCATTTAGATGTAACACTATAACTCCTTAACTTTTGTGAATTGCCACCATATTCAGTCTTACATGCAAGTGGCTATTCGTTTTTTTTTTTGTTTTTACAGCATTGGGATAAAGGGTTAAATTTGTTTTTTTATAACTTTTGATAAATTTTATTTTAGTAGTAAATTGAGTTATATTTTAAGCTTCGTTTTAATAGTTTTATGAATATGTCACAATATGTTATATAAAATTTAGGAAAAGCTTTCAAAATATTATTATTTATTAATAATATTGACTAATTTTGTGCCGATTACAAAACATCCCATACCGCCTAAGACTACCGCCCCCAGGGCGTTTTCATCTTTTTTTAGCTTTGGCGTGGAACTTTTAGCATTCAATAAAAAAGAAACCTAAAACTAAAATATTTTAAAAAATAAGATAAAAAAACTGTTATGAAGATAGCGTGGATAACGAGAGTCCGATTTTATATGAAATGTACATATTAAGGCTTCAAAGGTCCACCAAGCGCTACTAATATATGTATATATTAAGACGACATGTGTCCATAACCATAACGTTGATATCATAATTTCGCCGCCGCAACGCACGGCCAACGGGAACGTCCTTGTTAACCATTAAAAACTATCCATTATAGTTTAACTCAAAAACAAATTCATTATTAACACAATTTGCCATATATTTACACAAACAAAAAAAAAAAGTCCACATAGACTTTCTACCTACATTCCCCTCCCCCAATTTTTAGTATATACCCCTGATAAAACATGCACCACAAAAACTGTTCTAACTCTCTTCAGGGATGCTCTGTAAATCTGGCTTCCATGGCTCATGATGATGATGATCATAACCGAGCTCAAACCGATCGCTAGAATCGATTAAACGGTCCAATATTTGATCCACAGGAATGTTATGAAGATCCTCCATCTTCCCCAACAACTCCTCCAGCTTCTTCTTGCTCAAAATGATCTTAACTTCTCTATTCGTGTTGCGGTTTTCGCTTACAGAATCATCGGAATTCGATATGCTACCGATTGTTTTATCACTCAAAAGAGACTGTTTTTGTTGAAGGTTGGGATCAGAGTAGTAGACCCATTCATCATTTTCATCAGCCCACACCATTCTTGATGATGATCTTGATCCTTTCAAGCAACAGTTACCCATGATCAGTAACTACCCTTTGTATTGGTTGATGAATAAAGATGGAAAATAAGGAAAGATTAATGGGTTTGGGTTTAAATCTATATATATAGGGAGGTGGTTGACCGAAGACAAGGCAACGTGGGTCCTTGTACAAACTGTTATAGGTGTACATTTGACATGATCAATGTAAACAAGACATATTTCGCTTTGAATGGCTTGGCTTGGCTTGGCTTCATATCATCAAGCCGAGTCAGTTCTTTTATAACTTTCTATTTTTTATATTCCTAACTTGAATTGTTAAAGAAGGATGCGCTTAGCCTAAAATATTTCAAGTAGGGGACTATGATAAACGTATAAGTATTTTCTTATTACAATTAAAACTGTACGTACAACTGTATATGCAGATTTTGCATTGAATCAACCTCGTTAAGCTAATTACATTTTTTCTTACCAAATTAGGATTCATGTATCATTGAATTAGTTATTACCTCACATAATCATTTGTTACATAAGGATTTAGAAGATTGTACATATGTTTTATTGTTTTTACAAAACGGATGTACATGATAACCCATATATAGTGTGTAAATTATATTTACTTCATATTTTTTATTAATAAAACTAGAATTATTATAGTGATAAGTTCATCGATTATTCGACGGTATGGCATGAGTATGTTGAAACATAAGTTATATACTTAATAGAAATCGTCACGTGTCACTCAATTCTTTTTAATATATATCTAGAAGGCAACAAGGGAAATTTTTTACTTTCAGGTCTTCTCATTTTGGGATGATTTCGTAAACATGGTCATATTATAATGGGAAAATGGCCAAAATAGCCCGTTGACCGAGTGATTTGCATGAATAACCCTCTCCCCCCTCTTTGGAGAGACGGGACACGGCTCCCAACGTGCCTGAACCGTCTCCGAGAGCGTTTGGTTTTAGATCCAATGGCCAACCAACACGTGGCGTCTCTCATCCCGAGGTTGTACCGTCTCTCTCCAAACAGGTCAGAATTCTCTCCCAGACGGTTCACATTTCTCCATGCCGGCTGGCCTTCGGTTCAACCGTCTCAAAAGACGGTTCACATTTCCCCATGCCGGCTGGCCTTCGGTTCAACCGTCTCAAAAGACGGGTCACAACCCCCAAGTCGTCTTAAGCCGTTTTGGGCTACCGTCTGAACCGTCTCACGAGTGTATATAAATACCCCAATTCACTTAACGAAATTTGCACCCACCGCTCTCCTCAAAGCTTTCATCTTCCAAACCAATGACGTTTTTTGCTTTCCCAGCCGAAGCCTACCGGCTTACGAAAATATTGTCCGATTACTTGGATTGTTGTTTCATCTGCGTACGGCTACTTGGATTGTTGTTCCATCTGCGCGTGGTTTAACCCGTGTAGAATGGATCGATGATGTGGTGGTCTACATTTGAGGCAAGTTCGTTCGCCTCCCAAATTTATGTCTCGATGGTCGACGTGTGCACACTGAGAACTATTGTTACATAAAGCGAGGAAACGTCTCGGACTTGTCTATGTAGAGCACATACACCATTCGAAACAACGTCTATGTAGACCACTGCTACTACCACCGCTGTGGAGGACAAAACATCTAACATTAGGATGTAGTCTTCAATAGTTGGTTAGACATTTAATATTACAACACTTCGATTACTTCAAACAAAGTTCTTAGTTCTTAGGAAGTAAATTTAGGAAGTTTGTTGTAATAGTATAGTTTGTTTATTGTTGTTGTAATAGTATAGTTTGTTTATTGTTGTTGTAATAATATAGTTTGTTTAATGAAATATTTACTTTAATATAAAAAACAAAATTTAAACATTCATTGCATTAATAAAATTACTTCGATTACTACAAAGGTTTAATAAACTACAAATTAAGACGATCCCTCATCATTTGCCAGACAGACACATGTTTAAATTCTTTGCGCTCCCTATTTTTATACTGTCTTTTTGAGTGTCTAATTGACACGTCTTCAGGCATGTTAGAGGGTACCTCCTGAAGTGTCCGGTTGTGGTACCCGTTGAAGATTTGACATTTCGTGGTCAAATCGGTCAACTTCCGGCTAAGGGACTCGGTTGTTCGGTCTGACTCTCCAACCAGCCGATTGTACTCGTGCAATATACGGAACCATTTGTTGGTTTGGTGGGTGCTTTCTTCGACATGGCGCCATGCTGCAATCAGTGCAATTTCCTGTTCTTCGGTCCATCGTTGCGGTGCCATTTGGATGAATTAGACTGTGGTGGTGGACGATGGTGGTGGGGTGGTGGATAGTGTTAGACGGTGGTGGGGTGACAGTCTGACGGGAATGGGACGGAGTTTGTGACTGAGAACGGTATTTATAGGGCTGAGCTGGACAACTGAAGCGTCGGACTAATCATCGGGACTCACCGGACTCATGGGGAAATGTGACCCGTCTTGAGAGACGGTTGAACCGAAGGCCAGCCGGCACGGGGAAATGTGACCCGTCTTTTGAGACGGTTGAACCGAAGGCCAGCCGACATGGGGAAATGTGAACCGTCTTTTGAGACGGTTGAACCGAAGGCCAGCCGTCATGGGGAAATGTGAACCGTCTGGGAGAGAATTCTGACCCGTCTGGAGAGAGACGGTACAACCTCGGGATGAGAGACGCCACGTGTTGGTTGGCCACTCGGAGACGGTTCAGGCACGTTGGGAGCCGTGTCCCGTCTCTCCAAAGAGGGGGGAGAGGGTTATTTTTGCAAATCACTCAGTCAACGGGCTATTTTGGCCATTTTCCCTATTAAAATTGCACCACATAACTTTAGTCTTTATTTCATGTTTGTTTTTGTTTTTGTTTTGTTTTTATGTTTTATTTTTTGCTTTGACTCATACACATGATTATATAAACATAACTATGTAAGCTTAAATCACATAATCATGTAAAATAAATGATATAGGATATTTAAGGAGTGACAGTCGCTAATTTACAACGGAGGGATATAGGGTTTTTACGTGAGTGTAAGCAGTTACGACGTGTTTTTTATCTACGTTTTGATATTTGGAATCGCAGTGGAATCCGGCGTAACTCACGGAAAAAAAAAAAAAAAAACCTAATTCATTTTATTTTACAGCAAGTTAGGCCAAGAAAACACAAAAGTACTAAAAGAAAAAAGAAAAATAGTTGCATAACCTTTTAATAATATTTAAAGCCAAGCCAAGCAAAGCCAAATTTTGAACCCAAAGCCAAATAAGCGTATGAACGGCAAAGTGTGAAAGGCATATTGTTTTTACGTAAGGTGACTAAAAATTAATGAAATTATATCTGCAGCCATTGACATGCTGCCACGTATGTTTTTTTATTTGTTAATGCTCACCGACACCGACTTTGTAGTCTACCTATCTTTTTTTTTTTGAAAAGTAAACTTCATTATAAACAAACGCCGAAAATGGACCTCAAAACGGGGACCACCGGCCAAACCGATTACAACGCATTCAAAGGACTATTACACCACGTATTCCACTCTACCCTTTTAATTCTCGATCTATGTCTAAACCAAAAAAACGACACGGTTTTTATATTTGCTAAGAGTTCCAAAGGACGCCGATGTTTGCCTTCAAACACTCTCGAGTTTCTTTCGATCCACAACATCCATATAGTAGTATAGATAATACCTCTAAGGATATCCTTCTCCTTCTTCGAGTATGGTTGTAGGTCCGCTAAAGCAAGAAGGTCCTTGACATCAAAAACAATCGGCGGGGTAATATTACACCAAGATGATACTCTCACCCAAATCTCCGCTGAAACAATACAACCGGTTAATAAGTGCATTAGCGTTTCATTATCTTCGCCACACATAGGACAAACCGTATCTTCTATCAGCACCCCACGTTTCAAAAGCTCCATTTTTGTAGGAAGACGATTCAAAGCTGCGCGCCATACCATAATCTTACACTTTAATGGTGTCCAGGTCTTCCATTTGATTAAAACCTCATTCTGCGCTGCTGAACCAGGAGCCGCTAACACTTGTTTAGCGCCTCGAACCGAAAACATGCCATTCTTATCACCTTTCCACGACCAAATATCCGCACCAGGCTTCCAGCTATACTCGAACAGATCTGACAACAGCTGAAACAGCTCGCACACTTCTGCATCAGACGAAGGAGGTTGTTTCCAGCCCCAAACCATCCCAGTTGTTGACCCATTGACTAGCTGCACGCGCTGATTCACTGCAGCCCATTTATTAGATTCCAGGCGAAACAAGGCTGGATAAATTAAGCGCAATGGCTCGTGTCGCAGCCATGTATCCGTCCAGAAGTTAACCGCCGAGCCATCACCAACCTGCGCTGCAAATAAAGAATTAAATTCTGACCCGTTAGCAAGTTTTTTTGAGCCTATCTTCACAATCCTTCTCCAACACCCACTAGCTAGAGGACTACAAGGAAGTAACGACCAAGCTCTTGTTTCCCCATTACAACCTTGGATAATCTTTTTCCAAAGGCTCACATCATCACGTTTGTACCGCCACGTCCATTTATGCAAAAGCGCCTCATTTGTGTCTTGCACACTAGCCACTCCCAACCCACCTTTATTTTTTGGTCTTGTTATAACCTCCCAAGCGACCCATGGTATCTTATTAACACCCGAAGAGCCGGCCCAAAAGAACCGTCTAAAGATCGCCTCAATGCTTTGAACCACCGCTTTAGGCGCTTGATACAATGAAAAATAATACACCGGAAGGTTTTCAAGAACCGACTTGATCAAAACCAAGCGACCTCCTATAGATAAGGTTCTCGCCTTCCATGTTTCTAACCTTCTTTTAATCACATCAATAACCAAGTTCCAGTTATTAATTCTGGACATATTTGCTCCCACTTGAATCCCCAAATACGTAAACGGGAAAGAACCACGTTTACAACCCAAAATCGCCATCATATCATCTACTTCAAAATCCTCCGTACCAATCCCGTAAAGGTTGGACTTATGGATATTTATTCGAAGGCCCGAACAAATATAAAATATTCTCAAAATGCGAGCCGTGTTTTGAATGTTTTCTTGTGACCAATCCCCCATAATAAGCGCATCATCCGCATAAAACAGGTGGGTAATATCGGCTTCATTCTCAGAAAAATTAATACCTTTAAGGACCCCGATATCTTGAGCTTTTTTCAACAACCAAGACAATGCCTCCATCACTATAAGGAATAAGAATGGTGAAATAGGGTCGCCTTGACGAAGACCCTTTTCACAATTAAATTCAAAGGTTGGAGACCCATTCACAAGAACCGCGGATCTAGACGCCTTCAATATGCCTTCTATCCACTTACCCCATCTTGATTTAAAACCCATTTGGTGCATCATAGACAACAAAAAATTCCAATTTACATTATCATACGCTTTTTCGAAATCAATTTTTAGGATAAACGATTTACGGTTCTTTTTCTTCAACCATTCCATGAGCTCATTTACTACCAAAGGCCCATCAAGGATAAATCTACCCGCGAGAAAAGCCGACTGTGACTCGGAAATAACCGAACCCAACACCTTCTTGAGACGGTTAGCAAGGATCTTAGACTTAACCTTGCTAATCATCCCAATAAGAGTGATGGGTCTATAATCTTTAAGACCCAAAGGGGTTTTAACCTTCGGAATTAAAGTTATAAAAGAGGATCCGCAACCCAAACTAATATTACCTGTCTCGAAGAACTCATCCATAATACGTCCAAAATCGTCTTCCAACAAACTCCAAAAAGACTTGACGAACCTGAAATTGAAGCCGTCTGGACCCGGGGCTTTGTTCGAGCCACAATCAAAAACCGCATCTTTTATTTCTTGCCTCGAAAATGGTTGTACAAGCATCAAACTATCTTCATCCGTTAATCTTTTCACGCCGCTACACACTAGCTCCGGCCGAATCTTGTACTGTTCTCTAAAATGATTTCTAAAAAACCTCATAACTTCTTTTTTCACCAAAGACGGTTTGGACACCCACACCCCGTTAACATCTATCCCCGGAATGGCATTTCTAGCTTTCCTCCCATTAACCATACCATGAAAAAACGCCGAGTTCTCATCCCCAAGAGCCGCCCACTTAACTCTAGATTTTTGTCGAATATCCCGCGACCTATCATATTCAATTTCATCAAGACTCTTCTTACACTCCGACCAAACCCATAACTCGGACTCTTCTAAATCTTTTTGCTCCATCAAAACATCAAGCTCTTCTTTTTCTTTTCTAAGTCTCGTTTCATCTTCAAGCTCTTGATTTTTCCACTTTTTGTACCAAGTTTTTAATCGCTCTCTAAGGCGCTTCAATTTACGAGTAAGCACCACGTCCGAAGGACCATCCGTAACCAGATCCGTAAGAGCCCCTTTGACCAACTCCTCACACCCATTTTTATCCCTCCAAGAATCAAACCACCTAAAAGGCTTATATCCAAAATTCGATTCAACCATAGTAAATAGCACCGGTGAATGATCGGATAGCTCTCTAGCCAATGCTCTAACACAAGCGTTCGGCCACTTATTGAGAACATTCGAGCATACCAAAACTCTATCAATGCGACTCAGCTTGCACACGCCATTCCGAGTCACTGAATACGTAAACTCCATCCCTTTTAATTCATACTCCCGCAGACCCGCCTCGTCAATAAATTCGTTGAAATCATTAGCGCATATGGGATCAAAGTTAGAATTCCGTCTTTCTGACGGGTCTCGCACTGCATTAAAGTCACCAAACACGATCCACCACCCTTGGCCTTCTTGCATAAGTCTTAAAACCTTGCTCCATAATGTGCGCTTATCACAATTTTGTTGAGGAGCATATGTATTAAGCACATTCAGCCGCACCAAACCATCTACTAACAAACCAGAAACAAGCAGAAAATTAACATCTTTTACAACTTTATCTTTAATGAATACCTTTGGGTCCCAACATGAAACAAGACCTCCCGAATGACCGCTTGCATGAACAATCTCACAATCAAAGCCAGCACCACCCCAAAAGCTAGACACTGTACCCAGCTGTAGACTACTAGCCATCGTTTCTTGCAACCCAATAAATGAAATACCGTACTCGTTTTTAAGTCTTTTTATCCATCTAACTTTACCAACAACCCCAATCCCACGTACATTTAGAGATAAACAATTCATCGCTTCACTCCTTGTAACCCTTCAATAACAATCGACTCCCGAATAATGTTATCATTGACACCTACAAGTGCACCGAGTTTAACTGCCAAACCTTTTGTAGCTTCCACCTCATTCGTGATATTGACAGCTTCAATATTCTCCTCAATATTACTTTGGCCCATATTAGCATTTTCCTGTTCCACCTCGTGTCTTTCTACATTCGGATTAGAATTCAAATCAAGACTTTCCTCTACTTCACTAACCTCTTCCGTATCCCCATCACCATTTGCAACACAGTTTCCATCCAAACCCAAAATCCCATCCAAACTAAATAAATCATTCTCTATGGCGTTCTTCGTTCTCTTTGTTACCTTCAAACTTTCGTTGCTACTAGTATAGGCGTTGCTCGGTCTATCCACCCCTACCATATTCTTAAACTTTTTCCGCTTAATGGATTTCAAAGCCGAAGCTTCTCCATCCTCAAATTGGAACGTAGCAGCCGGTACAAACATATTCTCATCAACATTGGCATCAACCCCATTTTTTTCATTCGGCTCCTCCATTGAATCCATGTGAAACTCTTCTGAACAAGGAGTAGAGTTATCCTCCTCATCAGAACCGTCCTCCTTACTACTCCCACCTCCATTCTCGACATTTTCAGCACTTTCAACTATCTCCGGCTCAATGAAATCCGGAACCCATTCGCCCGAATCCTCCGTGACCCACACCTTGAACTTACGGTCTCTCCAGTTCACCAATACTTCCTCCGACACTCGTTTACCATCTCCTACAAGAACGCCGATATACTCAAACGACAAATCTTCATCATTTATTGACTTGTTCGCTTTGTGTACCACTCTTCCAAACAAACCAGCCACATTATTGATAACTTCATGATCGAGTAAACAAAGAGGCAAACCTTGGATTTTAAGCCATGCAAGACGTTCAAACCCAGCTACTTGTCCATTCCACACGCATGATTTGGCGAATGCATCCTCAAACTTACCAACTTCACTGTTAACGGCAGTTGCCGTCTCTTCATCTTCAAACGTTATGAGAATATCCAAACCGCCTAAGTATTGTACCTTAAACGGAGACATACAAACCTGACTAATCATCACTTTAACCCTTCTCAGCGACGCACTGTCATGCATCGTTGCCATAATAGCTTTGCCATACGAGTCAACAAACACATTAACTTTGTCATCGACGGTAATCTTCTTCCCAACCAACATGTCTCTGAATGACCAATCACCCCTTTCACCACTATGCACATGACTTCCCCCAGACGCATCCTGATTCGGCCGTGAGTTCATCGGTTTAACGAAACGACGATCTTCAGCCTTTTTATCCCTGACCTCCCCGTCTTCCAGGACGAAACGTGCAACACTGGCCCAAAGTTTATTCTCCCCCATTCTTATGTTTCTTATATTCTTGATCAACGCCTCTTTGTCTTTGACGTCCAACATCGACACAAACCCAAACCTGTTACCTCGAATATCTCTCTTACGAGCGATATACAAATCGAATATTTGACCAAAAACCCGAATCTGAGTAGCCACATCTGAACCGCTGCATCCATCTGGTAGATTTGTCACGAAGATCTTGGTTAAACGACGTTGAATTTCGATGGGTATGATATTCTGCCGCCGATCGCCCATGCTAGGGTTTGATGCTTCTTATGTGTGTAAGTTTTTTTTGTAGTCTACCTATCTAATTCATACATTACATTTGCTTGTTATTATACGAGAAGACACTATTTTTGTTTTTGTTACTTTATGCCTATAAAATACTAGCTGAATATTTTTGGAGTGTCCTGAGGTTGAAAAATCTAGTATTACTTAATAAAAAAAATAAAATAAGTAAACAGTCTCAATCTCTTTTAATGTTAAAGAAAGTTGTTCTAATGTTTATATTATCAAAAGGGGTTGTCATGCTGCGTTCCCAGCAGATTAAAAAGTTTCAACCTCTTTTAATACTAAGCATATCGTTATAGCATATGAACATGGGTAATTCATATATGTAATAGTAGGTTCAAAAACATATATACTATCATAACATGATAAGTGACTTGCCTATATATGATTAAGAAATTACCTAAATACATTGTGTTTTTTTCTGCATGAACAAAAACTCACTAAAAAAACATTTTTTTTTTTTCGTTTTTGTATAGCACTATATATGGTGCTCGTTGAAAGATAATAAAGCGATCGTTAATTTGGTGTATTTTTTTTTTCAAAAAAATGTCATACATAAAAGTTACTAACGTTTAAAAATTGTGAGCGGAAAACAAGAAAAAAATAAAAATAAAAATATTAATTAACATATTTGAAATTTTAAAATAATTAATAGTCCACTAACATTTAAAAAATGTGAGAGGAAAATAAGGAAAAGATATTAATTAACATATTTGAAATTTTAAGATGATATAGATATTGATTTTATTTAAAAATACAAAATAAATAAATTTAAAAGAAATCTTTACATGATGCTACATGTCACATTCAATGGGGAGGGGTTGAGGCCTCCATTGAATGTCATTTCATACAAACTCAATTCTTTTATTATAAGTTATAGATTATAGATACGCTAATTAAGCTTGATATTAGGATGAAACTTATTATAAAAAGTGATGATAATAATAACCAAAAGATTGAAAATAAAAATTCACCACCGTTTAAGTCCATATCACATATGCATAGCAATTAAATAACGAAGCAATCTTTTTTTTTTCTTAAAGTTGTAACCCAACTTAACCGAATATATATAACACGATAGGGATAGGTCAAATCGATTAGGTTATGAGCTATGACTAAACTGATGTTTCAGAGTTATAGTAATCGATTGTTTTGGATACAAATAGATTGAAAAGTTGGTTCTTGAATTCCATCGATCATCCCTTAAGACCCCAGTCCGTGGGTTAGTCAATGGGCTGGGTAGTTGGAGGGGAAGCCCCACAACGCCGCACCCTCCACCCCCTCCATCCAAAGTCACCAGCGTTGCCCCTTCCCATGTAGGAATTTTCACAAGTGTTGCTCCTACTTCTCTCACCCCTTTGCGTTTTCCCACCCACTCATTTTTCCTAAGTTAAAGGCAAACTCCCCTTTGCATATATGGCGCCTACGTGTGCCCTTAAAAGCCATTGCCCTCTATCACCACTCCCTCTAGTCTAAGGACCACTCCCTCTAGTCTAAGGGTGAATTATGAGAATAAACTAATTCAATTACACTTTGGTTAACAACTTCATTCTAGGTTTAATGAGAAAACAACAATGTTAACTAACAAAAACTGTACCCAAATTTTTTATATAATATATTAGTTATGTAAAATAATATATTGGTTGGCTTTAATGTTCCGAGTTTACTTAACGAACGAAAAAAAAATGAATCCTTTTTTTTTCCTTTCATTTCCTTCCAAATCAATAGGATATAATTTAGCCTAAAAATCCTTCCATTTCTTTTCAGTTCTTACCATTTCATTCCAAAAAATAACTCTTAAACACAAACATGATTTTCTTTTCTTCCATTTTCTTTATTTTTTCTTTTGTTAAATGAACTTGAGAACAGAACGTAAATGTAACCTGCTTAAGTTATTGTACACATATAGTTATTTCTGACCGTAAGATCAGTTACAAATAATAATAATAATAATAATAATAATAATAATAATAATAATAATAATAATAATAATAATAACTATGACGCTTTACCCTTATAAATAAGATAAAATTACATAAATCAACCTTTATGTTTCATTAAAATTGCATGTTTTAAACTTTAGGTTTAAATGCACGTAAATCAACCATTCACTGTATTTTTCTTTGCAAGTTTTAACCTGTAACACAAACTCAGTTAAACTTTTCTGTTAAGTCCCCTCACATGAAAAACATGTGAGGCCAGTTTTGTCTTTTCACTTCCTTTTATTAGTTCCGATGATCTTTCTTCGACCATCTTGTTAGGTCTGTTTTTTTATCACATCTTTTGAAACCTCACCATTGTGTTTGTAACATACAAAGCGTATTCCCCTTCTTCTTACTACCACCAAATATTCATTGCTGCCTAAAACATTGATGGCGAATCTGGTCCCAAAACTGTTCTTTATGTTGAAAGTCAGTGTATGTTTGGGTAAACTTATTTCATCTCCTTATAACTTATTAACTTTTTAAAAACTTAATAAGAGGAAAAATAGTGTTTTGGTAATGGTTTGATGTGACACCCGGCATGTTTGGCTTAAACATATTAGTAACATCTAAGTCTACCTTAGCGAGAAACATTTATAAACGAACTTAACTGGGTTAGTTGAGTCGGGTCAAGTTAGGATTGTCCAGGGTACAATGATGTGGAGGATCATTGGGAGTCGTTTTGGTAATACACTAGTACCGGGTTCCGTTGTTGGTGGCATTACATGAACTAATTAAGTATATGTGTAGATTATGGGTCGTGTGGTGGATTATATACATAGATGTGTTTAAATGATGCGTAAATGATTATACGTGCCTAAATATGCTAAACATAGACTAAGGTTGCATGCTTGTATGTTAAGATGTGTTAGAATGCGTTAAACACGACAAACTGGAAAAACTAGCTAAACAAAGAACTCTGGTTCGACCACTTCGAATGGTCGAAGGAGATAAATTGCCTTGGTTCGACCCTTGTAAAGGGGCGAACCTGGGAACTGGGATGGGAAGAATTTCCTTCGACCACAGAAGGACTCATTCGACCCTGAGCAGGGTCGAAGGAGGGCTCATTCGCCCATCAAAAAGGGGCGAATGTGGGACAGTATAAATACCAACCTTTGTCATTTTTTCACCATTTCACAAACCATAGCCGTTCCAAAACACTCTCAAACGATTTTCAACACTGAGGAAGGAGTTTTTGCTCTGATTTTTCATAATCTAACCCGTTTACAACATCTAAGCAAGGATCTAAGGTGTGTTCTTGATCCTAAATCCTTTTTAAAGCATTTTAATTCGTTTTTATCTAACCCTAATTGTCCGGATCTGTACTAAGGGTGTTTTCATGATTAGAAACCTTTTAAACATCTTTCTAAACTAAAACCTTATCATTTAACATAGGTTTTCATGGTGAATAATATATGTAAATTGTGTATTATGTGGTGTTATGTGTTATTCGATGATTTGCTGCTATATCTATGATAGAAACATGGTATAGGATTGTTATTGATGCTAGATTATTGTTATTTAGGGTTAGGATTGGATATGATGATATTATGGGTATTTGGGGGGTTTTAACGAATCTAGACTTGATGCATGATATTTATGATCAATAGAATTGATAAGAAAAGATCGAACACTCGACAAACTGAGCATTTCAAGTTGAATATGAATCGACTTCAAAAGTTTCCAAATTGGGTAAATTATTCATGCATGAAAGTGATGTTTCCATAATCTTTACCATTTTGGGAAAGGGCTGGAACGGACGTATTATCGGGGGAAATCGGTGGGGTTTTGTAGGGATAAGTTATCCATGCTTGACTGCTGTGTTTGATGATGTTTCGAGTCGTTTTGAATGTGTTTGAAGCGTTTTTAGGAAAATTTGCACAACAGGGGCGAACCTGGCCTCCTTCGACCGATCGAAGGTGCGAAGGAGGAATCCAGGGTCGAACCTGGGTTTTTGTTGGGCGAATGTAGTAAAACGGGCGAAGGAGGCATCAAACGGTCGAACGAAATGTAAAACGGGCGAAGGAGACTGAAAACGGGCGAAGGAGACTTAAATATGACTGGTTCGACCGTTCTGATGCAGAAATGAGATTTTTGATACAAACTAAGTGTTTTATGCTTTTACCTTGTGTGTAATCTATGTGTACTTGATTAGTTAGGGTAATGGGTCACCAACGGAATGTCGGGTCGGTCTAGTGTGTCGGTTAAACATTTAAACACGTTTTAAAACATACTTGGTTACGATCTGGACAATCGGGGACTAGATAACCTTATGGTTATTAGTCGGATCACTTATGTGAACATTTTGATAGATCTCCGGTTGAGGGATTATCAAGGGCGTAACATCCTTACTTGTAATCGAAGAACGCTATTTAAGGTGAGTTCACGGCCCCACTTTTACTACTTTAACTTTTGGGGGAGAAAACATGCACTAAACTATTTTGGTAACATATGTCATACTATGGTTTTAAACTTGTGTACTATACGATCTTTTAAAGTCCCGGGGGAAACCATGAATGTGCGGGGATGCACAACGGGGGAAATGTGGATAGATCTATTGGGTTTGACAAACCCCACTCGACGGCTTGGAGGGCCGGGCGGGTGCATATTGTCTCGAACTGGTAACACTCGTAGCATGGCTACAACACATCGGGCTGAACACATGATAACAGTCTAGTAATGGTTTTCCAATCGTAGTAGTAACAGAACATACGCCTAGCTAGCGTACTTGGTAACATGGATATAGTATGGACATGGTAACATTCTGGTAACATCTTGATAACATTTTGAACAAACCTGTGGACTCACCAACATTATATGTTGACATCTTTTTGGCATGTTTTTCTCAGGCCGCTAAGGTAGCAACAAATGGAACTAGGCGCACGGGTCTGCATTGGCGTCTAGGCATAGTTGCACGTTTTGTAATAAAAAGTGTTTTGAATTTCTTTTTGGATGATAGCATAGTTGATTAAATGCTACTTAAACGCTTCCGCTTATAAAATCGTTGGTTATGTTTCTTTACGTTTTCATATAGAGTTGTTTATTGTGATTGTTCACTTGGATCCTGGTTTGTCATGCGCCTCGCGGTAAAACCCCGCAAGTGGAAATTTGAGGGTGTGACAGATTGGTATCAGAGCCAATGGTTATAGTGAACTAGGACTGCATGTAGAGTCTGGTCTATAGCCAAGTCGCACACACTAGACGGTCACATACTTTAAGTCTATTAGTGGGATACGTACTAACGTTGTCGGGGTGTCCTTACATCATCATCATTGCTTCTCCGTTACATCATCCGCTTTTATTTGGGTTCTTACTTACTTTTGTCTTCTTCTTCTGGATTGAAGAAGGAGGGGTTGATTTGTTGGTTCTAGCACACATGCCTTCTTACACTTACACTTGCACCTATCGTCACACGTTACCAGGCGACGATATTCAGTGACTGGGGTCTGGATTTGGGGTACATCTGGAGGACCATGTAGAGCATTTTATCATTTCTGGTGCACACGAAATAATAAACTGGAATGCATGAAAATCCCGATGGACTTCGAGTTTGGATGTATAGTCCTGGATTTGTCCCTAGGTTAACTCTTGTAAATTTCTAGTGGTTGACACTGGAAGTGAATCTGAATCCCTCGATTTCTTGATCTGTTAGATCATGTCTGGTGCTCGCGGTGGTGGACGTCGTGGTGGCGGTGGTGGCCGTGCTGGCGGCGGCGGTCGCGCTGGAGGCGGTGGTCGTGGAAACATCAACATGACCCAAGCTGAACTGAACAACTTGCTACAGCAGCAAGTGAACATGGCTATGGCTAATTTCCAGGCTGGGATTAATGCCATGGGTGGTGAGTTGATTTTTGTCGACCTTGCCTCATTTTTGGGTTTCGTGTCCTTTCGTTTGTGTTTTACTCGTGTACCGTGTTTCAGGTGTTGGTGCCAATCCACCCCCACCTCAGTGCTCTTATAAGAAGTTTCGGGACTGTCAGCCCCATAACTTCGCTGGAACTGAGGGAGCGGTGGGACTGCTCCGATGGCTGGAGAAGGTTGAGTCTGTGTTTGTTATGTGCAACTGTCCTGCTGGGGACCAGGTGAAGTATGCTACCGCGACATTTGAGGGGCCTGCACTGTCGTGGTGGAATGCTACTACTCAGAACATGGGATTGGGGGAGGCTATTGCCATGCCTTGGGCGGAGTTTGTGCAGCTGTTGAGAGGTGAGTACTGTCCGAGAGAGGAGATACAGAAGTTGGAACATGAGGTCTGGAGTTACAAGATGGTTGGATCTGAGATTGAAGAATACACTGTGAGGAGGAATGAGCTGGCGGTGTTGTGTCCTGATTTGCACACACCCGAGTACAGGAGTATCGAGCACTATGTGTTTGGACTAGTGCCCGAGATAGCTGGATTGGTGGCTGCTGGGAATCTTCCCACTATTGCTGAAGTTGTCCGATCAGCTCATCGGATGACTAACCTGAAGGTGGCAGAAGGTGTTTTGCCACCCAAGGGTGCTGCTGTGAAGGTTGCTGAGGGGAACAAGAGAAAGTGGGATGGAATGGGAAAGAGTGTTGTGCCGGCGCCGTCTCAGCCGGCAAAAAAGTTTGAGTCGTCTGGATCGTCTTCGGGGCAGAAGACAGGTGGGTATATCGGGAAGCATCCCAAGTGTAACCGGTGTGGTTACCATCACTCGGGGAACTGTGATAAGGCACGCTGTCATCGGTGCAACCAGCTTGGACACTTGGCCAAGGATTGCAGGGCAACATTTCCGTCGGCCCAAGCTCGTACCCCTACTCCTGCTCCTGCTCCTGCTGTTCAGGGGACTTAGGGGAGGCAGGGGTGTTATAACTGTGGTGACACGGGACATTTCAAGCGTAACTGTCCCAAGCTGAAACAGGGCAAAAATGGGAAGAACGGGAACGGTAACGGGAACAACGGCGGCGGAGGCAGAACTGCACGTGCTTTCGTCATTGGATCTGCGGAGGCTAGGCAAGATCCAGACACAGTTACCGGTACGTTCGTTCTTAATGATCGCTATGTTTCTGTCTTATTTGATTCTGGTGCCGATAAGAGTTTCATATCTTTGGATGTTAGTCGATTGCTAGATATAGTACCCACACCTTTAGAGGCTAAATACTTAATAGAATTGGCTGATGGTAAGAAAATCGAAGCGACACACACCCTAAGGGAATGTCGCTTGGAACTGTCGGGCTTGTCTTTCCCCATTGACCTTATGCCGGTGCCCCTGGGTAGTTTTGATGTCGTGGTCGGCATGGATTGGTTATCGTTGTATCGCGCGGAGATCGTTTGTTTTGACAAGGTTATTCGGATCCCTCTCCTTGATGGAGAGATCCTTTCGGTTTGTGGCGAGAAAAGCGGTGCTCCGCTGAGTATATTCTAGCATGAAAGCCCGTAAGTATCTTCGGAAGGGCTGTTCGGCCATTCTGGCACTTGTTAACGTTTCTACTGACGATGAGAAGAAGATCGAGGATATTCCGGTGGTTCGTGACTTTTCTGATGTGTTTCCTGATGATTTACCTGGTCTTCCTCCCCATCGTCAGGTTGAGTTTGGTATCGATCTTACTCCGGGCGCAGCTCCTATTGCCCGAGCTCCGTATCGTCTTGCACCTCCCGAGATGCAAGAGTTGTCCAGCCAGTTGCAGGAACTCTTGGAAAAGGGTTTCATCCGACCGAGTTCTTCCCCGTGGGGAGCTCCTATTTTGTTTGTGAAGAAGAAGGATGGAAGTCTTCACATGTGCATTGATTATCGTGAGCTGAACAAAGTGACCTTCAAGAATCGTTACCCTCTTCCTCGCATTGATGATCTCTTTGACCAGCTTCAGGGCTCCAGCTACTATTCGAAGATTGATTTACGGTCCGGTTATCACCAATTGCGCGTCAGGGAAGCCGACATTCAGAAGACTGCTTTTCGCACTCGTTATGGCCATTTTGAGTTCTTGGTCATGCCTTTTGGTCTCACTAACGCACCGGCGGTGTTCATGGATTTAATGAACCGCGTTTGCAAACCTTACCTTGATAAGTTCGTCATCGTGTTCATTGACGATATTTTGATTTATTCCAAGGACAAGGCGGATCATGAGGAACACCTGCGGTTGGTCTTGGAACTTTTGAGACAGGAGCAGTTGTATGCTAAGTTCTCGAAATGTGATTTTTGGTTACGTGAAGTTCAATTCCTAGGACATGTGGTGAATGAACTGGGAATTCATGTCGATCCGGCTAAGATCGAAGCTATTAAAGACTGGGAAGCACCAAAGACGCCATCTGAGGTGCGACAATTCCTAGGTCTTGCGGGTTACTATCGTCGTTTCATTGAGGGATTTTCAAAGATCGCTCAACCCCTCCCTGCTCTTACCCAGAAGGACCGAAAGTTCGACTGGGATGAACCACAAGAATCAGCATTTCAGATGCTGAAGCTTAAACTTTGTTCTGCACCTATCTTATCCTTACCAGAGGGTACGGATGACTTCGTTGTGTACTGTGACGCTTCTATTCGTGGTCTCGGTTACGTGTTGATGCAACGCGGGAAAGTTATTGCTTATGCTTCTCGTCAACTCAAAGTTCATGAGAAGAACTACACTACTCATGACTTGGAACTAGGTACGGTAGTCTTTGCGTTGAAAATCTGGAGACATTACTTGTATGGTACCAAGTGTGAAGTATATACCGATCACAAGAGTCTTCAGCATATTTTCGACAAGAAGGTGTTGAACATGCAGCAGCGTCGCTGGGTTGAACTCCTGAACGATTATGACTGTGCCATCAAATACCATCCTGGCAAGGCGAACGTTGTGGCGGACGCCTTGAGCAGGAAGGAGTCTGCGAACCCTCGTCGTGTTCGAGCCTTACAGCTCACCATTCATTCGTCATTTCCTGACCGAATCCGTTCTGCACAGTTGGAGGCCTTGAAGGAGGAAAACCTTAAGGCTGAAACTATGCACAGTACTGACAAGCATCTTGAGCTCAGGACTGATGGCTTACACTATTTTGCGGGACGTGTTTGGGTCCCATTGTTCGGGGGATTGCGCGAGCTTGTTTTGAATGAAGCTCACAAATCCCGGTATTCTATTCACCCTGGCTCCGATAAGATGTATCAGGATTTGAAGATACTTTATTGGTGGCCAAACATGAAAGCTGATATAGCTTCTTACGTCAGCAAATGTTTGACCTGTGCTAAAGTCAAGGTGGAGTATCAGAGGCCGTCTGGTCTCCTACAACAACCAGAGGTTCCGGAATGGAAGTGGGAGCGAATCACGATGGATTTTGTCACCAAACTGCCAAGGTCACCTAGTGGTTATGATATGATCTGAGTGATTGTTGACCGGCTGACAAAATCGGCACGTTTTATACCTATTAAGGAAACCGATGGGCTCGAGCGGTTGGCCCGACTTTACCTTAAGGAGGTGGTTGCTCGGCACGGGGTGCCCGTTTCTATTATCTCTGATCGTGATTCTCGTTTCGCTTCGCTTTTCTGGAAGGCTCTGCACAAGGCTTTGGGTACTCAGTTGGATATGAGTACAGCTTATCATCCGCAAACTGATGGACAGAGTGAGCGGACGATTCAAACCTTGGAAGACATGCTTCGGGCATGTGTTATCGATTTTGGCAAAAGTTGGGAGATCCACCTGCCATTAGTGGAGTTCTCCTACAACAACAGCTATCACTCTAGTATCAAGGCAGCTCCGTTCGAGGCTCTTTACGGACGGAAATGCCGATCACCACTTTGTTGGGCCGAGGTGGGCGAGAGCCAGCTCACTGGTCCGGAACTCGTGTACGAAACTTCGGAGAAAATCGTGCAGATTCGTCAGCGTTTGGCTGCTGCTCGGGATCATCAGAAGAGTTATGCCGATCGCCGTCGAAAACCTTTGGAGTTCCAGGTTGGGGACAGGGTACTTCTGAAAGTTTCACCATGGAAGGGCGTCATACGCTTTGGAAAGCGTGGCAAGCTTAACCCTCGTTATGTCGGACCATTCGCAATCCTGGATCGGATTGGACCGGTGGCATACAGACTTGACTTACCGGCGGAGCTCGGTAGTGTGCACAACGTCTTCCATGTGTCTAACTTGAAGAATTGTTTGGCTGATGAATCACTCATTGTACCACTGGAGGAGATCAAGGTTGATGATCGTCTTCGCATTGTGGAGGAACCTGTCGAGATTCTCGACTACAAGATTCGTAGCCTTCATCGGAGTAAAATCCGCATCGTTAAAGTCCGTTGGAACTCGAACCGTGGACCGGAGTTCACATGGGAACGGGAGGATCAGATGAAAGCAAAGTATCCTCATCTTTTTCCAAAACGCGCGTTTGAATCGAGGCATGTTACTGCTGAAGCGGAATGAATCTCGGGTCGAGATTCCTTTCAACGTGGGGATGATGTGACATCTGGTAATTTCCTTTTCGTTCGTTCTTTTTCGTTTCTTTCTTTTGGGGCTTTGCGCAATTTTCGGGACGAAAATTCTTTTAACGTGGGGATGATGTGACACCCGGCATGTTGGGCTTAAACATATTAGTAACATCTAAGTCTACCTTAGTGAGAAACATTTATAAACGAACTTAACTGGGTTAGTTGTGTCGGGTCAAGTTAGGATTGTCCAGGGTACAATGATGTGGAGGATCATTGGGAGTCATTTTGGTAATACACTAGTACCGGGTTCCGTTGTTGGTGGCATTACATGAACTAATTAAGTATATGTGTAGATTATGGGTCGTGTGGTGGATTATATACATAGATGTGTTTAAATGATGCGTAAATGATTATACGTGCCTAAATATGCTAAACATAGACTAAGGTTGCATGCTTGTATGTTAAGATGTGTTAGAATGCGTTAAACACGACAAACTGGAAAAACTAGCTAAACAAAGAACTCTGGTTCGACCACTTCGAATGGTCGAAGGAGATAAATTGCCTTGGTTCGACCCTTGTAAAGGGGCGAACCTGGGAACTGGGATGGGAAGAATTTCCTTCGACCACAGAAGGACTCATTCGACCCTGAGCAGGGTCGAAGGAGGGCTCATTCGCCCATCAAAAAGGGGCGAATGTGGGACAGTATAAATACCAACCTTTGTCATTTTTTCACCATTTCACAAACCCTAGCCGTTCCAAAACACTCTCAAACGATTTTCAACACTGAGGAAGGAGTTTTTGCTCTGATTTTTCATAATCTAACCCGTTTACAACATCTAAGCAAGGATCTAAGGTGTGTTCTTGATCCTAAATCCTTTTTAAAGCATTTTAATTCGTTTTCATCTAACCCTAATTGTCCGGATCTGTACTAAGGGTGTTTTCATGATTAGAAACCTTTTAAACATCTTTCTAAACTAAAACCTTATCATTTAACATAGGTTTTCATGGTGAATAACATATGTAAATTGTGTATTATGTGTTGTTATGTGTTATTCGATGATTTGCTGCTATATCTATGATAGAAACATGATATAGGATTGTTATTGATGCTAGATTATTGTTATTTAGGGTTAGGATTGGATATGATGATATTATGGGTATTTGGGGGGTTTTAACGAATCTAGACTTGATGCATGATATTTATGATCAATAGAATTGATAAGAAAAGATCGAACACTCGACAAACTGAGCATTTCAAGTTGAATATGAATCGACTTCAAAAGTTTCCAAATTGGGTAAATTATTCATGCATGAAAGTGATGTTTCCATAATCTTTACCATTTTGGGAAAGGGCTGGAACGGACGTATTATCGGGGGAAATCGGTGGGGTTTTGTAGGGATAAGTTATCCATGCTTGACTGCTGTGTTTGATGATGTTTCGAGTCGTTTTGAATGTGTTTGAAGCGTTTTTAGGAAAATTTGCACAACAGGGGCGAACCTGGCCTCCTTCGACCGATCGAAGGTGCGAAGGAGGAATCCAGGGTCGAACCTGGGTTTTTGTTGGGCGAATGTAGTAAAACGGGCGAAGGAGGCATCAAACGGTCAAACGAAATGTAAAAAGGGCGAAGGAGACTGAAAACGGGCGAAGGAGACTTAAATATGACTGGTTCGACCGTTCTGATGCAGAAATGAGATTTTTGATACAAACTAAGTGTTTTATGCTTTTACCTTGTGTGTAATCTATGTGTACTTGATTAGTTAGGGTAATGGGTCACCAACGGAATGTCGGGTCGGTCTAGTGTGTCGGTTATAAAATCGTTGGTTATGTTTCTTTACGTTTTCATATAGAGTTGTTTATTGTGATTGTTGACTTGGATCCTGGTTTGTCATGCGCCTCGCAGTAAAACCCCGCAAGTGAAAATTTGAGGGTGTGACATTTGAATAAAAAGGTTTTTTTTTTTTTTTTTTTTTTGAAAAGAAAATAAATTAGAAGTTAGAAATTGTGACTTTTTAATTAGGAAAAAAAAAGAGATAAAAAAGGAGATAAGGAAATAAGTTAGATGGAGAGCCAAAATGCCCGAAAGGGTTTCACACCATCTCTTTTGGATTTTTGATGAAACAAACCCATAGAAATCAACAGATACAAAAACCATTTCATCCTTTTCAAATACCTCATCTCATTTTACCGAATTAGGTTTCCATGTTAATCCCCCATTTTTTTTTATTTTTTTTGTAAAATTTTATTGTTTACAAATATCATTTTTCTCGAGAACTAACTAGGATTATGACTAAGATTAAGATTGTGTCATCGTGCAAAGCCATCGTCTTCCGATGCTGCCATGACCCCGTGGTAGATTGATGGTCAGGTGCGTTTCAAAGAAAAGGGGTGTTAACGAAAGCATGGAAAAACTAAGCGATAGTCGGCGGTTGGGGTGGTGGCGATTGGATGTGTCAGATCTACGCAGGTAGCAATGGTTGGTAGTTCGATAGTGGGGGAGTGTGCATCGGGAAGAGGGGGGATTGAAAGGGGTATCAATGATGCTGCAAGAAATATGAGTTTAACATTATTTTATTTAGGATGGATCCACAATTTTAATTTGTGTTTATTTTTGTCATTAATGCTACGTTGTGAAGAGACTAAACTACCCTCGCATGTTTTTCAATGTGAGAGGACTTAACAAAAATTTTAACTGAGTTTTTGCTAAAGGTTGAAACTCGTAAGAAAAAAAAAATATAGTGGAAGGTTAATTTGCCATTTTGGTAAAACATAAAGATTAATTTTTGCAATTTTGTCTATTTATACTATATTATAGTGCATGAGGCAAGGGTAGTTTAAGATACCCAAAAGTTAAGAACTTTTTTACATTAACAACCCTAAAATAGGGGTAAAATAGTAATTCAAACATTTTTACACTTTGATATCTCATCTTAGTTACACTTTAATCCCTTAAACTTTATTAAACTTTCGTTTATTTAAATTATAGTAAAACTCATTTTCCTTATTTTAAGCAAACTATTCCCCATGATTTTTAAATAGTCATACTTTCTTCATAAGTTGATACTTCTACAAAAAAAATTACATCATAATAACAAGCATCTATATCTATATATCTAATAAAGGAGTAACTATTGTTGAGGTGGCACCTCTAGATGGCCTCTATACTATCCATTTAACTTACCCATGGGTTAAAAAACCCGACCCATGATACCAGATTCTAACCCTACCCGGGTATAAATACCCTAATACTCAATTAAACATAACCGTGTAATCCTCTAATGATCCATTCTTATTCAAATCCTTTTGTCCACAAACCCTTACTCTCCATTTCTGTGTTCCTCTCGATCTTGAAGAATCATATTCAAGTAATACGAATATCTATTTCATCCTCATTTATGCCATTAAAATGTTGTTTGGTTTTTTCGTATATAAATTTTTAACAATCCTAAATATAATCTTACTTATTCAAATCCTTAATCGGATAATAATTGATTATTTTTTTTAGTTATCGCCTTTGTATTGTATCTCCATAAACAGATTTTCTGTTTTTTCGTATCTAGGGTTTTAAGAAAACCTAAATATATTTTTACTTATTCGATGCGATAAACTGATAATTGGTTATTCTTCTGTTAATGTGCAGGTTATCAGATATGTCCTACCATAATGGTAATCAATTTATCAAGTTCTTGTATGACCCATATGCTTCAGTTTTGGTACATTTTGAATTTACATTTATATGTATCATAAAATTTTCCTTTTACCCTAGATACGATTCATTATTAATTATATCTGTTATCAACTGCAGACAATCCCTGCATCAATGAATAAGTTTTTTTTTTTTATAAACAAATTTCACAACAAAATTGTTACTTTATCAACTGTCTTGTGTCAATCATGGAGTGTTCGCGTTGAACTTATTGATGATATACTATGTTTTACTGATGGATGGTCTGAATTAGTCAATGATTTATCATTTGCTCCGTTTGTTATTGTCTTTTTTTATGTTGGTCATAAGACATTCATGATCAAGTACTATTCTCATGCTCCACAATTCCAGTTAGGAAATTCTTTTTTCAAAGTCATTGAACATGAATTAACAACTCCTCCTGTAAGTATTATTAAACTATATTTGATTCTTATTATGCATAACATCAATGATATGCTATCATTTGTGTTAAATTATATTTTTTTTAAACATTTGTAGGTGTTACCAGAATCGTTTGTTAAAAAACATTTCCCTATTGGTTTACCTACCAATAAGGTTAAATTGTTTATATCTGAAGAGCATAACTGGAATGTTTCAATTGCAAAATTTGGTCCAAATGTGTGTTTCACTAATGGTTGGATTAGGTTCCTTGGTGACCTTCGCTTACAAGTTGGTGATGCAATATGTTTTCAACTGTTTGACAACACACGTTTCAATGTTATTACTTTTAACAAAAGTGGTAGACAAATGAAGCTATTCAAAGTGTTGTCCCAATCCAATGAACAACATATTAACAATCAAGTGGTTGTTGAATCAAACACACAAGTTTATCCAAATACAAATTCGTTTGCATGCAACTTTACTAACCAGTTGGTAAGTTAAAATTTGGCTACTTATAATTTTGCTAAGCCTTTAACTTTCTCATTTCCAATTTGCAGATTATTCCCAACTCTATTGCTGAATTGGCAGGCTTAAGCACAAACAACAAATTGAAAATTAAATTCATTCACGGAAACTCTTGGAGTCAACATGTTCGCATAGAAGTAATTTCCGATGTACCCAGGTTGGTTATGCTAATTTTTTCTATTCAATTTAGCGATCCATTGATTCATTACTACAGTGTTCTAACATATTAAAACAGGTTCTTTGTTCATGGCTGGGATGCTTTGATTGATACAGAGAATATTTCAATCGGAGATCGTTATATGTTCAAATGGTCCACTACTCATAGTAAATTGTTGGTTGGGAAGTATTAACAATTAACAATAGGAGGTATAATTTATTATTTTGAATTATGTTTCAAAACTTAACCTATTACAAAATTTCATTTTCCTGGTGGATTGATTTCGTTGATGGTTTTATAATTATGTTGGTTTATTTTGTTTTTTTTTATATTTATGTTTCATGTTTATTTTTTACTAATATCATGTTTGATGTCTATTTTATCAAATATTTTAAATAATCCATATAAATTGCATATAGGATATATTCATTGCATATTGACATGATACTGTTAAGATTAAGTTATTTAAGTTTATAAGAAGAGGAATTGTTTTAAAAAAAGAAAATTTGGTAAAATACATTATAGTAGTAATAAGGCAAATACTAAATACAATAGATTGAATAAAATTGAAAGCTGGTAAACCATTTTTTCGCAAACAACAAATTATATATTTTCATTTTAATTTAATTTGAATAATAAAATGAAGTAATTAAATATTTTAAATTTAAAATGATATTATAACCATCATTAACATATGTTTGACCATTCCTAAAATATGTAATTTATTTTTATTATTACTCACATATACGTTTCGTATAGAAACTGATTAAATTGTTTCCCTAAATTAGTGTAAATAGTGTATTATCATTTTAAAAATGATATTGAGATCGAGTAATTTACGGGAAATTGCTAATTATCAATTATATTTATAATTCCTTCTAAAAATAAATCGGTATCGAAACACTATATATTGTCTTACCAATTACCTCATTCATCACACTCTTTACTCTCTCTCAATTCAAGCTTTTTGATCTGTTCCTCTTAACAAGGTACCTTCAACTTCTTTATTTTCATTATATATGGATATACATATAGAAAATAGATATATATTAATCTAAAAAGTATGGCTATGTTTGCTTATTTTAGAATATCAATGGCTGACTAGCAAGAGTTTAGCTTGGTTAATAATATCAATGTCAACCAGAACAATGTTATGTTTAAAGTTCGTATAATCCGTGTTTGGCATCAACCAGATCGTTGTAATCCTAATGAGTCGTACTCAATTGAGATGATACTTATCGATGAAAAGGTGAGTTTTTAGAGTTGTTTATATTATTTATGTGTCATGTTTATGTTATCGAAGCCTATTAAAGCGTCTACTAATTAATTTTTAATTTTGTAAATTACACAGGGTAATAAAATCCAGGTAAATGTGTTCAAACGATTGTTCTTTAGATTTGAAAACTTCTTATATGACAATACTTGTATTGTTATTAAGAATCCTGGAATTGGCATGAATACAACCAAGTATAAGTATGCTGCAAATGCAAACAAATTGTGACTTAATCCAGATACTCGCGTTTACCCTACAGAAAATTTCAATGGTCCTCCATTTGGGTTTTCTTTTATCCCATTTCAGACCATCCAGGTAGAAGATCCAAAAGCAGATTTCGTTACTTTAGGTATCTATTATCTTACTTATTACTTTCAATAACAAGTACAAATATGAATTTTGTTTAAATACTTATTTTCACAATTCCAATTTCACTAGATGTTATTGGGTGCATTGTCAAGGTTTTTAAGAACAATGAGGAGGGAAGCAGTTTCAGCAGTAAGAAGAAGTTGACTATGGAAGTTATGGATACTGAGTATGTATTTATTGCAATATATAAATAATGTACCAATTTATAAATTGTTTATCTTTTTAAAAGTGTAATATTTTTATTACAATAGGGGATATAGCATATATTTGACTCTTTGGGACAACTATGCCAACCAAATGTCCCAATATGTTTCATCAAACACAAAAGTTGAACAATTGATAATCATCTTGTAGTTCGCCAGATTGAAGTATTTTAATGGTATGTACATTTTAAATGTATTATTTTTGTCTAAATATATCTTTTATAATGACATTAGAAATCTCATATTATGTATATGAAAATTTTACATACTTATTTTCAAAAAATGTATGTGTAACATGTTTTTTATGTATCAAATTCATTTGGTGATTCTGTAAGTCGACTATTAATTAATGAGGATGTCAATGAAATTACTTTATTCAGGACAAGGTACACCAATTTATCACCTGTATATTTTATGTTATAATATAACTGAATTGTTACAGTTTGATTTTTTTTAATACGTTCACCGTTTGGTTAATAGATTGTCCGAAAATCAGTCTGTTAATCATCGTCCTTATGGAGCCTCGATGTTTTTGTCCGATGAGGATGGGTTTCTTGAGAATACTTCCGTCACTAACATTGGTGATATTTCTGCCATGGAGGAGGTCTACAATTTCTGAATAACTTTACATTTATAACAATATTCTATTAACTTTGTAAATAATAAAGTACTTACATATTTAGTATTAAATAAGTTAATTTTTAATATGTAGGATCAATTTGTGGTTATATTGGGTACTATAAAGGATTTATGTAAGGAAGTTGGCTGGTTTTACCTTGAATGTCCAAAGTGTACCAAAAAAGTTAATACTGAATACATCATTCATGAGGTTGGTAAAGGTAAGGATCAGTTTGAGGAAGAGAAAGTTTATGAATGTGCAAATACTAAATGTCCATCAAAGGTAGTTACACCATCACCAAGGTTAGTACTTCATATAAAGTGTTATCTGATTTATTGTATTTGTTTAATTAAGTTGTATTGCTAATAGTTAGGAACTTTCTTACACAGGTATAAGATCTAAGTACGTGTGCAGGACATCAATGGTTCAATTTCTCTAACCTTATTTCATCGCGATGCTGCGAAACTCATTAAGAAGACAGTATCTGAATTGATTGAGAACAATACTGTAAGTGCTCATTTATAGATAAAACGTTACTATATTTAGAAGTTAACAAGACTTAAATAATTAAATACCTTATAAATGTAGGTGTCCGAAACTGTGAATTATTCTGATGAGTTAAGCTTTTTGCTGGAAAAAGAGTTTGGTTTTATGATCCATGTCTCGAAATACAATTTGGACAATAAGTATGATGTTTATGGAGTAACTAAAGTTACTGATAATCCAACAATAATTTCCGAGATTAAGAAAAGGCTCTTGGTTGGACAGGTATAATACTAATTTGTATGTAAAATTACCTTTTTACAATAAATTAAAATACTAAAGTATGTTTTTATGTTATTCAGCCTTCTGAAGCAGATTCTTTGCATTCTTCAATGTTTCAAGTTCCATCTAATGATTTGTCCAACAACAAGGTAGCAGATGAATAATGAATGTAAACATATGATTGAATAAAATTGTTTTTAAAATATATTTTGTTATATAATAAAATTTCATGTTTATTAATGTAGTCATCAAGCCCTGCCACCGCTGACAATAATACTCCAATCTCTGTCGTTGAAAAATTTGCTGGAAACAACAATCATACTGAAGCTGGACATTCTTCTAACAGTTCCAAATACCAGATTGTTAAGCGTAAATTGGTTGATGTGATTTCTGATGACGAAGGGACAAAGGAAAATAAAGGAAAGATTGAAAGTGGTAGGAGTAATGATAAGTCGAATATCAAAGCTGCAGCGAATTTATTATCTCCAAAGATAGAGAAGTAGTTTTTAGAATAGTTGGTTATAAGACTAAGTCGTATGGTGGTTTTTTTTTTTTTTTTTTGGTATTTCTTAATCATCTGAACATTGAATAATTGTTTTTTTTGATATTCGATTATTTGTGGTATTTGATAGTTTGATTATTCGTATAATTAATCATTTGGTTAATCAATAGTTTATTTCTATTACAAATGTTAGAAATATATATATATATAATAAAGGAGTAACTATTGGTGTGCCACCCCCTCTAGATTTTGAGTATTCTAACCATTTAACTCAAGTTTGGGTAAAAAGATCCGATCCATGCTCCGAAATTTTGCATCCAAATACCCAGGTATAAATACACCCGTTTACTTCTAATTGTTGCCTAAACCCGTTTATATCTCATTCATTTTCTCATTTGTTTTATCATTCAAACCTAAATTCCTCATTCATCATCTTCAATCAAGTCTTCAGAGTGTGTTAAGAATATGCAAGTTCTTTGTATTTCAAAAAATTTGTTTCATTAATCATTCTTTTTTACTCTATCATATGTATGTATTGAATACTCTAAATCATGTAACAAATTGATATATGTTTTTCCTAATTAGATATCCTCCATAATCGACTTCATGTTATTTTTTTTACTTATTTAGTATAATGTTTAACATTAATCTTCTTTTCTCGTATTTCGTATCTGGGTTTTGATTACCAGAAATTAGCCTTATTGCTTCATAATGTATATCCAATCTGCTTTTTTTTCCAGTCATATGCAGATTTGTTGTATAATAAAATGTCCTTCATATTTAAATAAAGAAACCTCTAAACTGTTTGTATCAAAGTTGTTGCTGATGTTCCTATCTTTGTTATTCAAATTTGTTTTTAATGTAATTTCCATATCCATTCAATCTAAGTTTGTTACTAATCAACTGTAAAAGGTACATTGTTCATGTAGATTTGGAGGTCCGTATCCGATGTCGGCATTAGACCAAACTACAACCTTAGTCAATGTATTATACTTTGTGTTCGGTTAAGGTTCAAAATATCAAGTGTTCATGCGTTTGGGATTGGTACGGTGGTTTGGATGGAATGGTTATTTTGATGATTATATGGCCGAGATGTTTGTTGTTTTTAGAGGTTTATGTTTGAGCTTTTGTAAGTATGATCCTTATTGTTCAATTTGGTCTGCAAGTTCATCATTATTCTTATTGTGTTCTTAAGGATTAGTTATATGTTGGATATTCAAAATGTTGCTGTCTGTTTTTTATTTTTGATCCGATGGAGGTGGATTTTTTGGTTCGGATTTTGTAATGACCCGTTTGATTAATACTACAAAAAGAAAGAGATTTAATGTTTTCAAAAAAAAAGATATTTACTTTCCTTTTTACGTGGCATACAATAAGGAATGTGATGATTTGATATTCAATCATTTGCGGGTATGATGGAATGATAGAATGGAATTGATTTAAATTTAGGCGCGAAGGATTAGAGATTCCGAAACTTTCATTCCAGAAGATTATTTTGTTTTAGAAGAGATTGAATTTATTTTAAAAATAACATTAAAATTTAGTAAATTATTGTATTTTGCTAATTTAACATCATATTTACGTATCATTAATTATATTTATAATCTTTCTAAAAATCCAACTCGGTATCGAAACACTATATAATGTCTTACCAATACCAATTACTTCATTCATCAGACTCTTTACTCTGTCTCAATTCAATCATTTTTATCTGTTCGTCTAGACAAGGTACCTTCAACTTCGTTATTTTCATTATATAGCTTTAGATTATACATATGGATTATAGATTTTCTATTTCCTTTCCATCTATTATCCATATATTCGATTAGTATAAGTATTCTCTTCGTTCAAATTCTGTTTTATGGTTGTTATCTTCATATCTTTATTATTAAAAACATAACATTTGGTTAATCATTGATCTTTCGTAAACTTGAAAAATGCATAATATCCAAGATGTCGTATCACAATGGAAATCAGTTTTTCAAGGTTCTTTATGACCCTTCTGCTTCAGTTTTGGTATGTTTTATCATGTTTTGTTTTTTGCTGTTTTTTCAATAACATTATTTATTTAAAAAGTTTGAGCAAAATTAAAGCACTAATAGAAATAAATATGATTTTATTATATTTAGACAATCCCTCCAACAATGAATAAGTTTTTCTCTATCAATAAACTCAATAACAAAGTCCTAACCGTAACAACTGTTACGTGTAAATCATGGTCTGTTCGTGTCCAGCTGATTGAAGATATACTTGCCTTTACTGATGGATGGTCAAACGTTGTCAAAGATTTGGATTTTGGCACATTTGTTGTTATTTTCAGTTATATTGCCCATAAGACTTTCTTGATAAAGTACTACAACCATTCTCCTTATCAGCAAGTCGGAAATTTCTTTTTCAAAATCATCGAACATGAGTTAACTACCACTCCTGTAAGCATTCTATTCCTTAATTTGCTACTAATCTTTAAGAATTATTTTTTATTAACTTTTAATTAATTTTATATAATATTTGCGTATCAATCTTTCAGGTTATACCAAGTTTATTTGTTAATAATCACTTTGCAATTGGTCTCCCTTCTATTCCAGTTGTACTGTATGTATCTGATGAGTTTAAGTGGAATGTGCAAATACATACCATTGGTAGCAATGTCTGCTTTACTGATGGTTGGTTGAAGTTTATGAGTGACTTACGTTTAACTGTTGGTGATGCTATATGCTTTGATTTAATGGGTAATTTGACATTCAAAGTTACAACGTTTAGCAAAAGTGACCGACAAATGAAGGTTTTTAAAATTTTATCTGCTGGCAATAATGAAGAACGTAACAAATCACCCTATGAAATGAGTAACTTCCATTACTATCCTGCAATACCAGGGTTTTCTTGCAATGTTACTAACGACCTGGTATGTTTACATATATATTCTATTTACATCTATACAAATATATGTAGATATGTAGATTTGTTTATAAATTAATTTGTTCATAATTCTTTTATTTATACAGGTTATTCTAAACAATATAGCTGAACTTATTGGTGTAAACAAAAATATAAACTTGAAGATCAAATTTATCAATGGTAATCTTTGGAATGCTCCTATCAATATAGAAGTTGTTGATGGCACTCCAAGGTTTGTTTCTGTAATTTTGAAATCACATTTGTTCATTTCTAATTATTTTGTAAATTCTAACATAATTGTTTCGATAAAATTACCTCGATAGGTTCAATGTTAGTGGATGGCGTAATTTTATTGACGCTAAAGGTATTTCAATTGGTCAACTTTACCTATTCAAGTGGTCGGCAATTCATCGTAAGTTGTTTGTTAGCAAGTATCAGCAGCAAGAGGTAATGGATATTACAATGAACTAAATTGAAGCATTCCAGGTTATTGCTAGAGAAAGTTTATCGAAATAATATTATTATAATATTTTTTTTTATTTCTATCAAGCTATATTTTGAACATTCTGGTTTTGACGTATGTGTTTTGTTTTGAACATATTGGTTTTAAACTTGCTGCTTGATTTTCGGTTTTTTATTATAATGCTTTGTTCTTGAGAACTATAAATTTGTTCTGGATACGAATATTGTTGTGTTATGTTATTTATTATATAATACTTTGTTCGTATTAACAGTTATACGTCCTTGGTTACAAGTTTATTGCAATGGATTTAAATGTAATGTGTAATAGTCCTATATAGGTGATTTCAAAATAACTACGGTATTAATCATATTTAATGTGCTAGCTTTGAACGAATCTTAAATTTCTTAACTTAGCACTTTCTAATCTTAAAATAATCCACTTTTTTAGAAATTTAGTCAACAATTTTCCCGTAACTATGGTCAATCATATTAATCATATTAAATACTATATTAGACTATGGAATATGGAATATGGAATATGCATAATATAATAAATAATAATAAAATCTGTGTATCTTCAAATTAAAATTTGATTTAAGTTTTTAATAACTTTTTAAACTAAACAATGTATACTATATCTCTATAACTCATACACACATCACCACATTTTAGTATTACATTCGTTTTACTTTGGTAAGCATTATGTAGCATGATCAAACTCTGCCATCCGCGATAATGAAACTCCAAAACAAATTGCTTACAACTTTGATGACAGAAACAATTCTTCCAAAGCTGGAAATTCTTCTATAAATTCCAAATATTAAATGTGTAAACATAAGAGGGTTGATGTAATTTATGGTTATGAAAAGTCAGATGATACGAAACGGAAACCTTTGAAGTGGTGGAAGTAAGTATAAGTTGAATGTTGTTTACACTTGCATTTTGGGAAATCAACCAATATGGGAAATCAATTGACTGGTATTTGCATTATTTTGGTTTTTATTATCTGTTGAACATTGATAATTTTGATCACCTATTATGAATCATTTTGGTTATTTAATAGTTGTTTTTCTGATTTATATTTTTTTATGCTAACATTAGTATCGTGTGGTATCAATTTTTTTAGTTGTTACAATTGTATTGATATGTTAAAATTCAAATCAACACATGTAGTTTTTTTAACTTATCTATTATGTCTAATATTATTGTTTTTCTCTAGATGAACTTAATTCCGTATTGTTTATCAGAGGTTATCAAAATAGTACTATATAGATTATAGATTATAGATTATATATATAAATTATAGCTTATAAATTGTATTATTTTAAACATATTTTAATTGGCTTACAAATGCTTGTGCTTCACGGGGATGTACCGGGTGTACACCCGGGTCTCTAACCTAATTTAGTCAAATGTAAATTAATTCTACATATTATAACAAATGAACATTAATTGGCAAACGTTTATGACATTGCCTATATTCTTGGTAATAATTTCCATTTTAATTTTACATTGAAAACATTCTATGAATTCATTTACGATCAAAGTTATACCAATTTAATTTTAATGATTTCAAATTTGTAAGGTCAAACTTATAGCAAACCAAAAGAGAAAATTGCTCGAATGGTCCCTGTTGTTTGCACTTTCTTCACCTATAGTCCCCAAGTTTTCAAAATTACAGCCATAGTCCCAAAACAGTGAATTTTTTTTAACTCGGATAGTCCCTAGAGCTAACTGAGGTTAAATAATCCAGTTAAGTGGGTGTGAAATTACAAAACTACCCTTACTTTAATAAAAATAATTTTTTTAATGTGGGTCCCACTACCATCCCTCATTTTAACCCCCCCCCACACACACACACACACACACACACACTTCTACTGCTGCTTCTTAGAAAGAGCTCGAGAGATGAGGAGGAGCCGGAGGTGCTCCTGCCACCGCCTCCGGCGGAGCTCCGGCAGCCGAACACCACAACCAACCCCCTCACCTTCACCCTTTCACCAATTATTATTATTATTAAGTGTGTGAGAGAGAGAGAGAGAGGAATGGCGAAGAGAGAGAGAGAGAGAGAGAGAGAGAAATGCAGAAGGAAAGCAGAGAGAGAGAGAGAGAGAGAGAGAGAGAGAGAGAGAGAGAGAGAGAGAGAGAGAGAGAGAGCTTGGGAGGAGGAAGAGGAGGACGACGACGGTTCACGGTGGTAGCTGTACCAACCAGGTCACATCTGGTCAAGGAGGTAAAACCCAATCTTTTCTCCACTTTGATTAACAATCTGTGGGTTGTAGTAGTTGTGATTGTCACACCCTCAAATTCCACGTGCGGGGTTTTACCGCGAGGCGCATGACAAACCAGGATCTAAGTCAACGGTCACAATAAACGACACTATATGATACGTAAAATGAAATAAACAACCATCAAGTTTTCATAAATCCATTCGCTGCGGAAGCGTAACTTTTATTACAACCCAAAATGTAAAAGTACGTAAGTCTGAAAAAGATAAGACAATGCATATGAATCCTAGACGCCGTGTGACTCCGTGCGCCTATGATAAGCTGCTACCTCAACGACCTGAGACAAACATGCTAAAAACGTCAGCAAATAATGCCGGTGAGTTCACAGGTTTTGTATTAAACGTTTTAAGTAATAAAAGCCATCATGTTACCACTATGTCAGAAATGATAGCGTTAGCTAGACGCATGAGTTATACTACCACGACCGGAAACCATTACAGACAACGATATATGATTTTTGCCCGAAATGATTTAGCTTATGACCGAGACAATATGCACCCGCCCGGCTCCCAGCCGACGGGTGGGGTCTGTCAATCCCAATAGATCTATCCACATTTCCCCCGTTATGTTATCCAGCATATTCATGGTTTCCCCGGGACTTTACGTATCGTATAGTATGTAAATGAATCAACACTAGCATAACATGATAATTTATGTAATAAGTATAAGCATGTGTCTCCCCCAAAATGTAAAGCGTAAGGCGGGGCCGTGAAACTCACCTGATGCTGCTCTTCGCACTACGACAAGTAAACCTACTCAATAGACGGCCCCTAATACCGGTGACCTATCATGACGAGCGTATAAGGTGTTAGACTAACAACCCGCAGGTTGATTAGTCCCTAGTAGTCCAGACCATAACCGTGTATATATGAAATGATGTTTCAAACGTTTAACCGACCGTACCAGACAAGGCCCGACATCCCATTGGTGACCCGACATTCCACGTGTTAGATAAATACAAGACATCATGCCACATATGCAATTAATCACTTAATACGCGCAACAGTCCACCTAGTCTAGCATAATGTCCGATTAACGTGTAAACGGGTCCGAACACGTGTCACAAAGTCATTAGGTGTATCCCGGGGTTCCTATCATGTTCCTAGGCGTTAAATCATGTTCCGGGATGTTAAAATATACATACAGCAGCATTATACGCGATTAGGAATCAAACTAGCACTTAGGATTGTAAATGCCTTATGTATAGGCATTTAGGATTGTAAATGCCTTATGTATAGGCATTTAGGATTGTAAATGCCTAAGTATAGGCATTTAGGATTGTAAATGCTTAAGTATAGGCATTTAGGATTGTAAATGCTTAAGTATAGGCATTTAGGATTGTAAATGCTTAAGTATAGGCATTTAGGATTGTAAATGCTAGTAGTTGAGGGGAATAGGCCTCTATTCGCCTATACTATAGGCAAATAGGGCTTGTATTCACCTGAACATCAGGCATTTAGGAGCCTACTCGCCTAAAGCCTCATGCGAGTAGGATCCTACTCGCCTCTGCAATTCTGTAGTGCAATTTTGCGCGCCGAACACTCCAAATCAGATCCGAAACATGTAAGAACATTCAATAATCATCCTAACACATTAACAAACATATTTCAAGCAAAACCCCTAAGTTTTCATCGTTCTAATAGTTCCGAATGCGAGCGTTTTCCCAAAATAGCAACTTAGCATGTAAACATCACATCAACATGCAAGAACTTGCCCTAAATAGCAATTATTCAGATTAAATCACATAACCACGTTATCCGATAGCATCCTACTGTTCTAGCATCATCCTAGAGCAAACCCTAACATCATACAATCAACAACACACCTCATATCATCCTTAATCATCCAAAATCCTTCAAATGGGTCAAAACATCAAGTATCAACAATACACAACCAAAACCATTCAAACTCCTAGGACATCATCATACTAACTTGTAATAGCCATAAACATCATAATAACACAAAAACAATCATGATTTAATCCTAAAAAAATCTATCTTTAATCACATATAACACATATAACACATGTAAAGGTGTGGGTTTGTTTAAAAACGGTTTTAAATGGATTTTCAAAGACAAGAACGTTTATAAGTCAGGTCTGGACTTTTAGGGAGTAAAACATAATCATTTAAAGGTTTGGGTTTGAAGAACACACCTTATATTTAAGAGGAGATGATGGAATAAGCTTGGAAATGGTTGTTTTGATGTGAAAATAGGTTCCAGAGGGTGTTTGTGGGTTGAGATAGGTTATGGGACGGCTAGGGTTGTATAAATGATGTTTTAGAGGTCAAGGGTGGTATTTATAGGCGTTTTTGATCGTTCAAAGCATTACAGGCGAGTACGCAGCAGTATAGGCGAGTAGGGCTGCTATTCGCATGAACCATCATGCGAATAGCCCCCTATTCGCCCCTAATAACCTCCTACTCGCCCTTACTAATGGCGATTAGGCTATCACACACTAGCCTAATCGCCCATAGTCCAAGTGTTTGTGTTTTTGGCGCGTTAAACCCTATTTTAACATATGTAATCACGTTTTCACATACCGACAAGCCACATAATGATTACTAACATATAATGCACGATAACTAATACGTTCCCACCAGATCACCAATTCCCGGGACTCGAGACTTGCGTACGTGCGTTAAATCCGATGATTCCACGAATCACCGATCCTTGTACACATGGTTATGGGCCGACACCCAATGGTCCTTCGGACCATTGTAACGACTCCCGATGATTCCCGAATCATCAGTACGACTTAACTGACTCCAGTTAAGTATGATATTAAGTAGTTGTTTACAATGTTTTCGTTGAGATAGACTCGTATGTATGTAAAGTATGAAACGCATGTATGTAAAGTATAAAAGTATTGACCTGAATATGCCGGGTGTCACAGTGATGATGATGATGGCCGATGATGTTCTGTTGGGGGTTTGGTCTGGGTTTTGTGGGAATGATGATGGGGACGGCTTTGGTGGTTTACGGTTGATGGGTGAAGGTGGAGCTTAGTGGTGTTTTGGTCCGATTGGCGGTGGTTGGCTTTGGTTCGTGTGGTTGTTGGTGGTGTTTGGCTGATGATGATGGTAGCTGTGGTGGTTGTTGTTTGGTTCGGGTCGGGCAGACCAGACCTGGTCTGGTTCTGGACTTCTGGTCTGGTCCGGCCATGGTGATAGGGTGGGGAAGATGAAGTTGGTGGTGGTGGTGTCGGGATTAAGGGTTTTTTTTTCATATAGTTAATTATAAAATGTGGGGCCCACTAGTATTATTATTTATTTGTTTTATAGTAAGGGTAGTTTTGTAATTTCACACCCACTTAACTGAATTATTTAACCTCAGTTAGCTCCAGGGACCATCCGAGTTAAAAAATTTCACTATTTCGGGACTATGGCTGTAATTTTAAAAACTTGGGGACTATAGGTGAAAAAAGTGCAAACCACATGGACCATTCGAGCAATTTTCTCAAACCAAAATAAACAAATTCAAAATCACCAATAAATGTTGATTACCCATAATTTTAGAATTCTTCTATGGTTATACACATACATACCGCATTATTTGAAATATCTTCATTAAAAGTTTATGATTTATGATTTTACATTGCCATAAATACGTCATAAATGAATTAACTATATTTTAAATAAAAAAATATTGATTACTCGTAATTTTAGAATTTTTTTATGATTTTAGAAATACATACCCAAATATTTGAAATTTCTTCATTACAATTTTATGATTGAACATTGCCAGAAATATATTGTAAGTGCATTATTCATGTATGTCCCCAGCTAGTGATCCAGTACTGAATGTCGAAGGTTCAGATAATCAGAAAAACGACCAAGACTTTAACCTGAAGATACATTCGACCAGTCGAGTGGTCGAATGTAGTTTGTCTGGGTCGAATATGGAAAAGTTCCACATTCGACCTAATCATAAGGGCGAAGGTGGAAGGCTATATAAAGGGAAAAGTTTATTATTTTGGAGAGAGAGTTGATCATTTGAGCTTTTCCCAGTTTGTGTGTGTTTGATATTCTCTGTATTAGGTCTAGGTTTTAATCTGTAAACATTGATATTTGATCTAATACACGAGTAAAGTTATGGAAATTGCTCGGTGATTCGTTATCTGTTTTCATCACGATCGTTTACGTTTATTTCTGAATCATTTTGCACGATCGGAGGGGATTCCGCACCCTACGGTTGGTATTCGTGAGATCACAGTTCGTGATTACGATCCTAAAACGAATTCTCAAGTGGTATCAGAGCTATGGTACCGATTTGAACGATCTAACAGTCGTTTGAATCAATCACAGCTCAAAGAGGGAGGTCATGCCCGACCTCCCCCGACCCCGTATTGTTGATGCACTATTATGTGGACGTCACTGTCGAATAGACTAGGGTTGAGTCATGTATTGTGTTACATGAGATTGCGGTGATCCATAAGGGCATTTTATGGATCTGATGCATTTGTAAATATTAACCATAATCATAAGCTAGATTCGACCATTCGAAAGGGTCGAATGTGGAACTTTTCCACATTCGACCTCCTTAAATGGGCGAAGGTGGCTTTATGATTATGGACTATAAATAGCAATCTCACGTTTGGTTTTCATTTGTAGATTTGAGTTTATGCTTTGAATGCTCTCAAAGGGGGAGGTCATGCCCGACCTCCCCCGGCCCCGAGATAGATGTTTATCCTACTAATGACAGTGTCTGTAACCGTTTCTGATGTAATACGAATCTGTGATGACTTTGTTATCGTATATTTATGTCTCGTCTCGAATCTCCCGTCTGAAACCGAGTTGTTTTCGTTTAATCGATCTGTGAATTCGGTTCTTAACCGGATTCTCATATATATTTATTCAAATGTAAGTATTCACTATATTATAACAAAACTAAATATAAATATAAATATAACTTAGGCGGCAAGTATGTATGTGGTTACATATATTTTTGGTAAAAATTTTGAAGGTACTAAACAAATTCTTTTCTTATGTCAATCATTTTAATTTTAATTACTCATATCTTGATATATTTAGTTTTTTAAAAATGTTTGTTTTTTTATCTTTACCTTTTCAAACAGATTGATGGCAGACCAACCAGAGTATAACATGCTTAACAATGTTAACCTCAACCAGACAAATATTATGTTGAAATTTAGGATTATCCGTGTTTGGCGTCAACCAGATCGTCAAAATCCTAATGAATCTTACTCAAATGAAATGATTCTGGTAGATGAGAATGTACGTTATAGTATATATATATATATATATATATAATTGTCAATTGTCAATGTCAATGTCAGAATATGTGTTGATTTTCTAAATCTTATGCTATATAGAAAAAATATTTAGCCAACACATCAAAAGACATAAACATATGTATGTTTAATTTAATATAAAATTAAAATAAATTTTTCGCTTACCTAATGAATTGTAGTCTAATTGCGTAGTGAATTAGTGAATTTGAAACTTTGATGCATGATCATAATCGTGTATCATTTTGTTTAGATGTATATTTGATTAAAATATTTGTTTGTAATTATATAATTTATGTTTTCTTTTAGTAATGTATATGTGAACAAATATATACATATAGATTGTGTGATGTGTATGTGTATTTTTGTTTAAATGAAGGTCGTGAATCATCACATATGAATATGTATATGATTAAATATATATACATAAGGTTTTTCAAAATCTATTATGTTCATATCTATGAAAGTCGATGTTCTGTTATATAATTTATATGCACACTATAATATTTACAAAGAACTTAATATTTTAATCTATTAATTAAGATATTAACTACTACTATCAAACATATACGTGTATGTATTACAAATAAAGAATGTTATACTGTTCTTTGTCATGTAAGATATTAACTACTACTATCGAACATATACGTGTATGTATTTTATAAACTTGCGTTTAATATCATCTTAGATGCTTTTTCATTTTACTCGGGAACTTGCCGTGTTGACACACGGGTCTCCAACCTAGGTGATCTTTGTGAATCCGATGTTGAGGAAACACGAAAGTTTGCAAACTGGTTTTTAGATATAGGTGAAGGGAAGGTTGAGATTGTAAATGAATTTCAAGATGTTATTCAGATACCTCCTGACTTACTCATCAAAGAATCTTTGGATCCAGTTTCTAATATGATAGAATTTGTATATCCGTCTATACTAGATAATATCAATACTCCGGATTACTTTCAAGAAAGAGCAATTTTGGCACCAAAGAATGAAGTGGTCCAGGGAATAAATGATCGATTGCTCTCATTGTTTCTAGGTTAGGAGATTGAATACCTAAGTTCAGATAGCGTTTGTCTAACTGAAAATGTTAAAGAACATTTTGATGAAAGATTGGTCTCACCTGATGTTTTGAATGGTCTAAAGTTATCAGGTATACGAAACCACCGATTGGTGTTGAAAATTGGTGTCCCTGTAATGTTACTTAGAAACATTGACCAAAAAAGCGGTTTGTGTAACGGTACAAGGTTGCAGGTTGTAAAGATGGGCAAACGAGTTATAGAAGCAAAAATAATTTCAGGTACTAACATTGGTATGCGGACGTTTATCCCCAGAATAAGTTTGTCCCCATCCGATAAGAAGATTCCCTTTAAATTTAACAGGAGACAATTTCCCATTTCTTTGTGTTTTGCAGTGACAATAAACAAGAGCCAAGGACAGTCTCTATCCAAAGTTGGTTTGTACTTGAAAGATCCCGTTTTTTCACATGGACAGCTGTATGTCGCACTGTCAAGGGTAACAAGTAGAGATGGTCTGAAGATACTAATACTTGATAAAGAAGGTAATGTTAAGAACGAAACTTCAAATGTTCTATACCAAGAAGTATTTGCAAATTTATGAATAAGTATTATGTATTCAAGCAATATATTTTCTTTTTAGTGTAATGTAGTTTGTGAAATATGTTTATGTTCATTACAATTGTCATTTATCTTTTATTGGAGGTGAATACATATTCGTTAATTAAGTTTGTATAAAGTCATAAAATTTAATGATGTTATACGATTACTTAAATGTATAGTTGTATTTTAGTAAAATATACTATACAAATCAACTCCTATTATTAATCCTTTTTTAATCTCGGTAAAAACTTTACCAAATATATCAAAGTGCATAATGGAAATACCTTAGTTTACTTTATAATCCTTCAAATCATCAACATTAATCACAACATTCGGCTGATTCTCCTCCTTAATCTTCTCTATTATTTTACGATCAAGGTATTTTCCATATTTTGTAAAATGCATTAACTCAACAAATCCTTTCTATCTTTTTTTAAATCTTTATCGAATGTAGTTTTCAATCACCGTGTAATTTGATCTAAAATTAAAATAAATTTTTTGCTTACCTAATGAATTTTAGCATAATTGTGTAGTGGATTAGTGAATGTTGAACTTTAATGCATGGTCTATACAATTATTGAGTATATGCATATTTTAAACAGTTATAAGAAACGTTCATATGTGATTATATTATAATAATTTATAGTGTTTGCAAAACAATATATAAACAGATACTTTACACATTAAAGCTACTAAATCTTATACGTTTGTTTGTCATGTTAGAGATTTAAGTACTATTATACAACACATGCATGTATGTATTTTATAAATTCTCACTTAATATCATCTTATATTCATTTTCATTTTACTCGGGTATTTGTTGCGTGTTAACGCGGGGCTCTAACCTAGTTTTATTATATTTAATTTGAGTATACTATTGTTAATTTTTTTTAGAAATACAGACAAAACTGAACCAAAATCAATTAAAAACTGAATTAACCAACATCTATTTTAACTTAAATTGGTTATCACTTTCTTTTTGTGCCCGTAGTTAACCAAAATCAGTCAAACTAAAACGGAACCATTCATATATTCATAACAGCGTGTCTGCGCAATGTAATAAGGAAGACAAACACTTTTAATGGTGCGTTGTTGGGTCCGGTTCAGTTCGATTATTAGCTCAACCGAAACAAAAATCGACATTGTCAGCTTATCGATCTTATTAACCAACCGATTAGTTGGTTCTATCTATTTGGTTAGATTGTCGTTTTTAGTTCGGTTTAGTTAATTTGGGTTAATAACCAAAACCAAACTTTGGTTAAAATTTTTTCTTAGAAGTATATGTAATGGCGGTATAAATACACGAAATGGGTGTATGAAATATATAAATATATAAATGGTTCTGTTTCATGTATTTACACCTCCATTTCATGTACTTTAAAAAAATAGCCAAAGTTTGGTTTTTGTTATTAACCAAAATTAACTAAACCGGACTAAAAATCAATAATCTAACCATATAAATCGAACCAAATAATTGGTTGTTCAATAGAATCAATTAACCGATGACTTTAATTTTAGTTTCGGTTGAGGCTAATAATCAAACTGAACCGAACCATACACACCCTTATAAGTGTCTGTGTTCCCCGCTGCATCGTGCGGGCACCTTACTAGTAGATATTAAATAATGAAAATCTTGTAAGTAATTAGCATTATTGGTAAATTACTTATAAGCTTGGCTTAAAAAAGCTCAGCAAGGCTCAAGCTCTTGCGCTTATGTGGATCAGGTACGAAAAGCGGTGCGCTTTTGTGCTTGGCGTTTCGCGCCTCAGTTTCAGACATTGTCGCTTTTTTTTTTTTTGCGTTTTTCGCCTTTTAAAACCAGGCTTACAAGAGTACTATAACATTAATTACGAACATCTCCTAATTATATTATATAATTATATAATGTTAGTTTACAAAGTTTGTTGAATAGTGTTTTTACTTTCTGTTTTTCGAGTATTTTGTTTTGTTTTCTTATAATGTGAACAAATGTGTTTTCAGAGCAGGTAGTTTGATTGGGTTGTTGTTTTCTATTCACCCGAGTTTGAGTCTTTGTGGATACCGTTTTAAAAAAGTTACAGGGTGACATGTGTTAATGGATCTTAGGGACTAGTTAGCACTTTCTTTCATCTTGGACTTTGAATTTTTTTTTTTATCTATGGTGCATGTTCTCTGTGCTTCTTAATGGAGATGCGTACTATAGTTAATTTAAAGCAGTATTGTAACATCTGCCCCTTATATTTTTGACAAGATTACAAATTTAATCCTTATATTATCACATTTACAAATCCAGTCCATGTACTTTTGTTTATTCTCAAATTAATAAAAGCTTGAGTTTCTTTTTGTTATTACATATTTACTGATGGGTCTACGTTTTAATCAAATACGTATATTGAAAGTTTTTTTAAACTTACTATAATTTGACTTTTATAGGAAAACAAGGCTGGAGGTTAGTTATACCAAAAATCATTTTTTTATCATATATTTTAACCACAATTAAACAATTACCGATTTCTTTAAAACTTTATGACTAGTCATTTTACCTCAAAAACAAGTTTCATGAGTTTCTAGTCAACCAAATTACTATTATTAATCACCAAATTGATTATTATATTAAACATCATTAAATCATAAAACACTATTATATTTTTAATTACGTTTTCTTTTCCTCAATATCCAACATGAGTTTCACGCACAAACACTCTCATTTCTCTCATCTTTTCATCTTCTTTTGAGTTCATATCGTCATCATCCTCAAGAATTTTGGAGATTTTTGCTTTGGGTTTTCATATATTCTTATTTTTCTTAATCGAACAAGGATTAACCGTAAGTATTTTCAATCAATTTTCACTATTTTCCTTCATATATATTTCTTCAATAGCATTTTATTTATTTGATGATTCATACACATTAGGGTTTCAATTGCTAGTTAGGGCTTTAGGGTGTTTATGAACAATTTGGTATTTTTGAATTAAAAGTATAATTAACTTGTAAAATTCATAACTATTTCATATGTTATCTAAAAATCATGAAATTCTAACCTTAGCTTCTAGATCATATTTATGACCTGGAAATAGTTTTTATTATGATTTTTTGGCCGTTGCAATAGTTTGAATAATTTTATTTTGATTAAATAATGTTTAATTCATTAAAAATCATATATAATGTATTTTAATAAAAATATTTTTGGAAAACCTATTTATTGTATTAGAATACTGATTATGATTTTTGCTACCTGATTTGTATTAATTTTGTACTTTTATCGAATTTAATTCTTTATTTAAGTTGTAGACAATAAATATAATATAAAATCATTTTTAGTAAAATTATTTAAAAATTATTTTTCGACCATTTTGGGTCATAATACATTATTTTCATTAAAATTCTTGATATTTTGATTAACTTTAAATTTTTATGTGAAATTTATGAAAATTATGTGTTTATATATTCATTAAATCATTTAAAAATATTTATAAAATATTTTCTAAATTATTTAGATCATTTTATGACTTCATAAATCTATTATTGTATAAATTTAAATTATTTATCTTATTTAAAATTTCTTTCACTAACCTAATTAATTAGTTGTATTTAATTAAAAAATACAAATAATTAATGGGGTTGGCTAAATGCACACCCTCTAATTACTATTTGCACTCCCTTTCTAAAAAAATATTTTACATATTTTCAAATTTCATCCCTTTAATTATAAAACAAATTAAATAAAGCACTATATTTTTATTATTTGAGATACGGACGTTGTCATTAATTAACATATTAAAAGGTTCTAATCATAAGTAAAAAAAATCTTTTTTTTTTCACAACAAAACAACTCTATTTGCATAGCACAGCAAACGAACAACAACAAAAAAGTCAAACAATTTATTTGACATTCTATATTTGTTTTGTTCTTGCCCATCTATATTTGTTTCATCTACTCAAACGAACAGCAATAAAAAGCCTCAAACGATTACGTCTATTATGATGGGGCACAAATAATTAGGTCCAGTCAAGCAATTGTCATTGTATTATTTAATTTTCTATATATATATATATATATTATATACATATATATACACATATAAAAAGTAGAGCATTTTCACACAAATAACTATACGTACAAAGAGGACTCAATCAAAAGGTGTAGTATATTATTCAAAGTTGAATTCTATGTTCCTTGTAACAACCTATAGACACAAAAAATTGTTTTTGGAATTCAACATTCATGTTATGGAAAGTGGATAAACCCTTAGAATAATTAGGAATACTTATTAATGCAATTTTTAATAAACTAGAAAATGTAAGGCTATATTGTATTTATTTAAAAACTTTAGGGCGGGAGTGTAAGCAGTAAAAATAAAGAAAAAGGGAGTGCATTTATCAACACCCATAATTAATGTTTTGAAGTTGTTACATAATTTAACATTTATGTGACTTCCACCATTTACTTTAGTTCATAATTTTCAATTATGAACTTATAATATTATTATTCATATTTACTCTTTAGTTCATATGTCATATTACTTCAATCAAGTATATATATTTACTTACGTCGCATTTTCAACATATATCGTTATTTACAAGTTAAACCCCAAATTATACTAGACATCCTAAGTGCCTTAGACTAGAAACCCTAGACTTATTTTAAGTCCAAACACTTATACGTATAGCATACTTTTAGGTTGAGACTTTGGGATTCGCCAATTCACGCTCACGACGCTTTAGTGACATAACTATTTAGCGAATGCGAGTATATCTTTCCCCTTTTTCATTTTACTTCTTGGGACTATTCATGTACCTTATGTCAAATTACTATTTCTTTTCACTAAGTGCAATTCTCATGTCTATTTGCTTTGTGTTACTTTGTGTATTTATGACTTGCAAAATCATTAACCGTTGCGGCCTAGCATTTCAATAAATAGTACTATGGTATATACCCCTTGTGACTCTGTTGAGAGACCTTAGTCATTGCTATGTGTTTCATTACTACTGTCAATAGCGCATACTATATATAAATTTCATTTCACTTTCATAGGGTTGATTTTGACCCGGATACTACTTAAATACATAATTTCAAATAGTATATAACACATGAATTGCGAAACGTTTTTATACTATATGTATTCAAAACAGGGTATGCTCACCAATATATTTTGTATTGACCTGTACAATTTTCGTACATGTTTCAGGTTATTTTTGAGACACCTTTTAAGCCTTTGGAATTTATACTTAGATTTTGGATTCATTGTATTTCAGGTTAGTTTGTTAGTTTGAATCATTGTATTTTTGTATCTTATTTCGATGTAATAATCTATTTAATCAATGTATTAATATTTACACTTTAGTACCATGAGATATTGAAAAATCGTCACTACGTGACACCTCGATGTTTCCGCCATTAGTTGGGGTGTTACAACTATAAACTTTTTCATATGTAGGTCACTTCTAGTCTGTAGAACACTTGGAAAATGCATAGGCCAGTTTTGAAGTCTTAGATTTGAATTTACCAAGCCACTATCATTTAGGTCACTTATTCATTACTTTTGTGGAGTTGATGTGCCATTGATAAAATGTATGTAGAACTATTCTTCTTGTAATTTGATTAGGATATATGTATGGGTTCTCTTCATATATTTGGTTTAAAAAAACTCAGTTAGTAGTTTATTTGATTTAGTTTGCAAGTCCTCTAGTGCTTTTGTCACACCCACCTAGGCGAAAACACAGGAGTGCAACGTCAAAAGATTTTCAGACACAAGGTTTGAGTAACACATAAGAAACTGATAGATTTGATACCAAACACATAAATTGTTTTACAAAACATGAAGCAAATTGTCTTAGCGGGTAGAACTGTAACACCCCAACCGATGGCGGAAACATCGAGGTGTCACGTAGTGACGATTGTTCAATAGCTCATGGTACTAATGTGTAAATTTGAATACATTGATTAAATATTTTATTACATTGATAGAAAAGTACAAAAATTCTAAAGTGACAACTAAAGCTGAAATACAATAAATCCAATGTGACATCCGTCACTTTTATTTTTTATATATATAATAATAATAATAATAATAATAATAATAATGATAATAATAATAATAATAATCATATTTTTTTTTAGACTAACTAAACCCAACACCTCTAAATCAAACCCAACCCAATCATAACCCAACCACCTTCTTTTGTTCTTGAAGCCCAAGAAACAGGCCCAGAAAAACGAGCCCACATCACAGCCCAAGAAGAGATCCAGCCCACATCCCCTTTCTATTAAATCTGTTAAAAAAATAATAATTATGCCCCTGCCGGGACTCGAACCCGGGCAGGAGCCGTCCCACACACAACACACGCTTAAACCAGCTGGGCTACACCTCAAAGTTGATTTAATCCCAGTTTTAATTATATAAAACCCGATTTTTTTTCCCTCTTTCCTTCTACCTCTGCTGCTGTTCAAGCGCACAAAACCAACCAGAATGTTGGTTGACTTTTTGAAGCTGATATGGAAACCTCAATTAGAATAATTAATGGCTTCTTAAGCTACATACCTTCACATGCCAATCAGAATAATTATTGGCTTCTTATGCGTGATTAGAGGCTTGAATGGTGCTCGTCTTGACTATTACGGGTCAAAGATTGGGACCTTCCTTTTTGACAATTATAATATAAATCAAACGTCTCATTATAATCTAAAGACACCGATAAACACTTTCACACTATCAATTTCTGCTGTTCATCGTTAAAAATTCACAGTTTGAGCTTCGTTTATTTTTTTTTGTTTGACTCGTTCTCCACGCATCATAGGCCCTTGTAAGTTTCGATTAATTATTTGGTTTTATTCTTTGATAGGGTCCGATCAATAACCCTAGTAATACTGGGGTTATCGCTCGTTATTTAGTGCAATTGTAATTTCTAGGGTTCATATGGTTTACTTTTGGGGAAGATGATAACCATCCACGTTTGTTTAAAAATATTTTAGATACAAACCTTAACAACCATCTGATTCAGATCAGATGGTTATAATGTTGGACTCTCAGTTGGCAGCCTTGGGTTCAAACCCCACAAAACACCATTTTTTTTTAAACTTTCTTTCTTTTATACTTATAGTTTTATCTTTCAAATTAATTTTAAAATACTAAATCTATATTATAAATTCTACAAAATTTATCCTATGTTGTATAAACAATAAACCTTGTTATAAAGTTTTTAGATTTCCAAAAATAATTTATTTATATATATATTATAAATATTACAAGTTTATTCAATTAAAATTATAAAATTCTATAAAAATATCAAAACGGTTTTATAAAATTCCACAAAAATTATACCAAACTTGTATATCCTTAAACATTTCAGAAATTATTTTTATTTCAGAAAAACCGTTTATTTTATATTTTTAATTAATTTTTGTTAGTTATAATCATAAATAAATCATAATAAATTCATTTTTCAATATTTTTGTACCAAAATTTTACATAAATTATTTCTATTCATTTGAAACAGAAATACAATTTTTAATTCAGAAATTCTTTAATTTTTAATATTTTTAGATATTAAAGTCATATTTTGACAATTTGAAATAATTAGAATAAATATTCTATTTTCAAGAAAATAATTTTATAAAAATTATTTTCATACTCAAAACTTTATATTGTGACCATCTTTAACTTAAAATTTACAAAAAGACTTTTATTTATTTATTTATTAAATTTCTCATAATTAATAAACAATTTGTTTAATAATCAAATAAACGTTTATCCCCAATTCGAAGCCCTAGAAATACATGAATCCTAGAGTTATTTCCCTTACACGTTATCAAATTCTTTAGGTTGATTCTTTGGGATAATTCCAACACATATTTCGTTGTCCAAGTTCAATTTCAAGTTATTACGTGAACTGTGAGTATTCCTACCCCTTTTTGCTTTTATACATCTTTGGGGTGTTACATGTACACTATTACAATTTCAAATACAAGTTTACATTTTTTTACAAATACAATTCTAGTACTATGTGCATTGCTTACAACGTGCTTTATGCTTAGACATTACATGTGGATTACATTTGTACTTAGTGAAATCATTAACATGGTACAAGCCGACCTTAACATTGGATAGCGCTATTTGGATTGACAACCCGCCTAGATTGATTCTCCCCCTTTTTCATCGGAGAATCCGTGGCCAGTGTTAAGCTTTTATCCATTTATTGGATAAGTACACTACAGTTCATACAGTACATTATACAGTCACAGGGTTGATTTCGCTCATTTGTATGATACATAGTTTACATAATTGCACTGTAGCTTGCACTTGAATTGTATAACTTCTTAACCTACTATATATATCAAAACTAGGAATGCTCACCAACATTTCTTATGTTGACCAAACCTATTTTGTACATGTTTCAGGTGCAGTTTGATATAGTGCTTTAGCAAGGGATACTTAGTGCATTATTTTAAATCAGTTATTTCACTATTTACATTTTATTTAAGACTTTGTATTTCCATTTCAGTGTAAGACAGTTTTTGGTTTATTCAATAATATTTACATTTTAGTACCATGTGCTTTTGAATAATCGTCATTATGTGGCACCTCGATGATTCCGCCATCGGTTGGGGTGTTACAGATTGGTATCAGAGCCATGGTTATAGGGAACTAGGTTATTAGATAAAAAGGCCTAGACTATAACCGAACTTCAACTTTCATGCATTATATTTCCTAAACTACCCTACCCCTCATTTCCCTCTACTTTCCTTCTTCCATCTTTCCCTTCCTCTCTCTCTCCATTCTTCTCATCTTTCATCATGGTGCATAGAGATGGTGCCCTACAGGGAGTGGAAAGTTTACATCATCATAGAACGGGAGCAGTACCATTTATGAAGACACTCTTAGACATAATACCTACTCTTATTTTACTCCTTCGAAGTTGTTGAACTTTAATGAGTGTGATAAGGACACGTGCAATCTGGAAGGGTGGACGCCTGTACACTGGGTTTTCTGGCATAGGCAAGCATAGCGCATAAATCCATTGACGGACCTGTTATGCTTACCTGGGGATTCCTGGAGTGAGTGTCCACTTATAGGCTAAAGCATGTCTTCTTTGATCACCATTGGGTTCAATTCCTTTGAAAAGTCAACGTTCTTGTTGGGCCTTACAGCTAGACAAGGGCACTCCAAGCATCTTATGCAAGTTTTACAATAATACTCTCTCGTTTCATATACAATATCCTGTATATCATGATTTTCATATATTGCTTACAAGTTCGTACTTTCATGATCATTTGTACAGTTATACACTCACATTTTTTAATCTCATGATTATTCATTGATTTCCTCATAGGTGTCTGCTCGCCGCATGCTCCGTGATGTCCGCCGACGCCCTGTTCATGCTTCTGGACAACGTTCTGATCGTCGCCTCGCATCTTTAGTCGCCGAGCAAATTGCTGCAGTGATCCCAAACCTTGTCAGTGAGATAACCCAGAATAGTAACAGTGCCAACACAGGGAGTACGACTCAATTTCGGTGCACTTTCAAACACTTTAACTCCTGCAACCCCACAAACTTCACTGGTGAGGAGGGTGCTACTGGCCTCCTCCAATGGTTTGAAAGCATGGAGAGTACTTTTGTGAACAGTGAATGTCCTGATGAACTCCGCGTTCGCTATGCTACTAGTGTCCTTCAAAAGGGGGCGCTAACCTGGTGGAATGGTGAAAAGCGCAATCGAGGAGCTGATATTGCTTTATCATTATCTTGGGCAGATGTTAAGGAACTCATGATCGCCAAATTCTGCCCTAGGAACGAAATCAGGAAACTGGAGGAAGAGTTCCATGGACTGAAACAAGACAGTGGTGAGAATCTTGCGTATAATACTCGATATCACGAACTTAGCATACTGGTTCCACACATGGTCACCCCAGTCTCTCGAGCAATCGAAAAATATATTGAGGGATTACCTGACCTGATTCAAGACGTTGTCACTGGAGGCAAAGCCACTACGGTAGAAGAAGCCATCCAACTTGCAGCCACATTAACAGACAAACACGTAAGGAAAGGAAACTTGGTTAGGAAGGGCACCAAGACACCTACTAAGAAAACCACCAATGTTGTTGAACAATCTAAGACTATTTTAGCAAAGGCCGCCACTACTGCTTCGAACTCTAAGAAACGAATGGGCGATAATCAGAACCATGCTGTTGTTGATCCGGTGGCTCAACCTCCTAACAAGAAAGCCTACATAGGAATCCATCCTCAATGCAACACTTGCAAGTATCATCACCCTGCAAATCTTCCATGTCGTCAATGCACTAGATGTGGAAGGTTTGGACACTTTGTCACTACTTGCCGTGTAACAGATTGGACGCAAGATAATCATCAAACAGCTGCCCAGAAACCACTACAGATTATTAACGGTCGGGCATGTTATCATTGTAGAGACCCTAACCACATGCTACCTCAATGTCCCAAATTGAACAATGTAAACCTGGTGGCACATGGACAAGCTTTCAATATCGATATCAACGAAGCGGACGATCAGGATGACGTTAATCCCACTGGTTAAGCCATAGACTCGAGAATCCAATACTCGTGTTTTCATTTTCATGATTCTATTTTCATTTTGTACCCAATTTTGTCGCACTCATACAACATCTAGAAATTTCCTTGCATACTATTGTGTATTAACACAGATTGGAAATTTATCATATTGATTACGTTTATTTTAATCATACAAGACTCTACCTTACATTCATTTGAAACGTTTGGACTTGACACTTGATCTTACAAAGTTTTTCTAAGAAAAACATCATTACTTGATTGAAACCTGATTTTTTTTCCTTAAATCGACTATCCATTGAACATTTAATTATTCAGGATACTCGTAAACATTTAATTATTCATGATAACACTTACACTTAATGTCCTTAGTACTTACAAACTTGCTTGCGTGTGCGTATTATCCACGCAACTCAGATAAACATTTCATTTAAAGGGCTCCTCGGACGAGTGGTAGCCCATACTTAAATACTATTATGCTTACAAGTCATTGCAAACCCATGCAATTGACCCCATTATTACATGGTCTCATTTCATTGATAACATCTCATTGTAACTCAACGTGTTTGATGTGACATCTTCTTGTGAAATTTATTTGCTTTAATGTGTGTTAGATTAGGATCATAGAAGGACATAAAACCCTAATGTAAGGTAAATTGATGATTCCGGTCCGGAACGTAATCATGAATTTACAGGTACGTTAGGGTAGTGTGAAATTCTATTGGAGTTTTTGGTAGGCGTCCAGTACGTTTTCAAGGTATCAAAGGTGTGGTGGGTTAGCTGCGGTACACCCTGTATACAAACACTAATGATGCATTGAAAGTGAGACTGGAAGTCGGATCAGGAACAAACTCTGTTTGCTTGTAGTTCATTTGGTCTTGTTATAGTCAATCAACTCGTACATTTATCATAGGATTCCTAAAACTTGAAACTTGGTGATTTACTAGATTCTTATTCTCCTTATTATTCGAGACGAACCTAATCCAAATCCTTAACTCACACCTATCAAACCTCATATCCAAATCATTCGAATTTTCCAAACCACAGTTATTTTAAATTTTTACCCAAGCATCCATAACCCTATGTTTCTAATAACTTCGGGACGAAGTTTCTAAAAGTAGGGGATGCTGTGACATCCGTCACTTTTATTTTTTATATATATAATAATAATAATAATAATAATAATAATAATAATAATGATAATAATAATAATCATATTTTTTTTTAGACTAACTAAACCCAACACCTCTAAATCAAACCCAACCCAATCATAACCCAACCACCTTCTTTTGTTCCTGAAGCCCAAGAAACAAGCCCAGAAAAACGAGCCCACATCACAGCCCAAGAAGAGATCCAGCCCACATCCCCTTTCTATTAAATCTGTTAAAAAATAATAATTATGCCCCTGCCGGGACTCGAACCCGGGCAGGAGCCGTCCCACACACAACCCACGCTTAAACCAGCTGGGCTACACCTCAAAGTTGATTTAATCCCAGTTTTAATTATATAAAACCCGATTTTTTTCCCTCTTTCCTTCTACCTCTGCTGCTGTTTAAGCGCACCAAACCAACCAGAATGTTGGTTGACTTTTTGAAGCTGATATGGAAACCTCAATTAGAATAATTAATGGCTTCTTAAGCTACATACCTTCACATGCCAATCAGAATAATTATTGGCTTCTTATGCGTGATTAGAGGCTTGAATGGTGCTCGTCTTGACTATTACGGGTCAAAGATTGGGACCTTCCTTTTTGACAATTATAATATAAATCAAACGTCTCATTATAATCTAAAGACACCGATAAACACTTTCACACTATCAATTTCTGCTGTTCATCGTTAAAAATTCACAGTTTGAGCTTCGTTTATTTTTTTTTCGTTTGACTCGTTCTCCACGCATCATAGGCCCTTGTAAGTTTCGATTAATTATTTGGTTTTATTCTTTGATAGGGTCCGATCAATAACCCTAGTAATACTGGGGTTATCGCTCGTTATTTAGTGCAATTGTAATTTCTAGGGTTCATATGGTTTACTTTTGGGGAAGATGATAACCATCCACGTTTGTTTAAAAATATTTTAGATACAAACCTTAACAACCATCTGATTCAGATCAGATGGTTATAATGTTGGACTCTCAGTTGGCAGCCTTGGGTTCAAACCCCACAAAACACCATTTTTTTAAACTTTCTTTCTTTTATACTTATAGTTTTATCTTTCAAATTAATTTTAAAATACTAAATCTATATTATAAATTCTACAAAATTTATCCTATGTTGTATAAACAATAAACCTTGTTATAAAATTTTTAGATTTCCAAAAATAATTTATTTATATATATATATATTATAAATATTACAAGTTTATTCAATTAAAATTATAAAATTCTATAAAAATATCAAAACGGTTTTATAAAATTCCACAAAAATTATACCAAACTTGTATATCCTTAAACATTTCAGAAATTATTTTTATTTCAGAAAAACCGTTTATTTTATATTTTTAATTAATTTTTGTTAGTTTTAATCATAAATAAATCATAATAAATTCAATTTTCAATATTTTTGTACCAAAATTCATAAATTATTTCTATTCATTTGGAACAGAAATACAATTTTTAATTCAGAAATTCTTTAATTTTTAATATTTTTAGATATTAAAGTCATATTTTGACAATTTGAAATAATTAGAATAAATATTCTATTTTCAAGAAAATAATTTTATAAAAATTAAATTCATACTCAAAACTTTATATTGTGACCATCTTTAACTTAAAATTTACAAAAAGACTTTTATTTATTTATTTATTTATTAAATTTCTCATAATTAATAAACAATTTGTTTAATAATCAAATAAACGTTTATCCCCAATTCGAAGCCCTAGAAATACATGAATCCTAGAGTTATTTCCCTTACACGTTATCAAATTATTTAGGTTGATTCTTTGGGATAATTCCAACACATATTTCGTTGTCCAAGTTCAATTTCAAGTTATTACGTTAACTGTGAGTATTCCTACCCCTTTTTGTTTTTATACATCTTTGGGGTGTTACATGTACACTATTACAATTTCAAATACAAGTTTACATTTTTTTACAAATACAATTCTAGTACTATGTGCATTGCTTACATCGTGCTTTATGCTTAGACATTACATGTGGATTACATTTGTACTTAGTGAAATCATTAACATGGTACAAGCCGACCTTAACATTGGATAGCGCTATTTGGATTGACAACCCGCCTAGATTGATTCTCCCCCTTTTTCATCGGAGAATCCGTGGCCAGTGTTAAGCTTTTATCCATTTATTGGATAAGTACACTACAGTTCATACAGTACATTATACAGTCACAGGGTTGATTTCGCTCATTTGTATGATACATAGTTTACATAATTGCACTGTAGCTTGCACTTGAATTGTATAACTTCTTAACCTACTATATATATCAAAACTAGGAATGCTCACCAACATTTCTTATGTTGACCAAACCTATTTTGTACATGTTTCAGGTGCAGTTTTATATAGTGCTTTAGCAAGGGATACTTAGTGCATTATTTTAAATCAGTTATTTCACTATTTACATTTTATTTAAGACTTTGTATTTCCATTTCAGTGTAAGACAGTTTTTGGTTTATTCAATAATATTTACATTTTAGTACCATGTGCTTTTGAACAATCGTCATTATGTGGCACCTCGATGATTCCGCCATCGGTTGGGGTGTTACATCCAACATCTAAGCAAGATTCCAAAAGCTTAAAAGTCATCTCATAAAATAACCTGAAACATGTACGAAAATAATTTTGTCAATACAAAAATGTATTGGTGAGCATACCCATTTCGTTCAAAAAGTATTTCGCAATTTATGTGCTATGATATATGTAATATGTAAAAGGGTCAACATCAAGCCTCACATCGTTCAACAATCGTTCACACATCATTCAATAAAAACCATAACAATGACCAAGGACTTAACTCGTTCATGTAAGTCAATCAAGGGATATAATTCGTAGTACTACTCATTGTCAGGTACAGCCCAACGGTTAATGACTTTGACAAATAATTCATACAATTCACACAAAACATATCAAATAGCACATTGCGTTATAAATAATATACGTAAGTTTAATAATAATAGTACATGAGTCGCCCCAAAAGAGTAAATAGTAAAAAGGGGAAAGATATACTCACTTCGAATGTATAGCTCGCTTCATTAAAAGGTAGAGGATCCTAAGGTGATGCAAATAATCAATAACTCTTTATTGTATACTTATTCTAAACTAATAGAACACAAATCCCTTCCATGGAAGTATGATCTTTATTGTATACTTATTCTAACTCTTTTTTTATGGCATACGATTCATGTCCCCCATCATCATCTATCATGCATAGCCCACTTTATATCATAACATGCATATCACCTTTTCCATCAAAATGCTCATAATTAGACATCACCATTACTTTAGTTTACCTCCTTTTTGTTCTCATGCATGGTTACGTATTCACCAACAACTGAACCAATAGGACTCACACCAATCACTATAAAAATCACAAATACACACCTTATCATCTCCACCCATATCCATGCATCACCATCCCCACGCCATAAGCCACCACTGCCACCGCACCAACGTCGCCATCGAACTTCAGCTTGGTTCACGTGTGGAAACGCGGTTGAATCAAGCCTGGTCACAGGAAGGACGGTGTCCTCTAGTGCAAGTGGGAACAACCGCTGGTGCGAGTGGCCAGGTTGTAGCGAGCTGATGGTGGTCTGAAAGGCTGAGAGGCGGTGGTTGGTTGGTTATGGGTCGGAGAACAGAAACAGGGGCGGCATTTGCAAGTTCTTTGGTGCGTCTGGTCATCGGTGGCGAAGCGAATGCCGGCGGTAGACGGGAAACCGAGCAGGGTGGTCGATGAAGATGGCCGGCGCCTGACGCGACGGTAGTTGATTTCAGTCGGGTTTAATCAGTGAGTAGGTTTGCGTTTCCAAAACATGAGACTTGACACTGTATTAATATTCGACGATCATGGCTCATAATTCTGTCAGTTATGTCGACGTTCTCGCCTCCAATTAATGACTTAGCAAAACTTACGAGATGTGAGTTACACCACATAATTATTTCTCATAATTGAGAGTGACTACCACTCTTTCCTTTTATTATATTTAATATTTTTTTTTTATCGGCAAATTACTATTATTCATCACCCAAAAAACATACATTGTACAAGTGAGAGACTAACACAATGTTAGACACCCAATATATCACCCTAAATATACAACTATTACATCGTATATTTTCTACCCTTATCTCCTACCTCAACATTTCCAACCCCTGCATCACCTCATGATATTTGTTTTCTTAGAAACACCCGGCTCCCATACCCTCTCCATTCCCCACCACCTTGTCCATTTCAGTCTTGACTTGGCTCCTATTACGCCTACACCATTTTTTTGGAGCTTTCAAGATTTTATTTTCTTGTCCCTCATGTACCCCATGCTCGTGCGACGTTCCATTTTCTAATGGGGCATCAGATGAGTAGTGCAAATGTACACCAGATTCCATTTTCTTATCTCCCAAACCCGTATTCCCGGTTGAACAAAAGAAATAAACTTCACATTTTTTATTATTACCTTCTGATTCAACCATATGCACAGCCCCGTCATTTTGGTTTTGAGGCCATTGTCCTACCAGATTAGTGGCTGGAGCCCCACTAGAGCCTTGTGCATGCTTTTTCTCCCCCCAATGCACGTAGCTTTTAGAATTTTGTTGAAGTAATAATTGCTCATCTAAATTTCCATTCTCCAAAGATACCTCAGATGCATTGCCTTGGTCCCCACTAGTATCATCATGTCTTGAACCCATATTAATATTAATATTATTCTCCTTACCGTTGTTCCCAAAGCGTGAGCCTGATAACTCGCCACAACCTTGGGTTTTGTGTTGCACGCTTGACTTTTTGACTTCCCCATGCATTGATTCGTCAACCACCGAGACGTTTCCTTGTAAACCTGTCGGATCACCGATATTGTCCTCGCCGGAATTATCTTCCGTCCCGACCTGGTCCACATTTACACCTATAACTATTTCTCCTTCCTCAACCTTAGTGTTTTCAGATTTGAGTTCCATGACATCGTCCATCTCAGAGGAGATGAGATTATGTTTATCTGATTCAAGGTTTAGAAGCATAGATTTATTGCTCTCCAAAGACACAAAGTCCGGTTCCCAGTCTACGTCCACTTCTGTAAGCCAAACCTTGAATGTTCTCTCTTGGCAAATAACCGTGAAACTCTCTTCTATCTTCCTCCCGTGTTGTACCAGGATTGCAATCTTTTCCGATGTTAAATTGCCATTTTCCAGAGTTGTCGTTGAGCTATGAATCACATTACCAACTTTCCCCCCGATTGTATTGAAAACTGTTGTGTCCCATAAGTGAAACGGAACACCGCTTATTTTGATCCATGCCACCCTTAAAAATTCTAGTTCTTGCCCCTCCCATGATACTAAGGAGGAAAACCACGTTATCCATTCTTCTTTTCTTTGTTTAAGGAACTGTTGAGCCGTTTCACTTCCCGAAAATGTTATTAATACTCTAAGACCGCCCACATATCTTAGAGTCACCCTATCAATTCCGACCATGTTCAAAAATTCCTCCATACAAACCAGCCGGTTTAAATCCCGCGCAGAACCCAGTAGAGAGCACTTAAACCAAGTACCTGATGCCGGGGTTGAGTTGTTGGATAGACGCGTGATTACTATCTCACCTGCCCCATTGGATTCTTCGGTTATAATATCCTTGAAAGTTGTCGAATCCATAACCCGGCAACTTCTCGCCTGCTGAACTTGATGTACGTTTTCCATATTCCTCTGCTCTATTTGTTTCTGATCGGGGTTCCTATGTGGTTCTTCTTTTCTGAACTTTGCTACATTGACTGCTACAGACTTGGACCCAAGACGAACGACACTTATTTTATTTTCCAAGATCTTGATGTCTACAACATCCTCGAATCTTAAGAAAGCAAAGAATCTCCCTGATTTATCCTTTCGCCTAGGAAGATAGGCGTCGACCATCTTCCCACACCCTTTAAACTCTCTCCACAAATCTCCCAGAGAGCACCAGCCCGGAAGGCTAGCCACGTAGAAGGTTACCGTGTTCTCATTCTCCACATATTGTTCTTTTTCTTTGTTGCGTTGATTCCTTCTCCGTCGTCTTGGAGCCTCCTCTCCATCATCGCCCAGATCCAATAGGTCGCCCATTTATTTGCCCATACCCTGCTTCTTCCGTTTTGGTTATTAGCAAATCTAGTTTTGAATTGATCTTCTACCTCCCTCTCCAAACTTACATAGTCGTTTATTATATTTAATATTTAAACGTATATACGAATCATGTTCATTTCGAAATTAAATGCCATTCATTATAAATTTGTACCTATTTAATATTGGTATTATTAAATGATTTAACGCGTTCGGTATATGTCGCCAATGATAGTTCAGTTTTACTTCTAATTAGAATCGTTTTAAAAAACATATATAATAAATCGATTGTATTCTTTTAGGGCAACAATTTTTTTTTAGATAAATAAAATAATAACATTACTTGATAAGATGGGAATTTGAATAATTGGAATGTAATGAATATTGAATAAAACTCTGGTTTGAATTAGTTTGACAAATAACATTACCACAAGGATTTGAAATGAAACTTTCAAGATACAGAAGGGACTAGAATTGACAACTTGATAAAATATGAGGGTGACGGTTGTCACAAGAACCCCATAAAATACATAATTGTTTAATTGTTTAAACAAGACCCACAAATGTTGGTACCACACAGTGCAAGCTCAAACCGGTTTCTCAATTCCCATTGTTCATGCAAATCAATTACCTGAAAAACATGCATAAAAGATTTGTCAACATAAAGCTGGTTGTCACACCTCAACCGATGGCGGAATACATTGGGGCGAGACTTGGGATAGATTGTTCAAAGACTTCATGACACTAGAATTCGTGACAATATAATTTAAATATAAAATTTGATTCATAGCATAATCATTATCTAAAAGATAATGAAATACAATTTTTTTTTCATGAAAAGGAAAGTATAACATCAAAACATAGAAAATTAAACTAGTTGCGAGTTTCTAGTCCAATCCTAAGTAGTTTTCTTGATAAACCTACATTAAACATTTCCTGCAACATGTATAAAATATTCGTCAACACATAAAGCATTGGTGAGCATACTAGTTTTAGTCTAAGTACATAGTATAGAAAAGTCTACTCGAATCATCATGTTATAGACATATGCACGTAAAACCATACAAACGGCAACAACACTCGATAACACAAAAGACTTCATCTTATCATGACCCATAAAGGGGGCGGCGTGTCAACCAATAGCGCTATACATGTAAGGTGGGTTGTTAACTAATCGTACATTTGTATGTAAGACTTTGAACTCTAGCATGGCATAGCATAATAGCATTTAGATTGAGTATAATAGTTTTAAGAGTATGAAATCATTTAAGTTTTGATAGTGATACATGTTGAGCCCCAAAGAATAAAGAATAAAAGGGGGACAAGTATGAACTCACCTTTGGGTGCGTCTTGATATAGTTCCAAAGATAAGTCTTGGTAGTTTAAGCCTTAGCTCCGATTAACTAGAATTAAGAATTAGAGGGTCTTAGGTTCGAGTTTAGATTATAGATTCACGAGAGTCATGCAAGCCTTTTAGGCAAACCAAGCACAAATTGCCTTTAGGGCAATCCGGATGGTCATGAGATTAAGTTATACCAAGCACAAAATCATCATAGATGATTCGGATGGTATAAAGTTAGGAATGTGAATCTATTTGATAGGTTCACGTCACAACCACTTCGCTTGTGGAATAAACGTGGGTTTTGAACACGGGATTTCCCCTTTCTAGTGTGGATAGATCTGTAGCACAAGAAGGGTCAAGAGAGTTGGTGAGTAGGGTGTAACCACAAACCTTCCAAAGATTAATAATAAGCTAGTAAGATAGAAACTTGAAGTATATGTTTATATTATTATATAGTATAGCTAAGAAGTTTAAGCAAAGTTTGGGGACTGACTTGGATGAGTCCTGACTCTCCTTTGTCACCCAATACCATAGCACAAACCTCTCTAACATTAGATTGTTAGTAGACTTGGTTGGTTCCTTCACAACAAACTATCTTAGGACATAAAAAAAATTCAGAAAACAACCACCTTTGAGACCTCTTTTAGGTGCTCTACCCTTATCACACTTCTGTGGATAAATATGGGGAAGATCCTAGAGGTTTCTCCAAGGAGTTTTAGATGAAAAAGAAGAAGAAAAATAGAATGAAAGTTGAAGTTTTAAGCCAAGAAACTTACTGATGCAAAACAGGAAGTTTGGCTTGAAAACTTGAAAGATTAGAGAGTTTTAGAGAGAGTTTTAGAGATGAACAAAGGATTAAGGAGTGGGGATGGGTTGTATTTATAGGTGGGTTAAGGTGGTAAGGTATTAAATAGAGTTATTAGGGTGGTTGAGAGGAGATTAAATGGGGGCTAAAGTTAATTGCTATGAAATGGTGATATTTGTTCTACTCTTAACATCAACGAAAAGAAAAAAAAAATAATAACGAAATCATATTTTTTCGATTCTTGACTTTATTATGTCCATAGTCCATACATTCTCTAACTTATATATGCCCACATCTATAACATCTTACTTCATTACTAAATAACGAAATCATATAAATGTTGGTTTCCTCGTCGAGTTTAAGAAAGAAAAAAAAGAACTGACAATTATGTGAATTGCATTTTCATATTGTTATCAAAGTCAACGTCCATTTACATTGTGTTTTTTTTCTTTTTTTTCTAACTAAAAGCATTATTATATGTTATAAAAAATAATAATTAATATATATATATATATATATATTTATTAAGATCTTAACTAAATGAGTTTCTTTTTATGATGCCTAAATTGGTTAGGATAAATTATAATGACGACTCGTCACGAATTGGTAGGAGTAACATAAAATAAGCGAGTAAAGACGAACTTAGAATTTGTTAAATATAGAATTTAAAATACAAGAAAATTAAAAATCACGAGATGTTACATTGGTGAGTTCACAGATTTAAATGTACGCAAAGTGAAGTTAGTGAAATTCGTATGTGACCAATGAAAGCTAGCTAAGACAATGATTATTGTGCCAACATGAGTCCCATAACCAAACCTCTTGACTGTTGTACCTCGCGCATTTTACAGTAAAGATAATGTAAGAATCATAGAAAACTAGCACTCTTTTGTATGTGGCAGGTTAGAGAGACTAACCAAGAGTGGCAGTGTCAAACCCAATAGATCTATTAAGTGTTTCATAGCTAACTGTTTAGCTAATGGTTATAGTGTAATGTATGTACGAGGACTGTGGAGCTCATAAACCGTTTGTCTCATGTTTCACATGGTAGTCATGATAGAATTCACTCTAAACAGATGTAACTTGAATAATGTAGCATGTTTTTCTCCCAAAAGTATGAAAACAGTAAAACAGGGCCGTGAAACTCACATGGTGACTGTGCGAGTAGACTAGGAAATGAAAATGCCTGAATATCTAGAGTCCGAACGAAATTGCCCTAGAATGTCAAAGACAACATAATTTTGTGTACTCGATTATTTACCATGCAAGTTGTTCACCCGATTTGTATGTCTTTGGACCATATGTACACGGTGTTATGGTCCATACACGTGATGATTATTATGTATTATTGCTTGTACTTTTGAAAAGATTTATGGTATTAACTTGTAGATCTTGAAAACCCTCATTAGATCCGTGCGTTTATAGTTGAAGTAATAACTAATCTTTGTATGCGCGTAGGATCGGCTAATCAACAAAGATAATGATCAAACAAGTTCAATTCAGGTGCGGAATCCCTGAATTGATCACAAAATGATAATAAAACTAGAAAAACACAGAAATCATCATAAACATAATCATTTCATTCAATTAGATAATCAATTACACTTCAAAATGTTGTTTATAATGATAACACTTGATTACAGACTCAATAATAACCCTAGGGAGAAACACACACTGGGAGGGAAAACAAAATGACCAAAAGTTAAACATTCAAAAATGCGATTGCCTTATATAGACCTGCACATTCGCCCAAATAGCTTGGTCGAATGTGCAGGTTCGACCGTTCATATAGGGCGAATTTGGACATACATATAAACAATTCTTCCTTCGACCTCCCAGTGCACCTTCGACCGTTTACTTCTACATTCGACCATCTATAAATCCACCTTCGACCAGTCGACCAAAAACAAAACATCTTGAAATTTGCAATTCAATAGCATTAGTCGCACTTTCGTGTATCTACAAACTCCCCCTCGACTATTTCTTGAATTGCTTCAGCCTTCGCTCTTCGTCCATAGTCTTGTTCATCAATTTGATACGCAATAAGGCCTTTTGTTCTTTCGTCATCACCGGTTCATGAGTTTGTTTAGGCTTTTTCTTTTCAACATTCTGAATCTTTACAAACTTCCCCAGCTTCTTGTCGAAATCACACCCAACATTAACATCCCATGCAAAGCACAAGAATACCACACATTGGTATTTGGCTGTCTGTTCACTGTCTTTTGCTTCACAATAGATTGGATTATAATATAACATGATGATATCCTCGTGCGAGTAGTTGATTAACCACATCGGATAAAAAATGTGAATCTTCTTGAAATCCATCGCACCATCCTTCAGAACGATAATAGCCTCTGCCGTCTTCTAATCGTAATACCACCACATAAAATCCTTTGAAAAGTGTTGTGGAATCTGCATCAAAGGAATATGTTTCAACACTTTTGGTGGTTTATACTTCAAAGTCACCTTGGGCATCCCCGTTGTATCATCCTTCTCCTTCTTATGAACAATTCTTTTGGGATATTGTGAGGTAAACACGTTCCATTTTGTCCTGCTCTCTCTAGCCATTCTATCTGCAAAGTAACCAACAAGATGGTTGTTTACTGTAGCACCCGACATTTCATGTCTGCAGATATCATGAACAGCCCAGTGTGGTAGTGTCTTAATATCATGGAATCTGTCGAAGTACAGAATTCCTTTCTCCCATTTCACTGCGACACATTTAAGCTGTCTCAATTACTTCCAGCCGAGAGCTTTCCCTTTAAACAGTTCGTTGTGGAACTTGTAAAAGCTACCTTGAACTTCAGTCTTTGGACGATTAGCTTCTTTTTCTTTAAGCTTCCTCAATAATTCTTTCAAAGCATCAGATTGTTCAGTATTTGGCTTTTGACAATCTGGAAACACTTCTTCAACAAATTTCTTACTATTCTCACGAGCAAGTTTCTCAGCCTGGCTCAACATTTCATCAGAAAATTCAGGAAATCCAGAATCTTTGTCATTCTTAAAGTATTCTGGATATTCCTCGCTAGTAATATCTTCAATCTCCACTTCTTCAAATACTGAGACATCTCTATCATCGGAGTGATTACCTGCTTCAAGCTCAGGTATATTAGGAATCTGATTCTCACTCATCAACTCCTCCAGAGATTTACCAACCTGTTTTGCCAGTCCCTCCAAAATCTCTTTCGACATAGCTACAGAAACTTCTCCGTCTTCTAAATCAAGATCGTTGTACTCTAACTCAAAACGCATATCGTTTGACTCAAATATCTTTGGAAACCTACCAGTCATCTTGATCGTCTAGACTCTGTCAGTCAACATCTGGCGATATAAATTCTTATCTTCTTCAGATAAGGCTCTTAGTTTCTCATTCCAGAAGATATTATCATCGTTAGTAGTGCCACCATGAGCTTTAGAACTGGATTCTCCTGTGTCTTTTCTCGATCCTCTCTTCTCACACTTATACTTGTCAGTATCGTCATCATCATCATCATCACTATCAGAACTAGCAGAGCTATTACCTTTACCCGAATCATCTCTTGAACCATCATCATCACCATCATCTTTCTTCTTCTTTTTAGGAGCATCACAGGCATCCTCAATCAACTCATCATCCTCTTCTTCTTCTTCTTCATCAGATGGTTCAAAATCAACTTCCTCCTCATCACGTTCTTTATCTTCTTCACCAACTTGTAATTGTGGAGATTTAGAGTACAAATCCTTTATCAGATTATTCATACTCTTGTTATCTGCTTTCAGCTTCTTGTTCTCCTCTTTCATAGTGATGTACCTTCTGGTATTTCTCTGTTCATGCTTTAATAACTTCTTATTATCTTTCTGAAGTTGTTTAATCTTTGCTTCCAGAGCTTCTTGATTCTCATGTGAAGATTCGACAACATCTAACATCTTTCTGTCATTGTTTCTCAACTGTTCGATCTCTGCTTGTTGCTGATTAATAATCTTCATCATATCTGCAAGCTTCTGGTTAACTGCAGTCATCACATCACTGTCTACAGTAACCTTAGATGTTGAAGCTTCGGCAACAGGAATCTTTCCTTTCTTCAGCTTTTTCAGAACTCTATCCAAAGCATCATTAAACGCATCAGTTGGCAGATCAGTATGCTCAGCAGCAGACGATGTCTTCTGTTTCTTTGCTGCTTGGGATGTAATGGGTGATTTAGAACTAGATGTTGTAGGCAATTTCTTTCCAGCAATCAGATTCTCAATGTCTCTAGCTCTTTTCTCCATTGGTTTCACAACCTTTTCTTTCTTCTTGTATAATGGTTTCTTCTGTTTCTCTCCTGTCTTTGGCGATACTCCAAAATCTTCGGATCCTAATCCTAAATCTTCATCAATCTCATCCAATGCAATAGGACTTTTTGTCCTTTGCTCTTCTACAGACTTGTTAAGACTTTCAGACTCACCAGCCACAGTGGCCTTGGGCGTGGTGCTCTTAATAGTCTCATTCTCTGAATCCCATCTTTCATCTACCTGAGTTTCCTCTTAATCCAATGATTCTTCATCCACCAGATGTGTGCCTTTCTTCGCATAACTCTTCTTCCTCCTAGAAAGTTTCTTTGGTGGTGGTTCTACATCATCCTGTTTTTCTTTCCCTTTCCCAGTCTTTGCACCGACATTCACTACTTGCCGCTTTCTCTTTGCATCAGGATCAACTGGACATAAAGGATTATCTTCATCAGAATCACTGTTTGCATGTCTAACACTATCCTTACCTGGATCTTCATATCCTGGATTAATCAGATGACTAAACAAGTTCTTGTGTGGTGGTCTTTCATTCATCGGCACGCCTTTATAACCTTTCATTCTAACAAGTGTGTTCAGATTCATGTGATCCTGTACAACTATCTGTGTAGGATCTCTTCTCAAGTTCTTGTACTTCTCATCAAATATCATCTGCAGGAATCTCGGATATAACAGAAACTTCTTGTTCTTCAAACCTCTTATTGGTTCCAGCATATGTTCAAGTATCATACCAGATACATTGAAAGGCTTGTTTAGGATAAGGGCAACCATCAAAGAGCTAATACTCTTTCTAATAACATCATACCCTCCACTCACTGATCCAAACACATGTAACATGACGTGTGCAAGATACTTAAACTGCGGGCATAGCTTCCCTTTGTGTAATGAACCATCAGTAATCGGTCCATTGTACATCATTCGTAGGAAGCACTTTCTCTGTTCAATCCATGATAGAACTCTTGGATCTGTCTTCTTATCCTGCAGCTTCAATGCTTCTCGGATGTCATCTTCAGAAATGATCACAAACTCCCCCTGAATCGTACTTACAACAGCAGATTCATAGTTCAAATAATCCATTCTGGCATTCTTCCAGAATTCTTGTTGATGATCTTTATATATGATGGCGGGAGTAGCAAGTGCAACAATCACACGGCTTCTCTTCAAGAAATCAAAAATGCCGGTGAATTCTGTGTGTTTCTTCAGATCTCCCATAAATACACAACAATTGTGTGATGCTTCAAATGGTAAATCTTCAATATGTTCTTTTCCAGCTGCCTTTTCTGAAGATCCAGCGGGATCATCAGCACTTTCCTGTTCAGACATGATTAGACTTCAAAACAAATCAAGAAAACACGTTAAAAACGGACAAAATAACCAAAACTTGAAATTTTTGATTTTAAAATTATACATTCGACCATTCTAAGGTACGAATGTGAAAATAGAGGTTCGAATGTGGAATCAAAGGTTCGAATGTGAAAATCAGTGTTTAAAAATTGTACATTCGACCATTTTTTCCTCTTTCGACCATTTGATCATCTACATTCGACCAAAAGTCCACGTTCGACCGTTTAAATTTGGGCGAAAGAAGACTGTTCATCTTCTCAAATTGCAGATTTTGATTTGGATGGTTTTAACATGCCATTTTGATTTGAATACCCTCTAATATGGCCGATTAACCTTTCCCAATCATCAACTTTGATTATTATCCATTGTTTATGTGTTTTCACTTAAAATCTAGGGTTCGACATTTTTAATCAATCAATAATCCAATCTGTTAAGTTTTAAACCATGATTTTTGTTTATTCTCCCCCTAAAACACTTAAACAATGAAACCTTAACAACAATTGTGACTATTAACGGTTAATAAACATGTTTTGATCCAGGTTAGGGTTCGAACACAATTTCAGTGATTGTGACTATGTTTGTGGGTGGATACCTGCAAATGATGATTCAAAATGATCAGTAAGACACAACGAATACAATGATATGATTTTTAAATCACGAGCAACAAGAATACTTTATCACAGAAATTTAAATTTTTTTTGAATATGGGGTCGAATGTGCAGATCATGCATATATATAGGCTCCACATTCGACCAAACGACTAGGGCGAATGTGAAAATTTGTCCACCTTCGACCCTATTTAAAGGTTTGAATGTAGACAAATTGTTCGAATGTGAAAATAACACATGAACACTCACATTCGACCGTTTGAAAGGTTCGAATGAGCAGGAAAAATTCCACTTTCGACCCAACGAAGGGGCGAATGAAAATTGGAATTTTTGAAATTTTTACCAAATCTCAAAATCGAGTCCCGTTAAAAAATTTTCTTAACTTTTAAGTATCCGACATTCATTATTTCTTATTTTAAGATGACAAAACTCAAATGGTCCATCAAGCTTTAGAAAATCACCATCAACCACCATCAGCTATCAAAAATAAGATAGAAATGTAAAATCTTTTGAATTTTCTAAACTTTTAGTTAAAACACATCTAAAATCTTTTTGAGTTTTGAATTTTTGACGAGAAACATAAAATGCTCAAAATGTAAAAATAAAGCAGTAAATGTTTTGCGATTTCCGGTAAGGGGATCATATCAGTTTTTGAGAAATCTGATCACACTGTTGATCTTTTGATTTATTATCATTAAAGACAATGTATGATCTGGCAACTGCTGATATTGTGATCCACCTAAACTCACATGCAGACTGTTGTGCAGTGCTTTAGACTGATACTATTATTTATAGTATAAACTCAATTGTCTGTGGTTCCCACGCACACAACATACTCCCGTATCAAGAAGTAAATACACAAAGACTCATTGTAACGCGTGATTATGCTTTTTTCATCTGTAATTTACAAGGTATGAGGCACAGAGGTATACAGGTCAGCAAATCAATGCAGCAAAGTAACTTGTGCACTCTACCAGGTTGAGGGCTGATATAAATCATGATTTGCATCAATGATTGGATACGATGCATTAGATAATCTTTGATTATCGTCATACATTGAAAGTTCCTCAATTTAGTAACTTTAGGATTTGGCTTTACAGCTCTTTTATAAAGACACCCTATCTGATCTAGGTCCGTAATGACTTACAGCAAAAGACCAGAGAGGCTATCCCCAGATAACTAATAACATAACGACCCGAAACCTCCGAATTTTGTACAAATACCCTATCAAACAAAATTACGGTACTAAGACCATATGCCCATGAGGAGTTCATCCACACAACAATTCGTTTGATATGTATGTATTAGGCACGCAATAATAGGTCTACGAAGCCTATCAACACATCACACAGACTCAAACACACGCCTTATATTGCATTACACTTCTTTTAGCATGTGTCAGATCCCCACTGATGTACTATCATTTCCCCTTTTTCTCCTGGAAATCATTTTGGGTTTTCTAATTTTTATGGGTTTTTGGATTTTTTTTCAATATTTTTAGTTATTCTGAAAATAAACTTTACCTAAAAATGTAAAACATATTTTTGGATTTTTGTGTTTTTCTGAAAAACAATAAAAACTAAACTAAAAAGCGATAAACTGAGGTGATGATCAGTCTTGTTTTTCTTTTATACCGTTAGCTTTTAAGAGATATTCAAATCTTGATTTATCAAAAGCTTTGGTAAAAAGATCTGCACGTTGATAGTCAGTGTGGATTTTGACCATATCGATCAACTCTTTTGCGTAACAATCACGGATAAAATGATATTTAATCCGGATATGTTTAGCTTTCGAGTGATTTACTAAATCTTTTGTTAACGCAATTGCGGCCTCATTATCACAGTAAATAGGGGTTTTAAGAAATTGCAAACCGTAGTCCACCATCTGTTGTTGTATCCAGAGAACTTGTGAGTAGCAGCTTGATGCTGAGATGTATTCTGCTTCACATGTGGATAAGGCGATTGCAATTTGTTTCTTACATTGCCAGGTCACGACCCTGCTCCCCATAAACTGGCATCCAGCCGTTGTGGATTCGCTGTCTTTGTCACAGCCTCCCCAATCTGCATCACTAAAAGCGATTATGTCAAAATTATCATCATTAGGGTACCAAAGTCCTCTTGACGGACAACCCTTCAGATATCTAAGGATATGTTTGACAGCTGCAAGATGACTCTGTTTCGGCTTTGACTGATAACGTGCACAGAGACATGTGGCAAATATTATATTTGGTCTGGAGGCGGTGATGTACATCAGAGATCCGACGATTGCTCTATATGTAAAAGGATCAGTTAGCTCCCCCTTAGCGTCAACACCAATCCCGTGATTTGGTTGTATCGGGGTATCCATCGGTTATCCATCTGGAATCGACTCAAGACTTCATAAACATATTTCGTCTGGTGAATAAAGATCCCCGTTGGTCTTTGGTCCACCTGCAAGCCTAGGAAAAACTGCATCTCTCCCATCGCACTCATTTCGAACTTTTCCTGCATAACACGTTCAAATTCTCTGCACAGAAGTTCGTTAGTAGAACCAAAAATAATATCATCAATATAAATCTGCACTAGAAGCAAGTCATCTCCTGTTCGTTTTGTGAACAGTGTGCAATCTACCAAACCTCGTTTAAATCCTTTGGACAGAAGATACGTGCTTAGCTCCCCATACCATTGCCTTGGAGCCTGGTGCAACCCGTAGAGAGCTTTGTTTAGAACGTAGACCTTATCCCGGTGAATAGGATCTTCAAAGCCTGGTGGTTGACCTACGTAAACTTCTTCCTTGACCAAACCGTAAAGAAATGCGCTTTTAACGTCCATTTGATACACCTTGAATTTCTTGTAAGATGCGAACGCCAGAAACATGCGGATAGATTCTAAGCGTGCAACCGGTGCATAAATCTCGTTATAATCGATTCCTTCAACTTAATGAAAGCCTTGTACGACCAATCAAGCTTTGTTCCTAACAATCACTCCTCTGTCATCTTTCTTACACTTGAACTCCCATTTTGTTCCTATCTTTTTCCGTCCTGGAGGTAAATCTGTCAGTGTCCACACCCCAAGTTTCTGGAACTGTAATAACTCCTCCTGCATAGCCTCTACCCAAGCGTCATCCAAAAGAGCGTCCTTGTATGTCCGCGGCTCGACCTGCGAAACATAACAAGCAAAGACCAGTCATTTTGAAAACCTGATTTTTGAATTTTGGCATATAAAGCAAGAGCTCCAAGGTTTTCTAGTGAGTTTGCATTCCTCAGTTGACCTCTCTTCATCACACTGCTACCAGGATCACCAATAACTTGCTCGAGCGGGTGAATCCGATGTATCCGAGATTCCGGATAATCAGGTACTTGCACTCCTGTCTGAGTAGTCAAATTCTCTGTCGAATCCAGATCATTACCCAAGTTTGATGATGAAGCACCATTTGGATTTGGGTTCACTGGAGGTGTCTCTGTAGCAATATCTGGGACAGCTTCACTTGTAACATCATCGCCATCTTCAGATTCCGATGAATTAAGAGTTGTGGAAGCTTCCTAAAATACCTCTTCTTCAACTACAGGAGCATTGGTATCATTAGAAGCTATTTGGGGGGTTTACGGTGATCGGACGCACCAACGGTGATGTCACTGCGTTTTCACACTCATAATATAATCGTAATACAGCCTCTTCAACCAAGCAATCTAGATTGAATGATTCAAAGAAATCCTTGTAATCAAACATCCACCCTGGACCGCTACCCTGTACATTCTGAGTATACCGCTGCACTTCAACGTTAGCCCACTCCTCGACCTGACGAGTTCGTTTGTTGAAAACCTATTTGAGCGGGGTTGCATATCCAACAAAGAATTCTTCTTCAGCCTTAGGTGCGAACTTCTCAGATGGATTAAGCATTGTACATGGGGCACCAAACGGTTCTAGATACTCTAAGCTCGGCTTTCGTCGATTCAACAGCTCATAAGAAGTTTTGCCAGACTTCTTCACCGTTAAAACACGATTAAGAGTATAACAAGCTGCGTAAATTGCTTCGTTCCAGAACATTACTAGAAGATTGGAGTTCGCAAGCATTGTTCTTGTCGCTTCAATTAGAGTCCTGTTTTTGCGTTCTACGACACCGTTCTGTTGAGGGGTATGCGGAGCACTGTATTCATGATGAATTCCTTTGATTTCACGAAGAGCTTCCATCTGTGCATTCTTAAATTCCGTCCCATTATCACTCCTAATTCTCTTGATCTTCAGACCATAGATATTTTCCAATCGAGTGAACAGAACTTTCAAATTATCAAACGTGTCGCTCTTATGATGCAAGCACATAACCCATGAAAATCTGGAATAGTCATATGTAACCACAAGACAGTACAATTCACCAGCATGACTTTTACGCTTGACCGGTCCGAACAGATCCATGTGCAAACGCTCATGTGGTAGTTCAACTGAATTGACTTTCTTTTGCTTATGGGATTGTTTGTGCTACTTTCCTTTCTTATAACTCACACACTTGTCATTCAAATGAAAATGTTTAACATTCACGTCTGTGACAAGTTCATTCTTCACCAAATGATTCATTTTTCGAAGGTGAATGTGTCCCATCCTCCTATGCCACATGATTGATTCTTTTTCAGTAGCCTTGGAGAGGAAACACGTGACTTGGCCTTGTGGAGTCATTGCTTTTGACATGTCGAGAATGTACAAATTGTTCACTATCGGTGCTTTTAACATAACCCACTCTTTTGGTAAAACGAATCCTGGCTTGAGTATGTAGCAAGATTTGTCATCAAAGAATACCGAAAACTGTTTATCACAAATCTGACTGGCACTGAGCAGATTATAATCGATTTGCTTTACGTATGAAATCTTCTCAAAACTCACTATCCCATTACTTACACTACCCTCCATAGTAATGTATCCACCTTTATTCCCGGAAAACGCTACGTATCCTCCATTGATATTTCTAATGTCAAACAGTAGCGATAAATCCCCTGTCATGTGACCAGAAGCTCCACTGTCAACAATCCAAAGACTGCTCACAGGGCCAGCTGAAGCTCCCTGCACATATCAAGTAAAAGATTAGATTTTTCGGGGGACCCAAGCCTGCTTGGTCTTGGGTCTATGAACTTTGAGTTTCAAAGAATCTTTCTCACAAACAATTTGATTTGAATTGATCTTTTTCTGATCAATTAAATCTTTTTCAGTTTCAACTTTCTCATTCACTTGTGAGGATGAAGCACCTTGAGAACCCTTTGGTGACCAATACTGTTCCGAACGTTTCAAGATCCGGATCTGAGATTTTAGGGTCTCAACCGGTTTCTTTACTTCGTCTTTAAAGGAAAATTTCTTGGTTACCTTCTCTGATTTAACAGAGACAGGTCCAACTGTTGGTTTGACTACAGGTTTTACAGGTACCTTTTTCTTGTCAACAGTTGTGTTCACCACAGGTTTCTTAAGTGGTTTTTCAATGGCTATCCGGTTACTACGATCATATGTCATCTGACGATTTTCCCTCTTTTGAAAATATCTGCTTTGATTATAAAATGGTGCAGGTTAAGGGACAAGTCGTCTTTGTGGATAACAATGATTATCGACTGGACTCTGGTATGTCTGCTTCATTTCCACCTCGTGCCTTTTGTGCCTAACATACGGGCAGTGAGCAAGTAAATGCCCTCTCTCCCCGCATTTATAACACGCACGGTATTCCTCAAAGTTGTTCTTGGCATTCGACTTAGCATATGTAGTGATAGGATATTGATCATCTACACACTTCCTTCTAAGACTCTCAGGAGCTGGGTCCTTGGAGTAAGTCGACTCAAGAAAATTATTAGCCTTATTCTTTGGCTTGATAAATTCTATGACATGAACCTTTGGTTCTTTTGGAATATCCAAATAAATTCTCTCTTAAACCTCTGGAGGTACATCATTTGTTCGCTCATGCTTTGGGAACCAAATGGTACTCTCCTGCCAAATTTTCTCAATTTTGGAATAGTTGGAAAATTTGATTGGATATTCCTCGTCAGACATTATCTTATCGGATCCAATCATCCGATAGAAAATCTTGACGGGTTTGTCACTTTGATCGTTTTTCTTAACAGGCTTAACTGATTGATTCGCTCGATGAGCGTTAGCCATGGGATGCACAATCTGAGATGGTGACACAGGTTCATTTGTAATTATGTGATTTTCAGCAGGAATATCACACACCTTCTCAGATTTTTCATCCTCAGAGTCGGAATCATCAGTTACAGCAATCACACCTTCATTGTTTAGTCCCAAAATTGGTCGAACATCAGAATTTGGGTCTCCCACACTAGAGGTGTTTGACTCATCATCCGATGTCGAGTCAGACTTAACTGAGCTCTCCGGTGTTATTGAATGCAAAGTATGGTTTTCAAATAACACTGGAGATGAGACGGCCTTGTAGTTTGCATTACTAGACTATGAAGGCTCCTCAATGATATGATCAACAACATATGCAGTGTGCTTATAACTCTCAAGTTTCTTGTTGACCTTTTCTGCAAAGCACTTGATGGTAGCCATTTCAAGTTTTGTATTTTCCAAATCATTGATATAGTTGTTAATAGCTAATTGTTTCAAAGATAAAGTCTTTTTAAGTTTTGAAATGTCTTTCTTGTAACCATCAAGCACTCTATTAAATTCTCGTGCTGCTTTCTGATACGATTGACAGTTGATCTTAGCACTCTCAAGCTGAACCCTGAGTTGCTTATTATACTCTGTCAATCTATCTCATGCACCACAATACCTCTCAGTATTCATATCAAGATTAGATTCAGAACTTACCTGCTTTGGAGGCTCGGTCATCGCCATCAATGCAAAGTGTGCTTCCTTTCTAGCAAAAAATTTAGAATAATCGATCCTGGTAAAAGCATCATCCACCATGCACGATTTGCGTGTCATTAGAAAATCAGCTTCAGCAAGCAGTTGATCGATATCATTATCTAGTGAGTTAACACTAGCTTCAGAATCAGAATCGCTCTCCATATCAGAATAAGCTGAATCATAGTGTTCTGGCACATCAATAACAGAGTCAAGAATCAATCCTGACTTCTTCTCATCACAAATATCACTTTCTTCACTCAACTCCTCAATTTTTACTTCAGACGTCTTCTCAGTCACCAATTCTTCTTCAACAAATACCGGCTCATCCAAATCCATTTGTTTTGCAACACACGCCGCATTACCAGTGGTAATCTCCTCAACACCCAACTGCATACCCGTCCAATCAAATCCCGCATCTTTCTGTATCACCAAAGCCTGGTTCTTGTTATCTGTTTGAGTTTGGGTATTTGGTGTAGAAATAGGAATGATAGTTCTGGTTGGGTTATGTGGTGTTTGGTTTTGATTCTGGTTTTGTGTAGTGGTTTGTCTAGCAGTATTGTTTGGTGAGGTATTTTGGCGGTTTTGGTAGTTGTTTTGTTGTTGAAAATTGGAGTTGTTTTGACTTTGGTATGATACCTGATTTTGACGATTCTGGTAGTTGGTGTTGAAAGGATTCCTGTTCCCCTGCTGTGTTGGCTGTGTGCATTCCCTCTTGAAGTGACCTTTCCCACCACAATTAAAACATGTCACTTTGGCTTTGTTGAAGCCATATGTGGTGTTTGGAGAAGTAGAAAGATCAGTTATGCCTGTCTTCTCAATGAATTCAGTCGCTCTCCTCATAACGCTAGCAAATGCCCACTGGATATCAATGAGCTCCATCTCTTCTTTGTCAATTTGTGCATAGTCTTCACTGGTTAAATTGTTATTACAAATTTGACTAGCAACCAACCCGTTATAAGAAGCGACCATAGCAGAAACCAATGCGACATGTTGCTGTGCAACTTCAACAGTAACATTGTTCAAGTTCGAGGTCTCCAACACAATTGGGCTCTGATTAGGTTGACTTGGGTTCATTTGGGTTTGATTCATTTGAGGAATATAGGATTGTTGTTGAGGTTGGTTTAGACTTGCAGAATAACAAGCAGCTTATTGCATTGGTGAAAATGGTGGAATGTAAGTAGTAGTAGGATATGATGGAGGGGTATAAGATGAAGTTTGAGCAAGGTAATTTATGGGAGCTTTGGGTGGTTCAACAATGCTTGACACGCACGCAATGTGTGGAGCAACATTAGAACTAGAACTTGAACTAGCTAGAGATGAAGATGTACCACCATGGTATAGCTCTGGGTTCTGAGGAACTTGTGCTCTTTTTGCCTTCCTCTTTTCTTCCATCTCTTTATTCTCAAGCTTCTGGATAAACTCGTTGATGTTCCAGTATTGGTACGCATCTTTCTCCTTGAGTACCTCGATGTGTCGATTCCATTATGGTGGCAATGCATCAGCGAACTTGTCCATCAGCTCAGACATCGGTATGTTAATCTCATAGCTTGAAAGCTCAGTCAATAAGTGACAGTACCTCGGAATCAACTCCTTCAGCGTCTCATTTCCCATATAGCTGAAGTTCTCAAATTCTTTTCTTAATTCCTCCATTCTCAACTTCCTCGTCTTCTCATTCCCATCATGACGATTCCTTAACATGTCCCACAATTGTTTAGAGGTCGTGCATGACCTAAACTGATGTAAGAGATCAGTGTTAATGGCATGGGACAGTTGGGAAAACGCCTTCTTTTCCACTGCAAACTTCTTTTTCTCGTCCTCAGCAAGACTCTCCAACGGAATCGGCTCTCCCGTGTTCTCCAAAATCGGAGCAACATAACCCTTAGCAATCATTTGCCAAGCTTCCGTTCCCTCTAATCCCATTCCCTCAAGATGAATCTTGAACTTGGTCTTCCATGTGTTATAGTCTACCATTTCCATCAACTTTGGTGGACGGCTTCCACTACCAGAAGATAAGTCATGAATAAGTGTCGAAATCGCGTTGGTAGTCTGAGAGTGAACCGCCGCTGCTACTACTCCCCAGTAATCAGCCATAGGTTGTGGTTGTGGTTGTGCAACTTGTTGGGGTATAGAACTAGTCATCGCCATATAGTTAATCGATTGGGATGGTTGACTAGACTTCTGAGCAGCTACCGACCAAGGATCCATGGTTGTCTGTTGTTGTGGTGTTGTATTAGGTCGTGGTGTTGTAGGAAAGTTCCACATATCGCTATGAAAAAGATAAAACACGAAACGATTAGAAAAATTTCACAACAGTTTCTACGTTTGACCCTTTGAAAGAATCGCGTGGTCGAATGTACAAATTAATGCAGGTTCGACCGTTTGACGAGGTTCGAATGTAGAAAATAACAGACTCAGTTCACTTTCGACCGTTTAAACCCACGTTCGACCACCCGATTGGTCAAATGTACCAATTAAGGTCGAATGAACAACAACACACTAAAACTTTCTAGGTTCGACCAAATAACACTCCACGTTCGACCAAATAATCCCTGGTTCGACCTAAAAGTTCCACTCTCGACCAAATCTCCCTAGGTTCGACGCTTTCATTTTGAAAGACGTTTATATATTGAAAATCAGTTATTTTGACCAAAAAAATTTCAAATGTTAATGAAATTTGATGATTTTATGCAGGTTTTGCTTCGGATTGGATTTGGAACAAGTTTAACAAAGAGAATTTTGAATTTTATCCATGAAAACAAGTTCAAATCAATCAATTTAACACCAAATTCAGTTGTTTAATGAAAAACAGAAAGTTTTGATCAAAATTGGGTCCAAATCAGCTGTAATATTATCAATTTATGGTTGTTTGATCCAATTGGCTCTGATACCACTTTGTATGCGCGTAGGATCGGCTAATCAACAAAGATAATGATCAAACATGTTCAATTCAGGTGCATAATCCCTGAATTGATCACAAAATGATAATAAAACTAGCAAAACACAGAAATCATCATAAACATAATCATTTCATTCAATTAGATAATCAATTACACTTCAAAATGTTGTTTATAATGATAACACTTGATTACAAACTCAATAATGACCCTAGGGAGAAACACACACTGGGAGGGAAAACAAAATGACCAAAAGTTAAACATTCAAAAATGAGATTGCCTTATATAGACCTGTACATTCGCCCAAATAGCTTGGTCGAATGTGCGGGTTCGACCGTTCATATAGGGCGAATTTGGACATACATATAAACAATTCTTCCTTTGACCTCCCAGTGCACCTTCGACCATTTACTTCTACATTCGACCATCTATAAATCTACCTTCGACCAGTCGACCAAAAACAAAACATCTTGAAATTCGTAATTCAATAGCATTAGTCGCACTTTCGTGTATCTACAATCTTGTCAAAACCATGTTCACAAGTTACCATATGTCACCATATGATACCTCATGTTAACACATGTTTAGGTTCTTATGTAAAAAAAAAAAAAGTTAACATATGTTTTAGGAGTCTTATGTTAAAAAGGGTAGTTAACACATGTTTGGCCAGAAATAACATATGTTTCATAAAAGCCATGCATTTGTATAGGTTTATGTTTGAGTTCCAAGTGTCAAGTTTGTGGCCCATACGCAACACTATACACGCACACATACACGACATTGTATTTGCGTATATATATGTATTCGTGCGTGTATATATCATATATATGTATATATGTGTGTATATATGATGTATAAGTTCAAGGTTTGAGTGTTTTATCAATTATAACTCATTGTACTAGTGTATTAGCATGTGAGTGAACATGTGTCGACTAAGAATAATATAATTGAATGGAGTATAGTTTAGTGTCGATATGCCATAATAATGAGCCGAAGAAAAATAAAATGGTCGAGTCCTAGTCAATTTATTCCACGATGTGGCTTTTAAACTCCTTTATCTTGATTGTTAATGGAATAGAATGGTGGTTGCTGTCGAAAAACAGAACCGGTGGGGGGGGTTGGTGTCGGCTGAATGCAAGGAAGGAGAGGGAAGTGTATTTTGTGAGTGTTAGAGGAATTTGAGAGTTGTGGTGTGATTCAAGTAGGGTTCTTAGTCCTCTTATAACAACCGAGAGAGAAAGAGAGAGAGAAGGGGGTGGGAAAGGGTTGTTTAGTTTGGGAAGGTCAAATACCATGGTTTTGATGGTGGAAAAGCAAGTTGCCTAACACATATAATAAGTTGACCTACAGGATAGTTTGTGCATGCTTCCATTGGATTCTTCTTAGCCGATTTTTTGGGAAGGCAAAATGAGGATTTTGGAAGGTCAAATGTGGATAGGAAGATGGTGTATGGTGGCTGTGGTTCCTTGTTAGTGAAATTGTTCGATAGATGTGTATGTTGTTTGCTAGTGTTTATTGTATGTATGCACACACATACATACACATGGATCGCATGAGTGTGTATATATTGTATATTGATTCAAATTCCAATCACACACATACACACATGCATCGTATGTATGTGTATGTATATACAGTGGCTCCATTTTGATTACACACACATATATATCGCATATATGTAAGTATGTATGTTGGTTTTGTTGGTTTGTGCATTATATGTGTAAAGATATACATTGATTCTTGTGAACACACATATGTATGTATATAAGTCGTGTGTGTTATATGTATTATGAAAGGTCCACATCACACACTCATGTATGTATGCGATTGTATATATATGTATATATACATGTTTTGTTTACTTGATTCAATCACATACACACACATATATGAACCGTGAATATGTATGTGTATATGTATATTGTTTGAATTTTGATTACACGCAAGTCTCGTATATGTATATGTATTGTATGTTATGGAGTTTTTGTTTTGTTTGATCTAACATATATATATATATATATGTATGTATAGGCCGATTGTGTGCATATATATGTATGTATGTGATATGTTTATTTAACTCCATCAAACCTATACATATTTGTAAATCGATTGTGTGTACACATATAAAGTCGTTTTTGTCTATTGATAACACATATGAAATAATAACATAGTTTTGATTACATAAAATGTCATGTGTAAATTCATGTTTTAAACATATGTTATACTTGTGTAATTACTCATATTTACATATGGTTGGAATTTGATCCATGATAAAACTCTATGAATTGACATGTCGAATTTTCATAAAATGCCATATAAATACTCGGTTTTGTATGGATTTGAATAGTTTTCAAATTTGATATTGTGTAATCTTGTTTCGTTTATACATAATAATTGGACATTCTAATGCTCCTGTTAAGCATGTTACTGGCTTGATTGTTCATTGGCAATTGTTTCGGGTTAATCGGGTGTTGCATGCATAAATGGACATTGTTGGAAAATGTTATGAATTTCTGAAATTGTTTAGGCTTTGCTAGATTAGGGACAACATAGTTAATGTAACAATCTCTAATGCAAGAATTAAAATGACATATTTTTAAGGGTGAGTACGGATCTTGACCTGAAAATTCGACAGGCGTCAAGAATTTGAATACCTTTATTTGATTCTTAAAACAAATGTCAGGCCAAATCTTAAAAGGACCTAAATTTATGATGATGAAAGTGAAAATAAAGGTCTCAACCTTTTGTTTCGCTTAGGGCCCCACAAAGCTTAAGACGACATTGGGCATGATATAAGTAATGATGCCAACTTTAGCGTTTATAAATATAGGTTAATGATGACATCAAAATCACCAATTCTATCACACCCCGCCAAGGCAGAAACATGGGGATGCGACTTCGAAAGGTTTTCAAGCACAAGGTTCGAAAAACACATAAGATGGAATAATAGTGGATACCAAACATTTCAAATCTTGTCTTACATAGTCATAATAAAATATAAATTATCTGAAAATACCATACCAATTGTTAAAACATTACATATTAAATGTTATTGAATCTTGGTTCATGATGATTGTACCACGTGGTGTGTACTCAAACCTCTCCCTCAATTCCCCAAGCTCCATTGTCAATTACCTGAAAAACATGCATAAAAGATTTGTCAACATAATGTCGGTGAGTTCACAGGTTTTAATGTACTATGTAATGAGTTTGTGAAATTTGTGTATGACTAATCAAAGCTAGCTAAGCTAATGTTTATTGTGCCAACCATGAGTCCCATAACCAAACCTTTTGACTGTTGTGCCTTGCGCATTGTACAATAAAGACAACGTATATAGTAGAATACTAACACTCTTTTGCATGTAACTGGTTAGAGCGACTAACCAAAAGTGGGGGTTGACACCCAATAGATCTATTTAAATGTTCCATGGCTACTGTTAGCTAATAGTTACAGTGTAAATGTATGTACGAGGACTGATGAGCTCATGAACCGAATATCTCATGTTTCACATGGTAGTCATGATAGAAATTCACCCAAATGTATTGTAAGTAGAAATGTAGCATGTTTATCCCACAAAAATGTAAAACAGTAAAACGGGGTCGTGAAACTTACCTGGTGACTGAAGATAGAGTCTAGTAAAGTAGAAAAGTGAAATAACTATTGTCCCGACAAAAGGTGCCCTATGATTATCAAGGACATAGTAAGTCGTATGTTCTTGTCGTTTACCATACAAGTTGTTCACCCGACTTGTGGACCCTCGTATCATGTATATGTGGGGCCATTGTTCATGCACATGATAGTTACTACGTATTTTATATGTACTTTGTAAAGTGTACGGTTTCATGAATTCCAGGAATTTTGTTGTAAAAATGTATCTATTGTTAACAAAACGGGCCCCACATGTCATCATGGGTTATGGAATACTTCCTAATCTAACATGTGTGGTGTTATCTTGGAAATACAAATGTTTGAATGATATTTTAGAATATTATAATGTTAAACTAGGAATAACAAATGTTTAAACCTTGTTAACATATGTTTTGGTATATAGCCTAAACTTTTTATTGACAATTGGTTCAAAATCTGATTCTTTGGTATATATGACTTTCTCATGCCCATTAATGTATAAAAGAGTGATTACAAATGTGTAGGTGTATTTTCTTTGGAAAATCGTATGTAAACACTTACAAAATGTGAGATAGGTTCAGATATACCTATATGTTATGTTGCGTTTTCAAAAACCGTTCCAATGTAGTCCATTCGATACACTATACTTGTAAGTGTACCCGTGTGTGTGTGTGTCATATATATATATATATGTGCGTGTGTGTGTGTGTGTTTTTATACGAATCTGTGGGTGTGTATACACACATGTGTACGTGTGTAGGTATATGTATACATGCTATTTTTTAACTTAATATTTGTATGTTTCAACTTCAAAACTATAATGTTTGTTATAAAATGAGTCGATTACATGTACATATACATTAACAAGGGTAGTAATCGAGTGGTATGTGATGTGGGCCGAAACATATAAGATTTATAAGTGTAGGAGTGTTATAATTAACTTACCTAAGAATTTGTGGTGATGTTTTGGGTTTTAGTTGCCTTGTGATCCCTCCCACGACTTGTTTACTTCAATGTAGCTTGTAGATAATTGATTATGGCTTGGATTTGAGTTGAGCTGGGTTGGGTTTTAGGTTGGGGTATTTGGCCGTGAGTGAGAAAGGAAAACAAGATGATTTGCTTTGATTTGTGAGTTTGTAAGTGTAGTGTATGTGCTTAAAATTCAACTAGAAACCTCCTTTTATAATCCATCGATTGGTAAGTCCCATAACATTGGTCTTTGAGGTTTTGAAAGTACAATCTAATCTTGTATAAAGGTTTTACATTGGATGAAAAAGACATGTGATTATGGGTATCTTGGGGATCGGCCAAATTAGAGGACAAAGGAAATCCTTCTTGTTTTGGTTTGTATCAAGGTTAGGAAGGCGATAAGTTACTAATTAAGGACTATAAAGGTATAAGTGGTGGTGTCTTTATCCATAAGTGCCATGCATGTATAATGTAGACAAAATCAATTAATGATAATCAAAGTGTATGTGTGTGTGTGATTCTCGGCTGAAAAGGAAGGAAGGAGATTATAATGTTTGTTGTGTGTATATGTAGAAGTTAATCACTCATGGAGTGTGTTGTGTGGAGTTGACTTTACCAAATTGATGCAAGAAGGACACATTATGTGAAAAGTGACTTGTGAGTGTTGTCTTGGTTGTCTTCGGGCGATTGTGGGAATAAGGAAAAGGATCACAATTTGGGGTTATGATCATATCATGGGAACTTATGTGTCCTTAATTATAGGTGCCAAATGGGTAAAACAAGGTTGTCATTGTATCGGTCTTGTGTGTTGTTTCTTTTGGCCGCCAAACATAGGGAAAGGGAATGGTTTTCTTAGTTGTTAGTTATGCTAAATGGAGTAAGGCTTTTCCTTGGAAATATGTGTTGTGTTAAGATCAAAGACTCTTTGTTGGTATAAGTGAAAGACAAAACAATCATCCATTATATATATATATATATCCTTATCCATGCGTGTGTTTATATAGGTGTATATATGTAAGTTGTTTAACATATTATTCATGTGGGAATGGATATGGAATCGTGGACATGAATAGATATAGGTGGCCGATTATATGTATACCAACACATGGTTTTTATAAGCTAGTTATCTATATATATGTATTTAGATATGGCCGAATATACATGGATATATGTGGGTATATGAAGTGTTATAGATATCCATGAGTTATTAATAGAATTGGATTATTGGATGTTAACATATGTGTGTGATCGATCTAGTGTGTTAATAACATGTATGGTTGTAATAACATTATTGATCATGCAATATATACATATGTTATTTGTGGTTATTCATGTGTTATTGGATATTATTAACTCATGGTAACACATGCTTGTTCCTTGGTAGTGTTTAATGACTTTGGTGTGTCTTAATTGTCATAAACAGATTGTGAATTGTTCAAATTTGAGTGGAATTGTGTAATTCCCACTTTAGTAATGTCACGGTATTGTTGTTTTGTTCGTACGTAGTAATTGGATACATGGTTGCTCTCTGTTGAGCGTGTGATTGGCTTGATTGTCCAATGTCACTTGTCTCGAACAATTCGGGTGTTGTATGCGTAAACGGATGATGTACTGAATTTTCTGCAATAGTTCGGACTTTGCTAGACTAGGGATGGTATAGTATGTGGTAAAAATGTCTAATATGCACATGAAATGACATTAGTTAAGTAAAATGTGTACGGATCTTGACCTGATTTGTTGACAGGTGTCACAAATTCAACCAGTCAACCTCTACAAAATAAAAGACTCTAACAAAGCATTCTCTACCGAATCTTGGAATGCCTTATTAACAAAACTTGAACGAAAAGCCATATAAACATTAGCGATTGTTCTTCTTTATCATGTCAGTATTTAGGGTTCATGTGTGTGATCTATTAGTGGACGATCGAGTTAAGTTCATCTAGGAGCTCATCTCGAGCAAGGAGCAGGAAGTTGCTTTCTAATTATTGTAAAAGAAAACTTACTTGAGATTTGATGTTACTAATATCGATTGTGATGGTTATTTACTGTCATGGCTTAGAAAATAACTCATACTCAATACCAAGGACGGAAGGGTCACAGGCGGCCCAAGTGCCCCCCCCACACACACACTCTCATTTTTTTTGTTTAGAAGTTCTAATTGAGCCCATTATGTTTAGATCTAATAGCTAAAATTTAACTTGCGTTTTCCGATGAACCCCTAATATATGTGCATGTGACTTTGTGTTTCTATTTTCTAATGACCATCATTAGCATCCATATAGATACACAAATGAATCCAAAACGTATCGTGAAACGACAATATCAGGTTTGATTCAAACTTAATTATGATGAGTTAAATGTTTGAATTAGTTAGATATTACGTATGGAGCCGATGAATTTATCAAAGACCTTAAAGGTCGTTGGGTTGAGTTGTAATTCTTCTTCCTTTTTGTTATTTTGTAATAACTGTTCTTTTAGATTTATGGACTTTATTGGTGAAAAAATGGCCTTTTATGTGCAATGTTTTTGGTCTTCTCATTTTAACTTTTCATGCTCCGCTGCACGTTACATTATCATTGTGAATCATAGGTAAGATTTCAAAAACTGATAGATTTATTCACTCTATCACTAATCGAGTCCATCTAATGTATCAAAAGAGATCTGCTTATTATTTTGATTTGTAGGAATTGGATTCGAAATAATTCTTAAGTGGCTTATTAAACTGCATGTATGAATGAAAAACATCTTTATTGGTTTTATTCGCTCTATTTCATATTTTTTTATCCGCATAAAAACTACTTTGGGCTGCATCCCACTTATAACTTGTATGTTTCCTCCTTTATGTTCTAAAAATATACACTAGTGTCTCCCACTCTTGTATGATTTGACACATATAACTTTTTAAACTAGTATTAGATTCTTAAGGTAGAATAATTAATAATAAAGTAGTTAAGCCACTTAAAATTGCACTTAATATTTTTTTTCATTAAACGCATAATAAAGCAAGGTGTTAAAAGGATATCACGAAGATTGTTTTCATTCGTGCAAGATTAGGATCATAAGATCAAAATCAAGATCATAAGATTAATATGTTTTCATCTCTTTCATATGTGTTGTAATTCCTACTAAAATTTACGCGTATGACACTTTCAAAAAGGTTATAGAAATAACGCAAATGGTTTCATGGATCCAATCAATCAAAACATTTGAGAAACTTAAAACAAAAGGCTTAAACTTGCACTCAAGATTCACTAGTAGATGTTAAAGCCCGTTTAAAAGATGAGACCACTATTCCATTAAGCAATTTTATGATGACACCATCATTAGTCCTTAGAGCTTATCGTCATCAGATTAAAATTGCTAACCGAATTCTATAAGATCACTAATTTCATCTCTTTTTTACAGTAATCATTTTACACCTAGCTAACTGATTTAACATCACATTTGCATTATGTGGGTATGCCCCCTAAATTTTGTACCTCTTTGTTTTATTCTTTACAAAAATTTCCGTGCTATGCTGACTTAACCTAAAAAAGGTTTATGAGTATTCTTCCTTCTATTACTACATAGGTTGATGTTTTAGGATATGAGCCCTTTTGATTCCATTATATTGCGATCACCAAATGATGGATTTTCTTACTCTCTTAATTTGATTTTATAAATTCGAAGTTGTTGACTTGACTAGCATCAAATGTAAAGATAAAGCATTAGGATGAGATGTTATCCTTAGCTTCTCACACACTTCCTCTTTTCCACTTCTAACACATCACCTGAATCTTTCCATTCATTTGCGGTGGTCCCTAATCTTCCTTTTTTAAAAAAATAAATAAATTTCCTTAATAATAAATCACTAGATTGTTGCCATAGTCTTGTGCGTTGTGGTGGCGTTTCCTTAGTTATTTATAGTTGGCGGCATGTTATGTAATGCGTTAACCATATGTAAACACGTGTTTCAACGTATCCGATATATTACAGTGTACGATGATGATATTAATGTGTGGTGTGGCACGTGACATTACACATTTTTGACTTTGTTACACACGTTACGTTCATGGCATTAACGTCATTAGACATAGATAGAAAAAAAGAGTATGGGGCCGTTTAGCAACTTCTGAATGGGTAAGTGCTAACCTAGTAAAATTTCCGAATGGTTAAGAGGTTCTAAATGGTTAAGTGTTGAATCATTAAGTGATGTTTAGTTGGACATATGAATCATTAAATTAGGTTCCACTATACATTTTATTTACCTTTTCAAAGTTCAAACAAGCAACAAGGCTAATAAGGCTCTTAGGTACACAAACGGGGCAACCACCCCCGTCCCAATTTTTTGCATGTCTCAAACACTCTACACCACCCCTACCCCCGTCCCTTCTTCCCCCGTCTCCCATGTCTTGCTCGGGACATAAAGGACATCCAATCAACTTTTTTCCTTTTTTTTATTTTAACCACTAGGTATGTTTGTTTTTATTAGATGGTTTATAAATTTGAGACATAACATTGTGGTGTCTCCACACCCTTGCCATGTCTCAACCAAGAGAACCTGATAGCCATCCTAGGTGGCATCCTAGGTGGCATTAAGACATGAACATTCTCATGTCTGCATACCCCATAACCTAAATTACAAGACACAAAAAAGGCTATAAAACCATAAATACAGCCATAATCAAGAACTTATCCACTCATACACAGGACACCCCAAGCCACTTAACCACCTCCCTACGTCCTAACCACATGTTGCTCCATCTTCCCCTTCTCTTCTTGCAACCTGCTTTCAACATCTTCCCCATCATTCATCAAGAACTCATCCACCTGTGCCGTAGTCTGCCTCCCTTATAAGATGACCCACACCAGCAACGACTCTGCTCTCTATAACAATCACCCGCTACAAATACATCCATAAAACCGTAAAAATTAATTAGTTCTGGACCTAGGGAGACCATGGCTAGTAAGAGCTCAAACGTTTTTTGCGCACAACATCAACTACCGAGCACACGTTTGCGAGGTCTGATTCAGTTAGACTCACCTCCAGATTTGACCGGTTAAGAGGTCAGGCCAGACGTGTTTTCCGTTCAGACGTGCCCGGCCAAACGGCCCCTTATCTGACATAGTCAGACGTGCTCCCTAGTCAGAGCCATTCAGACGTAACCAAACGGGACCTATGTTTCTGTTTTTTGCGTGTAAAGCTGTAAAAGAAATTTAGACAGCGGTGTTAAGTACTCGTAAAAGTGATTTAAACATTAACATAGTTAGACAAAGATTAAAAAAAGTATAATAATGTGTCGCAAGTTACTGTGTAAAGTGGCAAAAGTCATTTTAATAAAATGATGTGTCAAGTCATCAAGTATAAAATGTTGGTGGGTCAAAGTTGTCTGTTACCAAAAGTTAGAAATGAACGTGTAACTTATTTAAAATGAGGATTAATAATGTTTCATGCCAAAAGATTGAGGTTGTGAGGTGAGAGAACCAAAACCTTTAAAATGATGTAGAAGTCTAGGGGTTAGAATTGTCATTTGTGAAAGTTAAGGGAGTTTGCTTGTCGGTAGGAAGCCCCACCGACTTTCGTTTTAAGAGTATATACAATTGCCCCAATTGGTTTTCCAGCGTTGATCACCCGCACTTCCCCTTCTTCGAGTCGTTTCTCACATGGGGTGGTGTTCTAGGCGAGAGTTTTCGGTCGGCTCCACCTCTTCGAGGAAACCCCCGGTGCACCCTTATTCAATCCATATTCTTACTTTGAATATTTTAACATTTACTATTAATTACTACGCCTTCTCTCTTTTGAACTTTATAGTTTGATCAATGACATGTAAAACTAAATCCATTTAATTTAATATATATTATATCCCTACTATAACATATATATATTTTTTCTGTAGAAGCAATCAATATTATGATTTCCTTGTTTCACATCTATACAACTTGGTTAAAGGATTAGGATGAACATGAGTATGCACATATGAATTGTGCAGGGACTCGTAAATAAAAGAACAGAGGGTGAGAGGATTGAATAATATGCAAACTATTAATATTATCCCACACAATACAAACTGATACATATGAGGTTTTATAAAGCCTTGGTTTAGAGCAGTTAAATAACCGCTACTAACTAACCGACACAACTATTCTGTTTGGCGCCTTTTTTCTGTGTCGTTTGACTTTTCTAAAGTCAACAGAATTTCTTTATTATAATTTCCAACAATCAAATCAAATCTACTCTTAATTTTACACCACTATTTATCATAGAACTCGAACTCTTAACTTCATAAAAAGAAACACCATTTTACATACCCTAAGGCCGCTAAGCCAATGTCCTAAATATATAGCTTCCTACTTTTGTATATCCTAAAAAATTGTACACTTTCAAACATTATTTTAAATTTCTCATGTTACCCGTGTCCGTATTTAGTCACTAAACCATGATACACTGTAATAGATTACCATTACCATTTAAAAACGTAGCAAATAACACGTTCATAATATTGTCTTAATTTTCTTTTAACGAAGAAAACAACAAACATGTATTTTACCCAAACTTTATATAATTTTTATAAACATTTTTTTTAATTCTTATGTAGGGTCATGGCATATAAATACATTGACAGCTGCCTACCATACCAAACTACTTGCATCTCATTTATGCTCTATTCCCCATTAATCATCACCTTTTTTTTCTCTCAACAAAAATTCTGAAAAATCTTTCTTTAAATTAAGGCACCCTCCCTCATTTATTTTGCATTTATGTTACAATAAATTAATACTTTTCTTGAAGTGCCACCAAAAAAAAAAAAAACCCCATCAAACATGAGGCAAACTACAGCTCAGAAGCAGCTCAATGTCATACTTGTTTTCTCAATTCTGTTTCTTTTTTGTAAGTTTTAACATATTCCCATCTTAAAGTTTTTACTTTATTTTCTTGTTTTTGCTTGATTTTATAGTTTTTCTCAATTGGATGTTCTTATTACCTAAAAAGTTTGGATTTTTTTTCTTTCAAGATTTAGTTATATTTGTTGATTGTATGTCTAATTGATGAGTGTGTGTGTGTGTGTGTTTATGTGTAACATGAGTTTGACAATGTGATTAAGAGTTGGCTCTAATTGCTGTTTCTAATTTGATGGATTGCTTGAGTATTTGCTGTTTATTATTATTATTATTATTTTTATTATTATTATTATTATTATTATTATTATTATTATTATTATTATTATTATGTAGGAGAATGTGTTTGATCTGTTAATGATGTTTGGTAGTGGATTGGATGCTTTAGGATATAATGGTTTGCTTTGATTGATTTGTTGTTGAAGTTCACTTGAGTATTGAGTTTCTTGGTGGTAATATTAATTTTAGGGGTTTAAGTGTTGGGGAGATAGAGAGTAGTGCACTTTGACTTTTTTAGAGTCAAACCTAGTATGTCTCAACTTTAGAGTTTAAGAATCAATATTGTTAGTTTGTTACACATGTAACATGTTATAGAGATCCCAATATTGTTAGTGTGTCAGTTAAAAACATGGTAGAAAAGAAAATCACGAATGATATCAGCGGAGAGAAAAGATGTTGCCTTTGAAACGCGGCCTGTGAAAAACATTATATAAGATAGTGTTTAGAAACAGTTGAAACTGATGGCAAAAGAGGGGGGGGGGGGGGGGGGGGGGGATCAACAAGAAATTTAAAACAGTGCTTGTGAAAACGTTATAACCTACTTAGGCGGAGGATGAAGCCGTTCGGAATCGGCCATAGGTAGATCGGCGATACGGCTGTTTGGTTGGTCCACATAGAATGATAAAGGACTGTTGGCCATATCTAGATCAGCTATGCTGTCGTCCAGTTGGTTCTGGCCGGTCTGGGAGCTTCCTTCTCCAGCTTTTCCATGAAATGCAAAGTTTTACTAGTTACATGGTTTACCTAGACTGTTCTGTTCGACTACTGTTAGATGTCTAAATGATATATTTTAAATTCAAAATAAATAATCTAGTATGTAGCTGCATAGTGGCAGTACATTCTCCATTGTGCCACACAAACATGTGTCTCTTTGTTTCTTATAGGTGGGGTTTGGGGGGGGGGGGGCTATTTTTTATATTGGTTTTTGGTTAATGTCAATTACTTTCTTCATTCTATTGCTTCAATGACTTTTTAGAGTGTTTGGGCTATTAGTCAAATGTCTAATATACCCTCTGGCATATAAATCTAGCTTGAAAACCTGTCATGAAAGGAAATTTTGTAACTGTGAGGGGGGGGGGGGGGGGGGGGGGGGGGGAATTACTATTTACTATTATTACATGCTATTTTCTTTCTGTGCACCTTTTTACGTTTCATGAAAAACGTAGTACAAATTTTGCTATATTTTTTTATTGACACATAAGCGTTTTGACAGGTTTCAATGCTTGTAGTTCACTGCATAACTCACTAATATCTGATCAAAAAGTGGATAACTTGTTGCCCGAGATTTCTCCGACCGGAAATCCTCAACCCCTATATCCTCTTCTTGCACCATCTCCATGGTCTCCCTTCACAATTACAAATAACACCGCCCCAAAGTTATCAGGTAAGTTTTACACACCCTCTTTAAGTCTTTATCTATGAGGTATCATGTATTAAAAATACAGTTTAGATGACTTTTAACCGTGATAAAACATGTATTTCTTTTTCCTTTTATCCAGGTCTTTGCATGCTAGACTTTGATGCGATAGATACCATGATGAGCATTACTGCGATCGACTGTTTCACGGTATTTGCACCATACCTTGCCAATGTAGTATGCTGTCCACAAGTTGAAGCAACTCTCGTGATTCTCGTTGGCCAATCCAGTAAAAAAACCAAAACACTTTCTCTAAACTCAACACATGCTAAACACTGTCTTTCCGACTTTGACCAAATCCTCACGAGTCAAGGTGCAGATAATAGTTTGCAGCAGATTTGTTCCATTAGTCCGTCAAACCTAACCGAAGCTTCTTGCCCGGTCAAAGACGTTGATAGGTTTGAAAAGATGGTCAACACATCTAATATTCTTGCTAATTGTGGAAAGATTGATCTTGTTAACGAGTGCTGTCAGGAGACGTGTCAAAATGCTATATCAGAAGCTGCCAAGGATCTTGCATCTGTTTCTAGTGAATTTGATGCAATGGGGCTACAACGTATGTCTGATACCTCAACTCGGGTGATTGAAGATTGCAAAAGTATTGTTTTCAGATGGTTAGCAAGTAAACTTGAACCCTTACGTGCCAAAGAAGCCCTTAGAGGTTTAGCTAATTGCAATCTGAATAAAGGTGAGCCAATCACGCTTCATTTGATCTTTTGAATCATTTAACGATTTGAGTGATTGCTTTGAAATACACATTACTCTCTAAGTCTGAAAATGAAACACCTTTGCCCATATATTTCAAGGTTTCCCATTTTGCCCTTGCCTTCATTGTCGTGCATACAATTTACACTAACTGGAAATATTGGAAAGAGTTGGGGCAAAATGGGAACTTTAAGAAATATTTTGCACGTACAGTAAAGGGATTTAGGAGTGAAAGTGCGATTCCTTAGGCGTATCTCACATCATTACATCCACATGAGAGATTTCGCTTTACCTTAAATATCACCAACGGGTTTTGGGTGCATTAGTTGCGGATGAGAGGAATAACAAAGGCCTACTACTTTCTTTCTCTTTTTTTTTGAATAATGTTGTTATGTTGATTTCAGTTTGCCCATTGGTTTTGCCTAATGTCCAACCTATCGCACAAGGTTGTGGAGACGAGATTAGCAACAATACATCATGTTGTAATGCAATGGGAAATTATGTATCTCACTTGCAAAAGCAAAGCTTTTTAACCAATTTGCAAGCGATGAATTGTGCGGCTTCACTTGGGAAGAAGCTGCAAAAAGAAAACATAACCAACAATGTTTATAATCTTTGTCATATAACCCTCCAACACTTCTCCCTCCAAGGTTTGTTTTTTGTTTCCGCTTATTTATTATGTATCTTTTTCGAAGATATTACTCGAAGCTGATAGTTTTATCATTTCTTGACATGTTGGAAACTACAACTCAATTGCAGCAAATGGAATGCAAGGTAATTAAAAAAATCTCTCATTTGCCTAAAAATTATAAAACATGTCACAGTTGATTTTTATAAGTGTTTGACCATTAGTTAAATCTCTAACTTGTTATACTTGTTTGTATGGACCTATGGATGATATAGAGTCTGGATGCCTTCTTCCTAGCTTGCCTTCAGATGCAACATTTGACAAATATTCACGAGTGAGCTTCCTTTGCGATCTCAATGATCACATTTCCGCACCTTGGCCTTCCATCTCACATCCCGCCCCTTCATCATGCAACAAAAGTAAGTTTTTGCCCCGAAATCACCTTTGTTATAAACTTAATTACCTTTATATCCTTGGTTTAAAAAGGGTATCTGAGGCACGAGGCGATCTTGAAAACGTATCATGGCCTTGAGGCATTGCCTCATGCACATCTGGGTCAAAAGCAGGATCTTAGGAGGCTGATATATAGGAACAACCAAGGGGATATGCAACGCCTCTCGTGCCTCGTGCCTCATGACTCAGCTGTTAGGACCTAAACGTCTTGAAGCTCGTCACCGTTTTTATAACAAGCTCATATCAAACTCATGTTGTGAACCTCTTTCTGATCATGTAGCTATCAGGGTCCCTGCACTTCCTGCTGCAACTTCCGGACAAAGAGGTAAATTCTAATTCTTCACACACATGTGTGTATATATTAATTATGGTACAGATTATGAGAGATCCATTATCAAACAAGCAATTTTTTTTAATAAGGTTAGCATTGTAAAAATAAAATAAAAAGTTTAAAGATATTAGTAGATCGATGAGCTACATATATATGTAGCTCGTGAAGGTACAAACATACATGTAGCTCATGCGAGGGGTGTGTATGTAGTTCACATATTTGTGGCTTGTCCATCAATATGTGTGTGCGCGCGCGTGTGCGTGATATTTGACAACCGAGAGAACCACTATCAACCAAACAATTTTTTAATCTACTTTTATTAGGTTAGTACTGAAAACGAAATTTAAATAAAAAGTTATCTTTAGATCAACGTGCTAATGTACGTAGCTCACGAAGGTACAAACAACATACATGTAGTTCACGAGCTAGATATAAATCTAGGGGTGTTCAACGAATCGAATAACGAATTTTCGAATTATTCGAATCGAATTATTCGAATATTTAATATTTTTACTTGAATTCGTATTCGATTCGTATTCGTTTAAAATTCAATTTATTCGATTCGTATTCGATTCGAATAAGAAACTCGAATTCGAATCGAATTCGAATAAATTCGATTTAGTTCAAATTCACCTTAAATAACAAATTGTTTTACTTTTAGTTTTAAAACTAATACAAATTCATTATTTTTAACATATAAAATACAAATCTACAAAATTGATAAACAATAATATGTCAAATACGAGAATAGTAAAAATAGTAGAGAGTATAGTTTTATAGAGTTTTGTGATATATAAGGTAAATATATAAAACATGGTTATGCTAAAAGTTATAGACACTATGGGTTCTTAGAGTTTGACCAAAATTTAGAAGTTTTTTTTCCAATGTGTATACTTGTGTATATAATAATGTGATATGTGTATATATATTTAAAAAAATATACATGTACAATTTTTTATTCGAATTTCGAATCGAATCGAATTTAAAATCATAAATTCGTATTCGATTCGTATTCGATTTACTGGACTCGAATTCGAATCGAATCGAATTCGAATTCTTAATAATCGAATCGAATTCTTGGTGATCGAATCGAACTAAATCGAATTTCGAATTTTTCGAATTCGAATCGAATTCTGAACACCCCTATATAAATCTACATTTCCACAAAAATTAGTAACAAATAAAAAAATTAACAAATTTTGCTTGGTTCTAAAGAAACTTTGTGTTTCTCATGTGATCTCTCTCTCTCTCTCTCCCTCTCTATATATGTCCTTGTGTGTGTGTGTATGTATTATTCCTTGCACCTAATATAATCTATACTTAACAGGTCTATACAACGACGCTATTATGTTTCTTGTTTACCCGATGACATTCATTCTTCTGACAATTCATTGATTTTCTCCTGGATCAAGATCTTGCTTACTTATAGATTAAAGGTGATTTTCTTGAAAACTAGAGAGGCCCCGTTAAACTCCGAGACACAAGAATGTGAAAACGGTAAATATTTTTGGCGGTAAATTTATTTAGCTTGAAACTGTTAAAGTTAAAAAAAAAAAAAAAGTTTGTATGGAAGTTGAGTTGGTAGTGATGGTGCTTTTGTTATGGAAAACTATTTAAAAGCATTCTTGCATAGTGTTTTGTAATAAGAATTTTGTAAAGGAAGTTAAAGAGTGCAAGTAAATAGTTTTAAAGCATCCCTTCTACTTTCATTTAACTATAGTTTATCCTATACAGTTTCATTGTAGGATATTTAATGTAATGGCATTTCTGGGTTGGTTTCTACACATAGGCTATCGTCAATAGGTGGTTTAATTTTCGGGTAGAGGCGCACCTTTCAGTGTTTTGTCATACCTGGTTCTCGGTATGGAATTGGACATGGATATGGTCGAAAAGTCATTTCTCTATCATAATGGGGAAACTTATCCTATCTCCGATCACTTCGTCACGTTAAAATGGACCCAAAGTACCATAAAACCACCAAAACACTGACGGCACTCTAGGGTACTTTGCTTAGAGGTTTCAAATTGATCTAAAGGTTTTAATCGGAGGATAAGTGATTTTGATCAAAACACAATAACCACCTCATTCTCTCTTCTCTGCAACATGTTGTTGTGCAAATGAAATTTGCAACTTTTCCAACGGTGTGACGGTGTTGTTGCCCTCCGACAAAGTAACCTAAAAGGGGTACTTGTGGTGTGCCTCGTCCCCCTAAAACATACACATGTAATGTAATTGATTTTAGTGATTAGGTAAATATGTAATTCATAGTTTTAGTAGGAGGAAATATGTAAAAAAAACAAACTATTCTATATATTTATATCTAAAAGAGTTAAATGTCATTTTCGTCTATGAGGTTTGGCTATTTTTGCTAGTTTTATCCAAAGGTTTATTTTTTCTCATCTGGCCCTCAAGTTTTCAATATCTTATCGTTTCCATCCAGCTCGTTAACTCCATCCAAAATCTCTGTTAACTTTTTTTAAAAGACTAAAATACCCTTATATTATAATCTCTATTTAAAATTAAAAATTTTAAAATAATAACAAAAATAAACCCAATCCAATCCAACCTACCCCACTCCAACCTGCTCCCCCTCTCTGTATCTACCCCCTATCTCTCTATAAATCTAAACAATCAACATCCACCATTACCGTCAAACGCGACCACACTATCACCCACCGTCACCGCTAACCCACCCTCACCATCTTTCCTTCCTCCCTCTATGTAAATATACCGAAACAAAAACCCTAACTCGATTTGTATGGTGGGTTTTATGAGCTGGGTTGTACCTAACATTCTCGATCTGGGTTGTACCTAACACAACCGTATACAATTCAGAATCAACCCGTCAACTATATAAACAAGGGTATTGGGGTCTTTTTATAAGAAGTTAACAGAAAAAATGGATGGAGTTAGTGAATTGGATGAAAACGGCAAGATTTGGAAACCTAGAGGATCCAAATGCGAAAAAACAAACTTTTGGACAAATGTAGCAAAAGTGACCAAACCTTAGGGACGAAAATAACATTTTACTCTATTTAAAAAACATTAAGATGTATACTAATTGAAACAGAAACACACTATCAAACCTGGTTAGTGAGGTGGAAACTGCTTTGTTAAAGGAGAAAATACCGATTATCGTTGGAATCGAACCCGTATGTGTAGGATTAATAGCAAAAATTTAACGAAGTAGGCTGTGCTAATATTTTGATTTTACAGACGTTATTTATCCTTTAAGTAACTTATTTTTTATATCTTCCTTTTTTTTTAATATAATTCCCCTTAGTTAATATGCAAATATTTCTGTAATAAATTTAATGTGGAAAATATTACAATTTATATGAACATTTAAAAAAATATGTTAATCCACAAATTTAAGCGTATTCGAAAATACTGGACGAACTTATTGTAATGTATGTTTAGAAAAAAATGTGTGCTCGTAAGTCGTAACTCTTTTCCAAACCTTAAGAAGTGTTGTCGTTTGTTAATTGTTACACACTTATAAATGATTATAAACTTAATCACTCACCCTTTTTCACTATTGTCTAAAAATATTAGGTTATTACAATATATATATATATATATATATATATATATATGTATATAGGGGGCGGTTATTCTACAAAAATAGAAAAGCGTGCGAAGGATGCGAAGTAATCCTAGCCGTCGATCAAGCAAGAATCTTACGTCATTAATTAAAAAGTTACGCGGTGTCAATTTCATAAATAAGTGAGAGATTAGACAGTTAATAAGGGTATAATCGTCAATTTTTCTACAATCAAATTATAAGAGACCGTTCAGTCTCATTAATCACTAAAACTTCTCCCCAAAGTTACATAATAAACTCTGAAAACCTTAGTTAAAATCATCAATAAACTCCATTTCTACAAAAGATTAACCATGAAATACTCAAAAGTATACGAAAGTAAGTACATTACGTTATTCTGTACCAAATTTTACAATGCAAAACTATGTAATAACTTACATTATGCATGCTACAGGAAGAAAAAGAGGAACAGAGTATGAATGTGAAAAGAACGACGTTGATGAAGGTAAATAAGTATTACGTGAATTAATATTGTTAATACGTTGTGAAATTGTACTAAAATACGTATTTCTAATTGTCAGGGCCAAGCAAAATTGCAAAAACCAAAAATCAGAGTGACAAATCCGAGATTAGAAGTAAAGCAAACCATGACAGGCCTTCAAAGAAAAATTGTACAGAGAATTTTTTTTGTTATGTGTTACGTGATTTTAGTAATAGAACTAGAAATGATTTTGTATATGTTACGTTATTTTAGTAATGGAAATGTAGTGATTCTGTCAATGTTACATGATTTTAGAAATGATTCTGTCTATGGTGCATCATAATTATGTCTATATTGCGTTATTTTGGTAATGGAAATGTAGTGATTATGTCAATGTTACATGATTTTAGTAATGGAAAATAGTATGTCTGTGTTACGTAATTTTATTAATAGAACTAGAAATGATTATGTCTTTCTTACGTTATTTTGGTAATGAAATTTGTAATGATTCTGGCCATAATATATGATGATTATGTCTATGTTACGTTATTTTGGTAATGAAAATGTAGTGATTTCGTCATTGTTAAGCAATTTTGGTAAATGAAAACACTAGTTTATGATTATGTCTTTCTTACGTTATTTTGGTAATGAAATTTGTAATTATTCTGGCCATAGTATATGATGATTATGTCTATGTTACGTTATTTTGGTAATGAAAATGTAGTGATTCTGTCATTGTTAAGCAATTTTGGTAAATGAAAACACTAGTTTATGATTATGTCTTTGTTACGTTATTTTGGTAATGAAATTTGTAATGATTCTGGCCATAGTATATGATGATTATGTCTATGTTACGTTATTTTGGTAATGAAAATGTAGTGATTTCGTCATTGTTAAGCAATTTTGGTAAATGAAAACACTAGTTTATGATTATGTCTTTCTTACGTTATTTTGGTAATGAAATTTGTAATTATTTTGGCCATAGTATATGATGATTATGTCTATGTTACGTTATTTTGGTAATGAAAATGTAGTGATTCTGTCATTGTTAAGCAATTTTGGTAAATGAAAACACTAGTTTATGATTATGTCTTTGCTACGTTATTTTGGTAATGAAATTCGTAATGATTCTGGCCATAGTATATGATGATTATGTCTATGTTACGTTATTTTGGTAATGAAAATGTAGTTATTCTGTCATTGTTAAGCAATTTTGGTAAATGAAAACACTAGTTTATGATTATGTCTATATAACGTTATTTTGGTAATGAAATTTGTAATGATTCTGTCATTGTTACGTAATTATAACATTTGATAATAACGCAGTGAACAATGAAAATGAATTACTTCTACAACAACAGCCTGTAAATGTCACAACAGTTGTTGATGACGATTTTGTTGATGCACCAGAAGAGCTTCAAAATTCACCACCAAGAAACCAATTTGTTCTGTACTCAAATATAAAATTAAATGTAAGGGCGTCTGTTGATAACTTGAATGAGGCGATGGCAAACTTATCAAGTGCGCAGAAAAAAGCAATCAAACAGATGGGATTTGAAGCTTTTTTATTAATGAACATTAAAACAGTGCCAACAAAATTAGCAAGATGGTTATTGGTGAATTATGATGATAGACGAAATGAGTTGAATGTAGGAAATCACATCATTCAAGTTACAAGCAACAAAGTTCAACAAGTCCTTGGTGTCCCAATGGGTAACCAGACAGTAAATGAAAAGAACAAACCAAGGAAGGGTTCATCTAACACGCTTACTATATGGAAGTCCCAGTTTGAACATAACAAGATTTTAATCTCGGATGTGAAGAATAAAATAGTTCAAAGCAAAAGCGGAGACTGGATTTTCAAGTTGAACTTCCTTGTACTTTACAACTCTATATTTGGGCAAGTAACAAAGAGTTCAACAGTGAATCAAATGTTCTTGAAAGGAGTGACAGATGAAAAATCAATCAAAAAATTGAATTGGTGTGAGTACTTAATTTTCTGTCTCAAAAGAACGAAGGCAAACTGGAATGGAACTGAAATGTATGATGGACCTTTGCCTTTTCTTGTGGTATGTTTTTTATTCATAATTATGTAATGTATAAAAAATACAAATTACGTAATGTGTTATTACTAATTACGTAATGATCAAATGTTAACTTTATTCACATGACAGATGCTTTATGTACATGAAAAGAGGTTATCACATGCTCCTGAAATAGCACAAACACCAGCAATTAAGTACATTAGCACCCAGAATTTGTCTGATGTTGATAAACATTTGTATGACAATGGGCCATTTTCAACTGATGAAGAAGATAATGAGGATGAAGAAGGAAATGATGAAGTAGAAATTCCTAGAGATGAAGAAGGACATAATGATGAGGATGAAGAAGATGATGGTGGAAATGAAGACGCTGGTGGTGTTGGTGGAGATGATTATGATGGTGAAGAAGATGATGCAGAAAAAATGGAAGAAGATGGTAAGAATGAAGATGCATACATTCAGCATGATGAACAGCAAATCTTTCTTGAACAACATATCCTCGTGGATCATCTTCAAAATCAAGATTCACAAGAATTCAACAACGTGTTTGAAACAACAAAATCACTCTCTGACATTGACGAATTATTGGAAAATTACAACACTCCACAAGTTCCTAATGTAAGTGCAATAACTGTATAAAAATTACATAACATGCATATGTATATAGGATTTTAAAAAATCACGTAATGTTTGCAGGCTGGTGATGCAAATGATGAAAAGAAAAATCAAAAGATTACCAAAGATAAGGCAACAACAACACCAAAAATACAAAAAGTTGCAACTCAAAAATCAACAGATGAGAGCATAAAAGGGTCAACAAGGAAAAAGACAATGGGAAAGAAGAAAAACAAAAGTCCTTACCCAGTTGATGAGAATGTAAGTAACTGTAATTTATTATGTCAAACATCAACAGAAATCATGTAATTTATTCACGTATTGTTTGCAGGAATGTCTTTCAAAAATAGAAAACAAAATGGAGAAGTTTCAAACATATGTTGCTGAAATAGATGAAATTTTCGAAGAAGCCACTTCAAATTTTTTAGACAGCAACCTTATACGTGAGAAGCAAACAAAATGGAAGTCATGGGTAGCAAGTTACAAATCAAGTAATGAGAAAAACATAGAAGGTAAAAATTACGTAATGTATATTTAAATGATAAAGAAGTTAGTTAAAAATTACGTAATGGATATCAAAAAAGTATATTAGTAGTTGCAGGTGAAAAGGAAAACCAGAACAGTGTTAGCACAGGGATGCTAGATGCAATAGTGATTGCAGCTGAAACACTAGAAGGTAAAAAAAATCACGTAACACATTATTTGTCAAAACTTATTAACGATCAGAATACGTAATTACAGGTGAAAGGAAAGATTTGAATGAAAAGGCAACAACTTCACAGAGTGTTAGCACCGGAATGCTAAATGTAATGATCGCCGCAACTGAACAACTTGAAAAAACAAATGAAGAAGAAGCTGTGAAAGAAGGTAAAGACATAATGGATGCTTTGAAAGATGCAACAACAAATGAACCACCTGTCAATAAAGGTAAAAAAATCACGTAACAGATTATTTGTCAAAACTTATTAATGATCATAATACGTAATTACAGGTGAAAAAAAAAAGATTTGAATGAAACGACAACTTCACAAAGTGTTAGCACAGGAATGCTAAATGCAATGATTGCCGCAACTGAACAACTTGAAGAAACAAATAAAGAAGAAGCTTTGACAGATATAATGGATGCTTTGAAAGATGCAACAACAAATGAACCACCGGCCGATAAAGGTAAAAAAATTACGTAATGTATATTAAATATGTTTATACTAAATGGAAATTATATGAATGTATATAAATTGTTAACTAAAATCAGGAAATGAGGCCCTAGAGAGTGACAGCACAGATATGATTGCTGAGATGTTAAAAGCAGCCGACAAAGAAGAAAAGAATGCAGCTTTGCAAACTTCAACCACACAAACATCATCCGAACATGTCAGTTCGCAATTCTTGAAAGAATTGAATGAGTTTGAAGAAAGATCTAGGAAAGGAAAAGAGATCGAGACATCGGAGGGAGACAAAGTAGAAGAAATACAGAATGAAAGCTATGAAAGCTATGAAGGACCAAGTTTCGATCTGAATCTCTCCCAAGATGATGCACCTACAGATGTAATTCCTGATCTACCATTCCTACATAACTCTGAAGCTGATGTCGAAACACCAAAAACAGTAGGGAGACTAATAGTTAGTCAATCATTGGAGTCAACCATAGCCAATAAACAAGTTGAACGTGCAAAAAGGGGAAGGATGTTGGCTGGACCTCTGAAGTCTCCTTACATTCAACGCCAGGTGGTAATGAAGAACAAAATAACTGAAGATGAAAACATAATTACGCAGTTTATATTTGCAGCAACAGAAGCAACACAGTAAGAAAAACCTTATATTACTTTAATTTGTTATTAGAAAAATTACGTAATGAATATTTTCAGAACATAGTTTATTACAAAAAATTACATAATGTGTATTAAAAATTATCTTCCACAGTGATGTTGTATTCGAGCCAGCAGATGGGAGTCCATTCTTCAAAGTGGTATTTGAATGCTTATACCCTGGAATAACATTATCATCTAATGTTTTGAATGCATGGTCGTATGTGCTGAACCACGACGAGAAGAAAAGAGCTCCAGGTTCACCATTAAGGTTGTTTGTTCAAACAAATATTCTGGTATGCTCCTTATCTTTTTCATGTAATACATAAATTATAATAACGTAATGCTTATACTAAATTACGTAATGTATGCTAAATTTACAGCCAAGTGACTGCTTCAAGCCTCAATATGATGATTTAAAGCGAATGGACACCATGACAGCGAACTTAAATCTTGCACTTAGCAAAAATGAAATAAAATCAATCAATGAGGTGGATTTGTTGTTCATGCCCATCGTATCTTCGGACCACATATATGTAATATGTTTCAACATGAAGAACCCGAAGATAGAAATACTAGACAACAGCAAGCTTGGAGCTAATAACAAATATGACAACATCATAGTGCCATTGGTAAAAAAAATATTTTTACTTAATATTATTTTGATGTTAGTTAATTACGTAATGCTTATGGTAAATTACGTAATGTATGCAGAAAGAAGCTTTATGCAACTATATGATGGTCAATGAACACCCCATGACTCCTAAAATGGTAAGCAAAAAACCAGTGAGAGTCCAAATGGAATGGAGAACTTCACAAAACAAAATCGATTGTGGGGTGTTCACAATGAGGCATATGGAGACTTTCATGAGCACATATAGAAGAAAATGGGTAACTGATTTTCAAAAAGAAGGAGAAGCTCAACAAATGCAGATTGATGACCTTCGCTACAAATATCTATCAAAAATCCTGCTCTCCGATACTAACAAAAATAAAAATTTAATTGATCGTCTGGCTAGGGAGTTTCATCAAAAGGAATACAGTGAGAAGGCGAAGTGTAACACCCCAACCGATGGCGGAAACATCGAGGTGTCACGTAGTGACGATTGTTCAATAGCTCATGGACTAAAAGTGTAAATTTGAATACATTGTTTAAATTATTTATTACATTGAAATGAAATTACAGGATACAATAATTCTAAAGTGACAAGTCTAGCTAAAATACAATGTAGACAAGACTGAAATATAAATTCCAAAAGCCTAAAAGAAGCGTCTCAAAATAACCTGAAACATGTACAAAATATTTTGGTCAATACAAAAATTGTATTGGTGAGCATACCCTGTTTTGAATACGGATCGTAAGAAAAATGTTTAGCAGTTCATGTGCGGTACCATTTGCAATTATGTAATAAGTAATATCCGTTCAAAACCAAACCTGAGAAGAATGACTAACACATGACTAACCAACTGAATAATGAATTAACAAGACAATGACCAAGATTCTCTCAACAGAGTCTCAAGGGGGTATACCATAGTACTATTCATTGAAAAGCTAGGCCGCCCAGCGGTTAATGATTTTGACAAGTCATAGACACACCAATTATCATAAAGCAAACACACATGAGAATTGCAGTAAGTATAAGAAATTGAAACTTGATTAATATATAAGTACATGAGTCACCCCAAAGTAGTAAAACGGTAAAAAGGGGAAGGATATACTCACAGTTTGCGAAAGCGAGCAAAACCCAACTTAAGCGATCGTGAGCTAAGTAATGGAAATTCCGAGGAATTCAACCTATAATGTGTAAGAATACTAATAAGAAAGTGTCTAAAAAGTCTAAGGTATCTAGGGTCTAAGGCATTAGGGTTTGCTAAGTCGATTTGGGAAGTTAGAGTTTTTATGATAAGTCGCGTTAATGTAAAAGTTGTATATCTCAAATAATATATGAAAGGTTGTAAATGTGGTTTAAATAATATAATTATTACCCTTTGAATATTTAGATGTAAACATATTTGAATAATTAAGGCAAAATCATTTTGTTAATTACTTTAACTAATTATTGTAAATAATTACGATAATCATAAATACTGAAATAGATAATTATGTGTTACACGATGATCCGACAAATAATAATTAAGACTTTCCAACATAAGAAATATTTATATTTTATAAGAAAAGTATTTTAAAAATAGATGTTGTAATAGTATAAATAAATAAACGTTTAATTATGTCGTAATTTGATAAATAAAACTAATAATACAAGGCATGATCCAAAAATGGTATTTTTATTAAAAATGGATGCTTTTTGATGTAAACAAATTGAAATAAATTTCCCATAATTTTTATAAACTTATTTATATTTAAAACTGATTTAATGCGATTAAATCATGTTTAAATGATTAAAAATAGGAAAATCAATAAAAATAAAAGTTTTCTGAACCAATAATTTTTAATTAATTTCATGATGATTAGAAATAATTATTCAAAAAGTTTTAGATTAAAATCAAAAAAATGAATTTTTAATCAATTAAATACTATTAAAACAAATAAATTCAATAAAAATATAAAAATAGGACATTCTTCAGAAAATAAAAGTGTGGAAATCTTCTTATAGTTTCAAGATGTTACTCCTAAATTTTTATAATTTTTGGAGCAAAAATGAATTTATTATGAATATTCTAAGTTAAATATATTATATATACATTTAAATAAAAAAAAAAATAAGAAAATGACTTTTTAAAAGAAAAACCAAAAAATATTTGAGAGGATCCATGGCCAGCAGGAATTGATCTTGGGACCTTTCATACACAAACAAGCATACCAAACCACTACATCACAAGTCTCACATGTTATAAAGTTTAAACAAGAATTGTATTTATATAATAACAAAAACATCATCTTCTTCCCCAAATCACCAAGAACCCTAACCCTAACCCTTAATTACAATAACCCAATACACACATGATTGATCATCTGTAATAAAGGGCTTTTGATCCTAGGACTATTCTAAGAAAAATGGCATGATAAACAATAACTTACAACAACGATTTGATGCTCAAAGACAAGGTACATGGCCGCAGCTTCTAATGCCGATTTAGAACGATTAAGAACTCAATTTGATGCGTTTTGTTGTGGGTTTAAGATGCTCAGAGGTATAGGAACGAATTAGTAGTAGATATTTATAAAGTTTCATACGTTATTTTGGTCGCTTCAATATTCCGATCGGTTACATGATTAAAACCCAATAAAAACTTGTTTAAAACGTAAATTAACCAAAGGATTTAGTCGGTTATGATGGAGATAAGTTAATGGTGCCAGAAGAAACGGAAAAAACGCATTAATGGTGAGATTCCAAACTCGCCGGAGACGAGCTCCGGTCGCCGGAAAATCTGGTCGGAAAAACGCGAGTACCAGGGAACAAGGAAAACAGATTTTGAACTTTTTAAAGTTGGCAAAATTAGTCCTTCTAGTTTATTAGGTTAGGTTTAATGTGGTTTGGTTAGTTATTTTCTTATAAAAAGTTAACCTAGTTACTATAACTTAACTTAAAAGTTCCCAATCTTTATAAAACTTGAAAAGTTTATAAAATTCTTTTACGAACACGTTTTAACATACGCATTTGATTAAAACTTATACCCGATCCATAAGAAATATAAATGATATATTTTTTTTTTCGCTTTAAAATTAAATTTGAAAACGACGAAATTTACAGGGACTGTGATGGAAATATCTGAAGGACTATTATTGTTAATTAGATGAAAGACGAGGGTGACGGATGTCACAGTCTCCCCTACTTTAGAAAATTTCGTCTCGAAATTTCTTTCAAGTGGAGGCTACCATAAATCAAAAGGCGTTGTATAAATCAAGTAGGTTAAAAAAAAATTCATCATTTATGATTTTGACAAGTTTTAAAATAGTTGTCTAATATCCTAGGTAAAAGTTTCAAAATCCTTAACAGATGACCCGAGGTTAGAAAGTTGAGAGTTTAGATGAGAAAAATTTTGGGAATGTGTAACGGGTGAGGGGCAGAGGTACTAATGAAGCAGTCTCCCCTACTTTAGAAAGGTTTCTGACCGAACTTTATTAAGGACATGCAACAGGATTTCGATTAACAGAGAGTGTAAGAGTATACAAAGTTTTAGTTTTTTTTTTGTGTGGGTGGTCATGAGAAAAGACAAATTGAAGCTCACGTAAGAACCTTCTTATCGAAAATGCTAGCTAGTAGTCAATGATCCAATGAATAGGTAACTATAAAGTAATGGGTAGGTTCTTGATCAAACTCCTAGTCCGTTCCCGCAGTATCGTTTATGCTTATATATAGGGTGTACCGCAGCTAACCCACCACACTCCCGATACTTTAGACCCGTACTGATTGTCTACCAATAGCCTAATAGAATTACACACCACCCTCATGTACCTGTAAACCCATAATTGCGTTTCGAACCGTAATCATCGATTTACCTTACACTGGGGTGTTATGCTTTTCCATAACCCTATCCTAAGTAATACTAGAAACAAATGCGTGCAACTCATATGTAATAGCCACTGTAATGAAATAATGTTCAATCATGACATGGTTAGAGGTCCTTCCCTTCCGGGTTTTCCCTTTAACCGTAATGTGAATAACATGTAAGTATAAGACATGGTTAGAGGTTCTTCCCTTCCGGGTTTACCCTTAACCGATAGCTTCTGTTCACATCGTTGGTTCTAAACACCCATATTGATAAACTCCGAGATTTCCACCGTTCCCCTCGGATTAAAGGAATACTCTAATCCGAGTCGTGCGTGGGCACTGGCTTGGATCTCATACGAGTTATCAACTAGTATATTCGTTGGCCATGACGATGAACAAAATAATGTAAAGTATAACAGGGTTTTGCTCAAAACAGGAAAGAAAATGTGCATACCAAATATGCGTTCAAGTAAGTATATAAGTATAACATAAAATTTCGACTGAAAAGATAATATAACATAAATCGAGTAAATCACACAATTGCACAAAATGAAAGTAAACGAGTTGAATTAATGCAAATAGGCAATGTGAAAGTAATCACAAATGATGTGTTAGAAATAACTATGAATAAAAATGGTGCAAGAGTAAAATAACGAAATAACGTGTATAGCCTACTGGCATGCAAGTTAAAATCTAGTAATTTTACATATATGCGTTATACTATAAAAGGCATTTAACAACATTCTGATGAAAAGATGTGTCCATTGTTTTGTTAAACCAAAAGTTTTGCAACTGAAAGAGTATAAGTGTAAAGGTAAATTTTCGTAGTTTACTCGACTTTGTGATATTGTTGAAAGAATAGTAGTGATGCATGAGAATAAATTTTTAGAAATCAAAGTGTGTTTTCGATTCGAAACAGGTTTATTTGCAAAATCTTCGTAAATACACATTTTCATGTGTTTACGAGAAGTCGAGTTTGAAAAATGTTATAAGGCTTATTATTAGTTGCAACTTTCTCTCGAAAATATATATATTGGTTATGTCATGTGAAAACAAAGGGTTACATTTGTCCTTTAAAATATGCAGTACAAGTTTGCAAAATGAAACCCTTTCATGAACTATGTGTAATTCTAATGTGTTTTAAAAGACCATGATTTAAAATGACGTGAATGATAAGATTAAAGTATGTAATAGATTACCAACATTTAAGAAAATTCATAATCAACAAGATGTAGAAATAGATCCTTGAGATGTGGATTTCACTCCTAACTCAAAGATGTATTTCAAAATTGAAAACGATTGTGGAATGAAACCGATCACTAAGTTAAGGATATCACTCCCAGCTTAGTGGTTAAGTTTCTTTTTGAAGGAAAATACTCTTTGAGGTGTGGATGTCACTCCTATCTCAAAGTTATGTTCCTAAGATAAATATCCTATAGAGGAGTGAAACTAATCACCAAGGTATGGATACCACTCCTGACTTGATGATATCGTTTCGTTTGTGAAATACGAGTGTCTTCTTTGCCAAGCAAAATCGAAAGAATAACGAGAAATAACCATAACGAAAATATCTTGAAAGAAAATAATAGGGAATAAGAGGAAGATAAACGAGAGGACTTGTGAAAGTAAGCTTAGTTATAGACTAGGCTAAAAGGCATTCTAATAACCTAATTCCCTATAACCATGGCTCTGATACCAATCTGTAACACCCCAACCGATGGCGGAAACATCGAGGTGTCACGTAGTGACGATTGTTCAATAGCTCATGGACTAAAAGTGTAAATTTGAATACATTGTTTAAATTATTTATTACATTGAAATGAAATTACAGGATACAATAATTCTAAAGTGACAAGTCTAGCTAAAATACAATGTAGACAAGACTGAAATATAAATTCCAAAAGCCTAAAAGAAGCGTCTCAAAATAACCTGAAACATGTACAAAATATTTTGGTCAATACAAAAATTGTATTGGTGAGCATACCCTGTTTTGAATACGTATCGTAAGAAAAATGTTTAGCAATTCATGTGCGGTACCATTTGCAATTATGTAATAAGTAATATCCGTTCAAAACCAAACCTGAGAAGAATGACTAACACATGACTAACCAACTGAATAATGAATTAACAAGACAATGACCAAGATTCTCTCAACAGAGTCTTAAAGGGGTATACCATAGTATATTCAATGAAAAGCTAGGCCACCCAGCGGTTACTGATTTTGACAAGTCATAGACACACCAATTATCATAAAGCAAACACACATGAGAATTGCAGTAAGTATAAGAAATTGAAACTTGATTAATATATAAGTACATGAGTCACCCCAAAGTAGTAAAACGGTAAAAAGGGGAAGGATATACTCACAGTTTGCGAAAGCGAGCAAAACCCAACTTAAGCGATCGTGAGCTAAGTAATGGAAATTCCGAGGAATTCAACCTATAATGTGTAAGAATACTAATAAGAAAGTGTCTAAAAAGTCTAAGGTATCTAGGGTCTAAGGCATTAGGGTTTGCTAAGTCGATTTGGGAAGTTAGAGTTTTTATGATAAGTCGCGTTAATGTAAAAGTTGTATATCTCAAATAATATATGAAAGGTTGTAAATGTGGTTTAAATAATATAATTATTACCCTTTGAATATTTAGATGTAAACATATTTGAATAATTAAGGCAAAATCATTTTGTTAATTACTTTAACTAATTATTGTAAATAATTACGATAATCATAAATACTGAAATAAATAATTATGTGTTACACGATGATCCGACAAATAATAATTAAGACTTTCCAACATAAGAAATATTTATATTTTATAAGAAAAGTATTTTAAAAATAGATGTTGTAATAGTATAAATAAATAAACGTTTAATTATGTCGTAATTTGATAAATAAAACTAATAATACAAGACATGATCCAAAAATGGTATTTTTATTAAAAATGGATGCTTTTTGATGTAAACAAATTGAAATAAATTTCCCATAATTTTTATAAACTTATTTATATTTAAAACTGATTTAATGCGATTAAATCATGTTTAAATGATTAAAAATAGGAAAATCAATAAAAATAAAAGTTTTCTGAACCAATAATTTTTAATTAATTTCATGATGATTAGAAATAATTACTCAAAAAGTTTTAGATTAAAATCATTAAAAATGAATTTTTAATCAATTAAATACTATTAAAACAAATAAATTCAATAAAAATATAAAAATAGGACATTTTTCAGAAACTAAAAGTGTGGAAATCTTCTTTATAGTGTCAAGATGTTACTCCTAAATTTTTATAATTTTTGGAGCAAAAATGAATTTATTATGAATATTCTAAGTTAAATATATTATATATACATATAAATAAAAAAAATAAGAAAATGACTTTTTAAAAGAAAAACCAAAAAATATTTGAGAGGATCCATGGCCAGCAGGAATTGATCTTGGGACTTTTCATACACAAACAAGCATACCAAACCACTACATCACAAGTCTCACATGTTATAAAGTTTAAACAAGAATTGTATTTATATAATAACAAAAACATCATCTTCTTCCCCAAATCACCAAGAACCCTAACCCTAACCCTTAATTACAATAACCCAATACACACATGATTGATCATCTGTAATAAAGGGCTTTTGATCCTAGGACTATTCTAAGAAAAATGGCATGATAAACAATAACTTACAACAACGATTTGATGCTCAAAGACAAGGTACATGGCCGCAGCTTCTAATGCCGATTTAGAACGATTAAGAACTCAATTTGATGCGTTTTGTTGTGGGTTTAAGATGCTCAGAGGTATAGGAACGAATTAGTAGTAGATATTTATAAAGTTTCATACGTTTTTTTGGTCGCTTCAATATTCCGATCGGTTACATGATTAAAACCCAATAAAAACTTGTTTAAAACGTAAATTAACCAAAGGATTTAGTCGGTTATGATGGAGATAAGTTAATGGTGCCAGAAGAAACGGAAAAAACGCATTAATGGTGAGATTCCAAACTCGCCGGAGACGAGCTCCGGTCGCCGGAAAATCTGGTCGGAAAAACGCGAGTACCAGGGAACAAGGAAAACAGATTTTGAACTTTTTAAAGTTGGCAAAATTAGTCCTTCTAGTTTATTAGGGTAGGTTTAATGTGGTTTGGTTAGTTATTTTCTTATAAAAAGTTAACCTAGTTACTATAACTTAACTTAAAAGTTCCCAATCTTTATAAAACTTGAAAAGTTTATAAAATTCTTTTACGAACACGTTTTAACATACGCATTTGATTAAAACTTATACCCGATCCATAAGAAATATAAATGATATATTTTTTTTCGCTTTAAAATTAAATTTGAAAACGACGAAATTTACAGGGACTGTGATGGAAATATCTGAAGGACTATTATTGTTAATTAGATGAAAGACGAGGGTGACGGATGTCACAGGAAGTACAAGCAGAACTTATTCCAAACTCTTGTGAAAAGACAAAATGATCATGTTTGAATAGTTTTAATGCCACGTGTCGGAAATGTCATGATACAATTTAACATTTTGCTTGTCACATACTACATTATATGAATGATTATGTATGTTTCTGATTATGTTGAATGATAATGTATGAATGATTATGTATGAAACTGATAATGGTTACCTAACATACAAATACAATTACGTAACATACAAAAAACATGTATGATAATGGTTATATGTTAATCATGTATGAAACTGATAATGGTTACCTAACATAAAATTACGTAACATGTGAAAAAAATGTAAAGTAATGGTTATATGTGAATGATTATGCTAATGTAAAGAAAGAACTTCATTAGGAATAAGGGTTGTGGTTATATGTTAATCATGTATGAAACTGATAATGGTTACCTAACTTCATAATACCATGAGGAACACGAACAGCAGCATCAGTTTGATGTGGAGCCCCAATAATAGCTTGAATAATTTCTTTCTTCTTGGCTGATATCCTCTGAATACCAGCTTCATCTGTCTTCTCTTTCGTCGCTTTTAGCTCGTCTCTAAACAGCTTCAACTTTTCAAAATCAGTAATCAACTTATTAACTACATACTCACTCAAATGCATTATATCACGAACAACATCATTATCACTTTGATGGTCCCCATTTTCATCAGTATGCATCACCAACGACAAGCTCGACCGAGAGGGACTATTACAAATAACATCACTCCTCCAGTGATCAAGAATGTATCTTCTGGGAATTTCATTTATATCACACAACCTTAAAACTAAAAAAGCATGTCGACACAATAAACCATATCGCTCAAAACGCTTGCAAGAACATAAAATTGTCAAATCTTCCAGGTTAAATTTAACCTGCAATACAAAAAGATCTCCATAAAAAAATAAAATACGTAATGAGGTATATGAAAGTGAGAGACTAATGAAACAGGTAATTACGTAATGTCTGTTACAATGATATGTAAAAAATTACGTAACATAAAAAATAAACTATACATACCTCTATCAAACCGGCACCATACGCAGAACGATCTTTTATTAGAAACATCCCTATATCTCCTTCATGTGAAAGAAAGACATTTATGCATTTATGCACAGCTCCGTAAATTTCTTCTTGGACATCAAAGAAAATACTTCTTGTATATAATTTCGCAGCTTGCACCTCAATAGGATAATCAGTCCAAAAATCCGGTGTTTTATACCTCGTCTCATGATCATTTTTCCTATGAGTATACCTTTGGGATTCCATGGCAGTATCAAAATGACTAATAAACTCAAGAAGCGTTAATTGAGCATTTGAAACTTGACCAAAGAAAAGATTTTCACATTCAGATCTTGAAGTAGTACGCATAAGACCTGACATTGGCTCATCGCGATAAAAAGCAAGAATCCACATTGCTCTATTTGAATAAATGTCACACAACCAGTCGTGGTAAAAGAGATTAAAATCAAAAACAAGTTGCTCCCATCCCTTTTCAAACTCTTCTAGTGAAATAGAATCTGTCCAAACAATGTTGCAAATACGCTGTTTAAAATCATCATTGTTGCATAATGCAGGACCAACCTATAAAAATAACAAAAACACATATTGTTATGAATTTTTGAATTTGAATAATCACGTAATAAAAATATGTTATGCAAATAAAAAGCCTTGAAAATCACGTAACATACACAAAATCAAAAAATCATATCATAAAAAATAATCACGTAATAAAAATATGGTATACAAATAAAAGCCTTGAAAATTACGTAACATACAAAAAATCAAAAATCATAGCAAAAATGACATATACCTTATCAGCAACCTTTTCATGATGTGCCACATGCACAATCTATGCCTACTATTTGGTAAAACTGATGCAACTCCTTGTTTTATAGCAGGATCTTGATCAGTAACTACAACAAGCGGTTCTTTACCAAAACACTTCTTGAAACAAGTTAACAGCCATGAGTAGGATTCAATTGTCTCTGAACTTAGCAATCCAGCACCTAGAGTTATATTGTTGCAGTGATTATCGATACCGGTAAATGGAACAAATACCATCTTGTATCTAAAAAAGAAAAAAAAATAAATTAATTAAACTGAAATAATTACGTAAAATGAATAAAATAATTACGTAATGAACTTACTTGTTAGAATTGAAAGTAGCATCGAATGAAACAACATCACCAAAAACTTTATAACTTCTTTTTGCATGCTCATCAGCCCAAAATAATCCAGTTAACTGTCGTTTAGTGTCATGACTATACTCAAAATAAAAATCAGGAAGAAAGTCCCGCTTCTTCTGCAGCACATTAACTACCATATCCGCATCATACTCACCAATATATAAGTTCAAATCCCTTTTAAAATTTTTGAAATCTGCAGCAGTAGCACCAACTTGTTCAAAACCATCATAAATTGTCCTCATTAGATTAAAAGCCTTAACAGGACCCATGTTTACTTTGGACATATTGCATAACACTTGCATTTGTTGATATGTCAAATTACGTGATGATGGAAGAAATTGCATATCTTCTGGAGAAACCAAGTAATGGTTATGCTCTTCAACAAACTTTGAAACTTTAAAATTTTGTCCATTCTCTGACGAAAAAACTATATGAGCATTACAACCTGTTCTCTGCGATGGTTTATTCCTACTTTTACCATTTTGAAGACTATCAAACGCTTTACAAGATTTGAATCCTTCCTTTGAACAAACCAAATGCTTCAACTTAAAAATCTCACCATGGACATATTGACCTCCTTTGCGAACACTAAATCCAGCATTTTTTTGCATATGTCACATAAAACTCATACGCATGATCAATCGATGGAAATACCATATCAACACATGGCGTCATAGAAGAGGCAACTTGTGGTTTATAAACTATTGAAACAGCCTGAGTAGAACTACTTTCACCTCTATCATTGAAAATAAAACCTGAAAATCACGTAATAACTATTAACACAGTAACATAATGGCCTAATAAAGCATAAAATATAATAACGTAATGAAATAACGTAATGAAAGTTACGTAACATGAATATAATAAACAAACAAAAAAAACATGTAAAATTGTGACATTGTGATATGAAACAAACAAAAACACAAAAAAATAACGTAAAAACTATCATTAATACAAAGAAATCAAACAAAAAAAGATGAATTTAATTACAAAACAAAGAACAAATAACGTAATGCTTCCATAAATAGAAAAACAACGAACAATCAATAAAAAAAGCTGAATTTAATTCAAATTCTACTAAACAGAAAACGAAATCATTAAAAAGAAAGCAATCGAACAAAACATTACGTAATAGATAGCTCAAATCATACCTGCACAATCATTATTCACAGACATCTTTAATGAATGAATAAAGGAAAATCATTTGGAGATATAATCGAAAGAGAATGAACTGATTTATGATTGAATGAACTGAATTATGATCAATATTTATACTGAATTCAAAATCTAAAAACAGAGTAAATACGAATTTGAAAATCTGATCCTTTTATAAAAGATATGGGTTTTAAATATCGAGTAAAATGACGATACTACCCTTCAAGAAAACGTGCGTAGAAGCCTTCGCACGCTTCACACGTCTTTTAAACTTTTTATTTGAACCGATCCCTATATATATATATATATATATATATATATATATATATAGGGTAGGGTTCAATTGAGAACCAACCCTTAGTTAGGAACTTTAGGAACCAATCTCATCCATCCATCTTCAATGGCATGATGGTAAATATGTTAAACATTAATTAACTTTTTAATTAAAGCAAGGGGTAATGTTGTCTTTTTGTATTTGAGTTTTAATAGGTTATTTAGTATACATTGTAACTGACAAAACACCACAACTAACCTAATTTGTGCGATTATTCTATACATCAAAGAAAGGGAAGAAAGGCACATAATAACGATGATCGACAATTATACAGGTATGTATCAAGATCCAATTTTTTTTTATTTCCTTTAATCGATCGGTTATTGTAAGTAAAAATTTATTTCTTCATAAATCGATTTTATGTTTTTTGGGTTTGAAAAAATCTGATTAATCGTTTAAGGGTTTGATTGTTTATGTTTTAGTGTTTTGGCGATCACATTGTTTATGTTTTAATCCGTAATTGTTGTTTCTTTATAAAAGGGTTTCTGAAACCCTATTAAAAAAACCTAGGTTTGTAATGTACGATCATCGAATGTGGTACAGATTTTAATATACACCATCGTATATTGAGTGTACACCAAACTTTTTTTTACGTAGGTTTTGGGGTATTCAATTGTACACATAGAATATACATCAGTGTATATACTTGACACTAATGAATACACCAAACTTTTGTACATCAGTGTATATTCAATTGTACACATAGAATATACATCAGTGTATATACTTGACACTAATGAATACACCAAACTTTTGTACATCAGTGTATATTCAATTGTACACATAGAATATACATCAGTGTACATTTTATATACACTGGTGTATATAAAATGTACAAGTGTATATAACATACGCACAATGTTACCGTATGGATTAAGTATTCATTGGTGTATATAATTGACTATATGATTAAAAAGCATGTTTGACTTCAGTATACACTATTGTGAACTATATGTTTTGTGTGTATTTTATTTAGGTTTTGGTTACAAGGTGAAGTTGACAACAAGTAAATTACATAATGAATGTGCTCTAATGCTAGGACACGGAGCTTTTGAGTTTGGAGAAGGAGATGTAATTTTTGGCAATGAAGCATACAATGTGGTTTATGAGTATATTAATAGGAATCCACGTTATTGTACCAACTGTGGTCGTTTGGGATATCATGACGCACGACACTGTCCTTTAAAAAAATTTGGTTTTAGTATTTGATTGAAACGATGTCCAATTTTTTTTTATTATGTATTAGTTTACCTAATAATAAAAGTACTGTTTGTTTTTCTTTATGTGTTTTCTGCTATTATTCACTGTCGTATATTTCTTCTTGCATACACCATGATGTTGAAGTTGAATATTATCATGATACACATTGGTGCATTGCTAATGGGTTGATATTATAGAAAGCAGAAACTATTATTAATAAGAATCAATTTAGTATTGAAACCCGTGAAACCCCAAAATCATATCCAATTTTAGTTTGAATCTTTAATAGATAATCAACATTATAATGTACCATAATATTCAACAAATATACATCAGTGTATATTCATACTTTTACAATTATACATCAGTGTATAGTCCAACTAGTACTATAAAAACAGTGTACTGTACCATAATATTCAACAAATATACGTCAGTGTATATTCATACTTCACAATTATACATCAGTTTATAGTCCTACTTGTTATACATAGACATTCTATAGCAACTGATGCAAACATCAAACATAAAACACTATTTAATTACACCTGTGTATATGCAACATTATAATGTACCATAATATTCAAAAAATATACATCAGTGTATATTTATACTTCACAATTATACATCAGTATATATTCCAACTAGTACTATAAAAATAGTGTAATGTACCATAATATTCAACAAATATACGTCAGTGTATATTCATACTTCACAATTATACATCAGTGTATAGGCCTACTAGTTATACACAGACATTCTTACACACGCATTGCATCCAGTTGATTTAATATTAGATCAACGAGATCTTTCAGCCTTTTCCTCAACGTTTTCAGCACCTTCAAGCGATGTTGTTGTCTTTGCATTTGAACACAAAATGTACCTATTTATAGTCACACCATCTACTTGTTTTCGTGTAGACAAACGAGTTCCAAAACCGGCTGCCTCTCCATAGTTTTCGTACATTATGATAGCTTCGTCCAACGTTCTAAACTTGGCACCTACAAATGGTTTAACATTGTCTGGTACAACAGGAGTCCAATATCTCGTCCCACCAGGAGACTCGTATACTTTGCTGGACGAGGAACCTACAATAAACAAATGCACATTAGAACCTACGTCAGACATTACATTTTAAATAATTAATATACACCTGTGTATGTTACTGTTATTTGTTTATGTACGCTCAAAAAATCTTAGGATATCATTGCGCTTAAGCATATATACACTGGTGTATAACAAAACAGTAAACTAATATACATCAGTGTATAGATGAATAAACATTAAACTAATATACATCAGTGTATAGATGAATAAACATTAAACTAATATACATCAGTGTTCATGACAAAACATTAAACTAATATACATCAGTGTATAGATGAATGTTAGTGTATCTGTACGCTTCAACATGATCTGAATTATACATCGGTGTACTTATGAAAAATGTAACATGATCTGAAAACTGCTATATCGCAACATGATCTGAATTATACATCGGTGTACGCATGAAAACTGCTATATGCACATTAGAACCTACGTCAGACATTACATTTTAAATAATTAATATACACCTGTGTATGTTACTGTTATTTGTTTATGTACGCTCAAAAAATCTTAGGATATCATTGCGCTTAAGCATATATACACTGGTGTATAACAAAACAGTAAACTAATATACATCAGTGTATAGATGAATAAACATTAAACTGATGTATATCAGTGACGATTCAGATGAGGATTGAGGCGAATTTGTGAATTCGTGACTCGTTTCTATCTCTGTGTGTTTAAAATATGAACGTAAAATGCAGACAAAAATGGTGGTGGAAGAGACAATAGAGAATGGATGTTAGAAGATGACTGATCTGATATACGCCCCTCCGCAACCGTACGCAACCACTCTTCTCGATCTATTTTTTTTTTCTGAATCGTTTTCATCATTCGAAGGAAGGAGACGGTGGTTAGGGTTTGGAATTGGGGTTTTTTTTTAGAGAGAGAAAGTATAGGAGATAAGAGTGGTGTGAGAATGGTGGAGAGAAAGAGATGGAGGATTTTATAACTTTTTTTTTTTAAATTAAAATATAAAACATAATTGTTCAATTACCATCCTACCCTTAGATCAAGATTAAAAGATAAATGGCTCAGACTGGTTCCTAAGTTCCTAACTAGTACCTTGGTTCCTAATTGATCTTTTTCCTATATATATATATATATATATATATATATATATATATATATATATATATGGTAGGGTTCAAATAGGAACCAACCCTTAAGTAGGAATTATAGGAACCAATCTGAGTCATCCATATTCAATGGCATGATTGTAAATAAGTAAAACTTTAATTAATTGTTATTTTAATAAAGGGCATTAATGTCTTTTGTTCAATATCATTTATTAGGTAATTAATAAGAAACTCATGTATATTTGGAAACAACAAATTAGTGTTTATGGTATATCCAAACGTATTTATTGTATATACTATTATAATTATATCTCGGTATATATACAACAGTGTACATTGGTGTATATTCGTTTTTTCATTCATCATCATCACCAACACAAGATATACATTGGTGTATATTTGTGTTTTCATTCATCATCATTCAACATCATCAACACAGATATACATTGGTGTATATTGGTTTTTTCATTTATCATCATCAACACAGATATACATTAGTGTATATTCATTTTTTCATTCATCATCAACACAGGTATACATTGATGTACACAGATATACATTGGTGTATATTCGTTTTTGAAGTGTACATTGGTGTATATCAGTTTTTTTTGTTCATTCATCATCATCATCAAACACATATATACAACGGTGTACATTAGTTATACATTGATGTATATCATTTTTTTTCTTTTCATTCAACATCATCAACACAGATGTACATTATGATAAGAAACTCATAATTTTCATACATTATGATAGCTTCGTCCAACGCTCTAAACTTGGCACCTACAAATGGTTTAACATCGTCTGGTACAACAGGCGTCCAATATCTCGTCCCACCGGGAGACTCATATACGTTGCTCGACGAGGAACCTACAATAAAAAAATGTAAAATTAAAAATGAATTTTACAATATTTAAAAAATATAGTTAGACATTCTACAACTCATATACGGTACACCTGTGTATATTGAGTAACACACAGGTTGTGTCATACTGCACATTCCATTTTTTATAATGAATATACACCTGTGTATATTTAACGTCAAACAAAATACTATCAGTTTATTATAACGTCTTTTACCACCTATAATACACTTGTGTATAATAATTAATAGATTTGTTGTTATACACTGGTGTATAACAACTAAGAAACTAAGAACAAATCTTATTGTATCTGTACAACCCCAATAACTATATATGATACACCAGTGTATAACTCTTTACTCATTCCAATTCTGTGCATAAAATATGACTTACAGAATACAAAACAACTATTTTGCAAATCAATAATAAACCACACTATAAGGCTAATCCAAATAGAAATCACAAAAAAACGTGATTCTCGCACGAAAAACAATTAAAAAAAAATAAAAACAATACATAAATACCTTGATTTTCAACACTATTTAGCAACAAAGCTTGTGATTGTGTTTCATGATCTTCTATCACATGAGATTGTGATTCAATGTTTTCATGTATAGAATTATTATCCATAACTTGGAAATCTGAATCGTTGGCCGATTTTAGATTCTTTTAAATCGAAAGTTTTTTCAATTCAATCAATTTAAATCTTCTGAATTCGACCGAAAGTTATTTCGATTCAATCGAATTCAATCAAACGTGTTTTTTTTTTTTTTTGATTTGGGATTAGAGATGATACTAGGTTGAGAGATTTAAGGAAAGTCAAAAAAAAACTTGCATATTAATTGCAGGAAGATAATTAACTGCCATATATAAAACTTTTAATTAAATTAAAATATAATATTTAATTGTCTAATTACATAACTATCCCCTAGATCAAGATCAAAGATGAATGGCTCAGATTGGTTCCTAAGTTCCTAACTAGTCTCTTGATTCCTATTTGATCTTTTTCCTATATATATATATATATATATATAGATACTATGCTAATTCTTACCAAACAAACTCGGTACCAATTTCGGTTCTACCATGCTAATTATATCACGACCTTTTCATTTTGGATTTTTTAACCGATGCCAACTGAGTTCCTGCTATGTAGCGCGGGTTCATTTTGCTAGTTTTAATACGCATGAGGAATTAACCCTTCAATAAAAAACTCAAAATTTTAATGTAAAATAAAAAGGTTTACAAGATATAATTATTGAATTGAAGAAAATACAGTGGGCATCTTAAGCATTGCCTGTCTAACATTAAAGAAGTTTTTCCATCGTCGAAGAACACCAACTCTTGCAGTTCCATGCCTGCTTACTACCAGCAAGTTTTTCTTCAACTTGTTCATCCTCTTCCCTATCTTGATCTTCAGTTTGAATATCCTTACTTTCAACCAAGACGGTTTTCGCCTTTTTCGGATCATATTATCGGCTTTTTCCAATGATTTGTAGATCAAGAATTGAGCTTTTCTGCTCTTCATCTCTTCTGGACTTTCCATTTCCATCTTTGTGTATGCATATGATTTGCCATAAACATTCATTTTAACTCACCTAGAGAGAGAGATGAGAGAGAGAGACTACTAAAGGTGGTATTTATAGAAAAATATGGAGGGGTTTTAGGTATTATACAGAAGAGAGATATTACGCATGTGAATAAGTGAGATAATCTTGATGACGGTGTTATTTGTATTTGAAATTATTACAGGTCAAAAACAGGCATTATTGGATTTATGTAACATAATTAAAATTGGATTTTGACCTTATATAATATAAATATTAGACCTACTGCCACTAATGCTCTACACTTGTACTAATATATAATTTAAGGTTACATAACAAATTAGTAAAATAATTATGGATGGATGACTTAAGATACATGTTGATGGTTTTGGATGATATTGCAACATGGTGTTTATTTTAACTAAAACCTTTGAATTTATGTTTCAAATATATTTGTCATGTATATTTGTTTTATTCAAACTTTTTCTAAACCATAGGTCACTTTTACGACTAAAAGAACATATGAAATGTTTATAGACTAGGGGATTCAATGGTTTATGCTACTTTAATCTTTATTATTTACATATTAACCTCATAAAAGGGTAAAACTTGCAATTTCTTTCTTAATGCAGCCTAGTTAACATAGAGATTGAGTTTATGTCATTATGGTTTGAATCTCTTTGATTAAGTTACGTCGTCTCCCAAATTGAAGAAGGGCAGTTCCTAGCTAGTCGGGGGATTGAAAGAAAGCTTTATGAACTCATTGGTGTTCAAGGCAAGTATATCGAACAATTACTTGTATGCAGGGGCGCAACTTCTTTAGGGGATACATTTGGTGTGAGTTGAGAACCATTGGGATTAAGCAACAAGGAGAGAATATAACAAATGTTGAAAGTATTAGGGTGAAAAATAAACAAGTGTGGTAGGCTTACATGTGGTGATATCATAGGGCATGTGGAAAGGTGTTAGTTTGAAAAATAATGTGAAAACAAAAACCCAATATCAGAGTCCGCTGATCGAGCTGGATTAGCTTAGCACACCTCATCTGTTGTACACATTTATTTATATAGAAAATTTGTAAGGACATTGATAAAATTCTTTCTAAAACACACAGATAAAAATCTTTTTAAAATAAGAAGAATATATAAGAAATAAAAGGATATTTTTACCATATTTATTTAGATAGATACAATAGAAAGTAATTACATTCCTTTTCCCTGATGATATAATAAACTAGTTATGTTTAGCAAGAAGTTTTTAGGAGAGCTTCAAGCTTTTAAAAATAAAATCTTTTACTCAATAAAAAACCTTGTTTGGTTGAATGAGTTTGAAGCTTTTAAGTTAAGAGAATAAGTTCTAAATTAAACGCTACTACACTAGTACTAGCGTTTAATAAAAAACTCATACTAGCTATAAACTTTTAATGAGTAAATGATACAAATACCCATTCTATCATAAAAAAACATGCATACAATCTTTTAGTTAATGCCCATTTTGGTCATTTTATACATTTTATTAAAAGCTCCAACTACTCTACCAAACAACAAAATATATTTAAAAAGCTACAGCTATCAGCTTCCAGCCACCAGCTTCAGCCACCAACTAGTTTTGTCAAACATACCCTAAGGATTGTAGTTAGGGTTTAACTTGAATATATAGTGAGTTAGAATTTGGTTCGTATAATAATTTGATATTACATAAGGTTATGATCAAATGCACAGTAAAAAAAATTAGGAAGTTGCAGGAGAGGTATCAAACAAAGTTCGATTGAACTTATTCAAGCGGCATTGGAACCATCTAATCGAACCCTACGATCTTAGTTTTTAGGTTTTCAATTTTGTGGATTTTTAACTTGTAGTTTTTAGAATTTATGTTATATCATTGTGTCTCTTAAGTTGGATTGTATCTTTTTTCTTTGGCATTGTGCTATACTTATTGTCATTGTGTTATATTTGTGACCTATTATGTTATATTTCGTGATTCATTATCTTTTTAGTATCATTCTGACAATTCACATTTTTCGTAGGATAACTTAACCCCATTACATAAATGTAACATAGTCTAAAAAATCATATTTGTTGACTTTGTAAGTCAACTAGGGATAATATATTAGCGAAAGGTTTCTTTCGCCGCTAAAAAAATTATTCAAAGATAAATTAGCAGGACGCTAGCAAAAAGTATACTACCAAACATTTAATTCATATTGAAAACGTAATAACGTAATGTTGCAAAAATTAAAATTGCACCAAGATATCCATTCGAGTAGGTTTATTTAGCATGACTTCTTAACTAACAATATGAATTTGCCTTGATTTTTTTCCAGGACCATCTGTATTGTGATTCTCTTGTTGAGATTTGTATCATTTTGTGATTTCCATATCGAAATAAACGGTTGCGAGATAAATTGCCAGAATGGTCTTTGATTGCTGTTGCCCACTTTTTCTTCCATTATAACATTGTTCGAAGAGATAAGTACCCGCGCGTGCGCACAACCTTACACTTACACACACGTCAGCGTAGTAACATAACGTGGAATTCTAGAAGACGGCGCACGCTACCCAATACAGGACAGGTGTCACCCGACAATAGCAGGGACACATAGCCAATCAGAGGCGTTCATTCCCTGCTCCACGATCTCCTGCAGGTACGAGGTACAGAAAAGGACAGAAAGGACAATCACATGACACGTGGACCAATTACAGAGCGACAAAGCGAATGGCGACAACGGCTGTAATCGTACGAGCCAGCTGTCATTCTCCCTACAACCAATCACAGACCACCTCAGGGGTCTATAAATTAATACCACCCTTCGTCATTAGAGGAGGGGATTCAGTGGACGGGAGAGAATTCGTAATATATAGCTGTGAAAGATAAATTATAGTCGAAACTTTGTAATAGTCTATATAAAAGTCTTGTATTCGTCCTGTTATATATGAATGAGAATCATGTCCTTTCTTGCGCTCATATACATGTACTGTTATATATAGATTGTTAGATCGGTGTTTCTTCATTGGCGCCATCCGTCTTTCGAGCATTCAATAACAGCAAACTTAAACACTTTTATCTTTCTAAAAACCAGCTATGAGTTCTTTACCGGTGACACCAAACTTCACCGGAAGCACATCAGGCACTGGCGTTGCTCAGGCAGACACCAGCCAGCCTGATAACGCCACAGATGAACAGTTTAACGTCATGGATGCGGGTCATACTCCATCCTCCGGGACCAGACAGACCCCATCTTTTCATTTTGCCACAGACAATCTTCAAGCTTCACCGGCTGGCCGTACAACGCCGATGGTTAGTCCGGAGGTATGGTACGCCCAGCAAAAGGAAGCCCTGAAGCAAGCATTCATACAGAAGCTAAGAGAACAACAACTAAGAGAAGCATCCCGCGCACTGTCCTTCAGCGAAGGAAGGCCTATCACCATATCGAAGGGGCCATCCAAAGCTGCGGGACATGATGACGGGAGCAATCAGGTCAGTGACCCAACTTGGAGGGAAGACTCTTACGAGTCTCAAAGCCGTTTTCACCGTGACACAAGCCAGTTCTTGACCAACACTGTTGATCGAGCACACTTGATGTCCGGTGAGGATGACCTCACACAACCATACTATCCTCCCTCCTTCAGTGAAAAGTCGAAATTCACACCGTGCATCGCGCTCGCCACACTACCCCCAAGAACAAAAATACCAAGCACTTTGGGGAAATTCGATGGCACAGGCGATCCTGACGACCATTTGAGAAGTTTTGAAATCGCAGGAAAGTGCGCAAGGTAAAGCCTGCCCGCGTGGTGTCACATGTTCGCGCAGATGCTCACGGGCGCTGCGCGAGTATGGTTCGACAGTCTGCCAAATGGCAAGATAGACAATTTGAAAGAACTGACCGATAAGTTCTCCGACCACTTCAGCCAGAACAAAAGAATAGAGCGCGACTCCACAGACATCTTGCAGGTCAAGAGACGAGAAAATGAATCCATCGAGGATTACATTACCAGGTTCAATCGTGAAGCCCTCCAAATTGGGCCAATTGGTTTCGAGCTCATGAAAGCGGCATTCACACAAGGGGTGCGATGTGATTCATTGATCCGCACGCTGGCTGGATGCACAGGAATGCCAAACACATGGGAAGAAATAATGTGCGGCGCAAAGAACTACGCCAAAACCGAAAGAGAGCTATCTGTCTGGAGCAGAATCCAAGCACCACAGTACACAGACACGCAAGAACAAGCCGCGCGCAATCGCAACAACAAGCATGAAAGGAAAGGTAAGGGCAACGTCTGGACTAGGCTTAAAGGAGCCACCCCAACAGTAACTAAACCGCTGAAGTTCAAGAGTACAAGCACAACACGTCACTCATTCACAAGTCGGGAAGAAGGAGCCACAATAACTGGACCCCTTTGATAAAAACGCCAGCGCAAGTCCTGGCCACAAAAAATATTGACCTCCTAGAACCAAAAGGTCATAAAAAGGCGAGAGGGTCTGGATCACAACAAATTCTGCACCTATCACCAAGACATAGGCAACGACACTAACAAGTGCTACCAGTTGAGGCAAGCCATCAAAGACACTTTGAAGTCCGGCAAACTCGGACATCTGCTACAAAACGTCGAGCGTAAGCAAGCGGCGGGACCACCACCAAAAAAGATAAAAAAAACATAAGCATGATGATCCATGGTGGTGGACGCCGACTTTAGAAACGAAAACCTGAAACGGCCGCGGAGTGGAAGGAGCAACAAGTGTGCTTCCCGGTGGTCAAAGGCGGACCTTCCGCCACTCGTGCAATCATTGTCACAGCCATCTTTGATCACTACCAGACCACTAGGGCGTTCATGGACACCGGCAACAACTCAGACATCATGTACGGGCAATGTTTCTACCTGTTGGATGATGAGGATAAACAACGACTGCGCCCCATCAATTCTCCAATTATGGGATTTTCAAATGAAGTCGTGACCCCACTCGGGGAGATCTCTTTTCCCCTCACTCTGGGAGCACATGGGCGTTCGCGAACTGAAGAGGTCACATTCCTCGTCATCCCAACAAAATCTAAACACGATATCATCTTAGGGCGGGACTCCATGGCATCATACAACATGGTCACCTCCACAGTCCACGGCGCCATCGGTTTCCTCACCCCGAACAGTGTGGCAATCGTATGGGCCAACAGAGAATGCGCCATGACCACAGAATCCCACCCAGCAAAAATGTTAAGGACATGCTCACGCACAGAACCAGAGAAGTGGGTCCTGAACCCAAAATTCCCTGATCAAACCATCACCCTGGGACCGGCAATTTTAGAAACCATCCGAGATCACCTCAAACAGCTTTTCCGCAAGAATATGGACGTGTTTGCATGTCAACCATCAGACATGGTCGGGGTCCCACGCGAACTCGCACAACACAAGCTAAACACATATCGCTCAGTTGAACCCATCGCACAAAAGCGCAGAAGTATGGGCGCCGAAAAAACGCAGGCGATGAATGAGCAAGTAGGAGAACTGTTGAAGGCTGGCATTTTGCGGGAAACAAGATATCAAACCTGGGTTGCCAACCCGGTAATGGTCAAAAAAAGCAGCGGCGGCTGTAGGATGTGTGTGGATTACACAGACCTCAACAAAGCATGCCCAAAAGACTGCTACCCGCTGCCGGAGATCGATCTAAAAATCGACTCACTAGCGCCCTTCCGGTTCAAATGTTTTCTGGACGCCTACAAAGGGTACCATCAAATCCAGATGGCACTAGAAGATGAGGACAAAACAGCCTTCCGTACCAACAAAGGATTCTACTGTTACACCAAGATGCCGTTCGGCCTGAAAAATGCGGGAGCCACCTACCGAAGGTTGATGGACCGCGCATTCGCCAAACAGATAGGGAAGAACTTGGAAGTCTATGTGGATGACCTAGTCATCAAGAGTAAAGAAGAAGATCAAATGCTGAAGGACATCGAAGAGACCTTCAAACACTTGAAAGAAATCTGTATGAAGCTGAACCCAAGCAAGTGCGCGTTTGGGATGGAACAGGGAAAGTTTCTGGGCGTCGTCGTCACTAAAGACGGTTTCCGACCAAACCCTGAAAAGATACAAGCCATTTCACAAATGCCCTCTCCATCCACGTTGAAGGAGGTACAAACACTGAACGGACGTCTAGTCGCAATCAATCGCTTCTTGTCACACCATGCAAGCAAATCAATCCCATTCATCGAAAACTGAAGAATTGCCTGAAAAAGAACCATTTCAAGTGGACCACTAAAGCGGAGAAGGCTTTTCAAGAGATTAAAGAGTGTCTGATGGACTTACCGACACTTACCGCCCCTCTCCCAAGGGAACCACTGACTATATACCTTTGCGCGACAGAGCAAGCGGTGAGCGCGGTACTAATGGTCGATAAAAAATTGGTACAAACGCCCATCTATTACATCAGAAGGGTCCTGACAGATGCAGAAACTAGATACACAACTATGGTAAAGCTAGTACTGGCCCTCGTTCATGCTTCGCGCAGATTGCACAGGTACTTCCAAGGCCATCCCATCAACGTACTAAGCGACAATAAGCTGAACAACGTTCTGTCCAAGCCGGAAGTCTCAGGGAGGTTGGCAAAATGGGCCATCGAACTGGGTGAGCACACCATTTTTTACAAAACCCGCCCGGCAATCAAAGGACAAGTCCTAGCAGATTTCATAGCTGAGGTACCCAGAGAAAAAAACGAAGAATGTAGAGTAGAACAAGACCCACAACCACCATGTGACGAGAAAGCCATCTGGAACCTCTACACCGATGGAGCCTCGAACGAGGACGGCGCAGGCGCCGGGATTCGACTCGTTAGTCCTGAAGGAACAGGGTTCACTTACGCAATCAGACTCGAGTTCAGGGCCACAAACAACGATGCCGAATATGAAGCTTTCCTCGCCGGACTACGCATCGCGCAGAAACTAGGCGCCAATCACATCTACGCGCATGTTGATTCGATGCTAGTGGCGAGCCACATCACAGGAAAATACGAGGCAAAGGAACCATCAATGATCATGTATCTCCAACGAGCTAAAGAGCTCATGAGCAACTTTCCTAGCTGCACCATCGACCACATCAAACGCCGTCAAAACAAGCTGGCGGACGCTCTAAGCAAAATGGCTTCAACCAACTTTGGCCATTTAGCAAAAGAGGTCCGGGTTGAAATTCTGACCGAACCGTCTGTTCCACCCAAAGAAGTCAATGTGATCCAAACGGGTGCTGACAGCTAGATGACCCCAATACCAACGCGCAGAGGCCAGAAAGATACAACACAAAGCCCTGCAATACCAAATGCAAGACGGGGTGCTATATCGAAAATCCTACTTGGGGCCATTGCTTAAATGTGTAGACACGGTCGATGAAGATAACCTGGTGCGAGAAATACACGAAGGAATTTGTGGGATACATGCAGGGCCACGCATGGTAGTAGCCAAAATCATGAATGCAGGATACTACTGGCCAGGCATGCACCTTGACGCACTAAGAATCATCCGCAAATGTGATTCCTGTCAGCGACATGCGCCCAACACGTTGCATCCTAAAAACGACTTGATCCCAGTAAGCTCTGCATGGCCATTTCAGAAGTGGGCCATTGACCTCGTAGGACCTTTCCCAATGACAACGGGAAAGAGACGATACCTGATAGTCGCCATTGATTACCTCACGAAATGGGTAGAGGCCAAGCCACTCGCTGAAATCACAGCCAACCACGTCAAGAAGTTTATCTGGGAATTCATCATCTACCGTTTCGGGCTGCCTCTGACAATTATCACAGACAATGGGACCCAATTTGCAGACAAAGGGCTGTTAAAATGGTATGCGGACCTACACATCCAGCCGGTGTTCACCTCGGTCGCACATCCACAAGGCAATGGCCAAGTGGAGCGAGCGAACCGAAGCCTGGTGGAAGGCATCAAGTCAAGACTGGGCACTAAAGGAAAGGCCTGGGCGGAGGAATTGCCGAGCGTGCTATGGGCTAATCGCACACTAACAAAAACGAGCACTGGTGAAACTCCATTCAGCCTCACTTATGGCTCTAAGGCCATGATACCAGCAGAGATCGGATGCCCATCAGCAAGAGTCCTCTCAGTGACCCACACCAACAATGACGAAGAGCTGCGCATCAATCTGAACCTGATAGAAGAACGCCGCGACAGAGCAGCAGCCAGAGAAGCGAACTACAAAAGGCAGTTGGAACGATACTACAACACCAAAGTCAAGCTACACACCTTTCACGCAGGGGACTTTGTTTTTAGAAACAACAAAGCCAGTGGCGCAATCCCCCAGGGCAAGCTAACACCTACCTGGGAAGGGCCATATCGCGTCACCGAAGCCCTCGGCAAGGGAGCATACAAACTATCAACCCTGGACGAGAAACCTATCCCTCGTACATGGACCACAGCACAACATAGGAAATGTTATATGTAGACATCTTCAAAATTATAATGAAGGCTAACTAGCCATTTGATCGAATGAGAACGATTATTTCTTTGCCTTACAAACTTTTCCTACGATTAATCACCCATAACGACGCAGCTACTTAAATGCGCAGTATAAAGTACTGCGCACACTAAACGTTGCATGAAAAATGCAACGTCCTAAAACTTGACGTTGTATGGTTAAGATACAACGTCCAAAAACAAACAGTTGCATGGCTAAGATGCAACTACCTAAACGCGCAGTACAAAGTACCGCGCACACTAAACATTGCATGAAAAATGCAACGACCTAAAACTTGACGTTGTATGGTTAAGATAAAACGTCCAAGAGCAAACACTTGCATGGCTAAGATGCAACTACCTAAACGCGCAGTACAAAGTACTGCACACACTAAACGTTGCATGAAAAATGCAACGTCCTAAAACTTGACGTTGTATGGTCAAGATACAACGTCCAAAAACAAATAGTTGCATGGCTAAGATGCAACTACCTAAATGCGCAGTACAAAGTACTGCGCACACTAAACATTGCATGAAAAATGCAACGTCCTAAAACTTGACGTTGTATAATTAAGATACAACGTCCAAAAACAAACAGTTGCATGGCTAAGATGTGACTACCTAAACGCGCAGTACAAAGTACTGCGCACACTAAACGTTGCATGAAAAATGCAATGACCTAAAACTTGACGTTGTATGGTTAAGATAAAACGTCCAAAAGCAAACACTTGCATGGCTAAGATGCAACTACCTAAACGCGCAGTACAAAGTACTGCACACACTAAACGACGCAACTACTTAAATGCGCAGTATAAAGTACTGCGCACACTAAACGTTGCATGAAAAATGCAACGTCCTAAAACTTGACGTTGTATGGTTAAGATACAACGTCCAAAAACAAACAGTTGCATGGCTAAGATGCAACTACCTAAACGCGCAGTACAAAGTACTACGCACACTAAACGTTGCATGAAAAATGCAACGACCTAAAACTTGACGTTGTATGGTTAAGATAAAACGTCCAAAAGCAAACACTTGCATGGCTAAGATGCAACTACCTAAACGCGCAGTACAAAGTACTGCACACACTAAACGTTGCATAAAATGCAACGTCCTAAAACTTGACGTTGTATGGTTAAGATACAACGTCCAAAAACAAATAGTTGCATGGCTAAGATGCAACTACCTAAATGCGCAATACAAAGTACTGCGCACACTAAACGTTGCATGAAAAATGCAACGTCCTAAAACTTGACGTTGTATAATTAAGATACAACGTCCAAAAACAAACAGTTGCATGGCTAAGATGTAACTACCTAAACGCGCAGTACAAAGTACTGCGCACACTAAACGTTGCATGAAAAATGCAATGTCCTAAAACTTGACGTTGTATGGTTAAGATACAACGTCCAAAAACAAACAGTTACATGGCTAAGATGTGACTACCTAAACGCGCAGTACAAAGTACTGCGCACACTAAACGTTGCATGAAAAAGGCAACGTCCTAAAACATGACATTGTATGGTTAAGATACAACGTCTAAACACAAACAGTTGCATAGCTAAAATGCAACACTATAAATCTCACGCAACATGGTCAAAACACGTTGCCCGACAACTAAAACGAATCGTATTACAAAATACCAAACTCGAACATATAGTTGCGTGCATGAAACATGCTCCTATGCTAGGCCACACATTTAAAAATGGCGCGAAAAAATAAACACAAATAGCAAATATAAAGTCAACATGTTTTCACAAAAGCAAAAGGTTCAACCACATGCACAAAATATTAAAGATGTTCAAAATGTTTACAGACAAAAGCAAAATACAGCGGCAACAGTCTTCAATCTATAAACTCTGACGACGCATCGCTGTACTCATCATCTTCTGCTGAGCCAGACAAGTCTAGCTTTTCACTAGCCTCGGGCTGATCACCTGAAGGTGCATCCACCGTCGTGGCCCTCCTAAGGGCATACTCGCGCCGCGTATGCACGAGACCCTGCTTGTCAAACGACTGCCTCAACTCATAGCATGACGGGCGGTCTCGGTGGCCAACAAAAAAATCTACCAGTTCATACCTCAACCCGTCAAACTCTGCAGCCTTCTTAGCAAGCACAGCATCAAGATCTCGACCATGCAACGCGAAATGCTCTGGGGCCTTGCCATCTTTAGCATGCTGATAGCCCTCCAAAAACCCAGCTTTGCGCCCCACAAGCTTCGCAGCGGCATTCACTGCCGCCACAGCCTGGCACGTCTGGTCGCAGTTTTTCACATAGTAAGCCACCCGCGTAAACATCAAAAACAAACCTTTAGTACAAATATCAAAGGCCACTAAGGGAGAAGACACAAAGGAAAGAAATAAAGACAAACCTCAGGAACACAACTGGTGAGCAACCATTCGCGATCCCCCTGCGCCAAACGCACTTCATCGCGAGTATCCAACAGCTCCCCTTCGAGGTCAGCGTTCTGCTGCTGCAACAGTAGATTGTCCTTATCTACCTCCTCCTTCGCCGCCTTCAACTGAGAAATCTCCTCATCCTTCTCCCTCAACAAGTCACGAGACTTAAGCAGCTTGTTGTAATGTTGTTTCGCGAGCCTCTCCATACGAGCCAACTCTTTAGAGGTCTCCTCATTCCGCAAGTCAGCTTCACTGATCCGCTTCGCGGCCGCCTCCAGCTTCGCATTCGTCTTAGCACAAGCAACCTTCCACTGCTGCTCCCTCTCAAACAACTGCCCTTGTAGCATATCCCGCTCCTCGCGGAAGGTAACAGCATCCCACTTGGCACGCTTCAACTCCTTGTGCATCTGATCGCATTCATCAGTCACGCGCTTTAAATCCTGGTGGAACCTATTACGGTCGTGAGCCATAGACCCCCACTCGCGCACAATCTCAGCAGAGGTGGACAACATATTTTCCACACTCATAATATGATCATCCAACAGCTCACCTCGAGGACGAGTAGCCTGGTGCTCACGCTCCGCGGGGGGTACAAGATTAGCCAAAAACTGGCGACAATTCTCCACATCCAGAAAACGGGTGTCAGGAGTCAAAGTCCAGTTCGCCACGAATATGCCAGCAGATGACTCACCACCTCCATGGGGACAGTCATTCGAAAAGCTACCACCCGGCTCGGTGGTCACCCTCTTCTCCTCCTCATCATCGTCTATGTTCATCTCAATACCCCGCCCATAACTCTCTTTCACGTCAGGGGGCGAAACCCGCCCAGAACTAGTCTCCAACATGTCTTGTGGAGGCGTGGGCAAACGCGCAGGCGTCAGCTGGCGCGGAGGCGTTGTCTGACGCAAGGGCGTAGTTTGACGCTGGGGTGACGGCTGGCGTACATGAGAAGATATTACAAGCACATCATCCTGAACCCCAGTCTGGGCAGGCTCCTGAATCTCTTGGCTTGGAGATTTCTCCTCCGAAGGGGGATCAAGGTTAAAACCTTCAGCAAATGGAGCCGTTGATACGTTCTCTGGCACATCAACATTTAACAAGTCTGCTACAAAAACGAAACAACGAGCAGTAAGCAACAACATTCATAACGCATAAAGATAAGAAAAGGAATATAGGCACTTACCCAGCAAGCTGTCCTCTGCGGAGTGTACAAGGTCATCTAACTTTACCCTTTTCTCAACTGGGGGTGTCAACTCTCCCGCAGTCTCTTTGCCCTTAGATCCAGCGCGCCTAGAGCGTTTTTTCTTGCGAGGCATGTCAGCAATAACAGGTCTAGTCTCCACCGCTTCAGCTAAAACGGGTTTTGTCACCATTACGTCCCGCACTTCCTCGGTCAACTTCACCATCGATTCCCCTTGAACGAACGCATCTGAAAGTTCAATGTAGCTTCGTTCAATAGGTTGGTAATTTTCAAAATATCTGTTAACCACTTCGTGGTTCAAAACAAAATAACAGTCTTCACCTCCAGCACTCCCCCCAACTCTCCCCAACTGCGGCTTGGCGATTTGATGAATGAGACAATCATCATCCTCGGTCTCCTCATCGCTATCATTCACAGCAAGAACAGGGGACGATTTTGGATCATTGGTGCCTGTGGACGACGGACGCGGAGAGAAGGATCCCGATGAGTCAGAAGACTCATCACTGGAAATAACAATTAAAGGAAAGCCCGTCCGCATGAACATGTTGACGGGCGAAGGATTAACAAAGAGTGGTGAGGACTCACCTGCTTCAGTTATCAACAGCTGCGGCGGGGCCCTGTCATGTACCACCAAATCCAACTGAGGGCGAATCAACGTATCCCACGCCCTCTCCAGGATGTACAATTCATCATCCGCCAACTCCTTGAACGCAAAACCCATATTGTCACCGCCCAACAGCAAGTCGTACAAGCTCTTGACATCTAAAGCGAAACGAACACAAGGGCAAATCAATGACAATAATAACTAATGCGCAAAGAGCGATAACAAAAAAGACACCAACTAACCTTTTCCATCCTCAGTGAGATGCGGGTTGCGGTCCTTCACATCGTACTTTATGCTCATCCCGGCCATCACCAACCCAGTCTCCAGAATCTCACAAAGATCCACAGGATGACTGGTCAAGGTTTTAAACCACCCCTGATTTTTATAGTCAATCAGGATGGCTTTCCCTATCCCCTCAGCGGGGTCCAACCGGCCCATCTCTATGGAAATAACCCCTTTGTTGATCCAGAAGAACTTGGGCTTCCACTCCCGAAAACTCTTCATACCTGCCCCGGCACATGCAGGCACCCCAGCGCGCGGCCTGCAAGAAAGCCAACTCTCCACAAAACTGTGGCAAGGGCTCTATCTTGTGGGCATGGCAACAGAATTCAAAAAACATTAGCCTCGACATCAGACACGGGTGGATCTGATTAATATGAACACCCACCGCCCGCACAAAGGTGCCCAGAAACCTGGTGATGGGGACCCTAAAGTTGCAATCCCGAAAGTACGAAGCATACAATCCCACCTTCCCAACAGGGGGTTCCAGGATCGTCTTATCAGGAGCGGGTATCTCCACACCATACGAAGAGGGGAACCCATACTCCCTTTGGAACTTCCTAAATTCATCTTTGCTCCAAACCGCGGTGACCTCGTTGGCATGTGGCGGCCCCTTCTTCGAACCATCATCCCCTCTCCTAGAACCCCTGCGTTTCTTCTTCGGAGTGTTCACAATGTTTTCCATCTATCGATGTGAAACCACCCTTCGGATGCTAAAGAACAGTGAAAAAGTGGAAAAATTGATGAACAATTGAGAGAAATTAGATAGAGTATTTGGTAAGAGTGTGGGAGAAAATGGATGAAAAATGGGGTTAAATAGAGTGGTTACATGTGGTCTTGACGGTTTTTTAATATGGAAATGCTAGCCAACCAGAAAATTACACGTCACATCAGGAGAGAGAAAAGGCACTAGAAACGACAAGGCGGGCCCACCACGTCCCTGACACTGTACAGCTGTCAGGGACGCTCCGGCTACCAACCTGTCGTTTCATCTACGCGCCCTGACAGTTTTGATGTGTGCATTAATTACCGACGTCCGCGACTTAACCACTTGCTTGACATCGCGCACAAGTATCAGAAATCACAAAAAGAGCACAAAACCCCCCGCATTAACACTTCTTTTCTACTGAGTCCAGCGTCTCGCATACTACGCATACAACACACTAGACTAGGGGGACTTGAAGAGATAAGTACCCGCGCGTGCGCACAACCTTACACTCACACACACGCCAGCGCAGTAACATAACGTGGAATTCTAGAAGACGGCGCACGCTACCCAATACAGGACAGGTGTCACCCGACAATAGCAGGGACACATAGCCAATTAGAGGCGTTCATTCCCTGCTCCGCGATCTCCTGCAGGTACGAGGTACAGAAAAGGACAGAAAGGACAATCACAGGACACATGGACCAATTACAGAGCGACAGAGTGAATGGTGACAACGGCTGTAATCGTACGAGCCAGCTGTCATTCTCCCTACAACCAATCACAGACCACCTCAGGGGTCTATAAATTAATACCACCCTTCGTCATTAGAGGAGGGGATCCAGTGGATGGGAGAGAATTCGTAATATATAGCTGTGAAAGATAAATTATAGTCGAAACTCTGTAATAGTCTATATAAAAGTCTTGTATTCGTCCTGTTATATATGAATGAGAATCATGTCCTTTCTTGCGCTCATATACATGTACTGTTATATATAGATTGTTAGATCGGTGTTTCTTCATTGTCTAAACAATTAATTTCAATATCTATGAACTTAATTTCCTTATTAGACGGATATTTTTTTGGAAGATAACTTTTCATTCAACACAAAAACGTCGCAAGCGGTTATCAAAGCGGGGACTCTTGAACAAGCGAGATTACATCACATCCAAAGGGTATTTACACCAAACATTCCAATAGTTAACTTTTACTCTAGATCTATGACGGATCCAAAAGAAAGCAGACGACTTTATGGTTTCCACAACTTCAATCGCTCTTCGACTCTTACCGGTTGTTATAACATCCAGGTTCGGGATGTCCAATGATTCTCGACCAAACTTGGTGATGTAATCCCAGAGAGATTCACTCGAACCCTGTGTAATCCTTTACAAATCACTGGATAAATGTTCAAACGTCCAACAACATGAAAACTGATTATTAAACATGTTAACTAAGGGAGCAAAAGAAGTAATAGAGTAGGGAGGAACACTTAGCAACCATTTTAATGCTACACCAGTCAAGGTGGATTCAACTTTACATAAGCATGCTTCCTTAAGATGAGCCAGAGTAGGATTTATTTCCATCCTTTCTCTGTATTGTGCCACATGCTTTTCACGATTTGTGGATCCGTCATATAACTTCGTATTTAGAGTTTGAAATCTTTTTGGGATTTTAGGATCACAAATAGGAGAAGCAAATTTGGATATCGTGTGGCAACTTGAGGATACTTTAGGAATAGGTTGAAATATCCCGGGTACACTTAATATCATATCTTTCGGTTTTGGAAGTTTCTTAGCCATTTGGGGGGCTAATATCGATATCCTGCATAGGTTCAAGATTGTTAGCAATATAAACACAATTATAAAATTGATACTAGTGTTCTATTCTCGAGATGGCTCTTATGTATATCTCGATTCTCTAGATAAGGAACTCTCATGAACGGAGTGGTTTCAGTCATAGTAGCTATAGACTGCATGGCAATGATGTCTCCTTGATGGTTGTCCCCAATTTCTATTGAGTTGAAATCCAACATCTTGGGATGTAAGTGTGTGCGGGTATACCCAGCTGGCCTTTTCGAGGATGCCTTGATTAATTGGATCTCCTTTATCAGCATTTGATATGTCGCGTTCTGCCTTTTCATTTGATCTTTGACCACCGTAAGCATGGAGAGGATCTCATCATTTGAAACCAGAATGGTAGGTGTCATAGTGGATGTCCCCATTCCAGATCTAGAGTTATTATGAGGAATACCATGGGTGTTAGGCTCCTCATTCCTTTTTAGGAATGCAGGAGGAGGTGGTAGAGACACATTAGGAGTAGATGTGGGTGAAGGCATGGTAGAAGACACGAATTTTGGGTTGGATGCCATAGTTGTCAAAAGTTTTGAAATGAATTGATTAAACTAAGAATTTTAACAAGGTTTTTGTTAAAAATAGCACCACTTGCCCCACGGTGGACGCCAAATTGTTTTATTCAAAAATCAAAAAGTTAATTTTGTGTTCCAAATTAGTTTTTTGAGGTATACTACAATGTTGATTTAGTGAAAAATGTTATTTAAATTGTAAAGAAGATGTTTGATATATAATTGGGGTGCAAATAACTAATAAAAATGAACAACTATGGCCCTGATATCACTAAGATGAAAAAAAATCAAGACAATGACAATCTCGAAATGACAATGAGAACAATAATAAAGGAAATTAAGAACAAGACACAAGGTGTACGAGGAAAGCCTTGATCAGTTTAGATTGCCGGCATAAAACCTTGGGAGGGAATGAATGTCCACTACCTTGACTTTTTTATTAACAAAAAAAATGTAAATGATACAACTTTGGAAACCAATGATTGATCGAACTACGTCTTACAATGAATTTGAGTCTGTATTTTACTTGAAATGAGTGTGTGTGTGTGTGTGTGTGTGTGTGTTTGTGAAAAAAGAGACAGTGTATTCCTAAGCTAATGCGTTATTGTCTTACTTATACTGAAAAAAATAAATAACTTCTCGAGATTCTCGGGATGGCGTAGACTAAGTCCATATAGCTGCTGGAAGTCTTCACATATTTTAGGAGCTCAACGACTATCAACTGACTTCGGAAATTGGTGCTTGACCGAGTCTACGACTAGTTAGTTGAATTGAGCCACTATAGATATTTAATTCGACAAAATAAATTAGAAGCATTCAGGATATTCACAATATATTATACTGTTGTATTTTGAACATGACAATATAATAGATATCCTCATGACGTATTGATGCGTTTGGTTTTAGTAATTTAGAAAGATGTCAATTTTTCCGTTGCCAAAAACTTGATGTGTCATTTCCAAAACATTGATTTGGGGGAAAACGACTGAATTTAACTAAACCTTTTTACAAGTTTTAGATTTATAAAGTAAACGATTGTCACTCAGAAACTAAAATAACACATAGGCAGAGAACCTGACATGTATACTATAGCTTGCTAGGGAAAATATTAAGTATCGTATTCCAGAGAACACACTTTCCCCTACTCAACCGTCCATCAGATAACTAATCGGGTTTTAAAAGAGAAATAAAACGGAGGGGTTCTTAAAAGAAATAGTTTTTAAAAGGTTTTGGGTTTTGATAAAATAAAAAAGATAAAGAGTAGAGAAAACTGATATGCAAATCTCGGGGCCCTCCGTATAAGTGGTTATGTTTACTATTAAATTAATAATTAAAATTAATTATTTGTTAGGGGGACCAGAGTGATCTTGAAGTGTTGACTCCTTGATAGAGAAACGGGGCCACTACCGAGTAGAAAACACAACCTCCCAATGCGCGTCCGCATGAAGGTACTCCGCCCGAGCCTTGTGTATAGTAGGCTTCCCGAACCGCAGTCAAGTCTTTGGTCCTCAGATTTATCTTCTTGTAATGGAGGCTTCACTTCCGTCCTGTAACACCGTACACCTCCCTTAGCCCTCGCTTTCCCCTGCCGAAGGATCTCTTCTTATAGTCAGCCTTGGTGACATTGTATCCCCTAAGCAGGTTAACGATCATGAAGACCGAATGATCTCTCTTACAGTCACCTCAACTGTCATGTATCCCCATTGGTTAACAGATTCGTCCTGACGAGACCTAAAAATAGAACTCTTGTTTTATTTATCTTTAAAAAGTGAAACTTTAATATTTAGTGATCAATTAAATATAAAGTCGGTTTGCTGATTGATGACATAATAAACCCAACCCATAACCTCCCGAGCTGAATGAAACCCTTGACAAAGGTGGAACATAATCCTAAAGGTGTGCAATCCGAAGATCACCGGTGCACCCGTAGGAAATCCGCCCTTTACCAAGAAGATCATTCAGTCATCTCGTAAGTACCAGAAATGTGTCACTCAGATATGGTCAACTTCAGAAGCTATTGATTAGAACCCGGTTTGGATATCAGAAGCCCGATGGATCTGTCTCACTACCGGTTTCCTCGCCTCGGATCTAGCTCAGGACTACCAGAAGCTAATTAAACCTCTAGTTAATTAATCAAGTTAAGGTTGATTTTAAGTTATTAAGTTAATCATCATTTGAACCTGTCACAAGATAAATAAACAAGAATTAGAAAGAAGATAACACAACAGATAACTAAAAATAAACTACTACTACTAATAAGAAGTCTACAAATTGAAGCGGGTTCGGGAATAATAGAAAGATACAACCATAACAAATGATCAACCCATAAACATGGCTGCTCATAGACAAGCTCTCCATCTCCTAATGCTATGTATCTAGTATCATCCTCACGAACCTCGATGTTTATTGCATAAGCTACTCTACGATCCCGTGCTTGGCCAAGTTGATCAAGGTAGGTTGAGGCCTAACTTTTGAGGGATGTTAGGATGGCCCTAAGGCCTCCCACGGGACCTCAAGATCTCTGGAAGACTCTTGGAAGTAGGCCAAATAAAGCACAGAAGGGATGATCAAATCGAGGGGGTTAGTTTGCTATTTATAGAGTTTGCAGGGCAAGCACGGGCGTGCAAGGGGTGGCACGACCGTGCACCAGTCCTTCGCATATTCTTTTGGCTGTAGTTCTGTCTTGTATGTACTTGTTGTCTCAAACATGGGCGTGCCAGGTGGGGGAGCATGGGCGTGCACCTTATCTTGGTTAGATTTCTTGTTCCCCTGTTTGATGCGTTGTCTTTTAGCGTGCAGGGCCTCCATGCAAGTGTGCATGGGCGTGATGGGTCAGCCTCGAACTAGTTTTATCATTGTTTATGTCCCGGGATGGTCTTCAAACATATAGGGAACATGTTGCAAGTCTCGTATCCTCAGGAATCTCCAGTTTTTGCCTGAAAATCCTTTGTTTCCAGCTTGGAGCTCCAGTTTCCTAAGAAACACAAATAGGAACGAATTAAGCACCCAATATTAGCAATTTAAGCCTAATTCTACCATATTATAATACTGATTATGCTTGTTTTATATGTTAATTATGTGATACATCACGTATCTTCAGATATTTCAACAGAATACGTCTTCAAAATATCTAACATCAACAATGGTATTAAATTGGGGGGGGGGGGGGGTTAAAAGTATACACTAAACAGTTCAATTCAATACTTGATTTGTTGATATGTTGATATGTTGTGTTTATGTTTATAATAGGTTTTAACATAGGCCTCTCCTTCTCATTCTATTCAATACAATATATATACAAGGAGAGGGATCAATTTAGATCCGATAATTATGGTATGACACCAATCAATATTGAATACAATAAATACTATAAATAAATAGATGGTTGACTCTATTACTCCCCCGCAGTCGAAGCGATTGGAGGCCGAACGCTGAGACTGGAACGAAAATCTTCAAACAGTACCCGAGGGAGCCCTTTAGTAAATATGTCATCGATTTGATGCCGTGTGGGGACATGAAGAATTCGGACCTGGCCACGTTGAACTTCTTCCCGAACGAAGTGTATGTCTAGTTCAATGTGTTTCGTGCGTTGGTGTTGCACAGGATTTCCTGATAGGTAGATGGCACTGACATTGTCGCAGTATACCAGAGTAGCTTTGGTGAGGGGACGATGAAGTTCAAGTAAAAGGTTTCGAAGCCAGCAAATTTTAGCAACGACATTTACAACCCCCCTGTATTCTGCTTCAGCACTAGAACGAGAGACAGTGAGTTGACGCTTAGAGGACCAAGAAATAAGGCAATCACCATAATACACACATTAGCCGCTAGTGGAACGTCTGGTGTCAGGGCAGCCTGCCCAGTCGGCATCGGTGTAAGCAATAAGAGTTGGGTTCTTTGACGGACCGATGTTAACCCGGGATTAAGTGTCCCCTGAATGTACCGAATAATACGCTTGAGAGCATTCTAATGGTCCGTCTTAGGTGAGTGCATATACATACAGACCTGTTGAACTACGTAACTGATGTCAGGCCGTGTAAATGTCAGATATTGTAATGCTCCTGCAAGGATTCTGTAAAGAGTGGGGTTGTCAAACGCAGTCCCCGAGTCAGCACCGAGTTTGGAGTTGGTGTCCACTGGGGTGGCATCCGGTTTGCAGGAAGACATGCCGGCCTGCTCATTGATGTCCGCGACATGGATACCAAGAAATAGACTGAGATTGCCGAGGTCTTTCATGGCAAATTCCTTGAACAAGAGATCCATGAGGTGTTGACGCAGACTGGTGGATGAAGTTACAAGAAGGATGTCATCCACATAGAGGAGGAGGTATGCTGTGTGACCTGCACTGTTAAGAATAAAGACAAAGGCATCACACTGACTCTGAGTGAAGCCGATGGTGCGGACATAATCAGTAAAGCGTTGATACCAGGCACGGGGGCCTGTTTGAGACCATAGAGAGACTTCTTGAGACGACAAACATAATCAGGAAAGTCTTTGTTGCGAAACCCCATGGGTTGATGCATATATACGGTCTCATTTAAGTTGCCATGCAAAAAGGCATTAGTGACATCAAGCTGGTGAACTAACCAAGAGTTGGACAGTGCAATAGATAAGACGGTGCGAATGGTAGCTGGTTTAACAACCGGGCTAAATGTTTCCCCACAATCAACCCCAACCTGTTAAGAACGCCCATCACAAACCAAGCGAGCCTTGTATCTTTCAAGAGAACCATCCGACCTATATTTATGTTTAAAGAGCCATATACTGCGTATAATGTTCATGTGTGGATCCCGTGGAACAAGCTCCCACGTATCATTATCAATAAGAGTATGAAACTCGGTGGTCATGGCTTTTCGCCATTCCGGTATGGACAAGGCAGTAGTGGGTGTTTTAGGGACGGGGACAATAGTAGAGGTGTGGAGGTTAAATAGTTGCTTTGGTTTATGAATGCCGTCCATCGCCCGTGTTCGCATGGTGCGAGGAGGCGGAGGTGACGTGGGGAGTGGAGGGGCCGGTGGTGAGGTGTTTGGCGAGGAATCTGTGGAGGTATGCGATGGGGAGTGGGCTTGGTGTGGGCTGGTGGTGGTAGTTAGGCCTAGGGGAGTGTGTGGTGATGGACCATGGGGTGTATGGGACGGATGGGTGGCGGACTGGGTTGGGGAAGCAGATTGGGATTGGGCTTGGGCGGGTGAGGGTGATTGGGCCGGGTATGTGGGAGGTGATTGTGTGGGATGCGAGACAAAAGGCCAAAGGGTGGGAGGGAAGTGGTCAGTGAGGATATTGTAGTTTGACATGGAGGGAGTGGTTTTAAGGAGGAAATATGGGAATTTGGATCCGTCAAAGAGGACGTGACGAGAAATGATTATTTTTGTTGTTTGGAGATCAAGACATTTGTACCCTCTGTGTGAGGCCGGGTAGCCTAGAAACACACATGGGTAAGAGCGGTTTGTGAGTTTATGTATGGTGGTGGGTGGGGCGAGGAGATAGCAGAGGCAACCAAAGACCCGAAGATGGTCATATGTTGGGTGGTGTTGGTAAAGTAGGTATGTGGGTGTGTTGTAATTGTGTGTTTTACTGGGAATGATGTTTAGAAGATAGGTGGAGGTGTCTAGGGCATGGTTCCAAAAGGTGTTGGGTAGGGATGCTTGTGCAAGAAGGGTGCGGATAATGTTATTTATGGACCGGATTTTGCGCTCTGCTTTCCCATTTTGGGAGGATATGTAGGGGCATGATAAGCGGAAAAGAGTGCCATGGTTGGCAAAGTAATTTTGGAATGATGTATTGACTTGACTTTGGGCTTGTGATGACCGAGGGGCCGATGGACCAGGAGCCGAGGGATATGGGCAAGGTGGCAGCAACCAAGTATAGTTGGGCTGCCAGGACTGCTGTGGGCCGTAAGTGGGCTGCCAGGGGCCCGTCTGCCAGCCGTAAATGGGCTGGAAGGACCACCCAGGGTGGTATGGCGGGCGACGATTGTCGTTGAAGCCCGAGCGGCCGCGTCCCTTGCCGCGGATTCTGCCACGGCCTCGAGAATGATCAGCGTTTGCTTCAGCAGTAGATGAGGGCTTGGATGAGGAGGCCGTAAGAGCCTGTGCAGCGATCTGTGAAGCCTCAAGAGCGGCTTCCGCCTTTTGTCCCTCAATCATACATAATTGGGAGCGAGCCTCATAGAAGGATGGGAGGGGTTTTTGTGATTGAAGGATGGTTTTAATGCTTTCATATGGTTCGGTTAGGCCAGCAAGGAGTTGAAGGACGAGGCGTTTATTGTCAACAACGCAATCAACATTTGCAAGTTGATCTGTAATGGATTTTATGGCTTGGCAGTAGGCAGTCATGGTGGGGAAATTTTGAAGGCGGGTGGTGGAGAATTTATGGGTAAGGTGAAGGGCTCTGGCTGCTTTGTTGTCATTGAAGAAGTCGGTCAGGCGAGACCAAACCTCATAGGCGGAGTTGCCCGGCTCAATAACGGTGTTCAGGAGATCATTGGAGACAGTACTGTAGAGCCATTGAAGAACAATGGCGTCCAGCCTGTCCCATGATTCATCCGAGGTTTTTGGAGTGGTTGTTTTGGGAGTTTCGGTGGTAGTGGGGGTGGGTGGAGGGGGGTGGCGGGCGTGGTTCAAGATGGTCAGAGACCTGAAAGGCACGATAGTGAGTACGGAAGAGCTCTGCCCAGGTTGAAAACTGGGCAGATTCAACCTCCAGGGTTATGGGTATAAGGTTTTTAATATTGGAAACGGTAAATGTGGGGTGGATTTTGGGTTCCATGATGATGGGAAGGAGAAGGATGATAGAAAAGAGGTGGTGGGGAGTGACCGTGAACCACAGCAGGTATGGCTGTGGTGATTGGCGGCCGCAGGAAAAGAAAAAGAAAAGAAAAAAGGAGGTAGGGTACGTATTAGGCTCTTGATACCATAATAGGTTTTAACATAGGCCTCTCCTTCTCATTCTATTCAATACAATATACATACAAGGAGAGCGATCAATTTAGATCCGATAATTATGGTATGACACCAATCAATATTGAATACAATAAATACTATACATAAATAGACGGTTGAGTCTATTAGTTTAAATATTTCTTGGTTTTATTTCATGTACATTGCTAAGGTAGCGTTTGGTGCGCATGAATGAGAGGCGGAATTGAATGGAGCATTATGATGGAATGGAAAAAAAGGTGTTTGGTTAGTCAAGGTAATGGAATCATCCATTACCTCCTCCATTCTATTCCCTCTAAAAACCCCCATATTCATTCCATCCAACTCCCCTGTTTTTTTTCATTCCATTCCCTCTGTCACCCTTCATCACCACTGACCACCATCACCCACCTCTACCACTAGCGCCCACCACCACCGACAACCGACCGGCGCCACTCACCAACCACCGCCGCCACTCTCCGTCACCGACCACCGCCATCGCCACCCACCGACCACCACCACCGTTGACCACCGCCACCCACCGCCAACCGCCACCTCCACCACCTACCACAAAGCACCGACCGCCACCATCGACACTTTCCGTCACCGACCATCGCCACCCACCGACCACCACCGTCACCACCACCACCACAGCCAAACGTCGCCGCCACCACTCACTGTCGCCGTCACTCCTTGCCGCGACCCGCCGCCACCGACCACCACCACCGTCATCGCTACTATCACCACCAGACGCCAGACGCCGCCACCGAGCACCACCACCACCGTCACCACTACTATCACCATCCACCACCGACTACCACCACCGTCGTCAGCGCTGCCGCAACATCGACCACCACTACCACTACCTCTACCACCACCAACCACCGTTCCTGGCACCCGCTGCCAACAGCCATCACCACCGCTCACCACCGCTGATTTTATTACTTTGTCTTTTCCTTCATACCAAACAATACAATGTAATGATTCATTCCATTTTTACGTGTAACCAAACAAGACCATGGAATGGTAATCATCCATTTCATTCCCTTTTCCATTCCATTACCCTTTCCATTCCATTCCCTCGTCCATTCCATTACCCCATACCAAACAGACCCTAAGGAAATTTGGCTTTCCTGATGCTGGAATGGTCTTATAGTTGAATCGGGCTCTTCTAGCAGTTGATGGATATGGACAGCTTGTAGCAGATCAAGTCTTGTTGGGCTTGTAGCTGCTAATCAAGTCTTGTCGGGCTCCTAGAAATACTGTAAGATGAACTCAGTCATAAAGGCCCATTTCAAGATATTGGATGTTTTATAACTTATAAAATGGCTAAATATATGAGTCTCTCGCTAATCTCAAGTCATTGATCATTCCAGAGCTCTTTTGTTTTATCTTTTCTTTCTCTCGTTAGGGTGTTGTATTTGATCATTATATCTGACCAATCTCTTGTCAGATCTTTGATGTTTTGAGTTGTAGAGAGTGTAAATGTTATTGTGTTGATAATCTTGTGTAGAATTAGAGTTTTATTTGATCTTTTTTAGTTTCATTGTTGATTTGTTGGGCTTCAAACATTCGGGTCGGGTTTTCGTGTTATTAATAAGAAGTACTTTGACTTAATAGCATGGTTGTGGTTTTGACTACTATAGAATAAATAATACCTAGTGGCATAATGATATACTATTTGCCCTATACAAAAATAATGTGGCTTCAAATCATTGTATGTTACATGTTAGACGATAATTAAAGATGTTAAAAATTGTTAGTAGAAACAATAAAAAGTTTAGATTAAAGTTTCAGGAAACATTGGAATGATACAAATTTGAATTTTGAAATTACAATCTTGGTACAAATTTGAACTTAAAGAAAAAGTTTATTTTGAATCTGAGCCAGACTTCTTTTGAAAAATATTTTTAAGCCATTTGATCCCATTCGATGTCCCGTTCTTGAGTCTCTTGGCAAACGGTGTTGAACCCTTCTTCTTGTTATCGTCTTCTTTCTTTGCCTCCACTTTCTCTTCTTCGATAGCACCGATCCCTCCCGCACCCCATTGATCTGCCCAGCTTGGTGCCTCAGTTGCCATGGCTTGTCAAATATGATTATAGTCTTTAGGACATGAAAACAAAGAAAATAACAACTTTATCATAAGCGTATAAATATATAGTGGCGGAACAAAAACTTTCTAGTCAAGGAGTTATCGTAAGATTCTGTTCTCTATCAACTGCATGTTATAAGTAAGAGTGGATGTAACATCCAGTCCCTCTCACCATCAATATTGTCCGCTTTGCTCCTGATTGGTTGCCCATCCAGGAACTCACAGATTTATTTTTGGTCGTTCAGATGGTGTGGGGTGTGTGTGGGTGGGGGGGGGGGGGGGGGGGGGGGTTGGGGGGAGATCATACAATCTGATTCATCACTTAATAGATAATAAGCAATGCCATGCACAGCAAATTTTGACTTGGTACACATACATGCTCTCAACTAGAGACGGAAGTCAGAGAGTACCTTGAGAGAGAGGGATAGAATGATTGCAGATCTGATAGATTGAATGAAACTTCAGAAATAAGTTTGTGGGAGAATCAATGAGAGGTTGGTGTTTGCTGCGCATTTTATATATAACAAAAGGTAATAATTAATAAAAAAGTAGAAAAAACTAAAGGATAACTTAAACGAGGGGGCATGTGGGTAGCTAGGCTGTCCAAGAAAAGATGCGAACTATCTCTTTGTTAGTGACGTGTTACCATTAAAAGGGTTCAAATGCTTCATTGGCATTTTTATCTTAGTTTTGTTTCTTCAATAATAACAATTTTTAACTTTTTATTATCAATCGGTCACCTTTAAATAATCATCACCTGACTTTTCAATCTATATATGCTGCAACTTACAACTAGGATTCAAGCTTGGTGTGAGGGGTGCAACCCTCAACTTCATTCATTTACACAAATCCTGTACTGTTACATTATTTTTCTGATTCACTTCACTGAAACACAGTTTTAAAAGTATTACTTCACTGATTTTTTTTATTTTTCATTTAAATACATATTTTTTTTTAACTTCACACGGTTTAAATGTTATTGTCCAAACAAACAGTCAGATTAAAGTTTAATTTCTCATTTATACCGTCCCACCAAAACGGTGAAAACAATTGAATTGCATTAAAACTATTCCAACTAATGGTCAGATTATTGAATTTTACATGCAAAACAGTTGAGTTTTTGTGTATATAAACCATCATACCACCGTTCTTAAAATACACTTTAACATCCACGCGCGGTTAAACCACACCCACACCCTTCAAACTAGAAAAATGACGAACTGGACCGAAGAAGAAGAAATCGCTTTGGTCGTTTGCATTAAAGATACACAAAACGATCCCGCCCTGCAACGCTAACGCCGCCAAGGCTCGGAGGGGGGGGGGGGGGGACACGATTCTGGGACCGTGTGTTGTTGACTTCAACCAGCAAGTCGGCATAAACGAGCGCACCATTGAGAACCTCCAGCGGAAATGGACCGATCTCAACAACAAATGTAATTGGTGGACCACCTTCAACGAGCGCACCATGAGGCGGCATCCGAGCATTGAGCCGGAGTTGGATGTAGAGTTCACGCAGGTGGACTATGCAGCTCGTTACCGCAACATGTTCGACCATATCTAAGCATGACAACTGTTGTGTCAAGTTTAAGCTTTTTTTTATTTATGTTTTAATGTATTTTAATTATGTTTAATATTAATAAAATTATGTTTTATGTTATTGTTTATGTTTATTCATTTAATTATGTTTAATTTAATTGAAAATAAAAACAAAAAACCGTTTAAATAAAAATGAAATAATTAAATTAAATGAAATTAAGACAAAACAAACGGTATTGAACCCGTGAGGAAACTAGCTAATGGAAGCATCTCACGGACCCACTACTAGCATTGGTGACGGTAGTATTACCGTACCGATAGTTGGGTATCCGTGATGAAAACAGGTAGCGCCCCGTCCCCCTTACAAATAAGAAGCTTAAGTTCTAGCTCGAATTTGAGCCAAAAAGCTCAACTTCTGCCATGAATTGAAGAAGTTGTCTTGTCTCGTATTATCATAAGCTTGTGTCTCACATGATGTTGGCTCATCAATCCTTAAATAGCCCTAAGAATATCCGTTATTGGTGTAAAAACCCAATGGTTGGTTGTGGTAAAAGCAAAAAAGAAAGAAAAATGATAAAAATCTCACAACCCGTTTGGTGCACCTTGCCAAGGGTTGCAAACCAACTGCACCCCCACTAACTTAATTACTCAAATCACTTGTTATATTTAAACTTAAAAATAAAACTAAATACACGGTATTTCTTATTTATTTTTATTTTTTTGTGAATATCCTGATATAAATTTTATTAAAAACCGAGTTCGTTTAAAAAAAAAAATTTATGATGAATTGGGTTATGAATGTGTGTTAAATTTTGAGTATGGTTTGGCTGTGTATGTGGAAGAGAGAAATTTGTTTTTAATTTTAAAGTTGGGTTGTGTTGATTGTGATTGAGAATAGTCTATTGCGTTGCAAAAGGAGTTAAACTATATACCTAGCCATTTTTTCAAATTTATTATTAACAGTTATATCTATAACATTCAAACTCAACCTTTTTACATTATATTCATTTTAATTCCTTAAAAGAATACTAGATTTTTATTCGGTTGGCAATATAGATTAAAGTGTTAAAAAAGTTGTCACAATATATGTATGTAATGCTTGCTTATTGGTAAAGAAATTTAAAAGGTCCCTCCCAGTCATATCATGTTTGAAACTGGTCTTCCCGTTCACAATTGCATCATCATCTCTTTCCAATTTAAAATCTCTCCCTCTAACGGCACCTCCCTCTCTCCTAATATGGTGGTCTATGGCCATAGACATTTGCCATAAAAGTTTGACGCCTCTCTAGTGAGGAAGAGACCATAAATTAAAAGAGAGATGACGACGCCAATAGAGAAGAGAGAAACTTTGCATATGTCAATGATCTCCACGAGAGAACATCCTAAAAGTAATGATAAGTGAATTATCTCAAGACAAAGGAGAAAAGTGATAAGTGTTGATGCAACAATAAAACAAAAATGTAGAACCCAAAAAAAAAAAAAAATGATAAACCAACACTTTTAATTAACAAAGACATATTTTTATATAAATCATGTATTTTCGATTTTTGGTATGTTACAAATTTTATATATAACTCTCCATAAATATCATATTTTCCAAATTTGTATATCGTTCAACAGAACTTATGTTTAAATGATATTACATATGAAAAATCCTTCTATTTATATTTGGGTGAATTGCTGAATTCGTCCCTCGGGGGTTTGTTGAAGGTTGCCATAATCGTACAAACTTGGGATTTTTTTGTCATAACTGTACATAAGTTCCAATTACTTGTGACAATCGTCCCTGGCACTAACGACGTCAACTTAATCTAGTTAAGTCAGGGGTATAATGGTCATTTTACGTTTTAAAGTTTTTTTTGCCATAATCGTCATTTCTCTAAAATTAAAAATTAAAAATAAAAGAAATATAAATATTATTAAAAAATTCAAGTGGGTCTCACCCACTACCCCACCCAATTCATCTTCTTAACTTCAACCCACCCACCACCCATCTCCACATTTCACCACCACCTTTCACCACCACTACCTAACCCAATTCATCTTCTTTACTTCAACCCACCCACCACTACTTTAAAACATGATACATAAAAATCTATAACTGGTACAAATTAAACAGATAAAAACATACACACATGTAGACTTACAAAAGGGTGATACTATATAGACATTCCCAAAAAAAAAACCCTAGACACCCCTAAGATGAGTCATTGAGGCCTCAATGGGCCATTGAGGCCAAATCTGAGAAAAACGATGGGTCATTGAGGCCTCAATGACCCATCCTTTTACAAAAAAAGTGAAAACGATGGCCCATTGAGGTCTCAACGACCCATTGAAGTTTGCCAATTATTTGTAATCATTGACCAATCATTTGAAATGATTGGTAATGATTGGTAATAATTGGTAATTGTAAATAAGAAGTGTCTCAATGGCTCATTGAGAAGCTTTGTCTCAATTGCCCATTAAGGCCTCAATGGTCCGTTGGGGTTTATTATTATTTTTTTTTTAATTTTTAAATGATTGGAGAAGCTTCCTCAAGAAGCTTTGTCTCAATGGCCCATTGAAGCCTCAACGACCCGTCTTTGATTTGTCTCAATGGCCTATTGAGGCCTCAACGTCCCATCGCTTTTCAAAATTTTGGCCTCAATGGCCCATTGTGGCCTCCACGACCCATGTGTTCCATTTTTTTAGTTTTTTAGCGTGTTTTATATATTTTAAGCTTGAAATTTGTGTTTTTTATAGAAAAAATAAAAAAAGTACATTCTTATCATAAGTATAATTAGCGTATACAACAATTTTTTTCATTAAATAATTCAGTATACATGATAAAAACAATAACATACGATAAGCTAGGTTAAGTCAAAATACTCTGTTCTTATATGCACCCTTGGTAGACAAAGCTTGACATACGGGACTTACCATTCGAGCGGGAATGGTGCTTAGGACTTCGAAGAAGGTGATAACAATGAGAAATGTGCTTCTGAAGGTGGTGACATAAAAGTGGAACCTAACCCGGATGTTTCGTATGATTTGGCTTCCATTTACATATCTTCAATACATTTCAAACATTCAAAATGTTCGTTGGGACAGTAACTGTGGATTCCGATCCGTAGCTGTGTGTTTAGGGTAGGCAGAGGTGCAGTGGCACTTCATCCACACACAATGTAACACCCCAACCGATGGCGGAAACATCGGGATGTCACGTATTGATGATTGTTCAAAAGCTCATGGTACTAAAATGTAAATATTATTGAATAATCAAAATTGTCTTACATGGAAATGGAAAATACATTGTCTAAATGAAATGTAAATATTGAAATAACTAAATTAAAATAAAGCACTAAATGTTCCTTGCTAAAGCACTAGATCAACTGCACCTGAAACATGTACAAATAGTTTTGGTCAACATATGAAATGTTGGTGAGCATTCCTAGTTTTGATATATATATAGTAGGTTTAAAAAAAGTTATACAATTCAAGTGCAAGCTACAGTGCAAATATGTAAACTATGTATCATACAAATGAGCGAAATCAACCCTGTGACTGTATAATGTACTGTATGAACTGTAGTGTACTCAACCAATAAATGGATGATAACTTAACACTGGCCACGGATTCTCCGATGAAAAAGGGGAGAATCAATCTAGGCGGGTTGTCAATCCAAATAGCGCTATCCAATGTTAAGGTCGGCTTGTACCATGTTAATGATTTCACTAAGTACAAATGTAATCCACATGTAATGTCTAAGCATAAAGCACGTTGTAAGCAATGCACATAGTACTAGAATTGTATTGTAAAAATGTAAACTTGTATTTGAAATTGTAATAGTGTACATGTAACACCCCAGAAATGTATAAATGCAAAAAGGGGTAGGAATACTCACAGTTCACGTAATAACTTGAATTTGAACTTGGACAACGAAATATGTGTTGGAACTATCTCAAAGTATCAACCTAAAGGAATTGATAATGTGTAAGTGAAATAACTCTAGGATATATGTATTTCTAGGGCTTCGAATTGGGGATAAATGCTCGTTTGATTAATATTAAAAATATTCGTCAATTGTGAGAAATTTAGTAAATAAATAATCAAAAATCTTTTTATGAAATTTAAATTTAAGATGATCACAATAATGTGTTTAAAGTGTAAAAATAATTTTTATAAAATTATTTTCTTTAAAATAGATTATTAAATCTATTTATTACAAATTGTCAAACTTTAACTTTAATAATTAAAAATACTAAAATTAAAGAATTATTATTTTAAAAATCATAATTCTGTTCTAAATGATCAGAAATAATTTGTATAAAATTTTGGTGCAAAAATGATGAAAATTGGATTTATTATGATTTAATTATGATTAAATCTAACAAAAATTGATTAAAAATATGAAATAAATGATTTTACTGAATTAAAAATTATTTCAGTAAAGTTTATCTTTATAAAAAGTCAGGATAAATTTTGGAGAGTTTAATAAAATTGTTTTGATATATAAATGGATTTTTACAAATATAATAGTATAAAAATGATTTAATTATTATAAATATTAAATAAATGAATTTCTGAAAAATAAAAATTGTAAATAACATTTTTATCTCAGATTAAACAAATATAATTTTTTTAGAATTTAATAAAAGGTTTTGATATTTAAAAAGGAATTTACAAGATTTAAATGTAATATATGTATATTATTTGTTTGTCTAAAAGCATGAAAAAAATGAACAAAAAGCGTCCCAGCCGGGTCTCGAACCCAGGTGGTCCTGGTTATAAGCCACAGTCACAACCACTTGGCCTAGGCCTGTGGTTGTGATGAATCTTGTTCTGATAAATATAAATATATACGCGTAAATCAGATTATCCCCAAATCAAATAGCCATGAACCCTAGATCTGCAATTATACGAATTACACAACAATAACCCAATTGAACTTAGGGTTATTGTTGTGCATTGGCCGAAGATTAAAACCCATGAAAAAAAGAGATGCTTACAGACACAAAACGTGATTCTCGTATGGTCAATTGAGAAAGTCCACGCGAGACAAAAACTTCGAAAGATGCTTTTAGAACAGGAATTAGAGATTGGGGGAGATGTTTCGGCGAATGATGAAGGGATTAGGAGATCCAATTTATAGGGAGGTGGGTTGGATTGCTCGATTGGAAACGTTGACTCGCCATGAATGTTGACGTGTTTTAATAAAAAAAAATGGTAGGTTTTGATTGATAATTTGACGAGTGTAATGGACGCGGAATTAATCAGTAATTACTAGGTTTCCATATTCACGAAAACATCTTAATTATAGGGTCAAAGGTTGACATTTTTGGTCAGCTCTTGTTTGGTTGCTGCACATCGAAGGTCAGCAGGAAGAAGGGTAGTATTAGTCTTTTCAGGAGGGGTTATAAGGAATTTGAGTTGGAGAAATAACAGGTACGAGCCGTAGCTCAGGTGGTTGCACCCGTGTGTGTGTGTTGGGGTCTGCCCGGGTTCGAGTCCCGTAAGCAGCAACCTTTTTTTTTTTTTTTTTAAAGCAAGAAGGGAAGGTGATTGGGCCTCAGCTACTGGGCCGGATTCTGGTGGGCTTCCAGGATGAAAGAAAGGGAACAAGGGGGTCAGTGGGCCGGGTATATTGTTTGGGTTGGGTATTGGGCTTCAGTTTATGGGCTCCAACTTATATAACTAATGGATGGTTTGATTTGGTAAGGAAATTTACAAGCCCACTATCTAAACATATTATTATTATTATTATTATTATTATTTATATATATATAATAAAATATATATATATATATATATAAAAGAAAAGTGACGGATGTCACAGCATCCCCTACTTCTAGAAACTTCGTCCCGAAGTTAATAGTAACATAGGGTTATGGATGCTAGGGTAAAATTAAGATAACTGTGGTTTGGAAAGTTTGAATGATTTGGTTATGGGGTTTGATAGGTGTGAGTTAAGGATTTGGATTGGGTTCGTCTCGAAAGGGTAAAGAGAGTAAGAATCTAGTAAATCACTACACTTCCAGTTTTAGGAATCCTAAAATGAATGTACAAGTTGATTGATTATAAAAAGATCAAATGAACTACCAAATAAGCAAAGTTTGTTCCTGGTTCGACTTCCAGTCACACTTTCAATGCATCATTAGTGTTTGTATACAGGGTGTACCGCAGCTAACCCACCACACCTTTGATACCATGAAAACGTACTGGACGCCTACCCAAAAACTCTAATAGAATTTCACACCACCCTAATGTACCTGTAAATTCATGATTTCGTTCCGGACCGGAATCATCAATTTACCTTACATTAAAGTTTTGCGTCCTTCTATGACCCCACCGATTGTTGAGCAGGTTCGATAGCCTCCACCAGCCGTGGAGTAGGTTGTAGGGCCTCTCCCGACTGTTTGAAAAGGCATAGTGACCTCTACCAATCGTTGAGTATGTTCGATAGCCTCCACCAGTCGGGGAGCAGGTTGTAGGGCCTCTCCCGACTGTTGAAAAAGGCATGATGACCTCAATTAAGTGCAGCAATTATTATTCACATAGATTGCAAATTGATAGTATGTTTATGCAAGCAAGTTTGTAAGTACTACAACCATTAAGTGTAAGTGTTACCATGAATAATTAAATGTTTACGAGTATCATGAATAATTAGATGTTCAATGCGTAGTCAAATTAAGGGAAATTCTGGTTTCATGTAATAACCAATGATGTTTTCTTAGAAAAGCATCTGTAAGATCAAGTATCAAGTCCAAACGTTTCAAATAAATTTAAGGTAGAGTCTTGTATGATTAAAAATAAACGTAATCAATATAATAAATTTCCAATCTGTGTTAATACACAATAATACGCAAGGAAAATCTCTAGATGTTGTATGCTAATGAGTGCGACAAAACTGGGTACAAAATGATAATAGGATCAAGAAAATGAAAACACGGGTATTAGATTCTTGAGTCTTGGGAAGATTTCATCCATGGCTTAACCAGTGGGATTAACGTCATCCTGATCGTCTGCTTCGTTGATATTGATATTGAAAGCTCGTCCATGTGCCACCAGGTTTACATTGTTCAATTTGGGACATTGAGGTAGCATGTGGTTAGGGTCTCTACAATGATAACATGCCCGACCGTTAGTAATCTGTAATGGTCCCCGGGCAGCTGTTTGATGATTACTCTGTGTTCCAACCATTACCCGACAAGTGGTAACAAAGTGTCCAAACCTTCCACATCTAGTGCATTGACGGCATGGAAGATTTGCAGGGTGATGATACTTGCAGGTGTTGCATTGAGGATGGATTCCCGTGTAGGCTTTCTTGATAGGAGGCTGAGCCACCGGATCAACAACAGCATGGTTCTGATTATCGCCCATTCGTTTCCTAGAGTTCGAAGCAGTAGTGGCGACCTTTGCTAAAACAATCTTAGGTTGTTCAACAACATTGGTGGTTTTCTCAGTAGGTGTCTTGGTGCCCTTCCTAACCAAGTTTCCCTTCCTTACGTGTTTGTCTGTTAATGTGGCTGCAAGTTGGATGGCTTCTTCTACCGTAGTGGCTTTGCCTCCAGTGACAACGTCTTGAATCAGGTCAGGTAATCCCTCGATATATTTTTCGATTGCTCGAGAGACTGGGGTGACCATGTGTGGAACCAGTATGCTAAGTTCGTGATATCGGGTATTATACGCAAGATTCTCACCACTGTCTTGTTTCAGTCCATGGAACTCTTCTTCCAGTTTCCTGATTTCGTTCCTTGGGCAGAATTTGGCGATCATGAGTTCCTTAACATCTGCCCAAGATAATGATAAAGCAATATCAGCTCCTCGATTGCGCTTTTCACCATTCCACCAGGTTAGCGCCCCCTTTTGAAGGACACTAGTAGCATAGCGAACGCGGAGTTCATCAGGACATTCACTGTTCACAAAGGTACTCTCCATGCTTTCAAACCATTGGAGGAGGCCAGTAGCACCCTCCTCACCAGTGAATTTTGTGGGTTTGCAGGAGTTAAAGTGTTTGAAAGTGCACCGAAATTGAGTCGTACTCCCTGTGTTGGCACTGTTACTATTCTGGGTTATCTCACTGACAAGGTTTGGGATCACTGCAGCAATTTGCTCGGCGACTAAAGATGCGAGGCGACGATCAGAACGTCGTCCAGAAGCACGAACAGGGCGTTGGCTGGCATCACGGAGCATGCGGCGAGCAGACATCTATGAGGTAGTCAATTAATAATCATGAGATTAGAAAATGTAAGTGTATAGTCGTACAGATGATTATGAAGATGTGATCTTGTAAGCAATCATGATATGCAAAGTATTGTATATGAAACGAGAGGGTATTATTGGAAAAACTTGTACAAAATGCTTGGAGTGCCCTTGTCTAGCTGTAAAGCTCAACAAGAACGTTGACTTTTCAAAGGAATTGAACCCAATGGTGATCAAAGAAGACATGCTTTAGCCTATAAGTGGACACTCACTCCAGGAATCCCCAGGTAAGCATAACAGGTCCGTAAATGGATTTATGCGCTATGCTTGCCTATGCCAGAAAACCCAGTGTACAGGTGTCCACCCTTCCAGATTGCACGTGTAGTTATCACACTCATTAAAGTTCAACAACTTCGAAGGAGTAACAATAAGAGTAGGTACTGTTCCCGTTCCATGAAGATGTAAACTTTCCACTCTCTGTAGGACTCCATCTCTATGCACCATGATGAAAGAAGAATAGGGAGAGAGAAGAAGGGAAAGATAGAAGGAGGAAAGTAGGGAGAAATGAGGGGTAGGGTAATTCAGGAAATATAATGCACGAAAGTTGAAATTCGGTTATAGTCTAGGCCTTTTTATCTAATAACCTAGTTCCCTATAACCATGGCTCTGATACCAATCTGTAACACCCCGCCCCTCTCACCACCGATATTGTCCGCTTTGCCCTGATGGGTTACCTATCCAGAGCTCACGGATTTGTTTTTGGTTGCCCAAGTGGATACTTCCCAGGAGGTCACCCATCCTGGAATTTCTCCCACCTGAGCACGCTTAACTGTGGAGTTCTCCTCTCATCCACTAACATTAAGCCCCAAAACGCGTTGGTGATTTAAGAGGCAAGACATTACTTATGAACCAAGGATCTCTCCTGGCCACGGCCGATGTGGGATTTCCTGGGGTGTCACATTCACCCCCTGTTAGAGTCTCATCGTCCCCAATGAGGTGTGTTCCTGGGGTGTCACATTCACCCCCTGTTAGAGTCTAATCGTCCCTGATGAGGTATGCACCCACCATCCCGAACGGCACAGGAGTGGCTCTGATACCAATCTGTAACACCCCAACCGATGGCGGAAACATCGGGATGTCACGTATTGATGATTGTTCAAAAGCTCATGGTACTAAAATGTAAATATTATTGAATAATCAAAATTGTCTTACATGGAAATGGAAAATACATTGTCTAAATGAAATGTAAATATTGAAATAACTAAATTAAAATAAAGCACTAAATGTTCCTTGCTAAAGCACTAGATCAACTGCACCTGAAACATGTACAAATAGTTTTGGTCAACATATGAAATGTTGGTGAGCATTCCTAGTTTTGATATATATATAGTAGGTTTAAAAAAAGTTATACAATTCAAGTGCAAGCTACAGTGCAAATATGTAAACTATGTATCATACAAATGAGCGAAATCAACCCTGTGACTGTATAATGTACTGTATGAACTGTAGTGTACTCAACCAATAAATGGATGATAACTTAACACTGGCCACGGATTCTCCGATGAAAAAGGGGAGAATCAATCTAGGCGGGTTGTCAATCCAAATAGCGCTATCCAATGTTAAGGTCGGCTTGTACCATGTTAATGATTTCACTAAGTACAAATGTAATCCACATGTAATGTCTAAGCATAAAGCACGTTGTAAGCAATGCACATAGTACTAGAATTGTATTGTAAAAATGTAAACTTGTATTTGAAATTGTAATAGTGTACATGTAACACCCCAGAAATGTATAAATGCAAAAAGGGGTAGGAATACTCACAGTTCACGTAATAACTTGAATTTGAACTTGGACAACGAAATATGTGTTGGAACTATCTCAAAGTATCAACCTAAAGGAATTGATAATGTGTAAGTGAAATAACTCTAGGATATATGTATTTCTAGGGCTTCGAATTGGGGATAAATGCTCGTTTGATTAATATTAAAAATATTCGTCAATTGTGAGAAATTTAGTAAATAAATAATCAAAAATCTTTTTATGAAATTTAAATTTAAGATGATCACAATAATGTGTTTAAAGTGTAAAAATAATTTTTATAAAATTATTTTCTTTAAAATAGATTATTAAATCTATTTATTACAAATTGTCAAACTTTAACTTTAATAATTAAAAATACTAAAATTAAAGAATTATTATTTTAAAAATCATAATTCTGTTCTAAATGATCAGAAATAATTTGTATAAAATTTTGGTGCAAAAATGATGAAAATTGGATTTATTATGATTTAATTATGATTAAATCTAACAAAAATTGATTAAAAATATGAAATAAATGATTTTACTGAATTAAAAATTATTTCAGTAAAGTTTATCTTTATAAAAAGTCAGGATAAATTTTGGAGAGTTTAATAAAATTGTTTTGATATATAAATGGATTTTTACAAATATAATAGTATAAAAATGATTTAATTATTATAAATATTAAATAAATGAATTTCTGAAAAATAAAAATTGTAAATAACATTTTTATCTCAGATTAAACAAATATAATTTTTTTAGAATTTAATAAAAGGTTTTGATATTTAAAAAGGAATTTACAAGATTTAAATGTAATATATGTATATTATTTGTTTGTCTAAAAGCATGAAAAAAATGAACAAAAAGCGTCCCAGCCGGGTCTCGAACCCAGGTGGTCCTGGTTATAAGCCACAGTCACAACCACTTGGCCTAGGCCTGTGGTTGTGATGAATCTTGTTCTGATAAATATAAATATATACGCGTAAATCAGATTATCCCCAAATCAAATAGCCATGAACCCTAGATCTGCAATTATACGAATTACACAACAATAACCCAATTGAACTTAGGGTTATTGTTGTGCATTGGCCGAAGATTAAAACCCATGAAAAAAAGAGATGCTTACAGACACAAAACGTGATTCTCGTATGGTCAACTGAGAAAGTCAACGCGAGACAAAAACTTCGAAAGATGCTTTTAGAACAGGAATTAGAGATTGGGGGAGATGTTTCGGCGAATGATGAAGGGATTAGGAGATCCAATTTATAGGGAGGTGGGTTGGATTGCTCGATTGGAAACGTTGACTCGCCATGAATGTTGACGTGTTTTAATCAAAAAAAATGGTAGGTTTTGATTGATAATTTGACGAGTGTAATGGACGCGGAATTAATCAGTAATTACTAGGTTTCCATATTCACGAAAACATCTTAATTATAGGGTCAAAGGTTGACATTTTTGGTCAGCTCTTGTTTGGTTGCTGCACATCGAAGGTCAGCAGGAAGAAGGGTAGTATTAGTCTTTTCAGGAGGGGTTATAAGGAATTTGAGTTGGAGAAATAACAGGTACGAGCCGTAGCTCAGGTGGTTGCACCCGTGTGTGTGTGTTGGGGTCTGCCCGGGTTCGAGTCCCGTAAGCAGCAACCTTTTTTTTTTTTTTTTAAAGCAAGAAGGGAAGGTGATTGGGCCTCAGCTACTGGGCCGGATTCTGGTGGGCTTCCAGGATGAAAGAAAGGGAACAAGGGGGTCAGTGGGCCGGGTATATTGTTTGGGTTGGGTATTGGGCTTCAGTTTATGGGCTCCAACTTATATAACTAATGGATGGTTTGATTTGGTAAGGAAATTTACAAGCCCACTATCTAAACATATTATTATTATTATTATTATTATTTATATATATATAATAAAAAAATATATATATATATATATAAAAGAAAAGTGACGGATGTCACACACAACTTATGGATGAGATGGTGACGAACAGAGACCGGTGGGAGCCAATTTTGAACAGGGTAGATCACGGTTGGTACCACGAACTATAAAGGTCATTAGATTTGTCTGGAGTCGAAGATGCCCCGAGGACCCATTGGATGGATATGCCCTCCACTGGATTGCTGATTGCTCAGAAATTTGGAGTGATTGTTCAATTTTTATGTAATGGTGGTCATAGTGAGACCATCTTTCCTATGTTCGATGGTCCACGCAATTTTCAAGAGCATGTGTTCATATCGTTTGCTTTGATTCAAGCGAGCCATTACAACGCGCTTGAGTTAGTAAAAGGCGCTTCACTGCATGCACTGAATGGAACGTGGCGTAATTTTCGAAATGAACAGGCAATGGAGTGGGAGACGTTGTATCAACATCGTCTACCAAGGGTGCATATAAGAACATAGTATTTTGACTTAACCTAGCTTATCGTATGTTATTGTTTTTATCATGTGTATACTGAATTATTTAATGAAAAAAATTGTTGTATATGCTAAATTATACTTATGATAAGAATTTACTTTTTATTTTTTAAAAAAACAAAAATTTCAAGCTTAAAATATATAAAACACACTAAAAAACTAAAAAAAATGGAACACATGGGTCGTGGAGGCCACAATGGGCCATTGAGGCCAAAATTTTGAAAAGCGATGGGCCGTTGAGGCCTCAATAGGCCATTGAGACAAAGCTTCTTGAGGAAGCTTCTCCAATCATTTAAAAATTAAAAAAAATAATAATAAACCCCAACGGACCATTGAGGCCTTAATGGGCAATTGAGACAAAGCTTCTCAATGAGCCATTGAGACAAGCCTTGCTTCAACGATGAGTAAAAAATAAAAAAAATATCACTACGGACCGTTGAGGCCTTAATTGGCCATTGAGACCCTCTCAATGACCCATTGAGACAAACTTGCTTCAATGATGTGTTGAAAATTAAAAAAAAAAAAATCACAAAGGACCATTGAGGCCTTAATTGGCCATTGAGACCTCTCAATGACCCATTGAGACAAGCCTTGCTTCAACGATGTGTTAAAAATTTAAAAAAATCACAACGGACCATTGAGGCCGTAATTGGCCATTGAGACCTGTCAATGACCCGTTGAGACCTCTCAATGACCCATTGAGACAAGCCTTGCTTCAACGATGTGTTAAAAATAAAAATAAAAAATCACAACGGACCATTGAGGCCATAATTGGCCATTGAGACCCTCTCAAGACCTATTGAGACAAGTCTTGCTTCAACGATGTGTTAGAAATTAAAAAAAAAAAAAATCACAACAGACCATTGAGGCCTTAATTGGCCATTGAGACCTCTCAATGACCCATTGAGACAAGCCTTGCTTCAACGATATGTTAAAAATTAAAAAAAAAATCACAACGGACCATTGAGGCCTTAATTGGCTATTGAGACCTCTCAATTACCCATTGAGACAAGCCTTGCTTCAACGATGTGTTAAAAATTAAAAAAAAAAATCACGACGGACCATTGAGGACTTAATTGGCCATTGAGACTTCTCAATGACCCATTGAGACAAACCTTGCTTCAACGATATGTTAAAAATTAAAAAAAAAAATCACAATGGACCATTGAGGCTTTAAGTGGCCATTGAGACAAGCCTTGCTTCAACGATGTGTTAAAAATTAAAAGAAAAATCAAAACAGACCATTGAGGCCTTAATTGGCCATTGAGACCTCTCAATGACCCATTGAGACAAGCCTTGTTTCAGCGATTTGTTAAAAATTAAAAAAAAATCACAACGGACCATTGATGCCGTAATTGGCCATTGAGACCTCTCAATGACCCGTTAAGACCTCTCAATGACCCATTGAGACAAGCCTTGCCTCAACGATGTGTTAAAAATAAAAATAAAAAATCACAACGGACCATTGAGGCCATAATTGGCCATTGAGACCCTCTCAATGACCTATTGAGACAAGTCTTGCTTCAACGATGTGTTAGAAATTAAAAAAAAAAATCACAACGGACCATTGAGGCCTTAATTGGCCATTGAGACCTCTCAATGACCCATTGAGACAAGCCTTGCTTCAACGATGTGCTAAGAATTAAAAAAAAAAAAATCTCAACGGACCATTGAGACCTCTCAATGGGCCATTGAGACAAGCCTTGCTTCAACGATGTGTAAAAAAATAAAAAATAAAAATAAAAAAATCCCAACGGACCATTGAGGCCTTAATTGGCCATCGAGACCTCTCAATGGGCCATTGAGCAGCCAAACCTTGCTTCAACGAGTTAAAAATTAAAAAAAAAATCTCAATGGACCATTGATGCCTCAACGGGCCATGGAGAAAGTCTTAAACACCCACACTACACTTCTTTTTTACAATTATCAATCATTACTAATCATTGCCAATGATTGGTCAATGATTACCAATAATTGGCAAACCTCAACGGGTCATTAAGGCCTCAATTGACCATCTTTTTTTCAGTTTTTGGCCCTCAATTGGTCGTTGAGACCTCAATGGGCCATTGATTTTCTCTGTTTAACCCTCAATGAGTCATTGAGGCCTCAATGAGCCATTGAAGGGGGTGTTTAGATAAAAACCCTAGTGTGTGAATATCCTAGGCCCTTACAAAATGCCAAAAATGGTAACCTACCACTAATAACCTAAAAAGATTCACCTGAGAAAGGTAATCATCAATTATTTATAGGGGTCATGTTATTTACATCGGGTTTTTTGGGTTTCATAGGCCTCTACAGCTTGTAGAGGCCTCTACTAGTCGTATAGGTGAGTGCCCACTGGAATGATTGACACATGCCTCTACAGCTTATAGATGCTGGTGCAAATAAATTTTGGGGTGGTGCAAATAGGGGGCCTATTTATATCCTAATTAAATCATCTACAACTGATTTCAAATCATGATAGCAGCTGTAATTGATTCATTACTCGTAGCATTTGAGCTCATACAAAACACAGTAGTATTAGATTAGATCCTGGTTCTGACAAATTATAGCTCGTAAACAAGAACAAGTGACACAATAGAAAGCAGTGAAAAACAAAGAGATGAGATATGAAGAAACATGTACCTGTACAGGTAGATATTCCGTCGATGATGATGACAGGACCACACATCGTCTTCTTCGTCTCCAAGATCCAGATCTGCAACAAGAAAAAAGGAAAAGAAAGAGGGAAGGAGGCGACTGCCAGGAGTTTCCTCCCATCACAGACACAAAAAGTGTGATAGGCTCCCACCCTGTCCCCTAGGGTTAGAGGTGAACCTCTTAAATAGGGAACTAATGGGCCACCATCACAGACCCCTAACTATATGGGCACATAGCCCATTGGCACCAAGCCCAGTTAGGGGGTTGCCTCCATAAAACCCTCAGCCCAGTAAGCTTAATACAAGCTATATTGTGATGGGCCTCGCTATTGGGTTAATAATAAATAATATATATTAGTATAAATAACGTCAGGTGTTGACCGGCTTGACCGAGCCGGGACATACCTCGTCATGTCCCCCCTAGTCTAGTATCATGATTAAGATGATGGTGCTAGACTAGAAGAAACTTGTAGTCCTATAGTAGATATGGTCTCATCAAATAAGTTATGATGGAATCAGGCGGCGCGCAACAAATGTTTGGTTAATCAATCGTATATCTGTGTTTTTGATTTGTTCTTCGAGTACGCATAAGGGTAGCATGCTGACTTGCAACGTTTTAGGGCGTCTTAAGGTTTGAAATGTGATGGCGGCTCTAAGATTGAATGTACTTGAGCATGAGTATTCTGACTACCAATGCACACAGTCTGAATAATATAGTACAGCTTGTGTGTGCGATGTCTTTTGTGTTGTTTGATGCAATATAACTTGTTCACATTTAACGTGTCTTGTATGTTGTTTAATTTATAAGTATTCCCTGGTTTGATTAGGGTTAACCCGTATCATACCTGGTCCTGCCCCCCAGTCTGGTGTGATGGTCGACATTGAGTATAACGCCAGACTAAAAATGTTGTCAAAGGAATGAAAAATTGGATTCATGTGAATCGGGCCAAACATATTATGGAGCGACATCCAGCTCGAATTGCCTGGTTCATCAAAGAATTATGAGATTAATCCGTACCACACCTCATTAATTGGTAGGAGTATAAAAGTTACCCCATGAAAGCAACATAATGATGACAGGCCAAAACGACGCCCGACAGACTGTTATATCCGAGTGTTATTCACTAGGTAGGATGTAGCCTGAACTTTGTTTTGCCGGACCCATTATTCGTTATCATCGGGTTTCTTTTTACCCTATTGAAAGCTTTGGTTTGTGGTAGCACGCAGGCTTTGAACATTTAAGTAAGGTGCGTGATCCAGATCGAGACTTAGCTCTGACGTGTTGTCCAAAGTTTTGATTTTAGCTTTTTACTGTGGTGCATAGCGTAGCCAAATGTGGTGCTCGGCCTAATAATGATGTAGCGCGCATCAAGACGCGTTATGGCGCTGGGACACGCGTATTCCGATTACCAAACGGCGTAAAGGACCTTGCTTGATTGTCAAAGTATTCTGTAAATTTCGTGTTGTGAATGGACGCTTGATGGCATATAAAGCGTTTTTCAACATGGTTGACATTATTGAACACGTGCATGAGTTATCAAATGGCGTTACCTGTCGCGCTTCATGGAGTGTTTATTTGACTCATAAAAGCCATTTATAAGGTCTATGGCCCGAAGTTCTCTTGTTCTAGTATTCTCATGGTGTAAATGGACTATGGTATTGACTAACAAAGTCAATCATATGCATGTAGCATGAATGAACACTTTTTAAATGCAATAAAAACTTTTCTTATCACGCGTTAGCTTGCGGGGTGTTTGCGTACGTTTAACGTCATGCCATGGTGTGTGAAGCACTTACTCAACACATGGTAATGTTTTATAAGAGTGTAGCGCGCATGAAGACTTGGTTGAAGTGATCCCGTGTTTCTCATGTCGCACTATTGCGTATGCTGTCTAAGAAAACAAACACTCCCCATGCCCTCTTATCGAAGAAAATAGCCATTTTGTAATGCAATCTCATGAAAAGTAAACTGAACTCCATAATTGGTGTCTTGTTTGTAATTCAATAAGTATGCGAGTATAATGGCGTGTGACGCGGTGACCAACAGATCGTTACGATTACATATTTTGGTGATCAACAGATCGAGTATTCGGGTGTAATACTTCTTGAGCTGCGCGACATTCCCAGTACGCGAGATGGGGTTTCCATCTAAGTGCGTTGGGGAGGAAGCACCGTTGCCCAAGTTCTCGGCGATAAGGTAGGGTCCTTCTCAGTCAGGTCCCATCCTTCCTCGAGGTTATGCCATGCTGGCTTCGTTATCGCGTATGACGTATTCGTCTACCTTAAAAGAATGTACCAGGTTACGTTCATCATAGCATTTTTCCAGGATTTGTTTTTCCTTGTATTTGGCTTCATTGATGGCAATGATCTCACGCCATCCCTCCAACGCCTCCAGATTTTCTCAGAGTAGCTGGTTGTTATTGGTGTTAAGAACCGACCGGTGGGATGTAGGAGGGCGATCGTGCGCATGCCTAGGGTAAACGTTGAAGTATGGTCCGCTTGAAGGCGATATAGCACAAGAGCGTATTAACAACGCAAATTAGGCATTAAATGATCCACACTTGCTCTCTGTCTAGGAGATTTCTGCGAATGTAGATGGCGAGGACATATCGGCGTTGAAGGAGATGCTAGCAGAATACACAGATTAGGAACAAGCGCCCCGTCAAGTGCCAAGTATAATGAAGCCCGTTGCTTTATGTTTGTCTGCCCTTCCCCCTTGTTTTTTGTATTTCCATTAAACACAAGTGCTTCGCCATATATGTTTAATTTTTATAATGTGAAGGGGTCGATATTGCCTTACTCAAGTATAATTAAAGCTTGTCATTGCTATCTGACGTAAGCTCATTTTTTTGTTGGCAACAGGTCAGTGATTTAACCATTGTCTTGTCGACTTAACAACTGTTGGCGATAGTAAACGTGAACGTTGGCACCGTCTGTAATGAGCGTGTGCCTTAGGCGGTTACGCCGATTATAATAGTTTATGTTCCTACCGATGTGGCAGGAGTTGCCAATGTAGGCGTAGGTGCGCGTCACACTCCTGCAGAAGTGTGTGCTATGCTCGATGATCCTTAGAGGTCGTTTAGAGCGTTTTGTATTTCCCGTGGTGTGTATTTTTGTATACGTTTGGGACAAGTACTTGGTTTTTGAATCATAGTGGTTTTTGTATATCTTAAGATAAAGATATCCACTCTTAGCGCTGTAAAGTTCAGTAGCATTGCGGATTTTTGTCCGCCGCTAGTAGTAAATTGTAATGGATATGTTTTATCCGATTATGCTGCAGTGTAATTGCAGTTGTGTATTCATTTGTGATCTCTTGTAGTAAAGAGAATATGTTAGTGACTGTAATGTAGTCGTTATTCGAATGGTCTAGCCACTGCGTTATTGCAGTGGTCTAGAAAGTGCGATAGTGCAACATTCGTTTTCTTAAAAACGTTAAGGTTCATAAATGCATATGTGTCTTCTAATGATGATCAACAGATCGGTTCATTTTCCCATGTAGCATTTTTTTTTCAAATAGGCGGAATTTCACGTTCGCGGGATTGGCATTCCGTCCAGGTGCGCCAATGTCTGTGTGCCTTTACTAAGGCTTTTAGCTATTAGGTACGAGCCTTCCCAGTTGGGTCCCGGCTGGGGTTGTGCTCGCTTGGCTTCATTGTCACACAACATGTATATCCAAATATACATGTGGCATGTATCCACTATGGATGTGGCGTATAGCCTAGTTTGGATATGGCGTATAGCCGAATATAGATGTTGCGTATGGACCGTATAGCCGAATAAAGATGTGGCACATAGCCAGGTAGTGACTTGACAAGTAGCAGGACCTCTTTGCCTTTATTTAGTCTATCCAATATCTCGTGCAGTATGACGCGTAGTGGATATCAATTTGATGTGCGGGCCAGAAGTAGATAATCACTTCACGTCGTAATGGTGCTATGCCATGTAAAGGACCCCCAGTTCATTGCTGCTAAATTGCGTTAGTAGCATTGAACTTAAGAATAAGTATTAAAAAGCATTAACGCATGGATGTAAAAATTCTAACGAAATTAGCACACTTGTGAGCAAAAGACAAAAATAGGGTTTAAGAGACATACCATTATGTCATGTGAGATCATGCAATCTGATTATAATAACCCGGCTCTACTGATTATACGTGACCGAGAACAGAAATGTTGGTGATGACGTATCCTGCAAGTTCCTCCCATTTGAAGTTGCTAGTTAGTGGCCACTGGAAATAAATATCTGAATGGAGGTAGGTCAACGTCGTGTATACATCCAAACACACTTACGGACACGCGAGTTACCCGTATCCGAGGAGCCATCAGCTTGCGTGGGGTTATCATTGCATAGGGAGTTACCGACAAGCGGGGTTACCGTCTGCCAAAAATGTATGGCATGCGACGTACTAAAAATGACATGGCGCATGGTCGTGCCTACAAAAAATATCAATCATATAATGTGGGTGTATTATGAGGCGCCCAACCTTGTGTTAGTATCTCTTGAACTTTTAAAATAAGTTACTAGATATAAACAAGGCCAAATATTAAAAGATTACCAAAACCTAGTATTGGAAGCTGGGTGTTTGGCATATTGTGATATAAAGCTTTAGGAGATAGGCTTTCTAAACTTGGTCCCCCACAAAATATGTCAGGGCTTAAAAGTGTCCAATAAGGTCTTCCATAGAACTTCATCAATTGATTTTGTAAGTCTTTTATACATAATATCAACGTGGAGGATCCACACCAATTAGAATCCGCGTGGAGGATCGCACAAACATGTGAACCCGTGATACATGTTGTGCGTACATAGTTGTATTGTGAGCTCCATGGAATGTATAACAAAGCATAAATATGTTTAAATAAAGCCATGCTGTTCCTTTTTTTTTTTTCTCTTAATTATATAAGGTGCATATATTTGTTTATATATGATTGTTGCGGGAGCCATGCTCCGCAGATACACTTAGGACCAGCCTTTTTTTAACAGCGGCCCCTCAGCCCAACATGTCTAAATGATAATAAAAGGCGGTCAACAAGCCAACCAATTCATTCAAATAACCGGGAAGTTCGTTATGGTTTGTTAATAAGCGATAAGGGTTATCTCCTTCCTTCCCGGGAAGTTCGTTACGGTTGTTGATAAGCGATAAGGGTTATCACCTTCCTTCCCGGGTTGTCTTCTTCCTTCCCGAGAAGGCCTTGGCGTTGGCTTAGGGAAGCATGATCCGCGGATGTGCGAAGAGCCCGGCCGGGCGTACACGGAGTCCAGAAAATACGGGACTGCAGAACACTATTTATAAAATTATAAGCTTCAAAAATGCATATCATGATAATTCCGTGCCTTTACCCTTCATCACCTGGACTAAACATGGTGATGATAATAAACTAATCCAGTGTGTAAGTTATGCCGCATGCTTGGACTAAACATAAAAATAATGAAAAATGAGATAATATAGCTTATCTTAGCATCTTCATAATAGAATTCAGCCATGGACGACCAGAGATATCTCCACTGAAAGCCTTAAATATATGAGGTGTGCATGCAACTTGAAGACGAACGAGTGTTGCACGTGGTTAGTCGGACTCTTTTGCCGCGGCTAGTTACAGACGTGTGTGTATCCGGATGAAAGCTTCCACGGGTGCGTGGAGCTTTGTGGTGTTGTTGCAGGAAGTCATGCTCCGCGGGTGACATCCTTCTACATTTTACGTCACGCGGATGCAATGCTCCACTGATGCTTTAAAAGCTTTGCTGGCGCGGGAGCATGCTCGAAACGCTTTGCTGACGGGGTAAGAGCACGCTAGCGTTGCGGACGAAAACCATCCTAGCCTTGATCCGGCGGGTTGCGTGGCGATTACGCAGACGGTTGGATAACACAATGCGAGAGTACTTAGCTTTGTACGGGTTAGAAGTGCTCCTTGAACCATACCATGCCCTTCAATGCGTGTTGCCGGCAAGCGCGGAATTACCGTGTTTGCGCGGATTTACCACAAGTGGGGTTACTCGCACTATTATGTGTACAACTTTTTAGGCAGTCAGTCAAGCTATTATTGTTTATGTGCACCACCTTTAATGTAAAGCATACCGTTATCTAAATTATAGTTGGTGCACAAAGTTTTGTCATGACTGAAACCATACGACCCCCTTTATTTTATTTTATTTTTTTTAATTTGTTCTTTGACTATTCAAGATAGAAACTTTTGTTCTCTTGTGTTTACCATCCAAACGAATATAATAACAATAAAAGAGAGTGGTGGACCCTAAAATATCAAGCTTTTAAAACAGCTGTGCACAGGGTTCTAAGCCACCAAATCATATTATTGAAACAAGATTCCGAACCTGAAAACAGTAACGTTTTGCTGGTGATTTATCTGAGTTACCATACGAAAACGGACCTGGAGGGTGAAACTTTATCTTCAAAACACCACTAGCAACATCCGATATTGCAGATCTGCGGGCATCGCGTCTTGTAACCGTGAGAATCGGGTAAAGTACACCCAGATCTCAGGCTTATGGGCCAGATCTGGAAGTTTTAGCAGTGAAGAACGAAGTGCAGTTCGATGCGGGATTCCCAGATCTGTCGACCCTTTGTTTATTATCTCGTTCAAAGCTTGAAGAGTTCGCGTCTGGATTTGTAGATACAGAGAATGTGTGTAGAGCTTTGAGTGAGGAAAATCTGGTCGCTGGAGAAGAGAAAAACAGGTGTAGTTCTTAGCCGGTCCCACGGATGGCGCCAATGAAGAAACATGTACCTGTACAGGTAGATATTCCGTCGATGATGATGACAGGACCACACATCGTCTTCTTCGTCTCCAAGATCCAGATCTGCAACAAGAAAAAAGGAAAAGAAAGAGGGAAGGAGGCGACTGCCAGGAGTTTCCTCCCATCACAGACACAAAAAGTGTGATAGGCTCCCACCCTGTCCCCTAGGGTTAGAGGTGAACCTCTTAAATAGGGAACTAATGGGCCACCATCACAGACCCCTAACTATATGGGCACATAGCCCATTGGCACCAAGCCCAGTTAGGGGGTTGCCTCCATAAAACCCTCAGCCCAGTAAGCTTAATACAAGCTATATTGTGATGGGCCTCGCTATTGGGTTAATAATAAATAATATATATTAGTATAAATAACGTCAGGTGTTGACCGGCTTGACCGAGCCGGGACATACCTCGTCAAGATAATTAAACAATATTTCACGAAATAATAATGTTGTGAAGAGGTGTAAAGAATATAAGGGAAAATGAAGGTGAAACTTACAGAGAAGAAGAGTAACGCCATTGAAGTTGAAGAATAAAGACATTTAGTGAGCAACAGGAGTAGACTTTGAGTGAATTTGCACACACTTGTGTGTGTGTTAGAGAGAGAGAGGAGAGATAAGGAGAATGCGGAAGCATAGGCTGGCTTTGCCTAAGAATGGATACGGTTTGGGTGAGTACGACCGAGGCGGTGGGTTCTGGTGGGTGGTGACCATGGTTCCGATGATCACTGGGTTGCGAGAGAGAGGGAGGTAGATAGAGAGATAGAGAGAGATCCGGTGATGGTAGAGAGATAGAGCTTGCTGCTGCTACAAGACCTGCCCTGCAAGCAGGGGCGAAACTTGGTTCGCCAATCGGCGGGGGCTGAACTCGAATTTTTTCGATCGGTAGTGGTAAATCGGCGGGGGCCGGACTCAACCCGGACTAAATTTACCTACGAAAATCGCAAATTTCCACCACTGCGCCAAAAAACAGGGGGGGCCAGGGCCACCCCTGGCCCTCATAATCCTTCGTCCATGCCTGCAAGCAGTGTGTAAGAACCAAACGTTCGCAGATTGCTAAGAATAATACAACAGGTTTGTATAGAATTTGTATGGGCTCTGTCTGGGCCCGACTTGGGTCGGAGGTTACTGTGGTTGAGTTTGCTCCGGTTAATGGGTGGGGTAGTGGTGGTGAAAGTTGGAGATGGGTAGTATGTGGTTGAAGTGGAGAAGATGAATCGGGTAGGGTAGTGGTGGTGAAAGGTGGAGATGGGTGGTGAGTGAGTTGAAGTGAAGAAGATAAATTGGGTGGGGTAATGGTGGGATCTACTTGAATTTTTTAATAATATTTATATTTCTTTTATTTTTAATTTTTAATTTTAGAGGAAAGACGATTTTGGCAAAAAAAAAAAAAAAAAAAAAAAAAAAACTTTAAAACGTGAAATGGCCATTATACCCCTGGCTTAACTGGACTAAGTTGACGTCGTTAGTGCCAGAGACGATTGTTACAAGTAATTAGAACCTATGTACGGTTATGACAAAAAAATTCCAAGTTTATATGATTATGGCAACTTTCAACAATCCTGAGGAACGATTTCAACGATTCACCCTTTATATTTTAATACCTTTTGTTCTTTTGACCTCTGTATGAATATTAATCACACCTAAAATGTCACATTACAAGTTGTCATGAAGTCGTGATCTAGTTCACCTACCTTAGACAACGACAACAAGCTTATCTATCGTAACATAATGCTACGAAGATTGAACATATTTTTGTTATAGCAACATTTTTATTATACATATAATAAAACGATTGGGGTGCTGAGACTAGGGATGAGCATATAAGGCCGAATACTGATCCCGTCCCGAACCGATACCGAACCAAGGAGTTTCGGGATCGGTATCGGTACGGGATCGGTATGGTATCGGTATTTTAAGGCAAAATACCAATACCGTACCGGTACCGTACCGATACCGAACCGGTACCGTACCGTACCGTATGTGTTCGGAATCGGTATCGGTATTAGTTTTTTGGACTTTTCGGAATCGGTATTGTCGGGATCGGTATCGGTTCGGTACCGATACCGTCCCGAGCTCATCCCTAGCTGACACATCTCATTCATTTAAAGCATTTAGTTTTTGTGTTTTCCCTCCTTTTTTTTCTACTTAGGGCTATTTGGTAGCCTCTTAATGAGGCTCTTAATCGTTCAGTGCTGAATGATTCAGCATTGTAACATCGCAAAATTTTCAAAGTTTAATACGTATATTTTTTTTTTATCGTTCGTAAGGTGCCTAAGTTTTATTTTTCCGACCACACAACTTATATATATATATATATATATAATAATAATAATAATAATAATAATAACAATAATAATAATAAGTAAAATCGGATTGCCTTGTTGAAACACCAGCCCACTTCCCATTGTTTTTTTTTTAAAGCCAAATGTTCCAGCCCAAAAAGCCATCCCAGCCCAAACCCCAGAAGCCCAATCCAGAATCAGGCCCAACTGCCCCTCCCCTCTCCGTTTCTGTTTTAAAAAAAAAGGGATGCTCTTCCTGGGTTTCGAACCCGGACCACTAACCACGCACACACACGTACACACCAACTGGACCACACACTAACTTGATTTAAGCCTAATTTATTTTATATTTATACATAAATACAAAAGTTCCTTTTCTCCTTTCTTTTTCCATATCTGTTCGCAGCAGCAGACTTTTTTTTTAGTTTCATCTTTTGACTAAATCAATTGGCTTAATTCGTGTATGATTGATATAAATTAACACAACATCGTAATTTTCGGTGCATTAGACGTCAAACCCACGTTCAATTATCATAAATTCTTACCGATTATAACCATTTTCACGCGTATACAATTGAACGTGGTCAACCTTGCCAAATCTAATACCTAGACCCGTTCACTATAAATTGAACCTCTGTGAACGATCACAACTCGCCATTATCTCCTTCTCAATCCCCAATCATCCTGAAATATCCTCTGTTCGCGTTATATGAACGTGTGATTGACTTTCACGTTGACTGACAAATCGAGGTCATTATATAATTGTAAGTGTATTTTCTTTTGTGGGTTTTAATGATCGGCCAACACACAACGTTTACCCCATGATTAATTGGGTTAACGTTGTGTGATTCAACCAATTGCAAATTCTAGGGCTCGATTGCATATATTTGGGGAAGAACATTGATTTCTGTTATGATATTTATATTTAATAAACTAAATCCAAACACAACCACTGGCTTGGACCAGTTGGTTGTGTCTGGTTCCGAACAACAGAACCACGCGGGTTCGAGCCCGGTCTGTGGCGGTTCTTTTCCTTTTTTTTTTCATTATTATTCTACAAAGCAAACTAATATATATGTATATATATATAATCATTAGTATTTTAAAATTAGATTTTAAATACTAAAACTCTTTTATTAATTCCACAAAAATTATTTTAGGTAAATCTGATGTTAAAGTTTTATTTACAATTTTATTTCTTTGAAATTCATTTATTTAATATTTATAATAAATAAATCAATTTTATACTATTATATTTATAAAAATCCATTAAAATATCAAAACAATTTTATTAATTTCAACAAAAATTATCCTAGGTTTGTACAATGTTAAACTTTACTAAAATGATTTTTAATTCAGAAAAATCATTTATTTTATATTTTTAATCAATTTTTGTTAGATTTAATCATAATTAAATCATAATAAATTCAATTTTTATTATTTTTGCACCAAAATTTTATACAATTTATTTTTATATATTTAGAACAGAAGTATGAATTTTAAACTAAAAATTATTTAATTTTAATATTTTTAAATATTAAAGTTAGATTTTGACAATTTGTTATAAATAGATTAAATAATCTATTTTAAAGAAAATAATTTCACGAAAATTATTTTTATACTTTAAACACATTCTTGTGACCATCTTAAATTTAAATTTCATAAAAAGATTTTTGATTATTTATTTACTAAATTTCTCTCAATTGGCGAATATTTTTAATAATAAGCAAACGAGCGTTTATCCCCAATTCAAAGCCCTAGAACGTATACATTTGTAGACTAGATAGACTTAGACATATTTATTACCTTATTATAGGGTGATACTTGACACATTTGGGCAACACACTATTTTCAAGAGATAACATTTTACCAAGGTGAGTTTTACATAGCCCCTTTTCTATTTATCACCATTTTTGGGGTGAAACATGTTTATAACATCATCATTGCAATTCAATCATCAATGTGTCTATGTGTTTTCTATGTTGCATTATGTCTTGAGCATGATTAGAGTAAGCACCATTCTAGCATAATCATTAACATTGATCAAGCCGACGGTATACATTGATAGATCTATTGGACTGACAATCCCACCCGGATACGTGCCTCCTACAAAGGTAGCGTGGGTGTTTGTTATCGTATAACATATTCAAGTGGACCATGAGCGTATGGTATGTATCATATTATAACAGTCATCAGGGTTGGTTATGCACTCGATTTATTTCTAGTATGTTCTCACATATGGACTAGATTGACATGACACATGAATTGCACATCATTTTTATTCAATTATCAAAAACCTATGTAATTCTCACCAACTTTTGTTGACCCAAAACATTTTCAACTTAACATGTTTCAGGTTCTATTTGCTTGAAGATTTGAATTGATGCTTGAAGATATGTGTATAGTTTTATTCAATTTGACGTACAAATTCTAGAACAAGTGTATGTAATTCATTTAAATTATTTAATGGAATTTATTATTCACCATGAGCTACTGAACAATCATCATTACGTGACATCCCGATGTTTCCGCCATCGGTTGGGGTGTTACAAGCATTCAGCGCGTTTGTTTCAGCCTCTTAATGGAAAGGTTAAGGCTGAATCATTAAGACTTGGGATGTTGCTGAACCATTAAGCACTGAACTAGGCTGAACCTTAATGAAACTCTCATACCAATGTGGAACAAGAAAACTAACCATTAATATGTCCAATTTAATGATTCAGCACTTAACCATACATACCTCTTAACCATTCAGACCTCTTAATGATTCAGCACTTAATCAACCAAACAGCCCCTTAATTTTATTATTTAATATATAGGGTCAAGTTATCATACATAGTGTAAGAAAAATGAGAAGAGTGAAAATGGTACAAAAAACACAATATATCACGAAAATATGACACAATGGATCATAAAATATAACAAATAAAAATTTATATAAATAAAAATCTTATTATTATTTTCCTACATACTAAATAATCTATATTATCTTATTAAGTAAGAGTGATGGTTAAGATTGTAATTTTGTTTTTTCCTACATACTAAATAATCTATATTATCTTATTAAGTAAGAGTGATGGTTAAGATTGTAATTTTGTTATGGGTACAAGTTTTGTAGCTACATATACAACTTAATAAAGCTTAAATGATAGCGGTAAATTAGTCACCTAAAGGTATATTAAGACACTTACAAGATTATTAGTGTAATTTTATCTTTTAATATTAGTTAAAACTTAAAATTTCATTCCTTTCCATTCTTGCCCTGCCCTGTCCTGTCCCTTGTTTCCCTTCCATCTCTGCCTTATGTTCAGGATAACCGATCCCCTTTCAATTCTCTCATTGAATTTCTATAATTGTATACATTAGTTTCAACCCATAAATCCAATATCTTGAACAGACGAAGGGCCATACTTTAATTCAAACTTCAATTCTATTGGTTGATGTAATCTTGCATGTTTTTGTGGGGCAATACATGGCCTTCAATGAAGTTGAACAAACATTTTTGTATCTTTTCCCACCTTGCTATTTCTTGATAGATTAAAAAAGCACTGAGAGGAATCAAGGTTGAGGTTACGGGGTAATATGCGTAGGAAGTATCGCATATCTGGGTTAACATCTCAGGCAACACGAAAACTGTTACGTATAAAATAGTATAAAGGGTAGAATGGTCAATATGCATAATTGGTAGTTTGTTGGTATTAGTTAGTTGGAATTATGTAGTATAAATACATGTAAGGAGTATGAATAAAGTAGCTATTGATTTGGGTTATCCCTCCCCCCTCTTGTGTTTCTTCCTAATTCTCTAGCTCTTCTCTAGATTACCATTTGTTTGTAACAAGTGGTATCAGAGCCGTCCTTCCTTGGACAAATTCTGATTATTATCATAATAGCAACCATCTACCTAACCACCGTATTCAACCAGTAACCACCATAATCTTCCGAATAACACCATCAATTCCTTCCATTTCCATTGAAATTCACTTCTGCTCTTTCATTCTAACTACCCACCAATAATCGCAAATAGGATTTCTCTCGTCGCGCGTTGCAGCGACAACGCCAGACTTCCTTTGGCATAGATTGTGAGTAAATAGGAATTTAAACTGCATTGCAAAACATGACGTTTAATGTTCATTGTCACCAATATTTAGACATATTGTACAAACGCTAGCATATGCGGTACAAAAGTGTGGTTGATATGACAAAAGTTGGCCTGCAAAAAGACAGTATATGGAATTAAAAAGGGTTGCTGTTGGTTTTCAACTTTGGTTTCTGCATTGACAAAAGATGGCGCTGAAGGGGTTGCTTATGAGTTTCATTCTGGGTACCTAAAGCTCTTAGACTCGTTGATTGGGTCTGTAAGCAGAAGCTGTGAATTAGTAAACATTAGTGTTGGTTTAATAATAATGATATGCATTACTGGTTTCTTCAAATTGTAGCTGCCTTTTGGATAAAGAAGTCATTGCTGTGTCGGACTTTTTCTTACTGTTATCTGGTTTATGAATGGTTTCTGGCGGAGTACTTGGTAGTTGTTTTTTTATGGCTTTATTAACTGCCAAAAGACTTCCTGCTGGACCTGCGTTTCTGGTGTACTGAACGTGCATTGTATGGTCTTTATGCATTGCTTCGAATAGTGGTTTTGGTATTTGAAACCTATCTATGTAACCTTCTTTGATGACCACTTCTCTACATGATGTTTCAGCAATGGTGGTTAATGCTTCGTCAAAGATTGTTGTTGTTGTTGTGTCCGTGTTGTCTACTATTTTCGCGAAGGCAACATAATTAAATTTTGGTTCTTCAGGTGAAGAAACAACGAGTATAAAAGGGGTTAGGTGTAGGGTAGTATTTGAGGTAACGACTCGTGTTCGCAGCAGGGTATAATCCTTGGCTCACAACGATGGTTGGTCTATGGTTGTGTACACGAATGGCAAGCAATCATACACGATAGACAAAGATATAAGTGGTTCGATCTTGTAAGATCTACGTCCACTGTGAAAGATGATCTCTATTAATGAATAGTACGAATAACGATACAAGTGGAAATACAAGTGTGTTCGTTCTTCTTGGCTGGTATTCCACGTGGAGAGAAAGGAGGTCAAGTCCTCCTTTTATAGGAGATGCATGGGCCGAGGATTCTGGAGCCCATCCATCCTTTAATGGGCCGAACCGGGCCGGTTGGTTGGTAGGCCCCCTTAGTTGGATCCTAACCCTTGGTTAGATAAAATGATCCAAGTTGGGGAGGGCTTCTTCTGATTGGACCACGTGTCACCTCGTGGTTGGCAGGTTGGGAGGTTCTTCGTCCTCCACACACGTGGCGTGCTGTGGATGGTGTGCAGGGGCGTCAGATGTCAGACGGCTGACCACTTGTCAGCTGACATCTGACGGGAGGAAGCAAGTTGGTGTCCAAGGGGAATGTCTTTGGGTGTTGCCAACTGGTGACCCTGCGCCTTTGGCGCTGTGGTGTTCCTGGAAGTGATTCTTCCCGCGGGTCTTAGAGCTTCCGGTGGAGGCTTTTTTGAATAGCGGGTAGGGTGCGCCTGAAAGCGGTACCCTACCCCTTCAAGTCCCCCAAGTCCAGGGTGTCTCCTGTTCTTGCTTAGAGGGCTGGTGGGGCGCTGGACTAAAATGCGTCCTTTGTACTCCCTTTTGTTGTGATGGGGGAACTGCTTCATTTTGAGCGAAAGAGTGCGCGTTGCAACTCTTGTGTCATGTGAAAAGATATTGGCGTCCCATTATCTTTGTACATGGCTCTTTTGTAAAACAGTTGCCTTTTAGAGTGTTCAAAAAGTAAAATCCGGCGGACAACGTCTTTTGGATTTTACGTCAACCCATCGCCAAGTGATGACGTGGCACTTAGGGTGTTAAAAGGTAAAATCCGGCGGAGAACGTCTTTTGGATTTTACGTCAACCCATCGCCAAGTGATGACGTGGCACTTAGGGTGTTAAAAGGTAAAATCCGGCGGAGAACGTCTTTTGGATTTTACGTCAACCCATCGCCAAGTGATGACGTGGCACTTAGGGTGTTTAAAAGGTAAAATCCGGCGGAGAACGTCTTTTGGATTTTACGTCAACCCATCGCCAAGTGATGACGTGGCACTTAGGGTGTTAAAAGGTAAAATCCGGCGGAGAACGTCCTTTGGATTTTACGTCAACCCATCGCCAAGTGATGATGTGGCACTTAGGGTGTTAAAAGGTAAAATCCGGCGGAGAACGTCCTTTGGATTTTACGTCAACCCATCGCCAAGTGGTGACGTGGCACTGGGCCAGCAGCAGAAGATGACGTGGCAGTCATAATGGCTTGGTATTAATTGGTGTAGTAAGTACGTTACCTTTATAATTAATTTTTGAATTTTGAAGGGTCTCCTTGTATTTAGGAAACGTGCTTGGGAAGGTGAGGCGGTTTGGTGGACGTGTCAGAGTGCAGAAAGGATGTCTGCACAGTTGTCAGTCACGTCAGCACGTGGATGGGGAGTTATCAATCGTGTGTCAGGCGAGTGGCCGTACACGCACGCGAGTGGTGCAGCCTGTCAGCCTGATTGCTGACATTGGGTAGGTGAGAAGTCGTCCTTTTGGGCAAACGCGTGTCCTCACGTGCTGACGAGTAACTGCTCATCCAGCTTTTATGCCACGTGTTGCGTCCAGATGTGTCCTTCCCTGGCAAGATGAAGGGTCATCTGCCATCTGTTTCTATCGCATTAAATGCGATGGGTATAAATACCCGAGGAGGTTTTTTGAATTCCTTCTTATCTTTCTTTCGTCTCACAATTTTCTTCTCCATTTCTCTCATCTTCTCCGGTTAATCTTCAAGTTTTCCGGTGATCCTTCGAAAAAATTTCCTTTTTCTTTTTGACATATATTTTGCATTATGTCTGAGGGTTCCGACGTTGGTGGTAACCCTGGTAAGGCCACCGAGAAGTCCAAGAAGTTGATTCACAACACCACCTGTAAATGGGGTGAGAAGAGTTTTGCCAAATTCGTCAAGGCAATGGAGTTCGATCCGTCGTGGGAGGTGGAGTTGCCTTCAAACAAAGGCACTGCTTTGGCTCCTCCCCCCGGGAAGATGAGTCTGTATGGGGCTCACCTTGCCCTATGTGGGTTTCGGCTACCTGCCACCAAGTTCCAGGTGGATACCTTGGTGAAATATGGCGTCCATGTTACCCAGGTCAGTGGGTTTGGGATGCTTCGTCTGGTGCACTTTGAAGCTTGCTGCCGTGCTTTGGATATTGAACCGTCGTTCGAACGGTTCAATGTCTTTTATTTGTTGAACATGGAGGGTTCCTGGTTCAACTTTGTCCCTCGTCCTCAAGTCCCTCCCTGTGGGACCACTGCTCCGAAGTCTCTTCATGACTGGAAAGAGAAATTTTTCTATGTCAAGAGGGGGGTGATTCCGGTGGACATGCCGTGGAAAGTTGTTGCTGAGCGTCAAAGGGTGGGTGATCACCCTGTGATGGAGGGTTTCCGAGACCAGGAGTGGTTTAAAGAGCTGGTGGCCCGTGCTTCCCCGTTTGATACGGGTATGTGTTCTGAAGCCATGTTGGCTTTACTGGGTATGAGCAGGGTGCAGATCGTTCAAAGGAAAGAGCCGGTGATTACAACCCTTGGTAAGCTTTTTATGGGTCTTTTAACTGTTTCGTCTTTTGATGCCCAGTAACTGATTTGTCTTTTTTGGCTCAGGGATGTCGAAGTTTGATGCCTTTTTGCTGAGGGACAAGGCCCCGTTAGAATGGAGAGATCCTGCGGGGGGTAGGATGTCCGTGATTGACGAGATGGTGGGTCGATTTTATTTTCCCTATCTGGAGTTCAAGCCAACCGTCCTTCTTTTTTCACGTGAGCATCCTATAAACCCTGACCCTTTATCTTCTGTTCCTCATGCGGGGGCAGACCCTTGTTTTGTCGTTTCCTCTGATGAGGAATCCACTGGATCTTCTGTAGAGATGGTGGATCCAGTGCCTCCGCGTGGTCGTAAGAATAGCGTGCCCCGCTTTCATAAGCATAAGGTGTTGTCCCAAGCTAAGTCTGCGCCTTTGAGTGCAGGTGGTGAAGGGCCTCTCTTTGGTCAACGTGAGAGACGTGCAGAATCGTCCTCTTCCGCCCCTGAAGATGATTCGGCGGTCAGTCCGCTGAAAAAGAAGCGGAAGTTGGGCAAGGTTTCTGGCGGGAGAGCTGCATCCTCCAAGTCTAGCGGAGCTGGTCCCGCACCGTTTGCTATGGAGATTAGTCCTCCGCCCGAGCGTCGTCCTCTGATTCAGAAGACGTTGAAGAAAGTGACTAGTAAGTGGTGTTCCGCCTCTTTGTTGGTTTTTGCTTTTTTTGATATTTTCCTAAGTGCTGTTTTTTCTTGCAGTTGTTTCTCCGCGAGCTTCCGGTTCTGCCTCTGAGCCAAGTGAGACGGAGGTTGCCAGCAAAAGGCGGGAGGAGGAGGATGCGAAGGCTCGTGCGGGGAGAGAGGCAGCTGAGGTCGAGAAGCGGGCCAATGAAGCTGCTGCCAAGGAGGAGGAGAGGGTAGCAGCTGAAAAGCTACGTCTGGAAGAAGCGGCTAGGAAAGCTGAGGAGGAAAGAGTGGCAGCTGAAAAGCTGCGTCTGGAGAAGGAAAAGGCTGAGGCTGAAGCCAGGGCTGAGGAGGCGGCCGCCAAGGTTAGGGCGGAGGAGGAGGCCGCCAGGCTCGCCGGTCTTCAGGCGCTTTCTGGTGGTTCTGGGGGTGGTGGTGGTGTACCTACTGGTGGGAGGTCAAGTGTGGACCGGAGTGACCCGGGTTACTTCGCGGGCGATGTGATTTGGCGTCCGCACTGGAGTATCCGGGAGAACTCCCGCTTTGCCAACCCTCTAACGGCCGAGGAGTTTGTTTCTGAAGTTGTTCCTCCCAAGGAAAGGGAGTATCAAGATAGCCTGCCCCGGTCGCAGTTGATCACCGATATCTGTGTTGGGCAGGCGCTCCAAGTTGCCGCTATTGAATCTTTAAAGCGGCGTGATCAAGAGTATGCCCGGGATATCGCGGAGTTCAATGCTCGCCGGGCTAGCCAGGCACAGAGGGAGGAGAAAATGAAGTCGGAGGTAGATAGGTACCGTGATAGGGCCTATAAAGCTGAGGACCGGGTGAAGGAGCTGGAGAAGGAGCATGCGTTGGCTCATCAGCGGTGGGTCGATGCTTGTCAAGTGACCAACCAGGAGACTATGAAGCTGAAGGATCAGATCCAGACCTTGAAGAATGAGAACGCGAAACTTCGGGACACCGCGGAGGGCCATGCCAAGGTTTTGGCTGATAAGGACTCCGTGGTGGCGGGTCTTCGGTCTGATCTGCGCAACAAAGATGATGAACTTGTTGGTGCCTCTTCTCAGCTTTCCGAGTTGGCGGGTGAGAAAGAAGCGTGGGTGAAGGAGAGGGCGGCGTTGATGGAGGAGCGGGCTTCGTTGGAGGAATCCCTGACCGTGTCGCAGACAGAGGCTGAAAATGCCAAGGTTCTCTTGGATGAGGCCAATGTTGCGCAGGAGAAGTCCCAAGAGTCCATCCGCTGGGTGATGACCGAGGGTATCGCCGGTGTAAGTACTTTTCTCTCCTTCCTACTGTCCTTAGCGTATTTTCTTTCTAATCCTTGCTTTTATGCAGATTTTCAAGCGGTTCTGGAACGAGCCCAATCTCGGCGATCAGGTTGCTGCTATCGCTGCTGCTGCGCGCGCTGCTGGGGAGGCCGAGGGATTCGACACTGGGTTTTACCATGCGCTGAATGGAGGGTGCATTTCTGAGGGTGCGCATGATGGTAAACCCAGGGAGAAGGAGTATGAAGCTGAGCTTCTGAAGTTTGAGCAGGTCGAGTTCCCCATACTGAAGACGGTTGCAGACTGTAATCAGTATGCTGATCCAGCTGGCGCCCTCCGTTACTTTATAGAAGAATCCGACCGTTTGGGTGCGGAGGCGCAGCAGAAGGGGAAGCAGCCAGCGGGTGGTGGTGAAGGTCCGTCTGGGACGCGTCCGGAGGATGTTGAAGAACAGTTGGTGGATTTTGGGGAGTCTGGCGAGGAATAGGATTCCTCTGTATGTGTTATGTTTCTGTTGGACTTTGTAAAGCTTGAGGCAGCTTGAACGCCTCTTTTTGATAGTTTATATAAATGAAACTTTTGTTTGTTACTTTGTGTGTTTTTGGATTGATTAATGAGTCCGGCGATAATGATACATGGTATTTATGCCTTGAAGACCCAAGTTCCGATATTGCACACTTTAAGTTAGGCGATAGAATTTTCTTAGGATTCCCCAAAAAAGAAAAATGGCTTAGGCATGTGTAGCCTAAGTCTTTACAAGAATTACATGTAACAGAAGCGTAATTGTGCCGCGTTCCAAGAGCGCGGGACAGGCGTTCCATCGAGCTTTTCTAACGCGTAGGCGCCTTTGCCCAAAATTTCTTGTATTTTGTAGGGGCCCTCCCATGTTGGGGCAAGTTTACCTTGCTTTTCCGCGTTTGAAGCGCTATTGTTTCTGAGAACGTAATCTCCAATGTTAAAGTTATGTAACTTAACTTTTTGATTGTAGTAGCGCTCCAGTTGACTTTTGTATCTGGCTTCTTTGATGGCGGCGAGCTCTCTTCGTTCTTCAAGCAAGTCGAGGTTTAGTCGTAGCTCTTTGTCATTCTGCCCTTTTTCCGCCATGAGTACTCTTGCGGAGGGGCATCCTATTTCGGCGGGAATGACAGCCTCAGAGCCATAGGTTAGGCTGAAGGGAGTTTCGCCATTGCTGGTTTTGGTGAGTATGCGATTTGCCCATAGGACGTGTGGAAGCTCGTCCACCCATCCTGTTCGTTTGGTCCCCAGCCGCTTTTTAATGCCTTCGATGATGCTTCGGTTTGCTCTTTCGACTTGGCCATTCCCTTGGGGGTGGGCGACTGAGGTGAAGATCTGCTAGGCGCCCATTTGCGCCAACCATTGTTGCAAGTGTTGGTCGGTGAATTGGGTTCCATTGTCGCTTACAATTTGATATGGCAAGCCGAACCTGCAGATGATAAATGCCCATATGAACTTTTTGGTGTGTGCGCCGTCAATTTTTGCTAGCGGCTTTGCTTCGATCCATTTTGTGAAATAGTCGATTGCCACTATTAAGAACTTGACGTTTCCTGGTGCTGTGGGAAATGGGCCGACAAGGTCTATTGCCCATTTCTGGAACGGCCATGCCGCTGTGACGGGAATTAAGTCGTTTTTAGGGCGCAGGGTGTTTGGCGCGTGGCGCTGGCAAGAATCGCACTTGCGCAGTTCTGCCACTGCGTCTGGGTGCATGCCTGGCCAATAATAGCCTGCGTTCATTAGCTTGGCCACCACCATTCTGGGTCCTGCATGTAGTCCGCATGTACCTTCGTGGATGTCTCTGATGAGGAAAGAGGCGTCCGCTTTGTCGACGCATCGCAGTAGCGGACCGAGGTATGATCGTCGATAGAGGACTCCGTCCGTTAACTGATAGTGCAAGGCTTTGTGCTGGAGCTTTTGTGCCTCCGCCTTGTTATCGGGTAACGTTCCGGATGTGAAATAAGCTTTCAGTGGTGCCATCCAAGAGGTGTTTCCTGTTTGGATGACGTTGACTTGCCTTGTGGGAACTGATGGGGCTTCTTGTAGTTCGACACGGACGTTTTTGGCCATGTGCTCAAAGACTGTGGAAGCCATCTTGCTTAAGGCGTCGGCGGGTTTGTTCTCGCTGCGGTTGATGTGGATGACTGTGCAGGAGACGAATTTGCGTATGAGTAGTTTGGCCTGTTGTAGGTATAGGGCCATTGTGGCGTCCCTCGCATCGTATGTGCCATTGATGTGGCCCGCTACTAGTAGTGAATCGACATGCGCTTCGATGTGTGAGGCTCCCATTTGATGTGCGATGCGTAGTCCTGCTAGGAGCGCTTCCTATTCTGCCTCATTGTTTGTTGCGGCAAAATCTAATCTAATGGCGTATGTGTATTCTTTTTTGTTTGGGCTAATCAGCCGCAAGCCCGCACCTGCGCCATCTGAGTTTGACGCACCGTCGGTGTAAAGGTTCCACCTTTCATTTTCCGGCGTTGGTTGTGCGGGATCCTGCTCCGCGAGGCACTCCGCGATTTTGTCCGTTGGTATTTCGGTGGCGAAGTCAGCGAGGACCTGTCCTTTAACTGCGGGTCTGGGCTTGTAGTTGATGGTATGTTCACCTAGTTCGATTGCCCATTTTGCTAGACGTCCCGAGGTTTCTGGCTTGCGTAGGACGTCACTGATTCTGTAGTCTGTTAGGACGTTTATTGGGTGGCCATGGAAATATCGGCGCAATCTGCGCGAAGCGTGGATGAGAGCTAGTACCAACTTTTCCATTGTGGAGTACCTAGTTTCTGCGTCTAACAAGGTTCTACTGATGTAGTAGATGGGTGTTTGTACGGTTTTGCGGTCTACCAAAAGTACCGCGCCGATTGCCCTTTCTGTTACAGAGAGGTATAGGGTTAGCGGCTCTTTGGGTAATGGTGCTGTGAGAGTAGGTAAATTCATAAGACATTCTTTCATTTCTTTAAAAGCTTTTTCCGCCTCAGGGGTCCAGCGGAAATTACTTTTCTTAAGACAATTCTTTAGAGTGTCTACAAATGGAAAAGACTTTGAAGCGTAATTTGAAAGGAAGCGGTTGAGAGCGACTAGGCGCCCCATTAGCGTTTGTACTTCCTTGATGCTTGTTGGTGAAGGCATTCTTTCAATTGCTAGGACTTTGTCTGGATTTGCGCGGAAACCGTCGCGCGTGACTACAACGCCTAGGAATCTTCCTTCTTCCATGCCGAAGGAACATTTGCTGGGGTTGAGCTTCATGCGCACCTTGCGTAGTTGGCTGAATGTCTTCTGGATGTCTTCCAGCATGTTGTCTTCGTCTTTGCTTTTGATGACGAGGTCATCAACGTATACTTCCAAGCGCACCCCTATCTCGTGGATGAAAGCGCTGTCCATGAGACGTTGGTATGTGGCTCCCGCGTTTTTCAGACCGAAAGGCATTTTGGTGTAGCAGAAGATGCCCGTGTCTGTGCGGAAGGCCGTTTTGTCTTCATCTTCCTTTGCCATTTGGTTCTGATGGTAGCCTTTGTAGGCGTCGAGGAAGCATTTGAAGCGGAATGGCGCTAGGGAGTCTACCTTTAAGTCGATTTCTGGGAGAGGGTAGCAATCCTTTGGACAAGCTTTGTTTAGATCATTGTAATCGACGCACATGCGCCATCCGCCTGTCGCTTTTCCTACCATGACCGGGTTGGCGACCCATGTTTGGTAGCGTATTGGGCGGATAATGCCAGCGTTTAGTAGTTCATTGACTTGTTCGTTCATCGCCTTTGTTTTCTCCGGTCCCATTTTGCGCATCTTTTGGGCAACTGGCTCCACTGATCTGTACGTGTTGAGTTTATGTTCCGCGATATTTCTTGGAACGCCGATCATGTCAGATGGTTGCCAGGCAAATATGTCTATGTTCTTTACTAGCAGTTGTTTAAGGTGCGCCCGTATGGTGTTGGAGATTTCTTGGCCGATGATGACCGTTTGGTCCGGGAATTTAGGGTTCAGAACCCAGTTTTCCGGTTCCGATCGGGTTTGGGTTTTTTGTGGCTTTGCCACGTCGATCGCGTGGCACTGTTTGTTGCCGCGGATTATTGCAATGCCGGTTCGGGTTGGGAAACCTACCATTTGGTGGGGGGTGGAGGCGTTGGCGTTGAACTTTGCCAAGCCTTCCCGCCCTAGTAGGACATCGTGGCGAGAAGTGGCTGGTAGGACCATGAAGTCACAGATTTCTGTGCGTTCGTGGGTACCATCTGTTAAAGTAACCGGGAAGGTGATGATGCCACGCGGCATGATGACTTCGTCAATAAAGCCTGAGATTGGTGCGTTGACTGGGACGAGGCGGGCCTTGTCATCCTCGTCCAGTTGTTGAAAACACTGATCATATATGATGTCAGTGCTGCTTCCGCCGTCTAGGAACATTGATTGCGTCCGATAATGTCCTACGACGGCGGTGACGATTAATGGCGCGGTGGCGGAAGGTCCGCCTCGCACTCTGGGGAGGATGACGTCCACCTCTTTCCAAGAGTCGTCGGTCTCTCTTGGGCGTTTTCCTTTAGTTTGGCGTTTTCCCGCGTCGGAGATCATGTTGCAATGATGATGCGGAGTGTGCCTGATGTAACTTGTTTGTAGGTTCCGGATTGGTTTCTTTCCGGGCTCTTCATGCTTGTCGTCTTGGTTGTTGCGCCCGCCTCTGTTAACGTTTTTGACGAGGTGACCAAGTTGGCCTGTCTTTAGTGCCTCCTCGATTTCTAACTTTAGGCTGTAGCAGTTGTCCGTTAGGTGGCCGTAATCGTTATGGTACTCGCAGTATTTGGTGCGGTCCACGTTCTTTCGTTTGCCCAACACTTTAGGCTCCTTGAAAGTGACTTGCTCTGTCTTGAGTACCTGTGAGGGAGTTTTGGTTAACGGCGTCCAATCGGTGGTTTTCTTGGATTGGGCTTTGTGGTCCCTTGATTGTCTGTTTGTGATCGTCTGGCGGGCATCTATGGAGGGCGAGTATTTGCCTTCGTCTGTTGGTCCTGAAATGCGGGACCACACGGATTGCTTGCCCTTGTTTCTGTTAGAGTTGTTGGTTTGGTTATATCCGCGCTGTTGTTTGATGGAGCACTCCGAGGATGCGTATATTTTTGAAGCCTTGATGACTTCTTCCCAGGAATCAGGGACTCCTGTTTTCCCGGATAGGGTTTTCATCAGATCCTCGCTGCGTACTCCGTGGATGAAGCCTGCGCGGGTTAGTTCTTCCCCACACCCTATTTGCAGCGCCTCTTTGTTGTAGCGCACGATGTAGTCGTCTATTGATTCGTTGTCTGTGCGCTGGCAAAGGAGGATGTGGGCCTTATCTCGTTTATGCCGTCTGAGATGGGAGAAGTGATCTTTGAATTTTTGGATGAGGTCATCAAAGTCTAAGATGCCCCCGATGGGGAGGTTGTCGAACCAAACTCTGGCTGCACCGGTAAGGGTTTGTGCAAACAGGTGACACCAAACCTGTACAGGCCAGAGGACTGTGGTTCCGGCGCACTCGAAATCATGCAGATGGTCTGTGGGGTCTCGTAGGCCATCGTATCTGCCGATGCTGCTAGGGAGTTTTGCTTGTTTTTCTATGGGTGCGGTGGCTATTCGTTGACAGAATTTTGAACTTAAGGCGAACGACTTAGGCCTGTACGGTCTGTTTAGGTCGTCGTCTTCCTTGTGGTGTGATGTCGCCGAGTTTGTTTTCGCTAGCTTCCGCCTTTTGGCCCTTGAGGCTGTTGCGTCTGAATCGCTGGTGGGTTGGTAGCCGTCGGATTCCGACGCGGAGTCTACTAGGTCCTGGTAGCGTGCGTTTTTGCTGCGACCTACACCCTGAGACCTTGGACGCGTGGTTTGTTTTTCCTTCCCCTTCCGGCTGTGTTTGGCGGAGGGGGAAGCCTTACTTTTAGATTTACTGTTTTGGATTTTTGCCAGCATATTCTGGTAGATCTTGGTGTTTTTGAGTTGTTTTCTAAAGAGCCACTCGTCGGGGTCCATGGGTGTGTTGGGTGCGTCTGATTCGGAGGATTCTGAGGGCGAAACCGCGCGGGGCGGTGTTTCCTCCCTTATGGTTGCTGGCTGTGTGTCCTTATCCGGAGTTTGGAGCGTTGCCGCTCTGGCGGTCTGAACGACCGTAGAGGGGGTCGCTCCCTTGGATCCGACAGGGGTTAGATCAGCCATTTTGTGAGTAAAGGATGTGGTTTTGAAAGTTTTGTGAGTCTTTCAGCCGGTACGGATGGCGCCAATGAAGAAACAACGAGTATAAAAGGGGTTAGGTGTAGGGTAGTATTTGAGGTAACGACTCGTGTTCGCAGCAGGGTATAATCCTTGGCTCACAACGATGGTTGGTCTATGGTTGTGTACACGAATGGCAAGCAATCATACACGATAGACAAAGATATAAGTGGTTCGATCTTGTAAGATCTACGTCCACTGTGAAAGATGATCTCTATTAATGAATAGTACGAATAACGATACAAGTGGAAATACAAGTGTGTTCGTTCTTCTTGGCTGGTATTCCACGTGGAGAGAAAGGAGGTCAAGTCCTCCTTTTATAGGAGATGCATGGGCCGAGGATTCTGGAGCCCATCCATCCTTTAATGGGCCGAACCGGGCCGGTTGGTTGGTAGGCCCCCTTAGTTGGATCCTAACCCTTGGTTAGATAAAGTGATCCAAGTTGGGGAGGGCTTCTTCTGATTGGACCACGTGTCACCTCGTGGTTGGCAGGTTGGGAGGTTCTTCGTCCTCCACACACGTGGCGTGCTGTGGATGGTGTGCAGGGGCGTCAGATGTCAGACGGCTGACCACTTGTCAGCTGACATCTGATGGGAGGAAGCAAGTTGGTGTCCAAGGGGAATGTCTTTGGGTGTTGCCAACTGGTGACCCTGCGCCTTTGGCGCTGTGGTGCTCCTGGAAGTGATTCTTCCCGCGGGTCTTAGAGCTTCCGGTGGAGGCTTTTTTGAATAGCGGGTAGGGTGCGCCTGAAAGCGGTACCCTACCCCTTCATCAGGTTTTCGTGAGTTCCGCATGACCATCTTGTTGGCGTCTGGGAGGTTTTTCTTAGACAATGTGGGCACTTTGTGTAATACCATGGTTTGTCAACTGAATAGGAGACTACTAATACAGTACATACGAATGTCTTCCCCTGTTCATAATCATGTGCAACTGTTGAGATTAAATATACTTATTCTGTTGATAAAGGTGCAAACTTACCCGATTTTCATCAATGTTTTGGTGCTTGAACTCTGAAACGGTTTTTATGTTCCTTTCTTCAATAGCTGCATGTATCACTTCTGCTTTAGGCGCCATATTTTGCTGAGCTTGCTGGATGAATTTGTAGTCATTGTTAGTTGATTAAATGGCAGTTTTTCTCTATACAGTGTTTTTTGGTGTGTATGTGTACCTGTTTCTTAATGCTTGTGCCCCATTTGTTTGTGGATTGAAATGTATGTACGATGCGATTGTTGCAATTGTTGAAGTTAACTGGAGTTTGTCTGTGAAGCATACTCAATAAAGATTGATAATAATCAGTGATAGTTCAAATAGAATGCTCTATATCGGCAAAGTGATCATTTTATGCTATGCTTATCTATTGCAGGAGGAATGTAGTAATAGAACAGTTGAACAAATATATGAAGCGCCTTATGTTTCCAAGTTTGTGATGGCTTTGTTGTTACTTTACAATAATAGTCCAAAACAGCCAAAGCAATATCAACGGATTGTCCAATCCAGCCTAAAATGTGTTAATAAGAGCTAAAACGACCTTGAATAGGCGTCTAGGTATATCCTAAAAGGTAGTTACAATACTTATGCTTTTCTCGATCTATTATTTCAATATTTTAACCATAAGAAAATGGTTGCATTCCTATGTTTATTTAATGCAAATTAGACGCATAGGCATTTGGGCACCTAGACGCATAGGCGCCTAAGCGATACAATGGTTACCTCCTCGTATCATAACACCATGTAACTAATTCTTGAATTTAATAAATGGTATGTATATCAGCACAAACACTATCAGCAAACTTATGAAGCCAACACAAATATCAAGACATGAGCTGGTAACATGGTAAAAAGCTTAACATATTCATTGACCTCTGCATCACCGCCTTGAAAGAAACGAAATCTGTTTGCCACCTCATTTTTAGTGTCATAGATATACATTTTCAAGAATCTGGGATCAGCATCCGGAGGAGGGCATAAAGATCCAAACCAATGCGAAATCTGACCAACAACTTTAAAAACATAGGGGCCAGCAGTTCGATTAATAGTGTTATCTATATCCGCCCCAAAAGATGTCATTGAGATTTGAGAACATGGAGTTGCATGCACGGATATTTGCCATAAAATGAGGATTAGTATATAAATCCTTTAAAGCCATAGGTGGATCCTTTATATAATCAAGTCGCACAGCCCCTGCTTTACAACATGCGTTATATCTAGGCCCGACTTTTAGAGGCGAAGACTTAAGTGACTGACAACTACTAGTAGAAACGACACTTGATGATGACTGACCACTATCATTATCTATAATTGACTTTTGTTTTCTAGTAGGCATAACTAATTAGAACAATAATTAAATAAAAATTAAAAAGAAACAAACCTGGACAAACACAGTTGAGCACAGAGACGATGCGAGAATTCCTTAGCCGCGTAAAACTGAAATCAATATCAAACATTGCACAGGAAAAAAAGGGTTAAAAACCTAAAAGTCATCTTTACTGGTGGAGGGTGCATATGTGTTGCGTGTGGATCATTGTATATGTGTTAACATATTCCATTTATGACTCAATAAAATTATAAAGAATGACACAATATTTCACTAATACAATAACCTGCATTATCCATCAATTGTGGCTTAAAAAACAAAACTACCTAGAGTAATGTCATGATGAAACAAAACTAAAATTTATCACAATATGTAATTTCAGCTTTAAATGCCTTTTATAAGTAGTAGTCTAGCACCAAATTCAGCAAACTACAAAATAGGCATGAATGACTGATATAGTACAAACAATGAATGACTAATACAGTACAAACCATGAATGGCTAATATGACCTCAAAAGGTCCAGCCTAGATATAATACAAACCATTAATACCTAGATAATATCATATATCCTAACCATTACCACCAAGATCTGCATCTAATAAAAGAATAAAAATGTTCATGTTATGCATATATTTGTATGTATGAGCGAGCCTGCTTAAAATGTTGACATAGATTTTTTTATGTTTTTTTTAAACCAAACTGGCACATGAAACACACACTTTGAAGGTGTTTGATCTGGAAAAAGCACGAAACAAATAATATCACACACAAAAAAAGACATACAGATTCATAAGCCAAGAAAACACATCCACAACATTATCATTTTATCAAGCGCCATGTAGGCAATGCTAACGACTCGACAAAACTAACATTACAATATAACAAACGAAACGCACACCTTTGACTACATAGCATCACCACCCATTCTTAAAACATCAACAACATCACAGTCCATAAACTAAAGGTTAACATTCCGTCAAACATGTTGGCTACATGGGATCCATAACACCACGAAACAACAATTAAAAAAAATTATACTTTCAGTGAAATGCTTTGGATAATATCAATGTTCATCATCAAGAGTACCAAATCAATAACCTTTAATAAAACAATAGTATTTATGATTTCGTTAGTATTTGTAGCATAAAACTATAAGTTTGTAAACGAAACTGGAATAAAAAACACCCAGAAATGAATAATCAGATAACAAAGAAAGAAGATGAACAATCAGACAAAAGCCGTAAGAATGAATAAACAACAATCATACATGCATGCACCTTCGATAACGATTATAAGACACCCTAAAAACAGTAGCATTAAGCAGAAAGCCAAGAGATTCGGTACCCATAATGCAGAAACAAAAGTCGTAAGAATGCGTAAACAACAATCATACATGCATGCACCTTCAATAACAATTACGACACACCCAAATAACATTTGCATTTTGTCGAGCACATGGAGTGCATGAGTAAAACTGCAACTTCAAAACCAATTATAGCACACCCAAATAAAAGAAGCATTTTGTCGAGTACATGGAGTGCATGAAAAAGAATGCAAAAAGCCAAAAATTTCGGTATCCACAGTGACGAAACAAAAGTTGAATCCAAAAAGGAAAAGGAAGAGGAAAGGGACAGAGAGTACCTGTAACAAATGGAAAAGAAAATTGACGAAGAAAACAAAAGGAATGGAAATTGGCAGTATATAAAAAGCCATGCAGGAGGCCACACGTTAATAAAAGGGAATAAACACGTGTAAAGTTAACCACGTGTAAAAGAGAGCAAAAAATGAGAAACCAAAACGATGCCTGACAGACTCGAACCTGGGACATTGTGGCAAATAAGCACCAACAAACCACCACACCAACAGACATCTTTGGAAATCATCTCAACAAAGCTTTATTTATAAAGTAACTCAGACGCAACTTACTGTTCATCTCGATTCTAAATTAATACATAGTATAATTAAACCACCATAACCACCATTTTAACTCTGTTTTGTGCCTTCATTTTTTTTTGATAATTCCTTTATTTTTATCCTTTCAATTCATCATTTCAAACTGTTGTTCGATTCTTTCCATTTTGTTCCATTCATTTCGTTTTGTTCTCTATTCTTTCGATACATTTTTTTTTCTGTTTCATTCATTTCATTCCATTCAAGTCATTCTGTTTCTGATGAATTATCAACTAATTAAGAGCGAAGAAGACATGACAATGCATAATCAAGATTTGGAGCGAATAATTGATGAACATGAGTTATCTTTGAGTCGATTGGAGTCAACAGCAAAGAAGACTTCCTCCGAATTAGCGGAGATAAAGACGTTATTGGTTACAATGAAGACTCAAACATATGAGATCAAGAGGTGCCTACAACTCATGACTAGTAACCAACACACCAGAGATGGCATGCAGGGTTATAAAACTAGTAGCAGTGATGGTTCTGAAGCATTGTCATCATCCAGAAACAGTCAAAGATTAACAAAGTTGGATTTTCCCAAGTTTAATGGTACACATGTTGAGAGTTGATTGTGCAAGGTGGAATATTATTTTTCAGTTGAAGAAACCCATGACAAATGGAAGGTATAGTTAGTTCAGATTCACCTTGAAGACGCTGCACTACTTTGGCATCAATCTTTGGTTTAAAAAGGTGGATCCATTGATGGAATGGCATGGGTTGAGTACAAAAGAATAATTGAAACAGGATTTGTGGAAGTAAGTGATACTGATGTTGCTAAAGAAAATGGGAATGATAATGAGATATTTGATGAAATGCCAAAAGATGTTGTATATGAGTTTCAAGAACTTGATAACAAGACTGTACTCGAGGTATTCGATGAAATGCCTGAAAGATTTAGTCAAAACCTTGATAAATTTGAGATTGGGGTTGATATTCAAGAAAGTGTTGATCAAGATTCAAGAAACATTGATCAAGCTTCATGTGAAGGGGAGTACATTCTTAAGTTGTCCTATAAAATGATTGGAACATTGGATATTCAAGAAGAAATTGATGATAAAATGTTTGAGAATGTTATAGATGATGAAACTTTGGAGGGTGAATACTTGGTGTTGTTGTATTTTTTTTTTTTTTTTTTTTTTTGAAAAAACTATCAAAATTAAATCTGAGATGGAAGTTAAGTCACAAGGTGCATTGTGTGTGCATTTAAATCTGGGTTCCATAGTCCGAATATGTAGACTTTTGAGGACAAAGTCTTTGAAGAGGAATGTAATATGAAAGGTAAAGGTGGACATATTCAGATGAAGCAGAATATAATGGAATGTAAAGGTGGACAATTTCGTATGAAGCATAATATATATGTTATTGGTCGGAAGGTTGTTTTATTTGGATAGTGCCATGGGTGGACATGCTGAGGAATTACCCTCTACCAATGGCTACATCTGGGTTGGTTTCGAAGGCTGCAGGGGCTGCGCTATTAGTTTCGAAGGCTGCAGGGTTCGGTTCAAAGGCTGCAGGGGCTGCAATATTAGTTTCGAGGGCTGCAGGGTTGGGTTAAAATGCTGCAGGGGCTGCACAGATAGTTTCGAAGGCTGCAGTGGCTGCAGAATTGGTATCGGAGGCTGTAGTGGTTGCAGAGTGGATTTCAAAGGCTGCACAGTTGGTTTTACCACCCACTGATGTCGTGAGCCGGAGGTTAATGGGTCATGGTGAATTGAGCAATTGCTACAAGGCTGTTCAAATTTGCAGAGTTCGAACTTTCGACACTTATTATTATTTGACTTTTGAGGTCAAAAGTCTTATAAGGGGCGAGTATTGTTACGTATAAAATAGTATAAGGGGTAGAATGGTCAATATGCATAGTTTGTAGTTTGTTGGTATTAGTTAGTTGGTATTATGTAGTATAAAAACATGTAAGGAGTATGAATAAAGTAGCTATTGATTTGGGTTATCCATCTCCTCTCTTGTGTTTCTTCCTAATTCTCTAGCTCTTCTCTAGATTACCATTTGTTTGTAACAAAAACTCAAGTAAGAACTGATGCTTGCACTGCCTTTGCCGGCAGCTTAACAACCTTGTTTTTAGGTTTTTTTCTAAATGTTTGGATCTGGATGAGATTTGGGTGGGCTAGGCAGTTAGATCTGTCTGTTTTAATTGATTAGTTACTTAGTTTTGCTATTAGGGGTTTTGATCTTTTAAATCATGGATTATTATTAAACTCATCACTTATGACTTGTTATGGTGATATTTTGTTAACTTATTTACAGTCAGATGCTTAATTTTATGTTTGCAAAAAAAATTTACCAGAATATCAGGGCTCAGAAAAGATTGTTATTCGACGGTATACGGATTTTGTCTGGTTGCGTGATCGGCTCTTTGAGAAGTATAAAGGTGTCTTTATCCTCCGTTCCCTGAGAAGAGCACTGTTGGTAAAGGTAAAGGTATTGTATGATTTGTTGTATTTATAATTTGCTTTAAGAAATCGGTGATATTGTTTGTTATTAACATGTTGGTTGTATGCCAAGCATTTATTGATTGCTGCTTGTTATATTGATCAGTAATTTGTTGACATTACACGCATTTAGTGGTTAGTGGTGTATTGTTTTGGTATTTATGCAGTTGGTAATGTAGTTTATAAACATATCTAGTTAATATGGATTATATTATTTATGCAGTCGACGTATACAAGTTCTTTTGAATGCCAAGCTAAATACATAAGTATCTTGATTTTGTGAAACTAGAAAACGGTGTATGGGTGTATTTATATGTATGTAACTATATACAGATAATTTGGACAAATGTAAGAAGGCCCCTTTGATAAAGATATATTGAGGGATCTTGTTGACTGAAATCAAGACAATCAGTTCGTAACAACTTTAACGGGCGTAAATGCTTATAGACAAGGAAATTTTACGATTTCTATGGGATGGTTTGTTTCGACAAAATTTGAAAGTGGGTTATGTATGTGTGTCGTCTACACTTACATTTTGTTTTTTTACCATAATGTGTTCTGTTTATGTTTTTTATTAATACTCTAAGTTGATATATGATTGTATAGAGCTCCAAAACAGATTGTTGGAGAACTCCATTAGTTGCCATACGTTTACTACAAGTGGTTCTTTAAGTCATCATTGAGTTGCTAAATACCTTTTCATGTTCTTTTTTACTTATGTTTTAAATGCATGTTCTATGTATATTGATCGTTTATAATCTTATAGGACTTTGTAGTGGCTTGTTCATTTGGATACCATCTTGTAGTTAGCACTTCTAGCTTCTCTTTTGATCAAGTCGAGTTCCATCATGTTGGGGTCGGGCGTAAATGAACTTAATTATAACTTGGCAACCTTAAACTCCACCAACCTAAGGTTTCGTCATCAGATGGATCTTATATATGTGTACATGTATTTTCTTTAATAAGTTTCAGTAACTAATTTCCTATTGAACATCGACTTTAAGCTAGTTAACCTACAAGTTTTTGAGGAAAAGGAATGTTTTTATGTTGCATTTCCAACATGTTTGTGAGCAAACAATACAGCCTTACATTTCTCTCCCCTTGTCAGTGATGAAACAGTATTGGAGGAAGGTGACACTTCGAAAACGTAAGTGTTATCATGGTTTGAATATTAAATTACCAAGTTTTTGTGCAAACTATATAATGATGATATGTCAGTAAATGATTAGCTTGGGTGGTTTCAGTGATATGGGGTGTCATATTGATGGTTTCATTGCCGTGGTGAGTCACACATGTGCGTTAGCAAGGGCCTGTAACAGGTTAAGCAATTGGTGTCATTGCGGCTGCAAATACTGCAGATGAGGTTTCCTTAAGAGTTGTGAAGCCTGGAAAGAAGGTAATTTATTTGAGAAGTTTTCTTTTATTTATATATTAAGGCATTTTGAGATGATTATTAAATTAACTGCACATAGTTATTAAAGTCGAGTGCCTCATGCCCTAGGCAAAGCATATTGAATTTCATTAATCCATTCATTCAACTCAGTATCCTTTGAGTTAGCATCATACTTTTATACAATAATTAAAATGTCCACCATTAATCTATACTATTATACCTACGATTATAACATGGATTCGTCATTGGATTTCAAACATTGTATAAAGCTATAATACATATTTTGAAATACGTATAGTTTTGATTTCTACCCGCGTTATGCAGTGACCAAAACACCTATACATTTATACAACACATAATTTTAACAATGGTGGCATAGTTTGGTATTTATACTTCCTGTTACAAGTATAACATAACGCTAATCAAGCTGTCCATTAGCATATAATTGAAATTACCACCACTAAATTGTGAACTTTACAATAATTTTGCTATATGATCTCCTTTGCTTTTTGATAGGCTATTTTAGAAGATTTACAGATGCCTAACCACAAATAGTACTCTTCTTAAAGTTGCCCAAACTCAATGAGTTCATAAACTAAGTATGATTATGAAGCATATGTAAATGTACAAAGTGCATTCTAAAATTATGGATGGCGTTCCTTAAAAAAATAAGGAGGAACAGGTAATAACAAAGGTTTTAAATTAATTATCGATTTGTTTTTTTGTGTGAATCCATATCAATGGTGATGTTCTTGAGTCTATTTTCAATTCACAGCAGAGTTTGCAACAATTCTCTTCTAAATTTCAAACCTCTCAAGGTTGAATCAACCTGACAATGACATTACACGTCAGGTTTGTGTTAATTACTGTTTTGTACCACAAGATCATTGGTTTTTACTTATGGTATGCTGATCTTCTATATTAAATAACACTGGAAAAAAAATCATTTTTTGTCTAGGCACAGGATAGGTCGCATTTACAGGACTGCATAAAGAGCTCTATTTGATGAAGAAACGTTGTTGGATTGCGTTGTTCGAACCATACCACCTGGTCGGCTAGTCGTGGCAAAAAATACAAATCAGCTCAACGGTTCGTATTCCTAAGCATTTATGTACTAAAATAGTAGCCACTTTCAACTCGTTTGACCTGATTCTTATGTAGGTATAACTATATATTATTTAATATATATAGCACAAACCATATCAATTGGCCTACAAGTAGATAGATTTGAAGTTCTTTGTTAGCATGTACTATATCCCATTATATAACACTTCTTGACAGCTTCTAGGCTCACAAAAATGTTAGCTTCGCTTCACTGGTCTGATTATGAGAATAAACATGAAAATGTCTGATTATGAGAATAAACATGAAAACTTGATGCTTTTACTTGGGCAGTTATCTAAAGTAAACTTAATTGTTTTTTTTTTTTTTTTTTTGTGAATATTAAGTATGCTTGTATTTTTCTTTGTGAGATATACGTCTATATTAGTTTTCTTAGCAAATAAATTTTATAAATAAAGTATGACAAACCCATCGCCTAACATCCGGCAACAAAACATAAAAACCCGCGGCAACGCGCGGGCAGTTCCAGTAGTACTAAATAAAAAGCTAATTATTATCTCACTTCTCTCTCATATGAAATAATATCATTAAACAATAATTTAACGTTTATCTCTCATTTATTTAATATTTATTTTCTTACCTAACTCTTTTTATATTTCCGCTTATTTTCAAAAACGTATCTTGATGTTTGTTTACGTTAACTGACTGCATTATATTTTTTAACTCGTGTAATATATGTGTTTATTTAACCGATTCAATACTCGAGTTTTTAAAAATGTAACTTTTTTATTATTTCTATATAAAATTACATTTAACCCGTATAATACACAAGGTTTAGTTTTAAATAATAATTCGAATAATTTGTGTAATTGTATATTTCTATTGTTTATTTCGTTCTTTTAAACATTGTTATCTTTGTTATGGTTGCTTGAGTATGTTAATAGAGATGGACTTTTTTTATTTCCAACCGAGTCGTTTTTTTGGAATAATTTATTTTCATCGTTACTTTGGTATGTTTATGTTAGCACGAGTAAGGTTTATTTTATTGTGTTTCCATCGTTAATTTTCGCTATATCATCATCGCGTTCTATTTGTCAACAACATCGTTAGGTAATTTTCATTGTAACTGGTCAAATTTAACATACATTGCATTAAATTTATATATCTCAGGAAGCTCTCGGGGTATTAACTAGTACATATAATAAAACAAAGTTTTTTTTTGCTAACATGTCGTATAATGAGGCTATTATCTCCATTAGGTGTGTCATGTGGCACTTTGTATGATCAAAAAAAAAAAAAAACTTGAGTAGCCCATGTCACCTTCCCCTTATTTATCTCCAAAATTGTTTTTTATCTCTAATGTTCTCCCCATAATTTTTATATGTTAATAACTTTTATATACAAGATTTTTTTAAGAATAAACTACACCAAATTAATGAGCGTTTTATTATCTTTTCAACGAGTATCATAGTGCTAACAAAAGTGAAAAACAATGATTTTAGTGGGTTTTTGTTTATACAGGAAAATGTTGTGTATGCTGGACCAAAGAAGAACAAATGAAGTGAAAAGCCAAAATATGCTAAACATCTGATGGAATAAAACAGTGCTTAGGATACAAGTCTCCCAAACTGATGTTGGCTGTGATATGCTGGATTGAAACATCTGCTGAGAAAAACTGTTGAAGACCAACAGATGATAGGTTTCAACAGACGTTTCTGACATCAGATGTTTGACTTGTGGATCTGTACCTTCTTAAGAATAGTTATTTATTTCAAGTTGATTAGTCTAGTTAGAAAGCTCTTTTGTAGACATTCGTCAGCTTAGATCAGCATAGTTTATCTATAAATAGAATGACGCATGTATCATTCTATTTATCACTTTCACATACACTCTCTGTAAATTAACACTGTGAGTTATCGGTTTGAGGGGGAGAATTGTAATACTTTATGCTAAACTTTTATGGTTTATAAAAGTACTTGTTGAAAGCAATTCTTCTAATTGTTATGATTTAAAGTTTATATTCCGCTGCACTTTCAATATCAGGTTATCCTTCATTTATTGTTTCATTGATTAAACATCATAACAAGTCAACCTCAGATCTCAACAATTGGTATCAGAGCTTGGTCAATTTAATATAAACAGATTAACTCAAAATTTATTTATATCATTTTGTTCGTTTTTTGAAAACAGAGTGAGAATTTAATTACACTAAAAGTTGTCTTTAACATAGTCTGTTCTCACTAAAACTCAGAGAATGTCTTCAATCAATCACGATCCATACAACACTGGCACGAGCAACAACTACCAATGCTTGTCAGATCTGAATACAATATCTGGCAATGTCAGATGAGTCATGTTCTTGCTCAACAAAATGCGGGATGCTGGAAAACGGTCATCTTCAAAACACATGTTCCGATGGTGCTGAGTACCGAAGATCCTAAAGTTGAAGAACCGAAAAAGCTTGAAAATTACTCTGACATAGATTTTCATAAAATTGAGTTAGATGCCAAAGCCTTCAGTATTGTGGCTATGGCTCTACCAAATGATATCTACACTGTAACAGTGCAAAGAAGTTATGGGATGCTTTGAAGAAACAATTCGGTGGAACTGAGGAAGTAATTGAAAACAACCGTTAAATACTTAATCAATAATATGAAACATTTAGTCATGTTAAGGGTGAATCATTAACTCAACAATTTGAAAGATTTAATTGTTTAATTAGTGAACTAAAACTGGTAGAACTTACCTATCCAAATTCAACTTTGCATCACAGATTTTTGAGATTTTTACCAAAAAAAATGGGACACTATTGCAATAGTTATAAGAAAGTCAATTGGTTTTAAGGATTTGTCACTGACCCATCTTCATGGTAAGATCTTGACTTATGAAAGAGAGCTTAACTAGAAAAAGATGCTTCAGTATTCTGGAAAAGTGTCAGATGATTATGTTTTCGGTAATACTGCACTTTTGGGTCAAGATGATATATCTGGTAATAATGAGGATCAGGGTTATGATCATTTTATAATTGACATAACTTCAGGTTTCAACTCTGAGTCATACTCATCTAACTTTGAATTTACAACAAATAGTGATATCCAGATCTCTGACAACATGTCCTTTGAGTACAATGATCTTCAATATTTTGACCCTATATATTTATGTGACACCCGGCAAACTCAGGTTAGTAACTTTTATCAACTAGTAAGTCTACCTTAGCGAGTCTTGCCTACGTTACACTTAACTGGGTCAGTTGAGTTGGATCAATGATTTGGGGAATCATCGGGAGTTGATTTACTCTTACGTATTGTCCAGGGTTCAATGCTTCGGAGGATCATTGGGGGAAACATACACACACACGACTCTTGAGTCCCGTTGTTGGTTTACATAGTTGTATTAAGTATCATGTATGAAATGTTCTACATATGATGTTTTTGTATGATATGTGACATGAAATGATGAATAGATGTTATGTTAATGATCTAGGGCTGTTTTATATGATGATTTGTGGTTATTATAAGGTGTAATTTATGATTAGTGGACTTTCACCCATTTTGGGGGTTATTATGTTAGGTCTAGGGTTTGTTCTTGTTGGTGTTGTTTGTAACGCCCAGCTATTTTATAAAAATAAATAATAATAAATAATGTTAGAACATTATATTTCGTATAACAATGTTAGAACAGTTAGTAGAGTACCTAATAACCTGCTCAACGATTGGTAGAGGTCATCATGCCTGCTCAACAGTCGGTAGAGGTTCTAATAACCTGCTCAACGACTGGTAGAGGCTATCGCACCTGCTCAACAATCGGTAGAGGTTCTTACTCACTGACTGGTAGAAGTCTTTTTCCTGCTCAACAGCTGGACTCATCTTTGGATACATCATAATGTGTGATTACTTACATGTGTGTTTAGAGTCATAGAATGACACAAAACCCTAATGTAAGGTAAATTGGTGATTGCGGTCCGGAACGTAATCATGAATTTACAGGTACGTTAAGGTAGTGTGAAATTCTATCAAGGTTTTCGGTAGGTACCCAATTATAAACCCTAGTTAATTAATGGCCCATTTAACCTTTTTAGTCAATCAACTCATGCATTTCTTTTAGGATTCCTAAAACTTAAGATTCGTATTCTCCTTGCTATTTCTGATGAACCTAATCTAACCCTTAAAACTCACACATATCAATCCTCTCATCCAAATTATTTGAAACAGTTTATTCTATTACCTATAAATTCATGTCGTGCCTTAACCCAAATTTTTCCAAACTATAGTTGCTCTAATTTCTACCCAATCACCCTCAACCCTGTGTTTTTAATAACTACGGGACGAAGTTTCCAAAAGTAGGGGAGACTGTAACGCCCAGCTATTTTATAAAAATAAATAATAATAAATAATGTTAGAACATTATATTTCGTATAACAATGTTAACTCATTGACGACAATATATGTAGCGTTAACGAGAAATACATACTTATTCATTAATAAATTTAATTATTTAAATTCGCCAAATAACGCGTCGTAAGTAATAACACACTAGTAAACCGACACTTATTTTTGTAAATTTTAAACGCGACTAAAAATATGAATATATAGTCCAAATGCTAGTTTTAATTCACACTACAGTTATATAACTTATGAAATAATTATGTTATTGTTAACGGGCCCAGTTCATAAACGAGACCCGGGCCGGTACGAGTTGTATACGTGATGCCTTCCACTTAACCTACCCAAGACCCTGCCTATTTTAATCCCACTAACTCTTCTTCTTCTTCATCTCAATACATAAACCCTAGCCCCTATCTTCTTGATATAAATGTTCATCCTCATCATCAGTTCATAATCATCTCTTCACCATCTCTAACCTCATCTCTTCTCCCCCTCTATAGCAGTGGCCGCAGCCAACAACCACCACCACCTGCGCCGCCGCAGTCAACCACCACGAGCCACCTTAATCTGCCGCCATACCCTCTTTCTTGTGCCAGCAACAGCGTCGGGTATGGGGAAAGCTCACCTTGAAGCCACCTGTTTTGCAAACCGGATCCGATCGGATCCCGTTGGGTTTAAAACCAACAACCCTCACCAACCTCTTCCTCTCATCTCTCCCTACTCTCTCACTCCAGACCTGCGACGGCCGCCACGCACACAATCACCACCCGAGCCACAATAACCCGTCACCTAACTCTCATCCTCCCCATACGACGACCACTGTTAAACACTGCCAACACCTCTCTCTTTAATCCAGACTCATCGCTACCTCAGCCCCCTCTTTTTTTGAATCCTGTCGGCCACGTGGTGGCGGCGCTGGGTGAAGGACACAACAGGGACGACGAGCCATGTTATTGGGGTTGTTTTAGGGCGATGTTGGTAGTAGTAGCCGGAGCTGTGGTGGTCTCGTAGTGGTGGTGTTTCCGGTGGTGTAGCAACGATGGAGCCTTGAACCTTTAGGCCGATGTCCGGTGATGTTGAGTCTCAGTCAACACTGGTTGACCAGGTCAAACTGGGTCAACACTGGTCAACAGATCCAGCCATGGTGCCGAGTCGGAGTTTTGGTCAAAGCTGGTCAACCCTCGGATTGATGCACGTACGTGTCGTTTCGCATTGGGTGATTATTTCGGGAAGGTATATCACACGCCACAAGTCTAGTTCATTTCATGTTCAATATATATATATGGTTATATGTCTTAACTAAAACAAGTAATACCATCTAAGTTTATAACAACGACGAATCGAACCGACTTGTGTTTTTGTATATATTCGTATTAGGAAATATTTATTAAAAATATATATTGGGCATATAGAACTTTGTTGTTTAGCAAAACTTATATCTAATCTTAATGTTAATAGTTAAGTCAAGTTATGACGCAAGCAGTGAAGGTGGACGTTTTAGTGCATTAACAATACGCTGGGCATTTGATTAATCGAAGCCTATAATACCTAGATGTATATTTATAACATCCACATGATTTTTTTTAGTTTTAATACTAGTCTAGTTAGTTAGTTATTTAATATATTTTTTTTGGACTATCCAATAATGACCAACTTATACTTAGGCAAATTATTGTGACGTCGACCAGAAGTTGAACTATAATATATAAATGTTAATTATCGAAAAGTATAATTTACTCGCTTTTTATAGCTTTTTAAAGTTAAACTATGTGTCGTATAATTGTACATTTGATGTTTTGGGAAAATATAGACAACTTGAGTTGTCTGGTTTCTTACAAAAACAGAGGAGACTCTGCCCAAATTTTTATAAAATATAAGGAACATATCTGACGCTTAGATAGTTCCGTATAAATAAAGCTACATTTTACTAATAGATTTAATCCAAACATTATTTCATCATAAATCATAATATATGTACACACACATACTATCCAACTACGAAGCGAATTAACGTTCGACTCAAGCTACGCAAATATTAATTCTTTATCCCAAAATGTGTTTTTAACAATAACTTCAAGTCAAGACATAATATGTTAAAGTAATTACTTCGAATAACTACACATACGAATATATTCTTGTGAAACCAAACCAAGTCCTATCGGTTCGTCAAGCTAAAAATACTTTAAGACGAGTATTGTTTTCAATACGAGTCTAGGTAGTTGATTAAACTATCTTTACAACTAAGATGCGAAACAAGTTTGTTTGCATTAGAATTTAAGACGTCCTTATTTGTAATAGGGCACAAGAGTTCAATTAATCCGAGTTCAGACTTGTTGCTACTTGCTAGTATTTACACAGTGAATTTCAGGTGAGTTTTACATAGCCCCTTTTCTATTTATCACCGTTTTTGGGGTGAAACATGTTACAACATCATTTATGCAATTCAATCATCAATGTGTCTATGTGTTTTTCTATGTTGCATTATGTCTTGAACATGACTAGGGTAAGCACAATTCTAGCATAATCATTAACATTGATCAGCCGACGGTATACATTGATAGATCTATTGGACTGACAATCCCACCCGGATACGTGCCTCCTACAAAGGTAGCGTGGGTGTTTGTTATCGCATAACATATTCGAGTGAACCATGAGCGTATGGGATGTACCACATTATAACAGTCACAAGGGTTGATTATGCACTCGATTTACTTCTAGTATGTTTTCACATATGGACTAGACTTGCCATGACACATGAATTGCACAACATTTTTATTCGATTATCAAAACCTATGTAATTCTCACCAACTTTTGTTGACCCAAAATATTTTCAAACTTAACATGTTTCAGGTTATAACATGCTCGAAGATTAGAGTTAATGCTTGAAGATGCGTAGCTTGTATTTTTTTCATTTTGATGTACAAATTCTTAGAACAATTGTATGTAATTTATTTAAATCATTTATTGAAACTTATTATTTACCATGAGCTACTGAACAATCATCAATACGTGACATCCCGATGTTTCCGCCATCGGTTGGGGTGTTACATTGTTGATGATATGATTGGGGGGTTTGCTATACATGTCTAATCTGTGTATAATAATATGTTCATGAGGCTATTTTGATTAGTTTCCATTTTAGGTAAAGAATTCATGCATTGATGTGACATTTCTATAATACGCCATTTTGGGAAAGTTTGTGATTGCTAGGCGAAATGAACCGATTTGTATGTAAAAAAATAGTATGATTACATGTGGATAGGATAAACATACTCAACTGCTGTGCTTTGTGATGTTCCGTGGTGTTTTCAGACTGTTTTGATGAGAATTAGCTCGTTTAAATGATGCAGCCAACTGTTGGGTCGAACCAGAAATTGGTTCGACCATTCGAAAGGTCGAACCAGATATTCTGAGGTCGAACCAAACAAGTTAAGACCCATTCGACCCTTATAAAGGTTGAACCAAGGTGGTAATATCCTGGTTCGACCCCACGACTGCAGAAATGTGATTTTTGATGCAAACTAAGTGTTTTATGTGTAATCCTTGTATGTAAACTATATTAACTTGAGAAATTTGTGTAACGGGTCAGCAACGAGATTTCGGGTCTATCTAGTGTGTCGGGTCAACGTTCAAACACATTTTCAAACATACGCAGTCATGATCTAGACAATCGGGGACTAGTTAACCTACGGGTTATTAGTCAAAATACTTATACAAACTTTATGATAGGTCACCGGTAGTTGGGACTATTAGATCACGTCGGTTATTCTATTTGTAAGAAGACGCAACCTAAGGTGAGTTTCACAGTTCCACTTTTACTGGTTTAACTTTCGGGGGAGAAACATGCTACATATTCGTATTCATGAGAATTATGTCATACTATGGTCGTCTTTCTGGTTACTATACGAGTTGTTATAGTCCCTAGGGAGACCATGAATGTGCGAGGTAGCACAACAGGGGAAATGTGGATAGATCTATTAGGCGTGACCTGCCCCACTCGACGGCTGGGAGCCGGCGGGTGCATATTGTCTCGACTTATGTATTCATTATTCGGGCATGAGTATTCTTGTATTCATGTATTCGTGTTCAGCAATGGTTTTCCTATCGTAGTAACAATAGAACATACGCCTAGCTAGCGTGCACGTGACCTAGTATTGACGGGATTGATCTTTGTAAATGTTGGATCAGTTAGCTCTTTAACAGTTGTTTGCTTATGAACACTTATGTGTTTATAAGTTAATCAAAGCAGTTTGCATAGCAGAATAAGTTGTAGAGTTTCACTTTCAATAGGAGTTATTACTCACCCTAGATGTAGTGAACTAAAGACAGTTAATGAGAATCTAAGCAATTGAATGTATATGATAATAAATATGCAAAGAGATTATCGGAAAAGCTTTTGAAGGATTTCAGTTTCAATTAAAATCGATGTCTAAAATAGTGGGATTAACCCATCTATTTATAGACAAAAAGATACATGAACCTTGTTACAAAAGCAAGACTTCAACATGCTGTAGTCTTGGATCTTGTATAAAAGATAAAGTAATGTTATAATACTAAACTACTGAAACATAAGGCGGTGGAAAGATTCTATTACAAATGCTGATGAGTGACAAACTACTGATGAGTAGTTTGTCTTCAGTAGTTCTTCAGTTGACTTGTCTAGTTTGACTTCAGAAGTTCTTCAGTTGACTTGTCTAGTTTGACTTCAGAACTTCTGATCTTTACTCTTCAGTACTTGTTGAATCCTTCTTCAGCAGTTTCTTCTTCTTTCTTCAGTAGTTTCATACTTATAATGTTTTGGCAAGTCTTGTGTAGATAGCTTTTTCAGTTCTTCCATAGATTTGAAGGCCTTACTTGAACGATCTCTCCTTGTGACCAATACTGAGTTGGAATCAGTAAATGACCATTTTATTATCAGAACTTTAGATTGGTCAAAGTCTAAAGTATAAGGGACCATGTTGGTTCCCTGGGGTGTTCCTAAGTGAGGGAAGAGCCATTGCCAACATAGAGAAAGCCTTGGCATCAAGCTCAAGTTTAAGGAAATCTTCATCTGTGTAGTCTTTTGGGTCTTTTAGTATTTCCACTTTAGTCTCAAGGTTTATATTTACTGGTTTGTGAGGACCATACATCACAGATCTTCAACAACCAGTGTTGGTCTGAGACAGAGTATGGACCAGCCATTATTGCCATATGTTATATTCTGAACGAACAAGCATAACAGGCTTATTGGCAGATCCAATATTATGAGGATCCATTTTTTAGAGTATTGAATTGTCAAGTTTCTCTCAAAGTGATGGATGTTGAAAAAGTGAACTTTTATCCTATATTGAATATCAATAAGAGCCTGTGTCTAATTCTCAATTTGTTAGATTGATATTTGATCAGACAAACTAGTGCTCTGGTACCAATTGTTAGATCAGTTAGCTCTTTAACAGTTGTTTGCTTATGAACACTTATGTGTTTATAAGTTAATCAAAGCAGCTTGCATAGCAGAATAAGTTGTAAAGTTTCACTTTCAACAGGAGTTATTACTCCCCCTGGATGTAATGAACTAAACACAGTTAATGAGAATCTAAGCAAATGAATGTATATGATAATAAATATGCAAAGAGATTCTCAGATTATGAAATGGTATTTCAAGTAAAAGCTTTTGAAGGATTTCAGTTTCAATTAAAATCGATGTCTAAAATAGTGGGATTAACCCATCTATTTATAGACAAACATATACATGAACCTTGTTACAAAAGCAAGACTGCAATAGGCTGTAGTCTTGGAACTTGTACAAAAGATAAAGAATACTAAACTACTGAAACATAAGGCGGTGGAAAGATTCTATTACAAATGCTTATGAGTGACAAACTACTGATGAGTTGTTTGTCTTCAGTAGTTCTTCAGTTGACTTGTCTGGTTTGACTTCAGAACTTCTGATCTTTACTCTTCAGTACTTGTTGAATCCTTCTTCAGCAGTTTCTTCTTCTTTCTTCACTAGTTTCATACTTAGAATGTTTTGGCAGAAATAGGAATTAGACTAAGGTTAGCAAAAGAGGTTTCTTCAATCCTTTTTGTCCTTACAGTAAATTTATGGAAACGTTTTATTAAAACCTGTGAACTCACCGGAATTATATGTTGACATTTTTGGCATGTTTTTTAGGTCGCTAAAGTAGCAGCATATGGGCTAGGCGCACAGGTCTTGCATTGTGTCTAGGGTTTCTAGTTGCATGTTTTCGAATAAATTCGGACTATGTTTATCTTGTTTTGGGATTGTAAACATGTTAAAGCTTCCGCTACAGGGTTTATGTTATTAAAAACTTAATGGTTTGGTTTACGTATTTTACATATAGTTGTCGTTTATTGTGACCGTTGACTTGGATCCTGGTGTGTCACGTGCCTCGCGGTAAAACCCTGCACATGAAATTTGAGGGTTTGACAATTTAGAAGAAATGGACATACTACATCAAGTAGCTCTACTCAGTGTTAGAACTAAACGTATAAATAAGCTTTTCAAATGCTAAAAAAGTACTATTCATGGAGCTTGGTAACTTAATATATAGGATAATTTATATCTTAGACTTTCTGTTGTGGGACGCGAGCGGGTCTACGCGAGCGACCTCGCGAGCCATTGTCATGCTGAAAGGTGTAACATCGCAAAATTTTCCCCAAAATTTTAATACATAAAAAGCCCTTATATATATATATATATATATATATATATATATATATATATATATATATATATATTTATTACACCTTTATTATTAATATTATACAAATGTGCCTAAGTCTTTATTTATCCTAACTCACAACTTATATACATACATAAATGTATATAAATAATAATAATAATAATAATAATAATAATATGATTCTAAATTCTTTTTTTTTTTTTTTCACATACAAGATTTTTTTTTTTTAAATAAAGCCTTGAGTCAAATAGTCAAAGTCCTAGTCAAAGTCTTAGTCAAACAGTCAAAGTCTTAGTCAAATAGTCAATTCATCATAAAACCTTACTTTATGGTGTTGACCAATTTTAATGGCTAATTGACTCCAAAACTAGTATAAAAACCCACCTATGACCCATCATACTTTGCACCTCTAAATCGATTGTTTCAATCCGATTAAACTTTCCCTCATACCTTTCTTCTATAGTCTATTACTTCTACAATTGAAGCTTTGATTATAAGCTCTTGTAATTGGCGAATTGGAAGCTTGATATTCTTTCTTTTTCGTTTTCTTCAATTTGGACTAGCTACGTTGTTGAGTCTTTGGGATTCGCCTCGCATACATTCACAACACATTATTCTATTTTTTTTACGAGACATAACATTTTGCTAAGGTGAGTTTTACATAGCCCCTTTTCTATTTATCACCGTTTTTGGGGTGAAACATGTTACAACATCATTTATGCAATTCAATCATCAATGTGTCTATGTGTTTTCTATGTTGCATTATGTCTTGAGCATGATTAGAGTAAGCACCATTCTAGCATAATCATTAACATTGATCAGCCGGCGGTATACATTGATAGATCTATTGGACTGACAATCCCACCCGGATACGTGCCTCCTACAAAGGTTACGTGGGTGTTTGTTATCGTATAACATTATTGGACCATGAGCGTATGGTATGTATCATTTTATAACAGTCATCAGGGTTGATTATGCACTCGATTTATTTCTAGTATGTTCTCACATATGGACTAGATTGACATGACACATGAATTGCACAACATTTTTATTCAATCATCAAAAACCTATGTAACTCTCACCAACTTTTGTTGACCCAAAACATTTTCAACTTAACATGTTTCAGGTTCTATTTGCTTGAAGATTTGAGTTAATACTTGAAGATATGTGCATAGTTTTATTCAATTTGATGTACAAATTCTTAGAACAATTGTATGTAATTTATTTAAATTATTTAATGAAATTTATTATTCAGTATGAGCTACTGAACAATCATCAATACGTGACATCCCGATGTTTCCGCCATCGGTTGGGGTGTTACAGATTGGTATCAGAGCCATGGTTATAGGGAATTAGGTTATTAGAAAAATAATCTAGTCTATAACCATAGGATTTAACCAGTACTTGCTTCTTTTACTTGCTATTCTCTATCTCTCTCCTACTTCTTATCCCTACATTAATCCCTACGAGAAGGTTGCTCTCCATCACTGGATCCACTCTTAGACTAATAAGGCAAAACCCTCAGGTTTAACCTGAACCACCTTGAGATCTCGTCGAAGTTCTAGATTTTAATAACGAACACGTGCAATCTGGAAGGGTGAACGCCTGTATTCTGAGTCTTCTGTCTAGGCTGGCATTGCGCATATATCCCAATCAGACGAGGGACCCGGATGCCTACCTGGGAATTCTCGGGATGAGTGTTCACTTATAGGCTAAAGCATGTCTTCATATGTTATTAAAATCTGGAGTCTTTGATAAGTCAACGTTTTCGTTTATTCGTTTTAATTAATGAATAAATGATTACATTCCTTATAGCACCTCATTCATTTCATGTCACATTGAACCTTCATTGTGTCCCTTACGGATCATGTCTCCACATCGTAGCACTCGCAATAACAGTGGTGAAAACCAAGAGGAAAGTAACAACAACCACAACACCAACCACAACAACAACAAAAACAACAAAGGTGTTGATGCCCGACTGGCTGCAATTATCTACAACCCTGCTCAGGTTACTAATCCTGATCGTCCTGGTAATTTCAACTATGGTCAATGCTATAAATGTGGAAACCCAAATCATTTCCGTAACCGATGCCCTAAACTAAATCGAGATCAAGACCCTCCAGCTACTTAACAGCAAAACCCACCATTTGAATGATGTCTACTTTTTATTCTATGTATTGACGCTATTTGATTTAAGTAATAAAATCAAGTATTATCATAACATCTGTGTGCATGCTTGTTTGAATGTGAACTAATTGCTATATCTATACTTACTTGCTTGTACAAACAATTTGTTAACTACCAAACAACCAGCTTAACGATTGGTAGAGGTCATCATGTCTTTCCAACAGTCGGGAGAGGCCCTACCACCTGCTCAACGACTGACGGAGACTATCAGACCTGCTTAACAATCGGTAAAGTCATAAAAAGGACGCAAAACCCTGATGTAAGGTAAATTGGTAATTACGGTCCGGAACGTAATCATGAATTTACAGGTACATTAAGGTAGTGTGAAATTTTATCAAGGTTTCCAGTGGTTGACAAATTGTAACCTAGTGTTTCTCTTAACTTCGGGACGAAGTTCCTAAAAGTAGGGGAGACTGTAACATCGCAAAATTTTCCCCAAAATTTTAATACATAAAAAGCCCTTATATATATATATATATATATATATATATATATATATATATATATATATATATATATATATATATATTTATTACACCTTTATTATTAATATTATACAAATGTGTCTAAGTCTTTATTTATCCTAACTCACAACTTATATACATACATAAATGTATATAAATAATAATAATAATAATAATAATAATAATAATATGATTCTAAATTCTTTTTTTTTTTTTTTCACATACAAGATTTTTTTTTTTTAAATAAAGCCTTGAGTCAAATAGTCAAAGTCCTAGTCAAAGTCTTAGTCAAACAGTCAAAGTCTTAGTCAAATAGTCAATTCATCATAAAACCTTACTTTATGGTGTTGACCAATTTTAATGGCTAATTGACTCCAAAACTAGTATAAAAACCCACCTATGACCCATCATACTTTGCACCTCTAAATCGATTGTTTCAATCCGATTAAACTTTCCCTCATACCTTTCTTCTATAGTCTATTACTTCTACAATTGAAGCTTTGATTATAAGCTCTTGTAATTGGCGAATTGGAAGCTTGATATTCTTTCTTTTTCGTTTTCTTCAATTTGGACTAGCTACGTTGTTGAGTCTTTGGGATTCGCCTCGCATACATTCACAACACATTATTCTATTTTTTTTACGAGACATAACATTTTGCTAAGGTGAGTTTTACATAGCCCCTTTTCTATTTATCACCGTTTTTGGGGTGAAACATGTTACAACATCATTTATGCAATTCAATCATCAATGTGTCTATGTGTTTTCTATGTTGCATTATGTCTTGAGCATGATTAGAGTAAGCACCATTCTAGCATAATCATTAACATTGATCAGCCGGCGGTATACATTGATAGATCTATTGGACTGACAATCCCACCCGGATACGTGCCTCCTACAAAGGTTACGTGGGTGTTTGTTATCGTATAACATTATTGGACCATGAGCGTATGGTATGTATCATTTTATAACAGTCATCAGGGTTGATTATGCACTCGATTTATTTCTAGTATGTTCTCACATATGGACTAGATTGACATGACACATGAATTGCACAACATTTTTATTCAATCATCAAAAACCTATGTAACTCTCACCAACTTTTGTTGACCCAAAACATTTTCAACTTAACATGTTTCAGGTTCTATTTGCTTGAAGATTTGAGTTAATACTTGAAGATATGTGCATAGTTTTATTCAATTTGATGTACAAATTCTTAGAACAATTGTATGTAATTTATTTAAATTATTTAATGAAATTTATTATTCAGTATGAGCTACTGAACAATCATCAATACGTGACATCCCGATGTTTCCGCCATCGGTTGGGGTGTTACAAAAGGTTTGGAACGAGTTGTTTGGAATGAGTTGTTTACGTATTCACGACCATTGTCACACTGAAAGGTTTTAATTGTACGTTCAAACTGAGTTTTTATATTGGTGGCAAATTGGGTAAAGGCGCGGAAGACTTGGGAATTTTGGGTAATTCGGTAGGTCCATAAAAAATTGGTGTGGTCGTCCAAAAATAATACATAATATTTATGACCGGGCGAGCAAATTATGGGTGAGGTCCAAACATCACTATGAACTATGTCCCATGGCTGAATAATATAATTGTTAGAAGTGAAAAAAGGTAAACGAACACTTTTTTCCAAAAACACAAGCTTGGCATACATTATTATTAAAATTGTCAAACGAAAATTTTAATGAATTTAAAGATTGACGTGGCCAAGACGTTGACGCCAGAGCTGAGCAGAAATAGCGGCAAAAGCAGTAGGTTGTGAGGAGGAGGACCCGAGCACCAGAGGGTAGAGGTCACCACTACTGTTGCATCGCAGAAGAGGGGCCCGCGTTTTGAGGTCTTTCACAAGAAAACCAAACGGGTCAAATTCAACAGAAACAGAATTGTCCGTGATAAAACGACGTACAAAAATAAGGTTTTTAATTAATTTAGGTGAATAAAGGACGTTTTTAAGGACAAAGGGTGGAAATGGTTTGGGTAGGTATTTTATGCCTTGTCCTAATACCGGAATAGTATTTCCATTTCCTACAATAATATTTTGAGGAATGCACGAATTAGAAAAAGAGTGGAAAACACCTTGTTCATGAGACATAGTGGAGGAGGCCCCGGTATCCATGTACTGAGTTGAGTCAGGCTGTTGAAGAGACATGGTGTACATTGCCTAATCGATGTCTATTTGACTGTAAGCCGCATAATTACCCTGTTGTGGTCGTGGGCCTAGAAGGCCGGAATGTTGGGCCGAGGCTGCTGGGTCTGTTTTGTTTGCTCTTGGGTATGGGCAGGGAGGGTTGATCCATGCAAACTGTTGCTGGACTGGATTAAAGGAGTTGTTGTTATTAGGCCAGCTAGCATTAGAAGTAATAGACCAAGGTGGCTGATAAGCAGCCCACGGATTAAACCAAGGGCCCACGAAAGGAGTCTGCCTGTAGACATTATGGTAAACATAATATTAGAAAGGGAATATAGTTTTTTTTTGGAATGAATATTAGAAAGGGTGGATTGGAAAATAAAATAAACAGAATGTTTGTGGTGGGAAGTATCGAAGGAACTAGGAAGAATAAAAGAAATAGCAGGTTTGATGGCAGTAGGTGATTGGTGAAAGAAAGGACAAGATAATATGGTAAAAGAAGTTTGGGTGGAGAATTAATTAATTTTAAAGGTGGTCGATTGTAGAGGAATAAAGGGTAGGGCCGATCAAGAAATAATAATAAAGGCACAAGAGGAATTAAGTTTAAGGTGGGGAGAATAAAAGGTGCACAGGAACAGAAAAGTAAAAGAACCAGTAGGGAGGAGGCACGATCAAGGAAGAAGATCGGCCAAAAGATGGTGATGGCAGTGGAAAGAAAATTAGGGTTAGGCACACTGGACTTGTGATACCATGATAGAATGTAAACCGTGATCTTCTCTATTGATTTACATGATATTTATAATACATTCGGTTCCTCTATTTTAGGATAGAGATAATACAATAAGGCCTTAGGGTATACTTTAACCCTTCTTAACTCCACTTAGATGCCACATCATCCATTTTTTCTCATTTGACTCCACTTCACCCTAAGGAAATGGCTTAATCTCATTAATTTCACCTAATCATATATTTTTAGTGGTTTTAGGTTCATAAAAGGAAAAAAATTAATGTATACTTTTAACACCATGTTAACATGTTAACACATAACCTATTTAACACCCTTTAACACAAGGAGGGAGTGGTGTACAATGCAAGTTAACATGCCATGTCACCTTTAACACCACATATGTTAGAGTATACCCCATGGCCTAATAATTACATTTAATGGTATACAATCATACTAAATATATGTAGGCTATTAAATATTGTTTTACAAAACAAATAAAAACATAGTTTTTAGAAAATTAAACGGTCCCAACATCATGTCCATCGTAGTGTCCTGCTAAACCACTCTCTAAAAACCTAAGCATCCGTACCTAAAAAACATGCTTAAAAATATCAACATCATGTTGGCGAGTTCACAGGTTTAAAAGTAATAAACAAACTTTCAAGTTTAACGAAAACGTATGATCAAGTATCGCTAAAAGAGAACCAAGTAGACTCGCGAAAATCTGACAAGTATGATGTATCTAAAGGCTCCTAATCAAACCATAACTTTCTTCCCGGAGTGACCTCTCCAAGAGAAACATTTTGAAGATTACGTTCTTTCTAGGGCGACCTTATCTAATGTAGGAAAAGGGGCGTCAACCCAATAGATCTACTAACATAAACTACGGCTCTAACTAAGAGCTAATGATTAAGAAGTGCAAGGAAAGTGTCCTCCCGAAGAGACTGGAGTCACGTCTAACGTACCCACCGAGGCATCGACCTAGGGCCATCAAGTGTTCTACAATTCTAGTCTAGCTTTATCATACAAACATGTTAATCCCCCGATTGTAAAAAAGTTCAAAAACATTTTAAAGGAATAGGGGCCGTGAAACTCACCTCAATGCAACAACTTGCGTAACCTTCCAATCCAAATCACAATCCTTCACCTAACTACACCCCAAATCCGTAGGGCCATTTTAGTAACCACTCTAATTCTACCAAGTTATTCACCAAACTACCTCGACTTAGTTAAATCAAGACCATTGAATTTCCGTTATCCCTTACCCTATTAATCCATTGGTGACTTTGACGAACGGTTAAGTTTAGATATCACATGGTTCATTTAGCATTCAATCACCTAACTCTTAGGTCCTTACTTACACATTCATACCTTCATCATATCATATCAAACGTCACATATCATATCCTAACAACCTATCATAACATGCAAATCGATCATAGGTACATGAAGCACACTAAAACACATTTATGCAAATTTCCACATCAAGCAACTTCCAATACCTCATGTTAGCGTATAATCCTTATATAAACTCTATTTAAACCATAGAACATGCATATAATCCATGAAACAAGACCATTTTTGCTGCTCTACATTAGTTACAACATCTAACTATATTATGTCTTAAAATCGCATTTCGGACGACTTTCATGACATAGTTTCGCACTGTAAGTGTCCATTATTAAGGTAATCATCTAATAAACCTTAATTTATGATCTTTATATAAAATTTGACACTTATAAAGCTGTTTTAGATCCGTTTTAGAATATCCACTTCTAAAGCTCGTATTTTGCCGTTTTAAGCTAAAAACCGTGTTTTGATCATACATGCAAGGTTTCCCAAGCGTGTAGATCCTATCCAAACTTGTTTTGCACCATTTTAAGTTTATGAAAACCATTAAAACATTATGATAATAAGACCTGTGATTATGTTTAAAATCACTTACAACTTATCATTAAATCATGCATAAACATTTTCATACACATCAAACAAGCTACATTTCACCATTGTTATTATTATTTCACTTATCTAACCCATTAACAACATCAAAACATGATCCTTTTTGAGATTTAAAATCATTTTGAAAACCCTTTTGCATGGAACTAAATTGAAAGGATCTAAACATATTAATCATCAAAACAACAAAACAAACACTCTGTACACACACACACGAACACTCACGCACGCACACACACACACACACACTCACGGCACACACATACACTCACATATTCATCACCATTTTTCCTTTTATCTCATCCCCATTGTTTAGTTTATGAAACCCTTTTCAAAATCTTTGGTTATTTGGTAAATATTAAATCAAAACAGAAAATAAGAAGATTTTTATTAGGATTTTTGTTAAAGAATATTACCTTTGGAAAACTCTTGAAAATAAAGGTTTTTCCTTCTAAAAATTTCTTTAATCTTGCAAGTTTTGGCTTGAAATCACAAAAATTACTAGTGCGTTCATGTTCTTCAGTTCATCCTTGTTATAAGATGATCAAAAGATGAAAAAGATGATGATAAGGGAGGGTTTTCCTACCGTACCGGGTCTCAGTTTCGCGTCATAGCTTAAAAGCGCGCAACCAATAGACCTAGACAATTTAAAAACTACCAATCATAATTTCCACTAATTCTAATATTATTTCATGCCAAACCAAGCATCACGAGTCAAAACTAAACTTTTCTAATGTTGGTTGGGTTGTCATCAATGTCTAATACGGAAATTTACTTCTTAGTGATACGGGACTACTAAAATTCCCAATAAATTTCCAACAATACTCATACCCTGATAATATCTTTCTAATTATCACCAAATCAAATCTGATATGAAATATCTAATATTGTGTCAAGTTATTATATTGTACGGATAATACCTGGATTTTTGCCGGTAGTCACATATCTCTTATTCAATAGTTTGTAATGATACTTTGTAATAACATGTGTTAATAGTTTGTATGCTTTACTTCTCAGTAAACTTGTGAAGTAAAAACTATAATGGTAAGCATGACAAAAAAAGGGCTGACATTAAATACGTGTTTAATAAATGTTACCAAATAACACATGTTAACCTCTCACGCAACATTACCACATGTTACCCTTCCATGCAGTTCATTTGAATTCCTGGGTAGCTTTATCTCTTTTTTCAATAGTTTGTAATGATAGTTTGTAATAATGTGTGTTAATAGTTTGTATGCTTTTTATTTCCTAGTAAAAGTATGAAGTGAAAATTATAGTGGTAAGCAAGATAGGGTAACATGTGTTAACAATAGGCAACTTATAGATACCTTTGATGCAATTTTTTTTTTTTCATAATTTTTTGATTCACTAGCAAGATGGGAGGGTATGTGAGATGGGATAACACATGTTACAAAAACTTCATTTATGCCTATAGGTCTTGGGGATAAATTTTATGTATAAGTTAAAAACTAAGTCATGCTTGATCTTCACTGAAGAAACAAGTAGTCTAACCTCCTTATAGGGATGATAGACTAGATGCAACCACAAGATTGATCCTTCACTAGCACTTCCTGGATTGGAATAACCTGCAAACAAGATTGAGTGGGTAGGGAGACGACTACACAAGGTAGTAGTTTATAACAAAAACGTGGGTGAATGAGGATACTATCAAGTGTGATAGCTCTTAGGGTTAGCCAAAAGTGTCCCTTCTATTAGGGATGTGATCCCTTATATAGAGATGGACGTATGCCACCATTACCCAAAACCCTAATCGTAATGGGCCAGGCCCGATTAGGGTTGTCTCCACTACCCAAGGATTATATTAGTAAAGTAGTTAAGAGATACCCATAAATAAGGAAACATGGAACGATTACCGCTTTTACCGCTTACACGCGCGGGCATCACTCCGTGATTGTAGGAGAGTCGTTACTTCTTTGCTTGCTGGAGAAGATTACTTTCTGCGCGGGACGTCATTCCGCGATGTTGTAATCCGGGTTTGGGTATGCTCTGCGCAATGATGAGCACCCAATCCCATCAAGTCCCCCCAGTCCAGTGTGTACCCTTTTCTCGAGTATATGAGGGAGGAGGGTGGATGGTGGACTCATAATAGTGATTCTCGGATGATAGCTCATCCTTCTTTGGTAGTGAAAACAAGGCTGTTGGTGGAGAGTTTGTCCGGATTGATGAGGATCCGGAGTGTCGCCACTGCGAAGTGCGGAGAACGGTACTTTATTTGATGTAAATTCTCCGCGACCGCGTGACATGTCACATTGGTTGAGGACAGTTGTCTGTTACTGAGCGAAGGGTGGTGAGTGGCGTCTGTCACAAGCTACGCTTGTGTCAGTGAGCATCCCATCAGTTATGGCAGACGGCTGCGTCAGGCGCGTGAGAAGCGCGTGTGCCGCCTATTTAGCTGTTCGATGCCATGTGCCGTGTGGAAAGTCGTTTCCATTTACCCAGGCTGACGTCATTGGCAGTTATTGCACACAGTATAAAGTCATTTCGAATTTTTTTCAAATTACACCGTTCCCATTCCTTGCACTTCAGACCTCGCAACTGCCTATTCTTTTCTTGCTTTGATTTCTTGTTCTTTATCAAATCATCGAAGTCTACAAGACTTCCTACCAGTAAACTTTCGTACCAGACTCGTGCCGCTCCCGTTAGGGTTTGAACAAACAGATGGCACCAATCTTGAACCGGCCACGGCTTAGAACTTCCTGCGCAGTCAAATGCGTGCAGGTGATCGTCCGGATCGCGCAAGCCATCATATTTTCCAATCGTGTTTGGCAGCTTGCATTCGACTGGCATGGGTGCCAGCGCGATTCTTGCACAAAATTTGGATCTTTCCGCAAACGATTTTGGACGATATGGCTTGTGAAGGTCATCGTCTGGGTTAGTCTGATTGCTGGCTACAGATTTAGTACGCGGCTTCCAAGTTGGATCAGAATTGATCTCATTTTCTGACTCGTAGCCATCAGGTTCCCCGGTCAGGTTGACGTGGTCCTGAACGTGAGTACTCTTACCACGTTCTCCACCACGTAACGCCTGGCGAGGTCTGGCTGTATGGCGAACAGCAGGCAGTTCGTCGTCTTGAGAGTTATCTTCGGTGTCAAAATTCAAAGTCTTTCTTGCTTCCAACCTGGCCTTCGCTATCAGTTTCCTCTGGTACTCTGCTATTGTCTTAGCATTTTCTTGAGCCAGCCATTCTTCCAGGTCTTCCACAGGCTCTTCAGCTGTTTTCTTTTGTGCTGTTAACGTCGGCTTTCTTGATGCAAACAGTTGAAAGTTCGTGGTAGCCTGCTTTTGATTCACATTCTTAGTCACCGTCGTTGGTGCTCCTGTGTCTTGATTCGCATGAACTCCATCATCAACATTGATGGGGTCAGCACGTTGTTCGGTTCCAGAATCCATTTGCACTAGTTTGAAAGATTAGTAGACCGTAAGGGATGGCGCCAATGAAGAAACAAGTAGTCTAACCTCCTTATAGGGATGATAGACTAGATGCAACCACAAGATTGATCCTTCACTAGCACTTCCTGGATTGGAATAACCTTCAAACAAGATTGAGTGGGTAGGGAGACGACTACACAAGGTAGTAGTTTATAACAAAAACGTGGGTGAATGAGGATACTATCAAGTGTGATAGCTCTTAGGGTTAGCCAAAAGTTTCCCTTCTATTAGGGATGTGATCCCTTATATAGAGATGGACGTATGCCACCATTACCCAAAACCCTAATCGTAATGGTCCAGGCCCGATTAGGGTTGTCTCCACTACCCAAGGATTATATTAGTAAAGTAGTTAAGAGATACCCATAAATAAGGAAACATGGAACGATTACCGCTTTTACCGCTTACACGCGCGGGCATCACTCCGTGATTGTAGGAGAGTCGTTACTTCTTTGCTTGCTAGAGAAGTTTACTTTCTGCGCGGGACGTCATTCCGCGATGTTGTAATCCGGGTTTGGGTATGCTCTGCGCAATGATGAGCACCCAATCCCATCATTCACACATGCTAGAAATAACACATGTTAACACATGATGAAATCACATAACACATGTTACCTTACCATTAATTTAGAAATACTCACGAATATGCACAATAGATAGCTAAGAACACAATAGTGAAAAACATATGTCACGGATACTATCACCTACCATCCATTATAGAGTTATATAAATATTGTTATATGTACATCACATGTTAAGGTCAATATTTTATCAAAAGAGTATACAATATAAAATACATAACCCGCAGATAATGTGTCAAACATCCTACCCTTCTGCGGTTTCCCAGCTTTGTTACACCGAAGGTATTTGTGTGTGGCGATACCCTTCCATACCTTCGTCTGGCCATTTTTTACTGAGAAACCGGCCTGGTCGGCATAATCTCTGTACATCGCCAAAGTCGCGTCAATGCTATCAAACGATTGACCAACAGTAGGTGTGTATTTCTGGAAAATGTTTGGAATCCAAAACCTGGTTCCGTTGGGAGTTTCAATCAAGTAATGCAGGTGGGGGGTGGGGTCTTTGTTAACATCTGAAAAAAAATGTGTTAACATGTATTACCAAACCATCATCTAGCATAGTGATTTAAGAAAATTGATTTAACACATATTAACTCGAAAAATCTATTGGTATCAACTGTTACTCAAATCATCCTCTGTGGTGCTAACAGGAAACCATAGATGAGATGTTAACATGTGTTACTAACCCATCAGCTAACATACTGACGCATAAAAAATGTGTTAACATGTGTTACCAAACCATCATCTAGCAGAGTGACTAAAAAAGGTGATTTAACGCATGTTAATTCAAAAAATCTAGTAGTATTAACTATTACTCAAATCATCATCTGTGGTGCTACCGAAAAACCATGGATGAGATGTTAACATGTGTTACCAAACCATCATCTAGCATAGTGACTTAAAAAAATTTATTTAACGCATGTTAATCCCAAAATCTAGTAGCATAAACTGTTACCCAAATGATCATCTGTGATACCCAAATCATCATCCGAAATATAAAACAAATAATAACTAAGTTTCCACCTTCCAATCCAAATCCAAATGAACCCATGAATACTTGACAAATTAAAAGCAAACCATGATATTGTTAATTGTATTACTTTATTATTGCTGGTAAAAAAAAGGGAACCATATACAATGTGGACTAAAACAAATTAGAACAAACAAAACATATCTATAATGATTGATTAAAAATTGAACAGATTTATAACAAATTGAACAGATCTATTAAGTTGGAACAAAAATCAAACCAAAATCTAGAAGATTGAACCAATAAAACAAATGTAACATCGATGTTAAGAAAACTAATAGTTCAACAAATTATCTCAATCAAAATCGTTGAAAGATGGAAAAAAATTTGTCGAACAGTTTAAAGAGAGGTAGAAAACAATGGCTGTGAATGAGTTGATCGAACTCTACAAACCTGCCACAGTAACATCGGCTGCAAAGTTGTTGAGGATCAAACCACGAGAAGGAGATGAAAATGATGGAAACATGTTTGAAGGTGGATCTTCTATGTTAAAATCCATGGGGAAAGAGATGAGAAGAGGATGAGAAAAAGATGAAGATCAGAAGATTTTATCTTTTAGATTTTCATGGGGAATGGGTGGGTTGGTAAAAAAGTTGGTCAGAGTATAAACATGGGGGGATGTGCATGATACCTTCTTGTACTTGATGGAAAGTTTGTATGGGTGGTAAAAAGATGTTCAAGGTAAAATTACCTCACTACCCTTATGATATTATTAAATTGGTTTTTTATTGTGCTGATGTGGCTTGATTGTAGCCACGTGTCACACCCTCAAATTTCCACATGCGGGGTTTTACCGCGAGGCGCGTGACACACCAGGATCCAAGTCAACGGTCACAATAAACGACATCTATATGATATGAAAACAACGTAAACTGCCATTAAGTTTCAAAACCGTTCCAACACAGCGGAAGCAAAATGTATTGTTACAACTCAAAAGTAAAACATAAGTCTGAAATACTCAAAATGAAATGCAAATGAGTCCTAGATGCCGTGAGACTCCGTGCGCCTATTGATAGCTGCTACCTTAGCGACCTGAGACAAACATGCTAAAAGACGTCAGCAAATAAAGCTGGTGAGTTCACAGGTTTTTAAGTAAAACGTTTCACGAACTTTTGAAAGACTATCATGATACTATCGACCAATGAAGACGCTCATTAAACGTTTGAACTCCATAACGAACCTCCCAAACGAACCATCGCCCACCGCAGTTAACGAACTACCATCCCTTGGTCAATGAACTACTTTATCAAAGCTAACGGACTACCATCCCATGGTCAACAAACTACTATATCATAGCTAACGAACTACCACATAGGGGCTAACGAACTACCGCATCGCGACTAACGAACTGCCACAACATTGGCCATATAATACTGAACATGAATGAATACCTTGAACCCAAATGAATACTCCCAAATGTAATGAATACATGAATACCCAAAAACATAGTTGACACGCCTTTTATGAAAACACATTTGACACCCGTTTAAAGAACACAGCATGTTTTCTCCCCCGAAAATGTAAAACCAGTAAAAGAGTGGGGCCGTGAAACTCACCTTAGAGTGCGTCTTCTTGATAACTAGAGATCCAAACCGTGTATGATACTCCCGACTAATAACAACCTATTAATGAGTTTACATAAGTGTGATGACTACTAACCCGAAGGCTAACTAGTCCCCGATTGTCCAGATCTTGACTACGTGTGTTAAAAAGTGTGTTTAAACGTTAACCGGACATACCAGATAGACCCGACATCCCGTTGGTGACCCATTACATCAATTAGTCATGCACATAAGGTTAACACATAAGTTTCAAGCATAAAACACTTAGTTTGCATCAAAAATCTCATTCCGGACAATAGATGGTCGAATGTGGTTTTTCCCATTTCCACGTTCGCCCGTTTGAGCCACGTTTTGTTCCACGTTCGCCCGTTTGAGCCACGTTCGCCTGTTTGAGCCACGTTCACCCGTTTGAGCCACGTTTTGTTCCACGTTCGCCCGTTCGAACACGTTTTATTCCACGTTCGCCCATTTGCATCAGCATTTCATAAAACGCACCAAAACGCATCTAAACGGTTCGAAAACATCACGAAACATCACCAATCATAGCAGTCAACTATCATTAACATATTCCTACAAAACCCTACCAATTTTATCCCGAAATCCGTTTGTTTTACAAGTTACCCGAAATAGCAAATTATGGAGATGTCACATCAAACGCATGCAATCTTTACCCAATTAGGAAACTTTCTGAAATCAATCAATAATCAACTTAATATACTCAGATTATCATGAACAAGAAACCCCCAATCATATCCTTATCACTATCATCATGAACAAGCCCAGATCTAACCCAAAATCCCAAAATGAACAAAACATCATCAATAATCAATTGTAACCTATCTCAATCATAAATCATCATCAATAACAGTCCTAGATCATTGTTATAACATCTATACATCAATCAATCATCAACAATACATAACACTACATAAAACACTATTAACACATGTTAATTTGTATGAAAACTCATTGTTTATGAATAGGTTTTGTTTAGAAAGGTATTAGGAAGGTTTTTATCCATGAAAATATGTTTGAATCAGATCTGGACTCTTGGGGTTTAATGAAAATGAATTGAAATGCTTTAAAAATGATTTAGAATGAAGAACACACCTTAGATCTTTGTGTAGAAGATGTTTGTAGGTTAGATTATAGAAAACAAGGGCAAAAACTCCTTCCCCAATGTTTAAAGTTGCTAGAGTGTTTAGAGGCGTTTAGGGTTTGTGAAATGGTGAAAAATGACAAAGTGTGGTATTTATACTATGTCCACATTCGCCCCTTTCACCTGGGCGAATGTACCCACATTCGCCCCTTTCACAGGGTCGAATGTGCATGTTCTGGTCGAATGAAACTTTTTCATTTCCACATTCCAGGTTCGCCCCTTTGCTAAGGGTCGAACCAAGATTAATTTCCAGGTTCGCCCACTCGATGTGGTCGAACCAGGACTTATGTTTTTCCTAGTTTTCCAGTTTTTCGTGTTTAACGCATTTTAACGCACATTATCATACGAGCATGCAACCTTAGTCTATGTTTAACATATTTAAGCACGGATGATTATCTACACATCATTTAAACACATCTAAGCATATAATCCACCATACGACAATTAGTCTACACATAAACTTAATTACTTTATGTAATTCACCAACAACGGGACTCGTAACGTGTGTGTGTAATTAACCCAATGATCCTCCGAATCATTGAACCCTGGACAATACGGACTGTGTTCCGACTCGACTGACCCCGTCAAGTATGTTTAATAAACGTTTTTCGCTAAAGTAGACTTATGTGTTTATAAAATGTTGACCTAAACATGCCGGGTGTCACACCACATGTTGGGTATCAAGAGTTTACCCTCTAACTAGGGTTTCTTGTATATGCTCATACTATAAATATATATATGGGAGGGATAAAATAAAAACTCTTCTGAGTTGAGAAAACCTTTGAAAACCCATGTAAAAAACCTTTATTTTTTATTTTTGAAAAGAATAACCAATGACGTAAAATATATGTTTTTAAGCATTTTGGGCAAAAAAACAATCCATAAAAATAACAAAAGCGCCGAATGGGATTTTTTTTTAAAAAATAAACAAAGTTGCTAAAAAACATATGTTTTCAGCTATTTGCCTATGTTTTTAGCAACTTTGTTTATTTTTTTTAAAAAAATCTCATCGGCGCTTTTTTTTTTATTATTTTTTGGCCCAAAACGCTTACAAACATGTATTTTACATTTGTTATTTTTTTCAAAGAAAAAAAATGTTTTTACACGGGTTTTCGAAGGTTTTCTCAACTCAAGCGGGGTTTCAATTTATACTTGATATATATATATATATATAGGGGAGGGTTATCTTGAGAACGCTAAATATCGCGAGAACCGTGAGAACAAGTGAGAAAACTAATCAAAATCATTTTTTTTCAATACAAACCTAATTATGATTAAAATATAACATTAATAAATGAATTTTCTTTCCAAATAATTCATCTTTTCTTGCAAAAACACTTTCAAATTAACTTTTTACACATGTGTAAATGAAACAGTTTACATGTGTATAAACAGTAAATTTACACATGTGTAAAAACAAATTATTTTCGTATACGTTTGAATTTTTACGCGTAAATTGTGTTTTTGAGATTGTATTTTAGTAATAAAGACAAGTGTAAAAAGAAATTTTGAATTTAAATGGTTTTAGATGTCGTTCTCACAGTTCGCACGAAATATAGGTGTTCTCAAATTAACTTTCCCATATATATATATATATATATATATATATATATATATATATATATATATAGGCTAAGTATATACAAAAAACCTCCCAAAATGAAGAAACCCCCACAAACCCATCTTGTGGTCTAGATTCATCCACAACACCCTCTATTATTTTAATAAAAAAGGGTAAAGTAGTAAATTTACATTTCCCCCTTTTTTACTAGTTTGAATCTTTTGTCTCTCCCTCCTATATAAACAACCCACACACATTCTCTCTCCATCTCTCTTTCAGCTTCTCCATCCAAATTAATATAGGCACCACCACCACCACCACCAATTTTAATCTCAGTTTCTTCAACCCAATAATAATAATAATAATAATAATAATAATAATAATAATAATAATAATAATAATAATCCATCCAACACACTTTCCATTCAGATCCACCAAACCAAGAGTACACAATCAGTTTCAGGATGCATACGTTATCAAGAATCAAGGATATTTTATACCTGGTTGCTCGGAACCCTAATCGGAACCCTAACTCCAATCGTCGCCGTCACCGTCTTTGGTTTCCTCCTCTGTGTCTCTCTGCTCTGTGTTCTCTCTCTTTCTTCCTCTGATGTTCTTTCTCTCTATCCGGTTCGTGAAAGAGTCGTGTGTTGTGTTGTTGTTGTTGTTGGCGACGATCGGAACCGGTCACCGGACTGGTGATTCCGGTTGATGTTCTTGGTTGTGCTCTCATCTCACACACATATCTTGTTTTTAATCCTCGTGGTTGGCTGTGCTCTCATCTCACCCACATATTTTGTTTGAGGATAATAATAATAATAATAACCCAGTAATAATAATAACAGGATGCAAACGTTTTGTTTTTATTTATGGTTGGCTGTGCTTTATCTTCCTCACATATTTTTGTTTTTAATTCTCGTGGTTTTGTGCAGGAAACAAGAAGAGATGGAGGACTTTTATAGTCAAAGCTAAATGGAGGGTGTTTGGCAATTGGGATAACAACTAGAAATCAAGTGTTTGGTAAATAGGTATTGAATCACATAAAGTGTTTGGCTGCGAGTTTAATAATTAAATAAGAAGCGCTTAGCCGAGATAATGGATTTTTTGTTATTATTATTACTAATGTGAATCGTTTTTTTATTAGTAAACCACCTAACCCCCAACACAAAAAAAAAGGGGATGCTAGAAACACACAAAAATTGTTGTTTTTTTGTGTGTTACTAGCATCTCTTTTTTTTGGGTGATTTATTATGTTAAACAGCGAAAATGATTTTTCGTTTTGTGTTTTATGTTCGTAGTATCTTTGTGTTTAGTTAAGGTGTTTTTATCGTCTATATTTTCGTATAATCTTTGTGTTTAGTTAGGCTGTTACGTGTGTAGCATATCTGTTTTTTCCAGTCAAATTCTGTTTTATGTTTTCTAGCGTATCAAATTATGTTCTATGTTTACTGGAGACTACAAAAGTTGTCTATGTTTTTCCTGTTACACATGAAACACTCATGTGTTTTTGCACCATGTCTGTCTATTTTTTTTTCTCATGTATGAGTTTTTTTTTTATGTTACCTATGTCTTTTTTACAGAAAATGTTTGTTTTTGTGTTTTCTCATATAGTCTTATCTATAACTAAAGACAGAAAATGTGTTGTTATTTGTTTTCAGAATGACTTTTCGAAATGTTGTTATTTTGTGTTTTCTCTGTGTTTAGTTAGGGTGTTTTTCTCGTCTATATGTTCGTATCATCTCTGTGATTTTACTTAGGGGTGTTTATTATGTTAAACATCGAAAATGATTTTTCATTTTGTGTTTTATGTTCGTAGTATCCTTGTGTTTAGTTAGGGTGTTTTTATCGTCTATATTTTCGTATAATCTTTGTGTTTAGTTAGGCTGTTACGTGTGTAGCATATCTGTTTTTTGCAGTCAAATTCTGTTCTATATTTTCTAGCGTATCAAATTCTGTTCTATGTTTACTGCAGACTACAAAAGTTTTGTCTGTGTTTTTCCTGTTACACATGTAACACTCGTGTGTTTTTGCACCATGTCCTGTCTATTTTTTTTTGTTTTCTCATGTATGAGATTTTTTATGTTACCTATGTCTTTTTTACAGAATATGTCTGTTTTTGTGTTTTCTCATATAGTCTTATCTATAACTAAAGACAGAAAATGTGTTGTTATTTGTTTTAAGAATGACTTTTCAGAATGTTGTTATTTGTGTTTTCTCTGTGTTTAGTTAGGGTGTTTTTCTCGTCTATATGGTCGTATCATCTTTGTGAATTTACTTAGGGTGTTTTTTTCTGTGTTAAGGTAGGATGTTACATGTGTAGCGTATCTGTTTTGCAGTCAAAGGTTGCTTGTAATTCAGTAAAAAATGTATGCTGGGTGCAGACTACAAAAGTTTGTCTGTGTTTCCAGAAAAAAAATCCTGTTACACATGTAACACTCGTGTTTTTTGCACCTTATCAAGAATGTAATATTGCATATTATAGAGGAAGAATTAGGAAAAAAATTCTTGAATGAAATGTCATTGATCATGGGATGAAATCTATGTTTATGTATGTTTCGTATGTAACAGCACCACTAAGTTGGTATACATTAGTTTATGTTTTTTTACTAGATACAAAGTTTTGATTTTTTCATATAAATTGATGAATTTTGTTTTATTTTTGCAGGTGAGCATATTTTTTTGCATTAAAGATGAAGATGATTATCAAGAATGAAGTGTAGACAATTTTTTTTTTATTTATGATAGTTTTTTTTAGCATTTTGTCGATTTGTAATGACCGTTTTATTTGTTTTAGCACTTTGTAAGAAACAATTCTTGTGTACATTTGAATATTTTTTGATCTATAAAGTTTTTAATTGATTATATACAATCTGTGCAATTTTAACGTACGCAACACTGCATATGTTACATATGTAACATGATGTGCTGACAGATTTAGGACCATGGTCACAAAAGTATGAGAGAGATGATGTGATATGTGTGGGGTCCACACTGTCATATCTGCTTTTCAGAAAATGGCATTTGACCATTGTGCCCTTTTTTTTGCATCTACCTTAATAAATCTAATAAAATAATATAGAATGAATCTTGACCATCCATCTATTCTATTTTGATCAATGGCTCACATTTAGTTTACTAGGTTTCTTCAATTTGAGTGGGTTTTTTATTTAATCCTTCCCCTATATATATATAGGATTAGGTTAAAATGAAAACCACCCTTTTGTGAAAGAACCGTAGAACCTCAACGTAAAATGTGAATTTAAAAAAAAAAAAAAACATTCCCACCGGTGTAAAAATGGGTAACCCCAACGTAAAAAAAAATTATGATAGGTTTACAGCAGTGTAAAGAGCTGGGCCATCATGTTTTGCCTTATTCCAAAAGGGAATATTCCTTTTTATATTTTATTCTCCTTTAATTCTAAACCACAAATTCTTTTTCTATTAAGATATGTTTGTGGTTAAAATGTGAGTTCACATGGTTCTTTACGAAAATGTGGTTCTCATTTTACCATTTTCATATATATATATATATATATATATATATATATATATATATATATATATATATAGGGGTAGATCATCTGAGAAAAATTTCAATTTGAGAAGAAAAAAAAAAGAAATACCATTAAATACTTTAACTCATTTCACAATAATTATTCAATTAATTACTTTTAAATATTTTATCTTACACACATCAAAACTTGTCCTACACATATCAAAATTTGTCCTAAACACATCGAAATTGTCATACTTTTATCCTACACATATCGAAATTATCATTAGGTTTATCCTACACATATAGAAATTGATCCTAGACATACCCAAATTTATCCTTCACTATAAATTATCTTTGCTTTAAAGATATATATTTAAAAATAAATTATGATTTCATTTATATAACTAGTTTATGGGAGTTCCAAAAACTTAAAAATTTATTTAACATAAAATACAACCATTAAAATGAACATTTCTATTGGTCTAAATTTCTTCATTTTCTTCTTACAAGAAAACTTCTTCTCATTTGAACTTTCCACTATATATATATATATATATATATATATATATATATATATATATATATATATATATATATAAAGGATCCGGAACATTTGAGAACTCAGGTGAGTTGTGAGAATCGCGAGAACTCTAACGTAAAATGTGAATTTAAAAAAAAATTATGCAGTAATGTAAAAACGGCTAACTTCGCCGTAAAAAAATGAAAAAAAATCTTTTAATGACGGTTTACACCGATGTTAGGAAACGGTCACACCTATGTAAACCATATAAGTAAATTAATATTTTATTATGATTTAATTTACAAACACAAATTAGTTATTAAATAAAAGAAAAAATTACGCCGTTGGTCCCTGTGGTTTCCCTCCAGTTGCAATGTAAGGTATTAAGGTTTTATTGTTTCACTTTGAGGTATTAAAGTTCTAATTTGTTTCAATGTAGGGTATTAGACTTTTTATTTGTTTCAATGTAGGGTATTAGGGACTAACCTAGTTAAAACTTAACTAAGTTTGAGGGGTATTATGGTCCATTCACCTATTTATAAAGAAAAACAAAATAAAAGCCAAAACCCACTTGTACAAGACTCGAACCTGGGACCTTGGCTTATTAAAAGAACAGGCAAACCAACTGATCTAAGCTATCAGATGGTTATTATTCCGATCAGATTCTTTATAAATGAAATCGATGCAGGTCATCTTCCCCAATTCAACCCAAACCAAACCCTAACCCTCAAACCTTGATCAATAAAAACCATTACTATTGTCTACTGTATATACGTTTTTGAAACTTATTATTATCTGGGCCTAGTTCATCAATCTGATACTCGTCTGCGTATTTAAAAAACTTAACTTCATGATTATATGAATAAATAACGTTCATGCATCAATTAATTCAACATACATTAGCTTATAAACCGTAAAGTATAACTTTAGTTATTTATAAGGCAAATCAACAATGAAGGTTATTTCTAGTTAGAGGACACAAAAGACAGATATGTGTGTACCTAAATACTAGATGCAGGTAAAAAATCTAAAAATGCAAAAAAAATAATCAAAATGACAATACAAAATTGACAGGTAGTTGAATGAAATTTATAAATGTCAGAATAATAACTATAGGTTTTTTCTCTGAATAAAATACCAATATATTTTTTTACATGTGTCCAGCATTAGACATTATACCTTTTTCATATATTTCCCTCATTAAAATATGTCTCTGTTTCGTTTTGATATATGACTCTGTTTCGTTTTGATCATTTTGTATGCAAAAACCAGCTGGTAAAACAATAAATTTATAAAAAATTTAAATTCATGTATAAAATTGTTAAATTTATGTAAATATGTAACCTTTACCACTTACGAATGAACCAAATTGTACATGGAAACATCTTTTACTGACTCGGATGTACAAAAAAGAGCAATGGCTACACCGACATAACATGATGATCAGAAGCACCAGATTCCGTCTTCGAAACAACATTTGGATCAAAATTCATGTCAACATCACGATATTTTCTTCTCTTAACGGTGCCGGAGACTGTATCATCTTCTTCTCTACTCTGACGAACGGTTTCACGTGATTCTTAAGCCTCCATAACCGGAATTTAACATTTAGATCTGAATTGGAACTAAAAAAGATCAATTGCTAGGGGTGTTTGAAATCGTTGGGTTTTTTTTTATAATATTATGGGGTTTAAAGGGTTTATACATTAGACAATAAAAGAGGGGTGTTTGGCAACATGTGCAAGAATAGGTAAAGGGGGTGTTTGGCCCCTATACATAAAACTTTGAAAACTTGACAGGTTTAGTCCCTCAAAATCTATAATATATGTATTAATTGGTTAAAAGAAATAAACAGGTGAATAGACCATAATACCCCTCAAACTTAGTTAAGTTTTAACTAGGTTAGTTCCTAATACCTGACATTGAAACAAATTAAAAGCTTAATACCTGGCATTGAAACAAATTAGAACTTTAATACCTCAAAGTGAAACAATAAAACCTTAATACCTTACATTGCAACTGGAGGGAAACCACAGGGACTAACGGCGTAATTTTTTCTAAATAAAATAAGTGTATATTTATAAAGCGAGTTCTTATTGTTCTTACAACTCAACAAAGTTTTCAAATGATCCATCCATATATATATATATATATATATATATATATATATATATATAAGGGTAAGTTAACTTGAGAACACCTATATTTCGTGCGAACCGCGAGAACGTCATCTAAAACCATTCAAATTCAAAATTTCTTTTTACATTTGTCTTTATTACTAAAATACAATCTCAAAAACACAATTTACGCGTAAAAATTCAAACATATACGGAAATAATTTGTTTTTACGCATGTGTAAATTTATAGTTTATACATGTGTAAACTGTTTCATTTACACATGTGTAAGTTAATTTGAAAGTGTTTTTGCAAGAAAAGATGAATTATTTGGAAAGAAAATTTATTTATTAATGTTGTATTTTGATTATAATGAGGTTTGTATTAAAAAAAATTGATTTTGATTCATTTTTTTACTTGTTCTCACGGTTCTCACAATATTTAGCGTTCTCAAGATAACCCTCTCATATATATATATATATATATATATATATATAAATTAATGTTAGATTAATAATTTCTAATAGTGTTTGATTTTATTTTCTAATAATATTTAATTATTTTTTTCTTTTTTCTAATAATATTTTAATTTTTTCAAGAATAATTATACAATATTTTTTATTTACGTTTTAACCCGTTTATTTTTCTACTTATTATTTATATATGAAACCTGGAACTCAATGAATAATACATTAAAATTTTAAATAATATTTGATTTTTTCCAAAATAATCATATAATATTTTGTAACGTATTTAGTTTTTTTTTTAATAATTTGGTTTTTCGATGACTTGCATTTGTTTGCTTAAAAAAACTAATAAATACGTTGTTTGCTTAAAAAACTAATAAATACGTAGTTGTGTGTCCAAATAAAATAGGGAATGTGGAAATATACATCATCTATCTTAGAAGATATACACCCTCTATCTTAGGAGATATACACCACCTATAAAAAGTGCAAAAAGACACCCTATTATTTTTTTCTCTCTCAAAATTTTATTGGATAATGTAAGTCCATTTTAAAATACCTTATTTAGACTAAGCGGAGTGGAGGCGGGAGAGGGGCGGGAGAGGGGGGGGGTGGAACACCGCCGCCGGTAGGGGGGGGGGGGGGGTTTCACCGGCGTGGGGATAAAGTTTTGACACGTGGCTAATTCTTATTGGGGGCCTTTAATTTCAAACGGTAACTTAAAAAATAAATAAATAAATAAATTCAAACGGTAACAATAATAACGGTCCAAAAAAAATATATATATAAATTACCCCCATTTCACTACAAAACACCCACTTTAACCAAATTTTATACACTTTTCATCCAAATTATATACACTTCCTCAACCAAAAATGAACCCATACAACCGAGGCTTCGACCCGAACAACCCATACGCGTACGTCCCAAACCCGAATACACCACCGGTTCACCCGATCCCAAACCGTCCACCCCATCCTTCACCTTGTCCCGACTACGCGGGTTATGCGGGTTTTATTAGTGGACAAATTTATCCTAATTTCCCATTCAATGATTCTCTCGCTCCTTCACAACTTTCTTTAACGCAAACCGTACCCGAAAACAACCCCAAAATGTTGTGGGATCATCTTCGGATAAAAACCCCCCTGTAAGAAGAAGTCACGGGAGTAAGACGGCGGAGGAGAAAGCATTAGCCGCCGCTAACCGCCAACCAATTAAGTGGACACCCGAAGAAGAGGTTGCTTTAACGAAAGCGTGGATAAGCGAGTCCGAAAAAAAGCAAGGTATTTCTAATAATTTTTTTAACATTATTTTCTTAACATGATTGTTTTTTCTAATATTGCTAATATATATATATATTTTTTTTTGTAGGAACTAGTCGCCATAAAATCGACTTTTGGATCGACATAAACAACGCGTTCCATAGGTTGATGGGACGAGAGTTCTATCGAGCAAACGATAGTCTCTCGTCCAAGTGGACAGAGATAAACAGGGCAATGAACTCGTTTCAACCGCATTATTATTACGCAAGAAACAATCCAAAAAGCGGTGAAACGGACACCGACAGCCTAAGCCGGTCGCTTTTAGCGTTTCGTAACGAAACCGGTCTCGAATTCAAGTTTCTTCATTGTTGGGAAATCGCCAAGAACCATTCAAAATGGGCGTACGTCCCCACTGCAAGCAACTCCGCAAAAAGGTCGAAAACAAATTCGTCAAGAAACCGTCACACTGATCCTGAAAACGTAGAAGCCGTTAATTTGGATGAAGACGAGTTTGAAGAGGAATTGAGTCGCCCACCCGGTCGAGATAAGTCAAAAAAGAGGGCGCAAAAATCTACTGCTTCGGGTTCGGGTTCTGGATCAACCGGCGCCTACAGCGCTGACTTGCAAGATTTAAATGCCACCATGATTCAGTTCAATACGATTCAAGAAAAAATGCTCGAGGAGAAAAAAAACATTCGCGAAGCGTTTGAAAAAAAGTTGACTATGAAAGAGCGAAAATTGTCTATCAAAGAGCAGCGCGAAAAACGCGAGGATATAAAATTTCTCGCCATGAACACCGATTATCTTCAAGGGCCGGAGTTAGAGATGACGCTTCAAATGAAGCGTGAGATTATGGAAAAATATAATATTAACTGATTTGTTATTTTCTAATTTTTTTCGGTTTTTTTTATGTTTTGTATTTTTCTAGGTTTTTTATTTTTGTATTTTTCTAGGTTTTTATTAATTAAAATTATTTATTATTTATTATTATTATTATGTTTTTAATATATGAAGTAAAAAAAAAGGAAAAATAAATTTCACATGTCACTCCCCCCCCCCCCCCCCTCTTCCACTCCCTACAATTATTTCCCCCCCCCCCACCCCTTAAGGGTCCCACAAGTACCACATGGCGCTTCATCCCCCCACTCCTCCTTATAGTCTTAACAAAATGTTGAAGAAAAAAATATAGTAAATTTAAAAGACGGTTCGGAAGATTTATAAAAAAATTTGAATATAGTTTTTAATATTAGTAAACTGTTTGAAAAATTGAAATGTAAGAAAATATAATATAAGGTTAAAAGTAAAGTTAATAAATTTTGAAAATCTTATAATATGTCAGTTTTTTATATCATCTTTTTTTTTTTTTTTTTTTTGAACGGCCAACGAATCAATTCCGAGCACTCTCGGGCAACCCAAGCCAATGGCCGGTTCATCCCTCATTTCCCATCCACCAATGTCCTCCAAATGTAGCTAGTGGAATTGAACCCAAGCCTCTCATAGGAAACTTTAGGCCCTTAACCAACTGAGCTACAAGTGTTGGACAGTTTTTTATATCATCTGATTAAAAGATAATCAAATGGGAAAATTACCAAAATAGCCCGTTAACCAACCCTTTTATGAAAATAGTCTCCTTCCGTCTTTTTGGAGAGACGGGTCACGTTTCCCAACCCATCTGATGCGTCTCCCAATAGGCCTTCGATTTCAGCCAACAGAGGACCGCCACGCGTCGTTGTTGATCCCGAGACAGACCTGAGACGTGAGACAGACCTGAGACGTCTCCGGTGATTTACTTAACTGAAACATTTTTTTGAAGGCAGCACTCCACTTATTCGTTTATTTATATTTTCATTTAAATTAAAAAAAACTAACCGTTTTTTAATTTTCAGACGGTAATTAATTTTCTAACCGTTACTAAAAAGTAACCGTTGCAACCATAACTATTTACGTATTTGGCCCGAGATCATTTTCATAACCTTCATCCGGGGGGTTTTGTACCGGGACCGGTGGGTTTTGCACTATAGGATTGACACGCTCCGGCACTCGTACGACACTCGTACCAATTCTTCGATGGGTTGTGTGTGTCGTCGACGACGATACGTATTCGGAAACATACTACGTAGTATACTACCACCACCCATATTAAAAGATGTAGTTGTGTAAAAGTTTATGTGAAGGTATGATTTATATAGAGTAAAATATAAAAACGGTCAAAAAATAAAAAACGGTCAAAATTTAACGGTCAAAGGAAAAAAAATCGTGGCAACTATTTATTGGTCAAGAAAAAGACCGTTTCTTTCTACCAGCAAGGTAACAAGAACCAAAAATTGAATCACGAGACCCCTACCAGCACAGGTGGCGACGGTGTTACCTTGCTGATAGTGGAATACCCATGCCCAATTCTGATGACGTCTCGTCCCCTTACTGAACTGAAAGAAATTTATATCTTCTAAAATAGTAGTATATTATATTAATGTGGAATCACGTAATTCAAAACACTATTTTAAGTAACAAACTAATTAAAAAAAAACTTTACGGTATTTACAAAAACATATGGCACATACAAAACCAATATTTTGTTATTTCTCGTGAGTTTAAATACGCGGTTAAAAAAAAACACATTTTAAAGTAGCAAGTGAAAATCTTTTTTGTACTTTTTTCACATTATTTATGGATATTTGATATAACAAAAACCAATGCTTATTTATTGGACCTAAGGTAATTAATGAAGTAAAGTAGGGTGTAATGGTGGGGCATTAATGGGTGTATGAATCTATTGCTGATGTAAGCATTACTAAGGTGGGTGTATTATTCCTAGAACCCATAAAATATGCTTGGATATCGTAGGCAAGATCAAGTGCAGGTGTCATAACTATACCATGACAAGCGAAACCAATACGGCCAAACAACATGCATACCTGTATGGTTATTATAATAACCGAAATCGGTATATGTTTTAATATATACATACTTATAACCCATTTAGTTTTTATTTAATTTGTTTTTCTCCTTTGATAATTCCCGTTCATCATCTTTTTTATGAAGTTGAATACGTTTGATACTTTTTTCTCATTATTTATGAAGTTGAATACGTTACCTTACACATTTTGTTAAAAAAAGCGTTTTATTCAAAATGATGCCGAGACAATCATGAACAATATCAAATTTGGTATCGGTGTAGCTGTTATTAAAACCGGCACGGTTTTTTGTTTTTATCGTTTTTAGTGAGTAAAACGTTTTTTTAAACATATCATGACTTTAAACCAAGTGTCAATACTATATAGATACAGTAAAGAACCAAATTTGCACAAATCGAATTTCTCTGGCTAAAGAACCAATCTATACTGATTGGCACCTACCACAGAGTGCGAGCCAATGTTATTAGTTAAGGGGGGCCCGGGCGCAAAAGAATTGGGCACGGGTACCCCACTATCAGCACGATAACACCGCCTCCACCAGTGCTGGTCGGGGTCCCGTGAACCAATTTCTAGTTTTATTTAACGGGTGGGTTATATCTAAACGGTCTTATTTTTTGACCAAATAATTATATTTACCCACGTTTTACCGTTATTTTTTTGACTGTTTATAAATTTTACCCTATATAAACACCGTATCTACACATACAGTTTTATACAACTACATATTTGAATATCGGTGGTGGCAATATGTTTCCGAATACATATCGTCGTACGACGACGATCATCCCGCGCTACACATCAACCAACTACACACCCAACAACAACACACCCACTAACCACACACCAACCAACTACACAACCACCAACTACACAACCTCCCCTAACATTTGAATATTACGAGCCACAACTTCTTGACGATTTGTCCACGGAAGAATTGATTTACGCACATGATTACACAATGGCTCTACTACAATTAGAAGCAATACGGGTTGGAGATCTTGTAAGAGTTCCTGAGCGTGTCAATCCTCCTATAGTGTAAAACCCACCGGTTACGGTGCAAAACCCCCCAGACGAAGGTTATGAAACTAATCCCGGGGCTAAATACGTAATTTATTGGACGTGCGTGATAGTGATCGTGACGTTTCTTCGCCCGAGTCAATTGTGTATTCTTTCTTTTTTTAGCTATGTTTAAGTAATATTTAATCAGGTTTATGTTTAATTAGCTTAAGTATGTTTGTATTTTGATTGTTAATTTTTAACTTTAATTTTTTTCTTTTAACGGTTACTTTATTAAACATTAAACAACATTAAACAATAAACCAATCGAAAACAATTGTCATGCCGCAACATGGAAAAAGTTACTCCCGTGTGCATTCACATAGTCGACCTGCGTGACTAGGATTGCAATGTCTTCTTGAAGATTAGGGTGACGCGCAATCGTGGCTTCAAAGAGGGCGTTCTATCGGCTACACTTGGCGAAGAGATTTGGTTACTTATTAACGAGCGAATCCTTGTTGCGGTCATTTGTGCTAGTTATTCGATTGAATTCCACCAACATGTTCCAAAACGAATCTTTCCGTAAACCAGGAGGATGATTTGTGTGTCTCATTTCCAACTACGCCCTATGTAACGCGATCTCATCATTTACATTTCACGGGACCATTTTTACGATATGATTAAAATATGATAACCGGTTTTGGTGTTATTTTGGTATTAGAAATTATTTTGTTTTTATAGGTGTAAAAAAATATAGCGGTTAGGTTGCAACGGTTATAAAATTAATTATCATTTGAAAATTAAAAAAACAGTTACTTTTTGAATTTAAATGAAAATAAATAAAAAATCAGTGGAGTTTTGTCTCAAAAAAAAAAAATAAAAAAATTCGGTGAAGTAAATCAGTGAAGTAATATGCCAGTGCAGGATTCTTTAAAATCAGTTAAGTGAAAAAACTTCCTACAGACGCCCCTTACCCTAATCTATACTACTATATAGTGCATTCTAAATGGGCAACAAGGTAATTTAACTTTATTATAGAATGACATTATTATAATTTACATCAAATCATTAATACATTATTTAATATAAACTTCTAACTAATTAATACTTTATTTAATAAAGGAAAAATGGAAATAAATAATCCCAACTATTCACTATTAGCCAATAACAGTCCCAACTACGAAAATCACCAATATTGGTCCCAACTTTCGACATATTGAAACCAACGGACCCAAACTAACGGAGGCTAACTCCGTTAGTGTGATGCTGACGTGGCATGCCATGTAGGATGCCACGTAGGATCATTTTGCCACGTGGCATGCCACGTAGGATGCCACATAAGATTATTTTGCCACGTGGCATGCCACATAGGATCATCTTGCCACCTAAGCATGCCACGTCAGCATCACACTAACGGAGTTAGTCTCCGTTAGTTTGGGTCCGTTGGTTTTCAATATGTCGAAAGTTGGGACCAATATTGGTGATTTTCGTAGTTGGGACTGTTATTGGCCAATAGTGAATAGTTGGGATTATTTATTTCCATTATTCCTTTAATAAACTTATAATTATAATTAAATGAACTAAATGTATTTTCTCAACAATAATTTTTATATTTATAAATAAAAAAATAAGGTAGAGATACATATATAATTAGAACAAAACAAAATTAAAGAAATTTATAAAAACAAAATAAGTAATAGTATTATGTTATTATATATAACTAAGTAGCAAATAAATAGACTTAAAGTTATCTATTTCTAAAAAGCATTGTATTTCGTATTAGGAACATTATATAAAAAAAATACCCTTGCACACAATATAATTTGAAGGTACGTGAGGAGAAGAGTTTGATGCAATTATTACCAGATATTCATATCGGTTCAAGTTCTCTATTCGTGCTTCCGAATAAATTAATTATTGAGACTAAATGGATATTGAAGTGTTTTTAAGAAACTTATATTTCAACATCTTTGACAACAAAATAGAGAAAAAAAAGGCTCGAAAGTGTCCATTACATTAAATTAGCTTAGAGATAACCTTTTTTTTTTTTTCTCAAACCAGTTTGGGTTTAAAACAAGTTTGGGTTCTTTTAAGTTCTTTGGCCAAATCGACACGAGCTAGAAACCACGATGGGACAAAAATAAATCAAACCTCCTAGAACTGATTGACGTTGGGGAAAACTAAAGAATTTTTTTTATTTTTACAATATTTTAGTTTTATTATTTTTTTATTAGTGTTATTATTACTATTTCGTCTATATTTTCATTTAACTTTCATTTAAAATTGGGTTTTTCCGCTGCATAGCGCGGGATCACTTCTAGTATTAAAAAGATATGGTCAAACACCTCGTGAAAGAAAAAAAAAAAAAGGAAAAACGTTACAAAATAAAAAATAAAAAAACTAAAAACAGGAATTAAATGATTACCGTTATTTTTTTTGACGGTTATGAACGAGTAGATTGTAATCAATGTTCATTATAACAATCATTTTTTTAAAACGAAGCTTCCATTTCTATGACACTCTACAAAATCTTGAAAACTATAACAAAAAGACATGTCTTCCAACATTGTACCCATCTGTTTTTCTGCTAAGCATCCTCATTCTAAGTGCAATGTCACTCATCTTCTTCAAAACAAGGACATAATTGTTGGGTTCAGTGGTAATTTTAGAGTTCATGCTACCAGATTGAGGAAATGGGGTTGCTGGAGTGCAAATTTTGATCAAAGTCCACCTCATTTGGAAGATGAAAAGCTTTTTAAGCCTTGTGATTTGAGTTCTTCACCAAGTATGTTGACTAATCATATAAAAAAAAATTCTAGAGTTTCTTTTTATTTAGGATTTGTTGTTGTTATTATAATTATTTATTATTGTTTTCTTGAATTGTGTCTCAAAAAGGTTGAAATTTACTTGACCTACAAAGAGATGTATGTAGGATCAAGTCAATTTTTGTTAATCCATACTTAGAGCATGTTTGGTATTAAGTTAGAAAAACAACTTACTTATTGGGCTTTTTTAAAAAACCAATAATTCAATAAGCTCATTCTATTATATGTACTTTATGTCTTGACTTTTTTTTATATAGGTTGAAAAATTGTTTTCAAAAGTCAGAAATCTTGGTGTGGAGTTGGGTACATTAGCGGATAGCCCCTATCCACTCAGCTACACCGGCCCGGCCTCTGCGAGTATGGGGTTGCAAGCAGTGTTGTAAAAATCAAGATTAATCGGTGATTAATCGCTAGTCAGTAGGTTACTGGGCAATTTTTCGTTAATCAGGCTATCAATCGGTAGTCGACCTAATTGGACCTAGTCGAACCTAATCGGCCCTAATGGGCCAGTCAAAATTCCGCGACCCCTGCAATATTTCTGTGAAAATATGTAATTATGGCCAACTTCCAGCCAAATTCTTGGCAAAACCTATAAATTCCACCAACTTTCCTATTATACCATTAGATTCTGGCGATTAATCATGTATACTTAAAAAAATGGGTTGAGGAGGGTTTAAAACCTGTCTATTTAAAATATTTACCTCTAAAAATGTGTGTGTGTATATATATAAAAAACTGAAAATTACATATACAAATTCTAATCCGATTAATCGCTAGTCCCAGCTCATCGACCGACTAGCACCTAGCGAGTTCTACAACACAGGTCACGGGTATGTTGAGCGGGTGCAAGGAACCGTGTCAAGTGGTGATGTTTGTGTGTGTAGGTGAGAGATAAAGATATGGAGCAGTGGGTAGTGTGTGTAAAATGATGGGACCCATGATTAAGATAGTATTAGGGTCTTGTTCACCTAAAAAACTGTATTTTAATTAAGTGAATAAGTGAAATGATATTACAGTATCCCTTCCTCCACGAGTTTTGCTTTTGGAATGTACTAGGTTTGAGGTTAAAAATATGAGCCAAGTTGAAACATATAAAAAACAACTAATTTTGAGACTTTGCCATCCAGGTCAGAATTCTATGCACGTGATTTTTTATACATGTGCTATTTTCAATGACTTACGCTATGTTTCCGAGTTTATTTAAGGAGAGAAAAGAAAAGAAAAAAAAATCTACTTCCTCCTGTTTTTTTCTTTTTCTTTTATTTGCTTCTATTTCTTTTCAATTTGAAGGTAATAGAATTTTGCTTTATTTTCCTTTCATTTCCTTAAAAAAAACCATCTGGAACACACATTTCTTTTGATCATTCTGATTCATTCCCATCAAAAAAAACTCTGGAAGACAACCTTAGGGGTGTTGTGGTCGGGGAGGGGATCGGTGACTGTCACGTCACTCGCCTGCCGACAGGAACACCCCCGGTATTAAATCGGTGAAAAAGGGGAAATTCCTCCGTCCTTGTCCTAAAATTTTTGAATGTTGCAAATTATACCAATATTCAGCGGTTATTTTTTTTTAAATTACTTTTCCTTAAAACCACATTCAACACACTCCATTATATAAAAAAAAAAACAAACACATTTTATTCTAAATTTATAGAATTTCATTCACTCATCATGGATCCTAGACAACCATTTTTCCAAGCACACCTTAAGTTTTGTTTCTTAATTAGTTTTGTTTTTTTTAATTTCTACGTATTTTGTTTTTAATTTTATTGAAAAAAATTTAATGAAATATAAAATATCTAAATAAATAAAAGAGAAAATAAAAATTTAAAGAAGAGGGAAGAAAGGAGAGCCATTTCTCTCAAAAGGAGAAAGAGAAGAATGAAATAACGTGACGCTGATGTGGAAAAAAGAGAAAGAAAGAAGGGGAACCAAACCCTATGGCCTAAGTTTATTAAGAAAACTATTGTCATAACTAATATCGAATATAAAAGTTAGATTATTTTGTGTCAAATTTGTAAACAACCCATATTTTCTTATGATTATTAAAATGCAATTGCCTTTGTGCAAGTTTGAGAAAAAAATTGTCTTTTTGTCATTTAGGGTGCAAGCTAATGCTTGTAAGGTTGCAAACGAACTAAACTTTCAGCAAATATTTCATAAACTGTTTGGCGGTAAGTTCGTTTATGTCCGTTCATTTAATAAATGAACGAACACGAACAAAAAAAATTGTTGATTTAGTTAAACGAACAAACTTGAATAGAGGGCGCGCTCGTTCATTTATGTTCGTGAACGTTCGGTAAGGTGTTCGTTTGTGTTTGACAGTTTAATTTTTATAATTTTTAGCTATTTTACTCAAATAAATGAATAATTTATGTGAGATAAGGATTTGGCTATATGAGATAAACAAACCATACTTTTAGCATAATCACTAAATAAATAATTAATGAAGAGTTCAAGTTCAAATAAATAATTGATGAAGACTTCAAGTTTAAGATGTGAGCTTAGTTTATGTTTTTCAATATTATGTTAAGTACTAAATTTGTTTGTATAATTAGGTTATATTTTTGTGGATTTAGTTAATTTCTTAATATATATGTGAATTCTATCCTGTTCAAAAGTTAACATATGTCCATTTGTGGTTGTTTCCATTCATAAACACTTATTTGTATTTATTTGTGTTTATGAACAATTGTTAGTGTTCATTAATGTTCTTTTGTGTTCGTGTGCGTTTATGGACAAAATTAACAAACGAACAGAACATGAGTGTTTTCTTAACAAAAGAATACGAAAAAAAAATCTCGTTCGTCAAATGTTCATGAATTGTTCTTAAACACATAATTTCCCTAGCAAACGAACAAGAATAAGGTTTTATCCATATTCGTTCGGTTCGTTTATAGCCCTAAGGTGTTAAAAAGTACTTTCACCTTCATAACTAGTACAATTTTTCCTTTTTTTTCTCTTATTTTTTGTTTTGGAGCAAATATTATTAAATTTGGATGTTGTTCTTAGATTCTGCAAGGGTTCATATAGTTGTTAAAGATCGGTTACTTTTGAATGCTCAGAAATATTGGACATACAAGCAATAACTAGTCAAAAATAGAATATTCCAAGCATTATTCACATAAGGTTCATTATTTTTATTCATTAAATTATAATAAAAATCACTAAATTTTCACTCACCTTTTCAAATAAATAATATTTTTTTTATGTCTTTATCATTACTTTTTGCCTCTCCTCTAGTTATAACCACTTAAAAATAATATGGTGGAACATCATCCCCCAATTATATAGATGGACAACAACTTTTTCTATCTCCTCTGTTCACAACCCCTCAAACTACTTTTTAAATAAGAAGGACCTGATAGGAATGCTCTTAGAAACTACCCCAAATTGCATATGTGCTTATCATCTAACTATATATGTTTTTCTTAATGTAGAACCATTATTTTTGACAGATCTTCTCTCTCTTAATAGCGATGGTTCAAAAGTTCGGGTCGCTTACAAGGTAATTCTATTAAAAGCATTAAACTACGACATCATATTTAGACATCATGAAAATCATTATCTACAATAGTGTGTTATACCTATATAGCCATTTCATAAACATGTAACTATGTTAGCCATGAGATACGTGAATGATGGTCCCATATCTACTTTTACTCGCGTATCAAAATTTTTCCATCAATAATGACTCAAACTAATATGATATGCGACACAATATTGTATATAGATTCGCATATCTACTGTTATACATGTAAAGACTGAAAATATTTAGGGTGTTGGCAAGTAAGAGTAGATGCGCGACCAAAGATTTGCATACCTCATGTTTATATGCTTCAAATGTTCTAACATTATTATACAGGTAGGCTAGCTACATTAAGAAAATGGCCACTTTAGTGATTTTCTATTATATTTACATGTCTAAAAATTTGTACATCCATTGTGGTTCTTCTTATTCTTATTGTAAATCTTTTGAACTATATAGGGTACACCCGGAGCGTATAGCGAGGCTGCTGCTCTTAAAGCATATCCAAATTGTGAGACGGTTCCATGTGAAGAATTTGAATATGCATTTAAGGTATTCTATATATTTCCCATTTTATATTCTTTACTATTTTAACCAGGGTATGCACTACTTTCACAGAAACACAATTCTGATTTGGAATTACTTTTACAATGATTTTCTTTTTCTTTTTTCTGTTTGTTTGAATGCTTACTGTGGTATGGATATGCAGGCAGTTGAGTTGTGGTTAGCAGACAAAGCTATACTCCAAATCGAGAACTCTGTAGGTGGAAGTGTTCACAGAAATTATGATTTAATGCTTCGTCATAGGCTGCATATTGTAGGAGAAGTGCAACTCATTGATGATCATTGCCTTTTGGGATTACCCGGTGTACAAAAGGAGGATTTAAAGTGTGTTTTAATCCAACCTAAGGTGCATATAGCTCATCGGAGACTATGTGATATTCAATAATTAGAATCAAATAATTATCTTTAATTGGTTTTCAAAAATTGGTTAATTAGATGTTATTATTATTTGACAAATATTATATTTAACCAGCAAAAAACATAATATCAAATATACCATCATCAATTTGTGACTGTTATACCCTTCTCTTTCCCCTTACACTCCAAACTCCCGTATCCAAATGCAAGTTTTTAAGGAAGGGTATATTTAAATGTCACAAGTTTGATGTAGGTATACCTGATATTATGTTTCTACTACTGGATAAATATGATACTATATCAACTTTAGAGGGGATATTTATTATGGTAAATTCCAGTGAAGTTAGTGATTACCTTAATTTAATAACACAGGCGCTTGATCAATGTAAGGAGATGCTGAATGAATTAAATGTGATAAAAGTTAATACAGAAGATACTGCTTATGCAGCTCAGGTAACACTGAGAATCTGTTCAATATGTTTTTGTTTTTTTCTTTTTATCTATTTTTAAACTAACTTTAAGATTTACAACAGACTGTAGCCTCTAAAGGCATACGAGACATCGGAGCAATTGCCAGTTCGTGCGCAGCAGAAATATACGGGCTCCATATTCTCTCAACGAAATTTCAGGCACTTTATTTATTTATTTTAGTATAATAAATCATTTTCATGATTATTGATGGTTCCTTCTGATCATGCATTAGTTATTTTTGTAGGATGATTTAGACAACGTCACGCGATTTCTAATTCTTGCTAGGGAGCCTATTATGCCAGGAACTGACAAACCTCATAAGGTAAAGAATTGTGCCTTTTATTCTCTTATCATTAGGTCAAGCGTAGCTTATGATATGAAGATGACCTTTATGGCTAGTTGCATTCATTAGGTGTATTAATAGTTGTCATTTTTTTTATATATCAAAGACAAGCATTGTCTTTACATTAGAAGAAGGCCCGGGAGTATTGTTCAATGCTTTAGCAGTTTTTGCTCTAAGAGACATCAATTTATCCAAGGTAACTAATTTTTACAAATTTCTTCTATTAAAAGTAAACACTTTACCTTTTCAAATTCCAAAATTAACTTACAGATCGAGAGCCGACCTCAGAGAAATCGCCCACTTAGAGTCGTTGATGACAACAACAAGGGGAGTGCCAAGTGAGTTTAATCTTGTGCTCTTTTTCTGTTGCTGACTTTAATTTATGCGTATAACTTCTTAACGTGTGACGTAACGGTCACAGGTACTTTGATTATTTCTTCTATATTGATTTTGAAGCTTCAATGGCGGAGCCTCGTGCTCAATACGCTCTCGGTCATCTGCAGGTTGGTCTTTATAGCTCTTATCATGTGTTTTAGAGCTTAAGTTAGTTCTTTTCAACTTGAAAACTGTTTAAAAAAAAGGTCGTTGGAAACAAAAATGTTAAATCTTTATACCTCAAATTTGCATTGCTAGTAACTAGTCATTTTTCTTGAAATAGAGCGGATATCATTAGTAAACTAGCTAGCTGCTCAGGCAGTCACCTAGAACAAAAGGTAGCATTAGTGCTATATGATGATAATACAAATCTAATCTATATACATACACATTTTTGCAGGAATTCGCTTGTTTTCTTCGTGTTCTTGGTTGCTATCCAGTAGATTCAAACCTATAGAGTGTTCTTATGGATTTTATGAGAGCACCTATTGCAAATACTATATGCCATTGATAGAACCGATAGAAAAAACTACCCTCCAAGAGCCTTGTAGCTCGAATAAGCAAATGGGTATACAGTGAAAATCTATAACTTGCACTTTAGTTTTTATTTTTATTTATTACAAACATTAGTTTCTTGAATATTAGTGCAATTTTCAAGAAAAGCTTTGACACAGTTGATTCTGTTTTTGTAGTTAATGATTCTTCAAGCTTTTTTTGTATTACCACCAAAACACCATTTTATAAATCACCAAACTAACAAAATACTAGCAGAGCCGTCTCCGAGAACGATAAAAGTTTTTTGGGCCTTGGGCGACACAAAAAATTTGGGCTCTCTCCGTATAATATAAACTTATCAATCATATAATAAAAATACACAATACAATGATAATTGTTATAAAATAAACAAAAAAAAGGTAGTGTAGAAAAATGGTCGAACTTACATACTTATGATTTCGATATAACTAGTGGAATTCCTCACGCAACACAATGGGTTTTTTGCTGGTCTAGGTTCGATACGACTCTAACATTCGGTATGGTGACTGAAAGAGATATACCCAAAAGATACTCTACGTTGGCGCATTGATCACATGTACAACTTAGTTTTAGGTAAAAAATTATTTACACGTAAATACAAAGAAGCACATCCATACTATTATTTTTATAGAACATAGTATAAAAAAGTTTAAAGCGAAAAAACAAATGTACTAAAAATAATTGATAATTTTTTTTTGAACATAAATAATTGATAATTAAATTATTATAACTATATAGCTACGTAAGTAAATAAATGTTTGGCTGTAAGAAGCAAAAAATAAGAGGTAAGGAACATTACGAGGAAAGAGAAAATATAGATATTTGCAAACGATAACTGACAAAGCCACCATCAAATTGATAAATTTAATTTTCAGCTTTATATCTATAATAATTTAATGAGAGAAAAGAGAAGGCATGGAATAAAAATTCAATAGCGGTATTCGAACCGGTGACATCAACTTTATGATAAGAGGCACCTACCAATAGAACAACATTAGTGCTGATATAAATTTTTGATACATTATATATAATATAAACTTCCAAAAAATATTGGGGGTATTTGGGCCTTGCCGTTGCCCGGGCTGGCCCAAAAACCGCCCCTGAATACTAGCTTACATCCACCTAATTACATACAAAAAGTCAAAAACCACTTAGGGGTTGTTTGGTAAGCCTTTTAATGAGGCTCGGAACCATTCAGCACTGAATGATTCAGTATCCAGCGTGTTTGTTTTAGCTTCTGAATGAAATGGTTAAGGCTTAACCATTAATATTTGAGATGTTGCTGAACCATTAAGCACTGAACTAGGCTCAGTGGCGAAGCTTGACCCGAAACTTCGGGGGGTCGGAAGTCACCGGGGGGTCGGAAGCTACAAGTTTCGGGGGGTCGAAAACCAGTTTCGGGGAGTCGAAACCTTATATGCCAAAAAATTTCTATACAAATACTATATAATCGGAACTTCTGAGCGAAAATTCGGGGGGGTCGGCCGCCCCTCCCCGCCCTTTAAAAGCTACGCCCCTGACTAGGCTTAACCTTAATGTGGATCTCCTACCAATGTGGGACAAGAATACTAACCATTAAGAGGTCCAATTTAATGATTCAACACTTAACCATTCAGACTTCTTAACCATTCAGCACTTAATTAATCAAGCAAGCCCCTTACACAGACCCAGAAAAACAACCAACAAACCATCCTTACCAACCCAATTTATACAAATTGAACTCGCGCCACATCTCCCACACCAAATCAGCTTGTTTTGACCTTGCCGTAACCCACAAAAACGACATTACTTTGATCTCCCTTATTGTTTTCTCCAAAGAGCGTCTCTTGTTTTAAAACACCGCCTCGTTTCTAGTTCGCCAAATGGACCATATAGCCTATTGTTTTCTCCAAAGAGCATCCCTTGATCCACTCTTCTAGACCGCCACTTCAGCATGTCACATCATTCTAAACCATAATCCTTTCTTGCCTATCCTTTTTCTTACAACCATAAACCCGTCGAAATTTCCACTTCATCTCCTACTTTTTCTTTTTATTTAACCTATATCTAAATTCATATATTAAAATTTTAATTTATTTACTTATAAAAATATTCTTTTCTATACTATATTATCTATAATACATTATAAAGGAAGAGTGATGTACAACATAGTAATTTTGTACATCATCCAACTATTATAGCAACATGTACAAGTAAATTAAGCTTATATCACAAGGGTATAGATGGAACTTTGTGGAACATTAAGACACTTGCAAGGATATCAATGTAATTTTACTATGCTCTCCTACCTCACATCCTCAAAACATATTACATCCCTACCCTCACATTTATATTATTGATTGTTACTTTATTGGCCTTTATTGTTGGTGTAATAATTTTCATTTAAGGGGAAGGAACTCAAGGGACTAACAAGTTGTTTCTAACCATGGGTCTATAAAAGAAAACACAAAAGATGTTGAAAGGTACAACACATCCGCCTACATTATTCTCCTTACATTACATTAATATATGTCCGGAACTATACCTTACTGAGTGATGAGGGTATATGTTAGAAAAATTAAAGTGTGCATAAAGAAGAAATCTTTTAATGTCAAGTGTGTATTTAGCTTGTTGCTAATTTCCTACCAGTAAAAAAAAAGCTAAATGGACAATGTTTTGTCAAAATTCTAGGAAGCATTTTGAGAAGGTTTTTGCTCAAAGGTATTGCTTTTTTCATTTACCTCCTTTCAAATCTGATATTCCTAATCACAATATTAAGTTATTAATATTTTATTTTTGTTACCAGGGACAATTGGTCTTATGTCTATTCCTTGGGAAAACTTATTGAAAAGCTTGCTAAACATCATTTGCATAATATGAAAAAGTTGTTGCTTTGAATCTGACACCTATAGATCCATTTTATAGAATGCATGCTTCATGTTTGAAGTTACTACAGTCATGTGGCAACAATGATAAAGAAGCTCAAAAGGTTTTATTCCATTTTCATCATACATTTAATCATACAACCAGGGATTGTTCTTTGTTACAAAACCAGTATTGTTACAATATCAAAATGGTCGTTCCCCTTTTAGCTAATTATATTTTGATTTATGCCATTTTTTTTGTTAAAACACAACCCAAAACCGAATCATTTATAAGTAAATAGGTAAATTTGCACCTCTGAGTTCCATTTTATGAAACTCTTCATGTTATAATGGCATCCCACAATTAGTCAAATAGTTGTTATCACATTGCGTGGCGTAAGCAATTAAGCATGCCTTTTGGTCCAAAGAAGAGAACCGCCGAAAGGAAGAATGACACTATTTCTATAAACCTCATCAAACCCAGCCTGCAACTCATAGACTTGATAGACTCACCTCCGCTGGTTCAAACCATACTCGCCACACTACAACCACCTCACATAGTCACAAAATCAACCCTATGTGTGATTCATTCACCGCTGCAAAACAACTCTACTATTTCACTATTTCCTACCATTAATATTATTTTTTTTTTCACATTAGTAACATGGACGGATTTGTTCATAATTTGGATAAGACATGAAAAGGACATGGAATTGTAATCTATAATATGATATCAAACATATTACCTATAAAAAAAAGACATTGAAAGAATATGGAATTGCAAAAGAATGTTTTAAAAAATAACAATTTAAACTCATGAAACATAAAGATAATACCTCGCGGCGAAACATGGGTTTCTCACTATACATTATAAAGCGTTTTAGATGAACAATAGTGTAATTTTGAAGCGCGTACAAGTTTTAAGCAACATGTACAAAGGAGAGAAAGGCATTTGAAAGGGGAAGATTGATCACTTGTTCATAAGTTAAGACACTAACTTGGGTAATTTGGGCAATTCCTTCTTGAAAATAGTGATGATGAGTGAGAGAAGAAGAGGATAGTGTCTCTTCCTGTACTTCATTTATTATATCACTCGTCTCCTCTTCAATCGTCTCATGCTTGTAACCAACGTGTAACATTTCATCATCTACAACACCAAAATCGGTAACCAAGCTCGTCCTTTTGTTGTTAATTTGATTTTAATTTTGATTCACTGCATATTGGCTTTTGCAGATTCGACAGATTCTAAATCGGTCCCATGCTCTCATATTCACCTTTACTAACATCAAAGTATGCATCTACGGTACCATAGACAATATAATTGAATCTAATATAAGTCGGGACACCCGCCGCAACGCGCGGGCATTCCAACTAGTAATATATGAGGGAGGAGTAGTTTAAGATACCAAAAAGTTATGAATTTTATTTTCATTAACAACCTTAAAATGGGGGTGAAATAGTCATTCAAACACTTTTACACTTTAGTACCTCATTTTATTTATTTTAATTCCCTTATTTTTAGTTAGTAATTACACTTTTCTCTCATTTCATACAAACACTACAAGAAAATGAAGCTATTGCAGCACAACTAAAATGTTGCATTAAGCTTGAAAAGGTTACAATATGTCTAATGCAACCTTTTATTGGGGGCTGCATCAGAAGCAGTTACCTTAGACCTAATGCAACCCTTTATAGGCTTAATGCAGCCATTTTTTATAGTGTTACATTTGCTACTCTAATGCAACTTTTTTGGTAAGCAACTTTTTTACATTCTAATGCAACTTTTATAATATTCAAATGTAACTTTTATAATACTCAAATGCAACTTTGGTTACAAAAGTGTAACCTTTTCTACAGTTAAATGCAACCTTTATTATACTCAAATGCAACCTTTATTATATTTTAATTACAAATATGCAACATTTTTCTAGTCTTATTGCAACCTTTACTATTTTTATTATAGAAAAAGTGCAACCTTTTTTTTTAATAAATGCAACTTTTTTATGAATTTTAATTACAACAAATGCAACACTTCTACACCCAAATGCAACTTTGTAACATAAATCCAATTACAAATAATTAAAATACGCATTAAATCACGATTATGCAAAAACAATAAGAAGACAAATAGCATCATAATCAAATGATTTACTTAAAATTACTTGTCTAAACTTAAATAACAATAAAGTGTCAATTACAATACTGAAGAGAAATATAAATCGGCCTTCTAGTCATCTTGATCTTCAACTTGTAGTTGTTTCATAACCTCCTGCATCATAGCTTCAAAGTTTTTTCGTTGGTTGTCAATAATATCTTTTCGAATAACTTCAAGTTCGGTTTTTTTTCTTTCATGGTCCACTTCAAGCTCGGCTTTTTTCCTTTGATGATCTTCTTCGATCTCTTTGCGCAATTCTAGGTATATACATCCAATCTCTAACATTCCCCATGTCTTTAGTATTCTGAAATTAATAGCAAGATATGTCATATAAATACATGCTTTAGCAACTATCAAATATCCATTAAGCAATAGCAAAATATAAGCACACAAATACACCTTCAATTCACAGGTCATTTCAATTCCAAATACACAAATCACACTTCACACCGTTAATTTCAATTTATTCTGATCGGATTACCAAATACACAAGTACACAAGCACACATGTATTTATTTATGTAGATCCGCAGACTACAGTCCTATACTTAATATCAAGTTATTACTTGATCAACCCTGGTTATGATTATACACCAACTAATAATTTTTAGTTTATTCCAATCAAATTGCCACAAAAGATCATATGTTCTTCACACTTTATCAACAATTCTTGGAAGATTAAATAAGATCATCTTTATCATAAACAACTATAAACTCATCATTGTTCATTAAAGGTACATAATTTATTTCGTTTTCTTGCTGTCAGAGCAAGCCATGTTGCTTTGCATTCAAGTAGCCAAAGCTTAATAAGTCAATGTCTATTAACCTTTTTTTATGTCTTTGAAACAAATAAGTTTATTTCTCACGTACTCTGTATGTATATCTACTATTATACTATATGACAATACAATACTAATTATTCATCAAACCAAATTCATATATAATACAACAGTGTAATTAGATATGGACACAAGTATAATACAATACTAATTATTCATCAAACCAAATTCATATATAATACAATACTAATTATTCATCAAACCAAATTCATATATAATACAATTTATTAATGAATTACCTATAAAACCTTGGCAGAATGATCGAAAGCCGTTGTAGAAAATTACGAACTCTTTGAACTCAGTCGATAATCAGAGACGAGTCAATAATCAAACGATACCAACAGATAATCAATGACGATCGAAGGCTGTTGTATTATCTGTTATGGAGCCAAGTACACAGCTAATTAACTGATTACCTATAAAAAATGGGAAATCGTTATTATGGATGTAATCTAGCTCAAAATAAAATGGCCTAAAAGTAAACGTGTATCTCAAATCGAATCGAATAAAAAGAAAATCACAAATTCAGAATTCGATTTCAGATTTCAAAACAAAAGAAATAAAATCGGATCGGATTCAAACTAAAAAATCGAATAGATCATAGTTTATAGTTATAAACTTATAATATTAAGGTTTTGACTATAATTACCTTTACAAGTTATATATAATAAAAACGTTGTCTTCGCTTTTCATTCGACGTAAAACGTCAATGGCTTTTTTTTTTTTTTTTGCTATACGAAGTGCCTGGATGGATTACTTGTGATTTACAATTTTTTTGTGGTTGTTTTTCACGCATTGTACTTTACGCATTGTTCTTACGCATTGTGTTTTACATTTGGTATTTGGTGTGTTACCGTATGGTTAAACCTAGGGGTGTACAAAAAGCTCGCGGCTCGAGGCTCGCTCGAAACTCGCTCGAAAAAAGCTCTGCTCGAAGAGGCTCGTTTTATTTTCGAGCCGAGCCGAGCTGGCTCGTTTTGTAATCGAGCCGAGCTCGAGCCTGGGGTGTTCAGCTCGTGGCTTGGCTTGATGGCTCGACTCGTGGCTCGACTCGATGGCTCGACATATGGCTCGACTCAGGCTTGTGTATGTGTAATTAATATATAGATGAAACTAATATATTTTGGCTCCAAACCTAATTATAAAATTCAAAATTTGAAAATCCCGCTCATGCTACCTATCTACCCCATCTTTTCATAATAAATAAACATAACTTAGAAAAAAAAATATACATGATTATGTGTAATTTTATTGTTTTTTATTTAATAAATATTTGTAAAAAAAATAAAAAAATATAACGAGCTGGCTCAGCCAGCTCGAGCTCGGCTCGAACATTTAGAGCCGAGCTCGAACTCGACTTTTCAGCTCGACCAGAAAAACGAGCCGAGCCGAGTTGGCTCGGTTTAAGTTCGAGCTCGAGCTGGGCCTGGCTCGGCTCGACTCGGCTCGTGTACAGCCCTAGTTAAATCTGTCGCGTGCCGCCGCAACGCGCGGCGGGTAAAATACTAGTTTCATATTATACCATAGTCATATATGGTTGTATATAAACCATTATGATTACTTATGTACCGTTATGGCTTATAAAAACTCATTACAACCCATCATGCAAGTATGGGTCATTAAGACACGACATTATATACATTTGGATGCAACCTTCTGATATAAATAGTTGCGTTTAACTTTTAAAAATGTAACCTTTTCAAATAAGAGTTGCATCTAAATTTTCACAATGCAACCTTTTAAGAAAAAAGTTGCGATCTTTAGTAAAATTCGCAACTTTTAAATAAAAAGGTTGCGAATTCGATATATTTTGCAACTTTTTATGAAAAAGGTTGCATTATAAGCTCTAATGCAACCTTTATGTTCAAAAAAGTTGAATTGGATTCAAATGCAACTCATTTGAAAAGGTTGCTTTTAAAAAGTTGCATTAGACCTATTTTCTAGTAGTGAAAATTGTAATTCTTTTATTTAACCCCATCACAACCTTTAAACTATTATGTTTTAAAAACATTCAAAAATACTGTGACAACTTGCTCATTTTTGTCAACGTTTAGATGTTTGTCTTAGTCAATATCAACGTGTAGATTGAAATGTACAAGAAAACAATGCGATTTGAACAAATGATTATTGCATTGCATGTTTAACTAAAAGCATTTAAAAGAAACGAATATTTCTTAATTTACCGAAAGAATCCCAATTTCACCTACAATGCAATGCTTTATAGTTAAAACTTTAAAAGAGGTAACTATTATTGTTATAAGGTATATTTCATCAATGCAAAAGTAAACATAAAGAACCTAACGTGTTGTTTTAGGAGAAAATATTATAAAGCTAGAATATATATTAAATTAAAAACTAAAATGTAAATGAAATTTGGATTAAAGATCAACATAATTTGGAAGTAATTAGAGAACTTAGGCACGTTTATTGTTAATATGGATGTTGAATCATCATGACCAAGTAAAACTCAAAATCATAAAATTGAATTTCATTCTAAAAATTGTTCCGCCCAATAATGAAAAATCCACATCAATTAAATGCAATGATTCAAAAAATTAAACAAGGCACTCGAAATCTACAAACCAGCTCAGATGATTCTTAAAATATGATAATGTTGTTAAACGTTATGGCTCGTCATTGCTTTGGCAGACAAATAATTTGTCATACGGTAAAAATACAACAATACAAGCTTGGGCTCTTAGAATGCTTTATCACATTTGTTACACATAACTTCAATTGTAGTACCTTGTTTATATAATCAACATTAGCCGTATGCGTATATGTATATGAGCATGCATGCATATATTAATAAGTACATGTATATTTGATTATTCTATCTTTGAACATTCTTTATTTAACATTCCACATTTGACAAAAATAAGATTTTTTGAAATTTTTTTTTTATATTGTTGCTTTGATTAGGTAGTTTTTTTTTTTTTTTTTTTTTTTTTTTTTTTTTTTTTTTTTTATATTGTTGCTTCGTTTAGTCTTCGTGTTAGAAGATGTCTGTTCTTTAACACATTTGCCAAGAGTTTTCAAAATTTTTTTCTTAATACTTGCTCTTGTTTCTCCTTTTTGAAAACCTACATCAAATTCATTAGTAACAATGTAGTGTTCGGGAATAACTTCTGTCTTTTCTGAAACTTCAAACTCCCCATCATCACTTACATCCTCAATAATCACATCAGTTTCCAAATTATCACAATCATTCTTTACTCTCTCTTTTCCGACACACATGTCTAAAAGCTTTAAATCTACAAAAGATTTAAAATTGGCAAAATTAGAAGAGCCGTTATCTGTATGAGGAACATGGCTATTTACAATCGCTTTCTTTATTGCATTCGTAGCCAAACTTGGACTTACAACCCATGGTGCTTTTAAAACGTAATTTGTAACCTCGTCCTCAATAGGAAAAAGAACTAAGGTAGCGTTTGGTATGGTGGAATGGAAGGGAGAATGGAATGGACCATTGCGAGGTAATGAAAAATAGTGTGTTTGGTTGGTTAAAGGAATAGAATCACCCATTCCACAAGGCATTCCATTCCCTCAAAACCATTCCATCCACCCCCATGTTTTTTTTCATTCCATCTCCTGTTCACCCTTTAATAACAACACCATAACCCACCACCACCACTCACCACCGTTGTCGTCACCACCCACCACCGCTGTCGCCACCACCCACCACCGCCGTCACCACCCACCACCGCTGTCGCCACCACCTACCACCATCGCCCACCACCGCTGCCGCCACCGCCTACCACCGTCGCCCACCACTACTGCCGCTACCACCCACCACCGTAGTCGCCGCCACAAACCATCGCCACCCGCTACCTTCACCCATCTACCCACCACCGTTGCGGCCACCCACCACCGTCAACTACCCACCGCCGCCATCCAACACCACCCACCGCCACCCCCTACCATCACCCATCCACCACCGCCTCCACCACCCGTCACCGTCACTCACCACAATTTCCTTTACCCACCACTACCGCTGCCACCTACCACCGCCACTACTCACCATCGTCACCCACCCACCATCACCGCCATCCACCTCCACCCATCGCCACCATTGCCGCCACCCACCACCACGCTACTGCCACACACTACCACCTACCATCACCACCACTACCCACCACCGTCACTACTCACCATCGTCGCCCACCCACCATCACGACCATCCACCTCCACCTTCCACTGTCGCCACCGCCGCTGCCGCCACCCACCACCACCACTACCGCCACATATCACCACCACCATCACCGCCACTGACCACCACCCACCACCGCCACTAACCACCGATTTTATTCCTTCGTCTTTTCATGCCTATCTAACAACACAAAATAATGTTTTGTTTCATTCCACATGGCAACCAAACAAGACATGGAATGGTAATGATCCATTCCATTACCTTGTCCATTCCATTACCTCGTCCATTCCATTCTCTCTTCCATTCCATTACCCCATACCAAACAGACCCAAGGAAGTTTTTGGTACAAATTCACTGACTTAAAGATTACTCTTCGAGTAAAGGCACATAATTTGCATTTAAGGGTGAAGGTACCTTATGATAACGCTTCTGTTGAGGACTGAAGTCTCTAATAGTCTTTTTGCTCAAATTCTTATGGTTGAAAAAAGCAAGCAGAGAGTATGAGAGGTCAGAGAGGGAGCGATTTTCGGCGAGCCAAATTCAACCAGGGGGTAACTGATCCTAGGCCAATAACAACCTTTTTTTTATCTCAAATCTGCCTAGTGGGGTGACGGATACTTTGCTATGGAAAGCTTTTCAACCACATGGGATAGTTAAAGATGCGTACGTGGCGAGGAAGAAGGATGCGAGGGGGAATTGGTTTGGTTTTGTGAGATACCTGGGGGTTAAGAACATCAATGAAGTTCTGAAAAACATGAATACCGTGAAGATATTTGAAGCCAAGGTGGGCGTTTCGGTTCCGAAATTTGGGAAAGATCACCGGAGAATAACTGTTCAGCCGGTGGGTCAGCAGAAGGACCGTCCTGGGCCATCATTTATTCCGACGACTAGGTATGTGCCGGTTAACAAAGCGGCTGAGGGCACGTTCAGGGAGGCAGCCACAGGTGGTGCAGGTCTGCAAGCATCGTCTACAAAAGTTTTGGTGGTTAATGAAAGGGGTGCGATGTTCCCGGATCATTGCGTGATGAGAGCGGTGATAGGTGAAGCTAAGGATGCTAAGGCACTTGCGAACATCATGAACATGATGAGGTCGGGAGGGTATGTGGAAAGCCTGGTGAGCCTTATAGGGGGTTTGAAGGTAATGTTGGTGTTCAGGGATAAGCGAACTGCTCTCGAGTTCATTGAAAGAAAGGAGGAATTATGGGGTTCGTTGCTGTACTCGGCTGAATTGTGGAATGGGAAATTATTGGAATATGAAAGGATAGTATGTCTGAAGATACGTGGGATGCCGTTACAGCTCCGTGATGTTCCGTTTTTCAACAGGATTGGTCAGTTGTTTGGCAAGGTTATCAAAGATGCTGAGTTTTCTTGGCTAACGGCCGATAATGTTGAAGGTAAGGTGTGGGTTATCGTTAAGTTCGATAGTCGGATTGACGAAGAGGTGTCTGTGGTATGGAATGGTGACTCAGTTCAAGTCTGGGTAGCAGAGGTGGAGGACCGGTTTATGTCCGATATGGTGGAAACTTTGTCGTCCAAGGCTTTTGCTACGTCACCGGTGTCGGAAGATTCAGTTGCGATTGAGGATGAGCCGGAGGAGGGTGAACTGCGAGAGGGGAATGATATGGTGGTGTCACCGGCTAGAGAGGCGAGGGATCCGGCGGTTGTTGGTCGTGGAAACGGAAGGTCGCCGGTTGGTTTGCATGGGCATGGGGAAAGAAACTGTCATGGGGAATCCCAAGGGACACTAAGGGATAGGGTTGGTGCAATTAATGTGGAGCCACATAATAAGGTGGGGCCAGAGAATAACCAAAAGTTTTTTGATTTTAATAAGAAAGCTGATTCCTTTTCAGTGGGCAGGGGAGTGCTTTGGGCCCTAATCAGTTCTCTAGGAAAAGACCAAGAAATACAAGAAGCCCAAATAATGAGGATGTGGATAGGAACAATTACAGTAATGGTCTGGGCCAGCAGTCTCGACCATTCCTTGATAGGGTGAATGAACTACAGGACAAAAGTATGGTGAATAATGATAGTGGTGGGGCATCTGATGATGTCACTTTGGTGGATAATACCCAAAATGGTTTTTTTCCTATGGGTTTAAATGGGGTTGGGATAACACATAATGATAATAATATTAACAGCTCAACTATTAATCCTAATATCTCTACTAATGATAATAACCTTCAGTCACAAGTTAAGGATCATCCAGTAAATGGGGACTCTACGGCGGCACAGTTTGGGGAGGGGGGCAACCAGAATGTTTTTTCGAGTATTCAGGGCAATGGGAATAATATTAATGATGCTGCTGTTCGTTCGATGGCTGGTAATCATGTTACGAGTCTGGATAATTCAGTTGGTTTAGGCTCTAACATGGCTGCGGAGGATGATTCGATGTTGGAAACTCGGCTTACAATTCAGACCGGGGCTGTCTTTGGAGTTGATCTAGAAGGCTTCGTGGGGCAGGTTTAGGAGTTGGTTGATGGTGAGGGTGTTGTTAATGGTGATCAATGAATTTTTTGAGTATAAATCTTCGGGGGGTACGGGATGACAGAAAAACATCCTGGATTAGAGGTTTGAAGACAAGTCATGGGTCGCACTTTATTGGTGTTCAGGAGTCGAAACTAAAGGAAGGTACTTTTTTTCATTTGAATTCTCTTTGGGGTATATCTGGGTTTGGTGCTGAGCAAGTATTTGCGGTGGGGCGGTCTGGGGGAATCATTAGTTTGTGGGACCCGTCAGTTTTTCAGGTCTCCTCTGTTGTGAAGAATCGGAATTTCCTTATTACTTCCGGTACACTAGTAGCTTCGGGTATTACTTTAAATGTGGGGAATGTGTACGCGCCTAACGACTCGGGGTCAAGGCGTAGGGTATGGGAGGAGCTGTTGTCGGTTAAAGCCTCAAAAGTCGGTATGTGGGTGTTGTTAGGAGACTTTAACGACGTTAGGTATTAACATGAGCGGAAGAATACGGAGTATGTAGCCGCGAATGCGGATTTCTTTAATGATTTTATTAGGAGGGCGGATTTGCAGGAATATAATATGGGGGGTCTCCGGTTTACTTATATGTCAGACAACGGTATAAAGTTGAGCAAGTTGGATAGGGTTTTGGTATGTAGCGATTTCATGGCTAAATGGGGCGAGGCGTCGGTCACCGCCTTGTCTAGGTTTGCCTCCGACCATAGCCCGGTTATCCTTTCTGTGGTTCCATCGGACTTCGGGCATATCCCGTTCCGTTTCTTCAATTCGTGGCTTGAACTACCGGGCTTTGTGGAATATGTGCATGGTTTGTGTCATGGTTTCTCTTTCACGGGACCATCAGACTTGGCAATTAATACCAAGCTGAAATTCCTGAAGAATAAGATTAAGGAATGGATTAAGGCGGAAATAGCGATTACGGATGGTTTGTATAATCAAAAAAAGGCTTAAGCGTCCAAGTTGGATTCTCTAGCGGAGATCAGGGATTTGTTGCCTCATGAGTTGGATAAACGTTCTGCTGCTAAGGCATTTATGTTGGAGTTCGATAGGCGTAAACATATGGATTTGAAACAGAAGGCGAGGGTTAAGTGGGCCATAGATGGGGATGAAAACTCGAGCTACTTTCACGGGGTCATTAGTGCCAATGTGTGTAGTAAGAGGATTCATGGGTTGATGGTAGATGGCGATTGGGTGACTAATCCTACTTTCATTAAAGATGCCGCCTTTGTGTTTTTCGAGGAGAAATTCCGCGAACCTATGGCGGTCCGACCGAAGATCGAGTGCCCTTATTTGAATAAGGTCTCGAATTCTGATGCTGATTTTCTTTGAAGTCCGTTTACCCTTCAAGAGATCAAAGATGCGGTGTGTAACATCGCAAAATTTTCCCCAAAATTTTAATACATAAAAAGCCCTTATATATATATATATATATTTTTTTTTATTACACCTTTATCATTAATATTATACAAATGTGCCTAACACTTTATTTATCCTAACTCACAACTTATATACATACATAAATGTATATAAATAATAATAATAATAATAATAAATAATAATAATAATAATAATAATAATGATATGATTCTAAATTCTCTGTTTTTTTTCACATACAAGATTTTTTTTTTTTTAAATAAAGCCTTGAGTCAAATAGTCAAAGTCCTAGTCAAAGTCTTAGTCAAACAGTCAAAGTCTTAGTCAAATAGTCAATTCATCATAAAACCTTACTTTATGGTGTTGACCAATTTTAATGGCTAATTGAATCCAAAACTAGTATAAAAACCCACCTATGACCCATTATACTTTGCACCTCTAAATCGATTGTTTCAATCCGATTAAACTTTCCCTCATACCCTTCTTCTATAGTCTATTACTTCTACAATTGAAGCTTTGATTATAAGCTCTTGTAATTGGCGAATTGGAAGCTTGATATTCTTTCTTTTTCGACTAGCTAAGTTGTTGAGTCTTTGGGATTCGCCTCGCTTACATTCACAACACTTAGAGGATAATTCACCTTAGCCAATGTGAGTTTACATAGCCCCTTTTTCTATTTTACATTTTGGGGTGAAACATGTTTAAACATTTTATACACTATCATTTACTCATTCTTACATTATTGAAATTTGTGATTCAATTACACTATCATTTACTCATTCTATCATTTGACTGTAACAAAAAGACACAGTACAATCATTAACATTGATCAAGCCGCCTGTTTAGATTATAGTGCTATAGGTCTGACAAACCCATCCCCTCGCATAAATTCAGGGATGATCGATAACAGTAACAACATTTAACTAACTTGCGAGTTAGGTCTCAGTCGACACAAGGTTTGATTGTACAAAGACGCATTGTTACATGTCGGAATCATACTCTATCATCATACAACTGTGATTGTTGTACAAACTATTGTTATCAATTATATTCAAAAACCTATGTATTCTCACCAACTTTTGTTGACCCAAAATATTTTCAAACTTAACATGTTTCAGGTTCTACTTGCTTGAAGATTTGAATTAATGCTTGAAGATGTGTGCATAGTATTATTCATTTTGATGTACGAATTCTTGTAGAACAATTGTATGTAATTTATTTAAATCATTTAATGAAATTTATTATTCACCATGAGCTACTGAACAATCATCAATACGTGACATCCCGATGTTTCCGCCATCGGTTGGGGTGTTACAGATTGGTATCAGAGCCATGGTTATAGGGAATTAGGTTATTAGAAAAAAAAATCTAGTCTATAACCATAGGATTTTAATCAGTACTTGCTCCTTTTACTTGCAACCTTACTTGTTTATATTCTCTATCCTACTTCTTATCCTTACTTTAGTCCCTACAAGAAGAGTGCTCTCCATCACAAGATCTACTCTTAGACTAATAGGACAAATCCTCAGGTTTAGCCTGAACCACCTTGAAGATCTCGTCGAAGTTCTGGATTTTAATAACGAACACGTGCAATCTGAAAGGGTGAACACCTGTATTCTGAGTTTTCTGTCTAGGACTGGCATTGCGCATGAATCCCAATCAGACGAGGGACCCGGATGCCTACCTGGGAATTCTCGGGATGAGTGTTCACTTATAGGCTAAAGCATGTCTTCACTATGTTATTAGAATTTAGAAGCTTTGATATGTCAATGTTTTCGTTTATTCGTTCTAATTAATGAATAAATGATTACACTCACTTCCCTTTAAACTAAGCTCTAAAATCCCAAAATTTTACAGCCTAAATCAATCTCATTTCATAACCATCTATGGATTTCACAATCACACTTCACCTTACCATCTTAGCCACTTTTTAAATATTCAACACCCTACCCAAATCATATTATTTCATTTCTCCACATGTTACTTATTTAAAAAAAAAAAACTATAACCTCATACCTTAGCACAAACTAAAGATTTCTAAATCCTGTTGTATTTTCAAAACCTAGTAACTTTACAAAGTACATATTTTTTTTTGTCAAAAGATGTCCTCGAACTTAATTTCAATTGTTTATTTTTTGACGTAACAAACAATTTTCTATATATAATGCTTTAAACTATTAAAAATCACTTAATAGAACCTTGATCTTCAAAACCTAATGTCATGTTTGAAATCTCTAACTAACGGGAATATTTTAACCAAAGCCCACTTAGTTTGTACTATTTAACAACTTTTGCTTTATGTATAAAACCAATTTTGAAAATAAGATTTTTTTTATCCATAGGAATAATATCTAGTCTCTAAATTCTCCATCGACACTCACTCGCTTTCAACTTGTTCAAATTTTTACAATATTTGGCATATACCACAATCATGTTTTCTTATACACTTGATTATAACCTTTGATCCAAACCCCAAAATTTACACTGCTACATAATCTCCTTACTATAAAATAAACTCTTTATCAACTATCTTCACATTCACTATCTCTCACAACCTTGATTCTGCTTCAAGATTTTTCATCATCCTCTCAAGAACTAAATTCATATCCTTCACCTTCTCAAACATGAACTAGTTACACATGATAACCAAACTATTGAAACTTGGTTGTGTGTTGCATCAAACTTAATCCTTAGTTATACATGAGGATTCGATTATCTACCATATTTAAACATTTGATACTAGAAATCATGGAATATAAACTATTTGCTATAGACACACCTAGAGTCATTAACCTTGTCTAGGACAACACTATTACAACTCGCATGCAATGCTTGATACTTGATTGTTTATATGTACATATTATCAATTTACAATTTATGTGTGAAATAATTGGTACACTTAATCAAACAACTGGTAGAGGATGAAGTACTTGCTCAACAGTTAGTTGAGTACCAAATAACCTACTCAACGATTGGTAGAGGTCATTATGCCTGCTCAACAGTCGGTAGAGGCCCTACAACCTGCTCAACGACTGGTAGAGGCTATCGCACCTGCTCAACAATCGGTAGAGGTTCTTACTCACTGACTGGTAGAAGTCTTTTTCCTACTCAACAGTTGGACTCATTTTTGGATACATTGTAAACGATTCAATCACAAGGTTATTTTGCATTACTTACATGTGTGTTTAGAGTCATAGAAGGACACAAAACCCTAATGTAAGGTAAATTGGTGATTGCGGTCCGGAACGTAATCATGAATTTACAGGTACGTTAAGGTAGTGTGAAATTCTAATAAGGTTTTAGTAGTTCATTTGGTTTTCATATAGCCAATCAATTCATGCATTTCTTATAAGATTCATAAAACATAAGTTTAGTATTTTGCTAGATTCTTATGCTTCTTGCTACTTCAGACGAACCTAATCCAATCCTTAAAACTCACATCTCAAACCTCTTATCCAAATTATTCGAAACAAATTATTCTATTACCTATAAATTTATGTCATGCCTTAACTCGAAACTTCCCAAACTACCCTTGTCCTAATTTCTACCCAATCACCTTCAATCCTGTGTTTCAATAAACTTCGGGATGAAGTTTCCAAAAGTAGGGGAGACTGTAACATCGCAAAATTTTCCCCAAAATTTTAATACATAAAAAGCCCTTATATATATATATATTTTATTACACCTTTATCATTAATATTATACAAATGTGCCTAAGACTTTATTTATCCTAACTCACAACTTATATACATACATAAATGTATATAAATAATAATAATAATAATAATATGATTCTAAATTCTTTTTTTTTCACATACAAGATTTTTTTTTTTAAAATAAAGCCTTGAGTCAAATAGTCAAAGTCCTAGTCAAAGTCTTAGTCAAACAGTCAAAGTCTTAGTCAAATAGTCAATTCATCATAAAACCTTACTTTATGGTGTTGACCAATTTTAATGGCTAATTGAATCCAAAACTAGTATAAAAACCCACCTATGACCCATTATACTTTGCACCTCTAAATCGATTGTTTCAATCCGATTAAACTTTCCCTCATACCCTTCTTCTATAGTCTATTACTTCTACAATTGAAGCTTTGATTATAAGCTCTTGTAATTGGCGAATTGGAAGCTTGATATTCTTTCTTTTTCGACTAGCTAAGTTGTTGAGTCTTTGGGATTCGCCTCGCTTACATTCACAACACTTAGAGGATAATTCACCTTAGCCAATGTGAGTTTACATAGCCCCTTTTTCTATTTTACATTTTGGGGTGAAACATGTTTAAACATTTTATACACTATCATTTACTCATTCTTACATTATTGAAATTTGTGATTCAATTACACTATCATTTACTCATTCTATCATTTGACTGTAACAAAAAGACACAGTACAATCATTAACATTGATCAAGCCGCCTGTTTAGATTATAGCGCTATAGGTCTGCCAAACCCATCCCCCCGCATAAATTCAGGGATGATCGATAACAGTAACAACATTTAACTAACTTGCGAGTTAGGTCTCAGTCGACACAAGGTTTGATTGTACAAAGACGCATTGTTACATGTTGGAATCATACTCTATCATCATACAACTGTGATTGTTGTACAAACTATTGTTATCAATTATATTCAAAAACCTATGTATTCTCACCAACTTTTGTTGACCCAAAATATTTTCAAACTTAACATGTTTCAGGTTCTACTTGCTTGAAGATTTGAATTAATGCTTGAAGATGTGTGCATAGTATTATTCATTTTGATGTACGAATTCTTGTAGAACAATTGTATGTAATTTATTTAAATCATTTAATGAAATTTATTATTCATCATGAGCTATTGAACAATCATCAATACGTGACATCCCGATGTTTCCGCCATTGGTTGGGGTGTTACACGGTGTGGGATTGTAGTGGGGAAAAGGCGCCTGGCCCAGATGGGTTTAACTTCAAGTTCCTAAAAAGGTGTTGGGTTGGGTTTCAAGACGATTTCATTCGTTTTTTTCATGACTTTTATGCGGAGGGTGTGATTGGGCCGGGTAGTGCCCCGTCGTTTATTACACTTATACCAAAAAAGAATGATCCTCTCGGGTTCCAAGACTATAGGCCCATCAGTTTGGTTGGATGTCTAAATAAGGTTCTTTCGAAGGTACTTGTGGCTCGGTTGAAGACGGTCATCGGGAAACTGATCTCACCCGTGCAGTCGGCTTTTCTTGTGGGTAGGAATATAGCTGACGGGCCTCTCGTTCTTAACGAGATTGTTGGGTGGTTGAAAAAGACTAAGAGGCAATGTATGTTATTCAAAGTGGATATTGAGAAGGCTTACGACTCACTGAATTGGGATTTTTTGGAGTCGATTATGCTCCAAATGAATTTCCCGGCGAGGTGGTGTAGATGGGTGATGGCAATTGTGAGATCGGCTAGGGCGTCGGTTTTGATTAATGGGTCGCCAACACACGAGTTTGCGTGTTCTCGTGGCCTTAGACAGGGTGATCCCCTTTCACCGTTCTTATTTTTGATGGCGATGGAGGCCCTTTCTGGTATCATGCGAAAGGCAAGCGAGGTGGGTTTGTTTAGGGGCTTGGTGTGCGGTTCGAATGGGCAAAAGTTAACACACTTGTTATACACCGATGATGTAATATTCCTTGGCGAATGGTCGATTGGAAATGCTAAGTGCTTAAAGTGGATCTTGAGATGCTTTTATTTGGTGTCGGGCTTGAAGGCTAACCTCCAAAAGTGTAGTGTGTTTGGATTAGGGGTGGAGGATGGTGAGGTTCATAACATGGCGGATGTTCTTTTGTGTAGGGCCGGATCTTTCCCGTTCATATATCTTGGTCTGCAAGTAGGGGCGAACATGAATCTATGTAAGAATTGGAAACCGGTCATGGATGCTTTTAGAAGTAAGTTATCAATATGGAAGGCGAAGACTTTATCTTTTGGAGGTCGGGTAACTCTCATCAAGTCGGTCCTTAATGCTCTTCCTATGTATTATTTTTCGCTTTTCAAAGCTCCGGGAAAGGTCATTGAAGAACTCGATAGGCTTAGAAGGATATTTTTTTGGGGTGGTTCGGAAGAAAATGCTAAGATGAATTGGGTTGCTTGGCAAAAGGTATGTGCTCCGGTTGAATTTGGTGGTCTCGGTTTTGGCTCTCTTCAATACGCAAATTTATCGATGTTGGCAAAATGGTGGTGGCGCTTTAAAGTGGATTCTAATGCTCTTTGGAGGAAGGCTATTTGGGCGATACATAGTTCTTCAAGGGAGTGGAATCCGATACCGACTAAGTTGACGATTCCGGGGCCTTGGAAGAACGTGTACTCGTCTATGGGCCTGATTAAGTCTATTGGGGTGGATGTGGGTTGGGCGATACATGGGCTGGTGGGTAACGGGTTGGGCGTTTTTTTCTGGTTGGATTGTTGGATTACAGATTCGCCACTGGCTGCTGCGTTCCCAGCTCTCTTTGCACTCGAAAAAAACAAATTGGCGATGGTTGCTGACCGTGTTTTGCAGTCGGGTTTGGGGTGGGGTTGGGAGTGGAGCCGAAATTCGTTTTCTACTGCTGAACAGGAGGAACTGCAGCTATTCTTGGACCTGTTTGCTGTTCCGGTGCTGCAGCCCACTGAAGATCGCTGGCGGTGGTCTCTTGGCAGCAACCAAACCTTCTCCGTGGCTGGTCTGAGGAGCAGGCTGCATTTGTCCAGGTTTACGCAGGCTGACTTCGTTATAAAGAAGAATTCTTGGGTCCCGTCGAAGACGCTAATACTGGCTTGGAGGGCTGAATTGGATAGACTTCCGTCTAAGTGTGCTCTGGCTCGAAGGAATGTACATGTCGGGTCCGAAATATGCCGATTATGTGGTGATTATGCTGAAACAACGGAACACATCTTCGTGTCATGTGCTTTCTCGCAGGCTTTATGGTCCCTTGTTGCTCAATGGTGTAAAGTGAGTTCGCCGATTCTTTTCCATTTCAAAGACTTACTCGAGTGGCATTCACATGTTGGTGGCTCCGTGAAAATGAAAAAGGCATTCTATGCGATCGTTCTTACAACAATATGGTGCATTTGGAAATATAGAAATGAGGCCGTGTTCAATCAAACGCGAGTATCTCTCAATACGGTTCTTGGTGACGTTAAATCCCTTAGCTTATTTTGGGTTAAGGCGAGGGCTAATCAACCATCCTTAGATTGGAATATTTGGGGTAGCTTTAATCTTTCTAGTGTTGGTTGGTGATTGTTCTTTTTGGTGTAAACTTATCTTGTATGGCGTAATGCTAGTATCCCGCTAGCTTGGTGAAATAATATATTTGTTGATCGTTCAAAAAAAAAAAAAAAAGGACTGAAGTCTCTGATTGGTAATCATATGGTGCAAAATAAATTCTGAATTTCGAAATTTTCAAAGTTGGCTTATTAATTGTTGATTTTTTCTTTCAGAGTTAATTAACTCATGACTTTTTGCGAAAAGTTCCTAACATTTTTTTTTAAAATCATAACAAATTAGTTTGGTGGTTTTAACAAAACCACACCTTTTATAGTAGACACGTCTTTTTGATAAGATGCAATTTTAGCTCTTAAAGTCTTTTCAATTTGTTTTAAGAAACCATGTGCCTTATGAAGTTTCTCCAAATAAGAAACCAAATTCTGATTACGAAGAACATACATGTCAATCTTCACTACAAACTCTACACACCTAGGACATATTTTATCTTAAGGTTTAGAATTACCTCAACATCGGCCACAAAGGCTTGATGTGCATCAAGTTTTCCTGCTGATTCAAGTACTACCTCATCCACTATCTTCTGCAGATCTTGTTAAAAGATTAAATTAGTAAACTTGATTTATCTTATGTTATGTAAATAATAGACATCTGTTAATTATTATATCCTAAGTTTAATAGGTTAGAACCGGTTCATGTAACACACCGGTTAGTAAAAACATTTATCCTAAGTATGTATTCATGTAGGGATGTGTCTGTTCAGATTGGTGCCGGTTCAGAAACTATTTAAAGGGGCCGAGCACTTCATTTGTAATATAGAAAGTTTATGTTAAATAACTAACTTTCAAACAACCCTTTCTTTCCCTCCATATCTATAACTGCCATCGCCTCACACACTCAAAGCCCACATCAGAAAACAATATGCAGAATCAGAAGAAAGAGACCTGTGCAGATCAGATTACTAACATGGCATCAGAGCCCGATCAAAGAAGAATCTATGGTATATTCGATTGTGAAGAGAAATCAGACGGTGTTCTCGAAGACAAAGGCAAGAAGCCGATGTTTCCATTTGTAGAAGATGGTCGTGTGGATCAATTTGTTCTCGATAAGAAGATCGCAGAATTTAAGGAGTGTATGGACCCTTCGAACATCAATTTCTCCAGATTTCACATCGGATCAGCCCCGAAGTCGCGTATAGAGAAGAAGAAAAATGCGCAACAAGAGTTTAACAATCAAATAAAGGATGCCCCCGAATACCCACACGCGATGTGTTGTGGTAAATGTAAAGAACCCTTCCATTATAGAAGAAATTGCCCAAAGAAGATGGGTAAAACAGAATTTATGGTAAAAGGAACGGATGGAAAAAGGATGGGATGATGTGTGGTACGCAAGTCTAACAAGAAAAGAACATGGGTGTGGCTTTAAAGATCAATTCGCCATCTTTAGCAAATCATTTGGAGTAGAAGGCCAACCAAGCGGATATAGGAGGGAGTATTTTAGAGGAAGAGGATCGGTGATAATCACAAGTGGAGGACAAATACACAAGATCAAAAAGGTATACTACGTCCCTACACTTCGTAAGAATATATTAAGCATAGAAAGATTGAACCAAGAGGGTTTAGAAGTTGAATTCGATGGAGATGTTTGTCACATCCATCGGCCGATCATACAAGAAAGGAGAAAGTTGATTTTATGCCGAATTTGTGATAGTGAAAGTCACTTCACATTTAAATGCCCCGAAAGAGAAAATATTGTTGAAAAGGATGGAAACGGACCACTAGAAAGGTTCTCAAACAAACGGGTCAGATTTGAAGGCATAAAAGAGTCGCTAAATGTTGAAGATAAAGAGAGGGCTTACATGTTCAAGAAATTCGAAGAGTTTTCTATCGACAAGGACAACTATGAAGGCATTATGGAGAAAGGTCCTATCATGTACCCAACCAATGGTTCTCGCATACAAGATTGCTTAATTTTCATGGATTTACTTCATGTTACAACAACGGTTAAAAGGTACAAACGTAAGTTCGAATTAGAATTCGAAAAAATCATTCAATGGTTTATGCACGATTTCTTGAAAATTGAAAATAAAGCCCCTATGCCACCAAGAGATACAACCGGATATCCAATATGCTTATTGTATTTATACACTAAAGTACAAGTGTTTGGTGGATATGATAAAGTCACAAAGGATGAAAATTGGGCGATTGTTGCAATGAGTATGGGTTATGGAAGAGGGCTACCAAGTTTAGCAAGGAAAGAAGAATTAGCAATAACACTAAGGCTAGTGTATGTCCGATATTTGGAGATGATGGAATGGTACCATCTCAAATACAAAGGCCGCGAGTTGGTTGTCGAAGTCAACAATGAAGAAGGTAGCACAAGTGGTGAAAACAAGTGGAAAGATGAAGATATGCCGCCCAAGAAAAGAAGTCGATCATCATCAAGTGATGAATGAAGAAATGAAGGCTGAAAATCAAGTTTAAGGGGGAGAATGTTAGAAGATTAAATTAGTAAACTTGATTTATCTTATGTTATGTAAATAATAGATATGTGTTAATTATTATATCCTAAGTTTAATAGGTTAGAACCTGTTCATGTAACACACTGGTTAGTAAAAACATTTATCCTAAGTATGTATTCATGTAGGGATGTGTCTGTTCAGATTGGTGCCGGTTCAGAAACTATTTAAAGGGGCCAAGCACTTCATTTGTAATATAGAAAGTTTATGTTAAATAACTAACTTTCAAACAACCCTTTCTTTCCCTCCATATCTATAACTGCCATCGCCTCACACACTCGAAGCCCACATCAGAAAACAATATGCAGAATCAGATTACTAACGGATCTTCAGCTCCTTTTATTATCTCCTCATGAATCTTCACTACAACATGCTTCTTTATCTCTTCAATGTCCTCAATCTGTGACATCTCAACAGATGCATCTTTGCTTGATCCTCACTTTTCATTTCTTGATTTGGATTTTTCTTCATATCATACTCACTTCAAACGTATATTTTAAAGCATCCCATAGCAATTTTGAAGTTCTACAAATACTAAAAATATGATGAATGTCTTTTGATAACACCCTCATTATTGTTTCATGATATATCTTCTCAATCTCATAATCTCTCTTGTGTGCTTCATCCATTTGAAGATATGGTATATGTTGTTACTTTTGCATGCTTGGTGCATGCCGGACATGTTCCACCCCGCTAGCGCTTCGGCGTTAGTACTTATCTTAGGACCGTAGCTTTGTTTTATTTATCTTTGTTACTTTATTTTCTTTTCTAGTTATTTGAGGACATGTTGTGGACAACTTGATATTTTGGAGCTGCCATTTCGACGTCTCTGTTTTGAGGATGCAGGTTCCGCTTACACGCGAGTGGACTCGTCACTGTCAGGGGAGTATTAGTTTCTCTTGCCTCTTTCTCCATTTCTGCACTTAAAATTTATAAAAAAAAATTTTTAGTGTGGGGTGGACCATTATTGCTGCTTATTTTATTATATCTAGCGGGTCATTTGTCATTGATTGTGCGTTATCCGGTACCCTCTTAGCCGCTTGATACCCGTAGCGTCATTCATAGTCATTTTTGGCAGATTTGTATATTCTATTAGGCTCGTCCGAGTGATCGCTATTAGGCATTTTGCAGAACGGTTCACGACAAAGGACAGTCGAAATTAGACGATATTAATAAAAACCCAATAGATCCACTAAAATAATAAAATAAAGTAGAAGAATAGGTTGCATGGCAAGTAGAAAAATACCCTGGAAATTGTGCTAAAAATCGATAACTTATCCTACCCGATTGTCCGTGAGAGTTTCTTGAGCCTTTTCCGAGCACCACACTTACATTATACATATCATATATTTCTCGTTTTGTGTTGCTTGAGAGATTTCCGACCCTAGTCCGACTCGGTTAGAACTTGTGTGTTTATGCATATTCTTGTTTTAAAACCGGTAACTAGATAAAAGTGATAGAGACAATTAGGTATTTCCTCAAAAATAAATCCTTCCCTTAGAAAACCATTTTTAGCCTTAGCCTTTCGTTTCTTTACCCAATAAAAATGAGTCCCGATCATGCATCACCACAGTTGCTTCAAGATTTTGTCATCACTAAGGGCACGAGACCACAAGTTTGAAGAAAAGGCGATACCATTGACAAAGGAAGGAACAACCCAAGACGGGCCAAGAGGGAGATCTTGTTAAAAAAAAACCCGTTGAAGAGAGCCCAAAATAAATAGAGAGCTCAATAAATAGAGAGACCCATAAAAAGAGAGCCTAAGAAATAAAAGTTCTTCAAAATTAAAAATTTGGTCTTTGACCAGTGAGACCTTAAAGAACTGGAATTCTGCTCTCTCTCTCTCTCTACATTCTCTCTGTAATCTCTCATCTCTATCTTGCTTCCCCCTCTCTTTCTCAAGATGCATCCGCTGGACGAGCACTTGCTTCGATGTTTTCACTTTGCTCAGCCACAACATTGACTACACTGTGAGGAGCAAGATAGCCATGATGAAGGATCTTAGAATAAACACCCGACTCCTCTCAGAGATCGCTGCCGAAAATGTTGTGCGCCGCTACCGCCCTTCTCCACGTCTTGCTGCTTCGTCATCTTCTCATCCGTGACACTTTTTCGTGATTCGGTTACTCATCCTTCTTTGTAGATAGTTCAAAAAAAGTTGTTTTATCTTTTACACCCCTACATTAGAACCCGAATAAAATTCCTCTTGATTTATCTTTGTTAGTCGGTTTAGAAACGAGGACTTGATATGCATACAAGCCTATGACTTTAGTCGACTTCGGTACAGACTTGAATGTTTACCCCCAAAACTCACTAAAATGATAAACCCGAGTGATGAGTGAACATTGTGAGCAGGTATAGGTTTGAGCATAATCGTACGGGTTAAGTAGGCGTGTCAAGCAATTTTATTTTTCTCGTAAAATAAAAAAATAAATGGATTGAGGGTTTGTTAATTACAGTCTGCCTTAGATGTGCTCGTGCCTGATTGCTTGAGGACAAGCAATAGTCTAAGTGTGGGGTATTATGATGTCTCACATAATTAACATATAAAACAGGCATAAACAGTCTCATAATATGGTAGAATTATGCTTAAATAACTGATATTGGGTGCTTAATTCGTTTCTATTTGTATTTCTCAGAAAACTAGAGCTCCAAGCCGGAAACAGAGGATTTTCAGGCAAAAACAGGCAAAAACTAGAGATTCATGAGGATACGAGACTTGCATCATGTTCCCTGTATGTTTGAAGACCATCCCGGGACCTAAACAATGATAAAACCAGTCCGAGAGTGACTCAACACGCCCATGCACACTTGCACGGAGGCCCTACACGCTAGAAGACAACGCAACAAACTTGGGGAACAAGAAAACTTGCTGAGTACACCTGCACTCCCGTGCCCATACTTATGGCACGACCATGCTCAGACAAGAAGTACAGACACGACCGAACTGCAGCAACAGAATGTACGTGTGACAGTAAGCACACCCATGCCACCCTATGGCATGCCCACCATTTGATCATCCCATTTCACCTAGACTTGAGCCTTTTGGGTCGACTTCTAGGAGTCTTGCAGAGATCTTGGGGTCATTTGGGAGGCCTTAGGGCCCTCCTAACACACCCACAAAGGTTAGGCCTTGTCATACCTTGATCATCTTGGCCAAGCATGGGATTGTAGAGTAGCTTATGCAATAAACATCTAGGGTCGTGAGGATCATACTAGATACATATCACTTTGAGATGGAGAGCTTGTCTATGAGCAGCCATGTTCATGTGTTGATAATTTGTTATGGTTGTATCTTTCTATTACTCCCAAACCGGCTTAATTTTGTAGACTTTTATTATTAGTAGTAGTAGTTTATTTTTAGTTATTTGTTGTGTTATCTTCTTTCTAGTTCTTGTTTATTTATCTTGTGATAGGTTCAAATGATGATTAACTTAATAACTTAAAATTAACCTTAACTTGATTAATTAACTAGAGGTTTAATCAGCTTCTGGTAGTCCCGAGCTAGATCCAAGGTGAGGAAACCGGTAGTGAGACAGATCCTTCGGGCTTCTGATATCCAAACTGGGTTCTACACAATGGCTTCTGAAGTGGACCAGATCTGAGTGACACATTTCTGGTACTTACTAGATGACTGAATCATCGTCTTGGTAAATGGCGGATTCCCTACGGGTGCACCAGTGATCTTCGGATTGCACACCTTTAGAATTATGTTCCACCTTTGTCAAGGGTTTCATTAAGCTTGGGAGTTTATGGGTTGGGTTTATTAAGTCATTAATCATCAAACCAAATTTACATTTACCAGGCCTATAAATGTTAAAGTGTCATAAAGATAAAAAACATAAGAATTCTATTTCTAGGTCTCGTTAGTACAAAACCGTTAACCAATGGGGATACGCGTCACCTGAGTTGACTGTAAGAGAGATCCTTCGGTCTTCATGATCGTTAACCTACTTAGGGGATACGATGTTTCCATAACTGATCCTACGGATAGATCCTTCGGTACGGAATGCGAGAGCTAAGGGAGGTGTACGGTGTTCTAGGACGGAAGTGAAGCCTCCACTTCCAGAAGGAGATAAGTCTGAGGACCAGAGATTTGACCGCGGTTTGGGGTGTAACCTCACGAATTTTCCCATTTATTTTGCATTAAAGTATTTCCCAATCCATGATATAAAGTCTAATTTATTTCTAAGTATTCTTATCTTTATCCGTGCACTCTATTTTTCTAAGTTCCTTTTATCATTGTACTAAAAAAAATCTTCAATCATGACATATGTCCTATCCTAATTCTATTTATAAAATCGTCATTTTATAAGACGGTGTTTTTATTTTCTAATTCAAACTAATGATTTTTTTTATTTATTTCTTATTTAAAGCTAATCATTTTTCCAATTACATTTATAATCTCAAACAAGGAAGATATAAATTCATTTCAAAATAAAGCCTTGAGTCAAGAGTCAAAGTCTTGACAAACATAATTCTTGGAGTCAAAGTCTTAGTCCTAGTCAAAGTCTTAGTCAAATAGTCAATTCATCATAAAACCTTACTTTATGGTGTTGACCAATTTTAATGGCTAATTGAATCCAAAACTAGTATAAAAACCCACCTATGACCCATTATACTTTGCACCTCTAAATCGATTGTTTCAATCCGATTAAACTTTCCCTCATACCTTTCTTCTATAGTCTATTACTTCTACAATTGAAGCTTTGATTATAAGCTCTTGTAATTGACAACTTTGGGGCTACACATATTCCATTTCTCGAGACTTAATACTTTGCTAAGGTGAGTTTACGTAACCATGTTTATGCAATTCTTCATACTTGCAACATTATACTTAAGCAATTCTACATGCATGTCTAGTTGTAAACTTTAATGCCTCATGAATTAGACAACAACAACAGTTTCAACGAGTTTCAACGAGTTTCAACATTACATAATCATTAGCTATGGCCAAGCCGGCGATACTTAATAATAGATCTATTGGATTGACAATCCCATCCGGATACGTGTACCTCCTACATAGGTAGCGTGGGTGATTGTTATCGTTCCAACATATTAAGGTGAACCGTGGATGACCGGATGGACCTAAACTAGTCGGAGGTTTGATTATGTCGATTCAACATATCATGTTTATTCATGTAGACTTAAACTTACGATAGACATATGAATTGCTAAACTTTTATACTTAAACTATTTGCTTGACATGGCTTATGTATTCTCACCAACTTCTAGTTGACCCCCCCCCCCCATTTTTACAACTCAACAGGAAATAATGATGCTTGAAGTCTAGAGAGTTAGCATGAGGAGACAAATTGAAGTTTATGCTTTATTTGGTTATTTGATGTATTAGAATTTCATTCAAGACTTATTATGTATTTTCAATTTTGGATATTTTTACTTTAAATAAATTTCAATTAAAACTTGAATACCATGTGCTACTGTATACTCATCAATACGTGACATCCCGATGTTTCCGCCATCGGTTGGGGTGTTACATGGGGAGCCTGCTATATGCAAGGCCCTGGCGGAGTACCTTCGTGCGGACGCGCATTAGGAGGTTATGCATTCTACTCAGTAGTGGCCCCGCTTCTCTATCAAGGACTCAACACTTCAAGATCACTCTCGTCCTCCTCACGAATAATTAATCTTAACTATTAATTTTCATAGTAAACTTAACTACTTATCCGAAGGGCCCCGAGATGTGCATATTAGTTTACTCTACTATTTTATCCTTTTATTTTATCAAACCCAAAACCTTTTAAAACTATTTTTCTTAAAACCCCTCCGTTTTATTTTTGTTTTAAAAGCCCGATCAGTTATATGCTGAACAGTTGAGTAGGGGAAAGTGTGTTATCTTGGAATACGATACTCAGTATTTTCCCTAGAAAGCTATACTATACACGTCAGGTTCTCTACCTATGTGTTGGTTTTAGTTTCTATGTGACTATCGTTTACTTTATAAATTTAAAACTTGTAAAAGGTTTAGTATAGATCAGTCGTCTTCCCCGAAACCAATGTTTTGGAGCTGATACATCAAGTTTTTGGCACCGGGGAACTTGACATCTTTTTAAACTACTAAAACCAAACGTATCAGGCCTATATACAGGACCCTTAGTGTTTGATATTGGAACTCTTGTTCATTTTATTGAAAACATGACGAAGTGCTACCTGTTTGTTTTGTGATTTATGTGTGTGCTTTTTTTCACATTTACAAACACTATCCTTAACATCTAAAAATTAACCGAATCATTGATTCCACCTTAGATCCGGATACGCACGTAGTATCATCACTTTGTTGTCCGAATCGATCCTACATAGATGTAGGATCGATAAGATTTGATATACTGAGTGTTTAAGATCAATCCGAAGGTGGAATCAATGGATCGATTATTGTTAGATATGAGATATGAAGTTAGAAGGATATGCAAATGATAAAGATACACAACACACTCAAAAAATTGGGCAGCACTTCATTATAATAATCAAGCAAAAGTTACAATGTTTGAGGCTAAGGGTTCTATATATATAGCCTGGGATCCTATGCCTAGAAGCTTCGATGCGTAGTGCCTCATACGCATGAAATGGTCTAGGCGTAGGACTCTCCTACGCCTGGAACTAAGCCTTACAAATCCAAACGACGTATAAACACACGAAATGTACCCGATAACTACCTAAATCTATATAATCATGCCTACGACTAACATAGACCTATCACTAGCTGGAGACATACACGAAGTGCACTAACACTCTCCCTTTGGACCTAGCTAGTGATCTGCAGACTTAACCAGTCACTGAGCTGGGGATGTCTGGAAAGGCGTTCACAGACTCCCCTAAGGTCTAGCTAATGATCTTCAGTCTTCATGTCTTCAAGTCTTCATATCTGGTAATCTTTAACTTAGGAAGATACACCGTAGTGCACTAACAATCTCCCCCTGAAGACTTGACTACTTGCTGATTTGAGTTTTTGTCGTGGCTTCATGAGATCTCATCTTGGTCTTCAATTAGTTTTGATAACTTGGGAGGAAACATGAAATCTTGGCTGTTTTGATTGACGATTCTGTGACAAAGAACGAAACAATAACATCTACACTTTCATTTCTCGATTCTCATCTTCTTCAGCTTCGAATGTTAGAGTTCTATCATGATCTGGTGTCTTTGAAAATGGAATACTGGGTTCATTTTGTTCAGGATGATCTTGTTGTTCAGGTTCTGGTCTTGTTTAGCTTCAAGCTTGGTCGTTTGAATCATCATGAGCACACACGTTATGTTTGATCCTGCAGAAAAATTAGTAAACATTGCACATAAACTACAACTTGTATTAAATACGACAAATAATTTGAACTTGATCGAATTCTTGAAGTTGATCATTTGATAAACTTTCAAAATATGTCCATTTTGACCACCATTTGGAGAAACAAATCGTTTTCCCCCTAAACATTTGAATCTTTTTAAATTTAACCCTGAACTTTTGAACTTGTCAATTTAAACCCTTTAACTTATGAAAGTTGCATGTTGATCCCTGAATTTTGAAAGACTTTATTTTATTGTGTTTCTTCTTTGGATCTGAAATTCCAATTGAAGAATTTAGTATTCCAACCTCGGTTAATCGAAAATAACACACCGAAATATTTGTTTTTTCAAAACTAGGAACTTTAAAGTAGCAAACTAATATTCATAGACAATATTTTTCCGAGCTTTAATGGTAAGAGAATCATATCAGAATACGGACTTGCCATGATAACCGTTGTTTAATTTGATATAATTTGGATAATTAGTAAACAAACGATTACCAATATAGGATCCTCTTAAATCTAGAAAATCAAGAGTACTCGATGGCACTTTAGATACGGTTAATTGGTAAGATTTAGACTTTCTGTCAATGGTCCCAACAAACACGACACATTCCCGTATCAGGCATTGCGTAAAGCTTCATCGTAACAGGTGAGTAAGCCAGGACCATCCGTTTAAAAGACACGAGATTGATTAAATCACGGTCTAGGTGGGGGCAGATACCAAAAACCTTTTTTTGGGATACTTTCCTTAGAGGGCGTGTGCAATCCGAGACACCATCCCAATGCCCAATCGGCATAAGGTCCATATTTAATCGCTTATAGTATGTGCGGCTGATTTAAGAAGCCTAGTTTAGCATGTGTGTCCAATCCAGGTCACCATCCCAGTGAATAGGCACCAAAACATCAGTGTTAGCTATAGTACACTCCACACATACAATGGTTTACCGGTACAAATAGCTAGAGACGAAAGATGGTCGCACTGCTCAGCTAATATTCTCTTATTTATGTATGAGAATAGGGGTTTAGCATAGATGATTCTTTTAGTTTTTTGAAGAACACCTGGTCGATTCAATCGGAATTCAAGAAATCCGAGATTCGCCCATTTGGTCCCGGATGTATCACAAGTTTAAATACCCGAAACCTCAGATTTTGGCAACCAATCAACCGAGATTTCGGTACTAAGACCATATGCCAATGAGGCGGGATAACCACTCGACCTTAAGTTGTTAATATTTATATACTGTGCCAACTTTGAAATGATTTTCCAGCCTACCGGTATATCATTGGTAAGAATGATTATCATTTGCAATTAAATTTTGGAAAATCAGACAGTCCATTGATCTACTATCATTTTCTCTTTTTCTCACAAGAAAGACTCATTTTTGATCTTATGACGTTTTTGTGCTTTTTTTTTTTTGGATTTTTCTCCGCTTAAAATTCAAAAAGTTTAAAGAAATTGAATTTTGTTTGGATTTTCTGATAGAAAAATGGTTAAACAAAAACGGATTTCCGATGTGTCTTACTCAGATTTTCCCAAAATGCCTTTTAGCTTTCAAAGATAGTAAAATTTGGATTTGTCAAGTGATATGGTATATTTTTGGGCAATTTGGTAGTTAGCGTGGACAATAGTAATCACTGGATTCTTAGTGATTGCTATGGAAGTTATACTATCAATAAGAAAACGAAGGTGATAAGAAAATGCAAACCGTAGTCATGCTTGTGTGTTGAAAACGTATCCAAAGAAAAACCTCAAAGCAGTAGCTCGATGCAGATGTGATGACCTCCCATGAACTGTTATCCACCCGTTAAGGACTCAACTTCCACTTTGTAACCATCATTGTTTAAATCACTTAGGTAAAATGGGATCCAGCTTATCGCTATTAGGGTACCGTAGACCTTTGGTCGGTAACCCTTTAGATAATGAATGAATTGTTCTACAACAATCACCCAGTCCACTCAATTTATCAGAGTGATATGTCACTTATTTGGTGCTAAGATGCCCCAATGTCAACAATCAATGGCTGCGGATAGTTCTTCCTAGAATATCCTGTACACTCATTTAAAGATTAGGTCTAAAAGGGAAACCAGGTCTTGATTGTCTTTGATTGTCCTAGATCATCATTCATAGGTAGATCCATTCACCTACCATGAGGAGTAGGAGTTGGATCGCATGATATAAAACCCTCGGAAAAATTTACTGATTTAGGTCTCCAAACCTACTAAATTTTATCTTTGAAAACTTTTGGTTTGGTAGGTTTAGGTTTGGCCTTAGGTTGTGCTTTTGGACTTCCATTTGGACTAGCCTTAGTGCTTGTCTTAGGCTTTGAGACCTTAGGTTTTACACCCTTCTTAGTTTTAGGTTGCCTTTGGATTTTCAACAACAATTCTTTGTTTTCTTTTAAAGGGGTTAGGTCTCTCATTTTGATAATAATTATCATAAAAAAATCGGTTTGGAGAGCCAAAATTATTTTTGTTGTTTCTTGGGGGTTCGTAAGCGCTAACCTTCATCTTTCTCAGATAGGGACAATGAGATCATATGTGTCCTACCTCATTGCATTTAAAGCATGACCTCCACTCCTCATAGTATTGAGGTTCATAATGTGAATACCCCAAGCTATACTGAGATGATCTTGGGCTAGAGCTTCTAAATCTAGTGGTACTTGAGGATGCTTCATGGTCATGAGATTTAGGTGCACCATTTCTTTGATCTTTTTGTTCAAAACACTCAAGATTTGAGTGGTTTTCAAAATGTTGCACCTGGTCCGTACCTAGATTTGAAAAAACTTAACTTCTTTAGTCTTGGGAACAGACTTGGTTTTCCCAAACTTTTTCTTTGGAACACAAATGATTTTCTTAGATTGATTCTGATAAGTTTTTTAAGGAACAACTTATGGTTTTACCTATTGAGGTTTACAATGATGTTTTTTTTTTTTTTTTTTTTTTTACTTTGGGTTCAGGATCACATTCAATGTGATTTTCAAGTGGAATAACTGGTTTTAATCCTAAATCCGGCCTCTTAGATTCCTATCAGAATCTTCATAACCAGTTTCGACCAACGCTTTTTTTTTTAAAAGCCAAGCCAACCTTTATTTCATCAGCCAAAAATTCAGTCCAAATACAAAATAGAGTAGCAATAGACTACCCAACCACCAAACATAAACAAAACACCACAAACATTCAAATCTGCCCACCCTTATATTCATCCAGTCCCCCTAAAATTATCGGAGAAGTCTATCCCCTCAAATGTCCACCACATTGTCATGTTGAGTCCAGTCGTCTTCGATCTCTTTATCATCCACCACAATGTATTTTCCTTGATTTCTTCAATCATCCTAGTCACCAAAGTGTTCTCGTTCTTGAATACCTTTGCATTTCTCACCAACCACATACCAAGTCCTTCCATTTTTTAGATCCGTGCAGGTTCCTAACCCAATCCAGGAGCTGCTATAAACTGTTGATATGGACCGGTTTATTAATTTTAGTCCAGCAGCAAACACGCCACGAAACTAGTTTGGCTCAAAAGCAATTCAGCAACACATGATCTATCGTTTCAGCAGCGTCTTCACATCTTTTGCAGCGTCCAGACCCCAAATTCAGACCCCTTGACGCCAGTCTTTCCGCCGTTGGAATGCCCCCTTGAATCGCCTTCCAAGCAAAACAATTAACTTTTGGCACAACAACTTTGCTCCACTTGAAATCAACATAATTGTTCTGACCCGTAACTGCTGCCCCCAAATCCTTTCTTACTTGTTTAACCGAAAAAACCTCTATCTTGTCGTCTGACTTCCATAACCACCTGTCACTTCCAATCTGAATCTGTTGTTAAACTAGAAGCTCTTGAAGCCTGTTACGTTGATTAAGTTCCTCCTGTGTAGATGGATGCCTTGCCCACTCCCAACCCAGTTTATAATGCCCCCCTCCCGTGAGTAATAATCGATGACTTTCGCCTTTCTTTTCCTGCTTAAACGGAATAAATCTGCAAAACGATCTTTAAGTTTCCCACTCGGAACCCAATTATCCCCCCAAAATAAAGTCTTGACACCATCCTTTAAATTACATACAAACTTGAGCTGCTAATCCACCCCTTTTTTTGCAAAATCATTCCCGAGTGCAGCAATGGTGCCCCAAACCACACCCCCCGAGACCTTTTTGTGTGGAATAAAACTCAAGTCCCTTGCCCCCATGTATCGCCTCAATTGTTTTTACCCATAGCTGATTGGTCGCTTCCTTGTATCTCCACCACCATTTCAGCAGCATTCCCATGTTCATATCTTCAAGATTACCCACGCCTAACCCTCCCATTTTCTTCGGTTTAATGACATTCTCCCATGGCACCCATCTTATCTTACGTATATTAAAATTACCGCCCCATAAGAATTGTCTTCGAATACCATCTTGGTTTGTTGCAAATCAGTGATGTAATTGTTTATAGCATCTTGTTTGTTTAAAACTATTCTTTTTAAGCTCACTAACATCATTCTTTAACTGAACCAATTTTTAAAATTCCTTTTCATTCTTTTTCAGTGTTGCATTAGCATCAGTGCATGACCTCAAATCACACGCCGGACTAGTGTTGAGTTCTTTGATTAACTCTACCTTAGCTTCATATTCTAAGAATTTAGCACAGACAAGCTTAGAATTGTTAGAACTTAACTGAGTATGCTGCTAAGTTTGATTTTCAGTTGACGGAATTAGAATCAGCATCTCTAACTTCTATCATTTCTTCCTCTAAATCATCATTTCCATATTTTGAAACCTCTACATCTGTGTTGTTGGTTAACTCAAAACTTCGTTCATCAATAGATTATTCACATTCTTCATCTGACTTGTATTTATATGTAATATTTATACTTTTCGTATTTTCTGTTCTAGTCCTTGTATTCTTGTATCTTTCCATTTTGTACCCTTGTAATCCCGAGCTTATGATCAATGTAAAAGTATTTTATCAATTGCATTTAATCTTAATCTATTTCATTATTCTATAAATTCTATATGACGCAAACTTTATATAACATCGCGTGATTTTTAGTTTTGCGTAAATTCTTAATTCTATACTTAAACAAATTCCAAGTCCGCCTTTGTTCGTTTTCTTTTATGTCACTCCTACCAATTCGTGACGAGTCGTTGATATAATTTATCCTAATCAATCTAGAAACTCATTTAGTTAATATCTTAATATATATTTATTTGTTTAAATAAAACATATATATATATATATATATATATATATATATGTATTAATACTTTTAGATAAAAAAAATGAAAATAAAAAAAAGGAAAATAAAAGGAAACGTAAGTTTCCATGTTTCATTTGACTTTTTTTGACAAACAAGGCCTCACAACATTAAATTAATAATGTTACTGCTTGTTTTTTTTTTTTTTTTAGATTCGATGGACAGTAGGCCAAAAGTAATAATCATCAAGTTTAACCCCTAATTAATCCCTTCCTAACCACCTCATTAACTCTATTTAATACCCAACCACCTTAACCCACCTATAAATACCCCTTCCCCTACACTCTCTAATCCTTTATTCACTCCAAATCACTCTCTAATACTCTCTAATCTTTAAGTTTTCAAGCCAAACTTTCTGCATTGCATCAGTAAGTTTCTTGGCTTAAAACTTCAACTTTCATTCCATTTCTTCTTCTTCTTTTTCATCTAAAACTCCTTGGAGAAACCTCTAGGATCTTCCCCATATTTATCCACAGAAGTGTGATAAAGGTAGAGCATCTAAAAGAGGTCCCAAAGGTGGTTGTTTTCTGAATTATACTATATAATAATATAAACTTACTTTCAATCTTCTATCTTATTATCCTATTATTAATCTTTGGAAGGTTTGTAGTTACACCCTACCTTACCAACTCTCTTGACCCTTCTTGTGCTACGGATTTATCCACACTAGAAAGGGGAAATCCCGTGTCCAAAACCCACGTTTATTCCATAAACGAAGTGGTTATGACATGAACCTATCAAATGGATTCACATTCCTAACCTTATACCATCCGAATCATCTATGATGATTTTGTGCTTGGTCTAACTTTATCTCATGACCATCCGGATTGCCCTAAAGGCAATTTGTGCTTGGTTTGCCTAAAAGGCTTGCTTGACTCTCTTGAATCTATAATCTAAACTCGAACCTAAGACTCTTTATTTTTCTAATTCTAGTTAACCAAGGCTAAGGAACTAATCCCCCAAGACTCATCCTTTTGGAACCTTGCTAAAACGCACCCAAAGGTGAGTTCATACTTGTCCCCCTTTTATTCTTTATTCTTTGGGGCTCAACATGTATCACTATCAAAACTCAAACGATTTTTTAAACTCTACAATCTATTATGCTTAGTCTAAAGTCTATCATATTCTAAATTCTATCATGCGCAATCTAAAGTCTATTATATGCTTGTACGCTATGCTATGTAGAATTATTTACTCTAACATACAAATGTTCATATAGTTGACAACCCACCTTGCATGTATAGCGCTATAGGATTGGCTATCCGCCCCCTACATGGGTCATGTTAAGCAAAATTCTTCGTGGCTAGTCGCCGTTTGTATGGTTCTCTTGCATATGCCTATAAGCAAAACTTTTTATACTATGTATGTATGTCAAAACTAGTATGCTCACCAATGCTTTATGTGTTGACGGATATTTTATACATGTTGCAGGAAATATTTATTGCAGGACATTCAAGAAAACTACTTAGGATTGGACATAGAAACTCACTCTAGTTCAAGTTATCATATTCTTGTTGTTGTATTTTTCGTTATATCAACTACTTGTATTTCTATTTTTAGACAATAAATGAAATTCTATCTTTAAACTATATTGTCACAAAATCTAGTGTCATGAAGTCTTTGAACAATCTACCACTAAGTCTCACCTCGATGATTCCGCCATCGGTTGGGGTGTGACATTATACGTCATAGAGCTTGAACCAGACCCTGACTTTCCTCACTTGAGCTTTCATCTACTCCACTGCTTTTTCATCTAAACTCTAAGCCATGCCTGAGGATTCTTAATCAACCCAAACTCTTGTAATCCCTTCATCCCCTTTATCCGCATTTTTCACCAATGCTTTGACTACAACTGTACTCAATGGATCCTTGTTACAGCTCCTAGTTCCCACTCCCTCACATGGATCCTTTGGAAGCTTTGCGAATGATTCAGGGATGCGACGATTGCCCATAGATCTTTCATGTTGATCCTATGTTGATGTGGAATTTGAGAGAATGGATCTAATGATACAAATGTATTGACCCTCGGCTGCATGCCTTCGGCACGGATGATATCGTTAGACCGGCATTGGATTTGGACATTTTAGAGGTGGTCGAATTTTTCTTACACTTAAAATTTTCCCCAAAACCAATGTATACTAATTATATATATATATATATATATACATACAATTAGCAATATAACGTGCCCACTAACAGTTTTAAAAGTTAAAACCTTTGCTGCCCAATGCCCACTAACGGTGTTAAAACTAACAAATCCCCAAAGTTTTACATGTAGATATATCACCGGATAAAACTAACCGTCACAAAAACTACTATTCAACCATCGCATCCCCTCCGATAGAACATACACGTACCCCATCATATTTTTTTTGTTTTATGTACCGTGCAACCATCGCATCCCCTGCCGTTCAAACATGATGAAGAAAGTTTTGCCGGAACCGTTATACGCAGGCTATGCCGAAATGGTTACATTTTCTGGTGGAGACGCGTACTGTTATATGTCGGAACGGTTAATGGCAGAAAGGGGAAAAGAGTAAATGACGTGAACAATTACCGTGATGGTTTTTTTTGTATGTTTTGTTTGTATATCTGAAAATCAATTTCAGAAAAACATAGATGGCGAAGGAATGTTACAAACATAGAAATCAAATCAGAAAATCAAAATCAAAATACGCTTCAACGGAGGACAACTGAAATCACCCCAAAACAAACATAAAATCGCAAAAAAAAAAAAAAAAAAAAAAAAAAAAACACACGGCAAAGGACTGTCAGATTTCAAAATCGGATAAACAGGGCGACACAGTCAACAAACTATATACCCTAAAGAACGAGGGCTTCATAATCGTCGCATCATCATCAAAGAATCATAAACAGGCTTGATCAATTTTCGAAATCCTAAGGTAATTATCAGAACATCTCTCATCGCGTCATCGGAAAGTTTCGGAAACTATTTTGGAAATCACGTGTTTTCTAATCAGGAAATCAAAAGATATTTTTTTTTATTTTACTTGGAAGGACACAAGTTTGTGAAAATATTATCATGGCCTAAACTTTTATTTATACAAATTTAGTGAATCGGTAAAAAAAGAAAGAGGAATACAAGAATGGTCGACAAAGAAACTAGTGGTCGTATATGAAGGAGGATTTATATTAAATTTCAAATAGTTTGAGAATCATGTATGGCACACACACATTCTAACTATACTACCAATTCTGTAAATTAAACAAAGCGAATGTTAATGGTTGATGATTTTTAGACGGTTGTCAATTAACTGAAGCGACAGTTGATGGAATCTTTCATGTTTTTTTATGGCTTCATATAAAGGCGCAAATATAAATATTAATTATAACCAATTGTTTGATATAGCATACTAAAACATTCATAATCGTCATCCCGTCGCAACGCGCGGCTTAGCGTCAACTCGTTTAGTTAACAAAAGAACTATGGGTGATGTTCGGACAAAGTCATAATTAAAATGGGTCAAAAGTTGACTAAATTAGACTTTCACATGTATGACATGTGTTTACACACGTATGAGCCTAATTATACACGTACGAGCCTTAATACACATGTATGAGGGCTAAACTTGGCGTATGAGTAGTAAACCAGGCATATGAGGGGTCGGGCGTATGAGGGCAAGCGTAGGAAGGAGCTTACAGGTGTAGGAGTCCTTACGCTTGAAGCTTATAGGCGTATGAGAGCTTAAATACGTATGAGACCAGAACTTCAAGAACAAGGCTAATTTTAATGAATTTTGGTGAAAATGAATGCTTGGATGATCCAATGATCAGTTTATGTGCGGATATGATTTAGAACACGATTATGATGCACAAAACACTTCAAAAACACGAATTGTAATCCAAAATAATTAAAAATCACCAAGAACACAAACTCATGGGTTCTAATCAAAATCATAGATCTGGAATAATTTAACGTTGTTTTTGATGATCTATTGATTCAAACACTTTGTAAAACCGATTTAGAAACCAAGACAACAATTAGATTTCACAATTCAATCTAATCCAATCCAAGGAAATCATCTCAAAAACCATTAAGAACAAACTTATGAGTTTTTCACAAAAAATCTCAGATCTGATTTGTTTGCTTGAAATGGGTCAAAATGGGTTTTCAATAAAAAACATGAAAAATTGCTTCAAAAACCCAGATCCGATGCAACACTAATCTAACAACACGCGAGGTATGAGCCTAGACTCTAATACCACTTAAGGGATCGACAAGATTTGATATACTAAGCGCGTATGATCAATCCAAAGGCGGAATTAATGGATCGATTGTTGTAAGATATGAGATTTGAAGTTCGAAGGATATGCAAATGATAAACACACACAACACACTCAAAAAATTGGGCAACACTTCGTTATAATAATCATGCAAAAGTTACAATGTTTGAGGCTAAGGCTTCTATACATAGCCAGGGCTCCTACGCTTGGAACTAAGCCTTACAAATCCAAACGACATATAAACACCTGAAATGCTACCCGATAACTTCTAAAATTTATAAAAACCATGTGATTTGTCACTTATATAGACCTATCACTAGCTGGTGACATACATGAAGTGCACTAACAATAGAGGATAATGATATGGAAGTTTGGTTTGGTTTATGGTTGAAGGAAATAATGGGTTTAAAGTGATTGATGATTAGAATAATGTGACATGCAAGCTAATGAGACCCGTTTATTTGGTGCAGTGGTGGACCCAGAATTTTTTTCCAATGGGGTCCCTTTTTTTCGGTGTTCAGATTTTTCACAACCGAATGTTAGAATTTTTGGGTTGGTCGGGTCACGTAAGGTCGATTTGGGTAGTAATGTCATCTCAACCGTTGTAACCTAGTTGACTCATTCATAAAAAAATGAGTAGAAATTGTCATATCTGATCGTGTAGAAATTTTCATCTCTATTCGTCATATGCTACACACCATAATTGATGTTGCAATGAAACATAAAACTAACTAACGGCAGATGATGGCCGATAACATCATATTGGACATACCAAGTTTTAAGTCACTAGATAAGTTTACTATAAATGATGGAGCTTGTAGCAACTATAAATTAATTGCCTAAATATTGCTTTGTAGCAGGACAAAAACATAAAGGTTTTATAACATATATGAATTTAACAATGAGTTAAGGTTATACAAATGAAAGTAATTTGAAAAATTTGGACAACACCAATGAAGCAAGCAGCCGAACTGTTGGTCTTTACAGGTTAATGAATGATTTTATTGAAAAGAAAACAAAATAACATCATAAGAATTTTGAAAACCCAAAGCTTTCTTTCACAATATCTAAAACTAGAATAATATCACAAAGCAAAAAGAAAAAAAAACTCCACACCATTTGATGAGTCACAACACAAAAAGAGCAGATATGGTTTCTAGTATTCAAGAAAATAACTCGTGTATCAACCGGAGCAAATTAAAATGTGTTTATTGCTCTGTAAAAAGGGACAATAAAAGCAAGAGTGATGAGATTCGAACTCATAACCAGTTAGATAGAAAAAAAGGGAATTACCACTAAACCAAACTTAACTTTGATGCTACGGGTTCCATCAATTTTATTTTATGGGGTCCTTGAAAAATTTAACGTTCCGTTTCTACTATATTTTTGAAAAACATTGGGGTCTTGGGACCCCGACCCACATAGGGTGGGTTCGCCCCTAATTTGGTGAACCATGTCCACCAATTGATCTTAGTTAGTGGTTTCTATTTTATTTATGTTTTCTGTTTTCTCTAACAATTAATTTCTAATATCATATGTTTCTTTTTCTAATAACCGGAACACATTTAAGAAATAATATAAATACACATCTTTGTTAGTTTTTTTTTAACATTCATATATTAGTTTTCTGAAAAAGGAAGTTTAAAATGTGTTTTTCCATTCCCCCCTAACAGTTAATTTCTCAATCCTCCTCTCTTGCCCTGCTTTCACTAGAGTCCGACAATGGCGGGTAGGGATCGTTATAAAATCAATCAATGGTATGATGTTCCAACAAAGAAGGGAAGGAAATCAAACTACGGGCAACAAGACGATCGAAGGAAGGCTATTTGCACGAAGAATTTTGTCTCGAATCTTCCCGAAAGATGCTCGTCGAATAACTTACGGGAGACTTTGAAGGGTTTTGGCGAGATATCGGCTACATATATAGCAAGAAAGTATGACAGGCTTGGGAAAAGATTTGGTTTTATAATATTCAAGATCCGGTTCGATTGGAAGAGAGTCTCAGAGACGTATGGATTGGAAGTTATAAACTCTTTATTGTTCTTGCTAGGTTTGTTGACGGGAGAGGATTTCTAGACAGGAATGGCGACCGGTTAAAAGAAAGGAAGTCCAACAGGAGGTTAGGGATAATCCGATTGTTAATGAACAGGTTGTAAATCATGCCGGTACTAGTGGGGTGAAGAATAGATCATTCAGAGACATGCTCATTAAGAAGGAGGATGATCAAGTCATGATGGAGATTGCGGTTGAAGACCAGGTTCACGCATTTTCTGAATGGTGGGATTGCATTTTGCTGGACAGGGTAAAGGATTTTGATTCGTTAACAACCCTGAGGGAGAAAATTGGTTCTTGGGGTGATTTTAATGTTGCCATTAAGTATGTTGGAGGTTTTAGGGTGCTACTGGTGTTTCAACAGAACTCGGAAAAGGAGGTGTTCTTAGCTAACAAAGAAGCCTGGGAAAATTCTTTTGCGTCTTTGGAGGCGTGGGTCGGTCAACCTGCGGAATATGAAAGAGTGGCATGGTTAAAACTGTACGGTATTCCGCTGTGTCTGTCATGTGATCAGGTGTTCAAGGAGATTGGAGAGAAGTTCGGTTTAGTTGTTCAGATGGGTTTCCCGGCTGCTGAGGAAAGTGACTTGTCGTTTGCTTGGGTCGGTGTTCTAGTTAAGTCGGTTGATAAAATTCATTAGAAGATTAGGCTCTTGTGGAAAGGTAAGTATTTTGACGTTGGGTAGATGAAGAAATGGACGAATGGGTACCGGATTGTTTAATACAAGAGGAGGAGGTGGTGGTTGATCATTTTCCGGTGGATGATGTCATTGGTGTTTGGTCCAAGGAAGAAGATGATGCGGTTATGGAAGGTGTTGAAATTCAGGATAGCATTAATGAACATGTTTTGACTGGGGAGGTTAACGGAAATCAAGGAGACATTCTTGGTAATAATTGTAATTTTATAAAGAATGTATTAATGGTGCAAATTCAAAATTTAAAAGGATTAAGAGATCTAGAAGAAAAGGTGGGCCTGGAAAATCTAAATCCCCGGTGGGCTTAGAAAGGCCCAAAAAAAGGTTGAGAGGGGATGGAGACTTATTTGATCCGGACCGCTTTATTTTTAATTTGAATAGCAGCGCAGTTCATAACATTGACCTTGTGGAAAGTGAGTTTAGTCTGGTTGAGGGTTAATAGAGAAAGTGTGGTGGATAAGGAGGGAGCGCGACAGAGTTATGGAGAGGAGGTAATTTGTGAGAAACAAAGCCAGAAACAGAATATCAACTTGGATGTCAGGGAAGAACTCAATAATACTATGTCATTGGCAACAGTTCTTGGAGCAGTTGATATTGAGCAGTTTGAAGGTAATTTAGAGAAGGTCATTATTGATGAAGGTTTTCAATCGGTTGTGTGACACCCGGCAAATTCTGGTTAACAACGTTGTCTAGATGAAAGTCTACCTTAGCGAGTCACGCGTATGTTGTACTTAACTGGGTTAGTTAAGTCGGGTTATGGTTCGGGAACTATCGGTTAGTCTAGAAGATCATTGGATGTTGGTCTAGAGGTTCATTAGATGTCAGTCCTTAACCAAGTGTACAAACGGTGACGATTTGTGGGATCGTCAAGGCATACGGAACATACAAGTCTCGAGTCCCGGGAATTGGTGAACGAGTGTGAATATGTGTAATTACAAGTGTTATGTGTTTACAATCATTATGTGACTTGTCGGTATGCGAATATGTGTTAACATATGTTAAAACGGGGTTTAACGCGCAAAACACACGAAACAGGCCCCTATAGGCGATTAGGATAGCCCAATCGCCTATAGGAGGGGCGAGTGGGGGACCTTAGGGGCGAGTAGGGGACTGATCGCATGACTGTTCATGCGATTAGGCCCCAATTGCATGAACTTACATGCGATTAGGCTTCCTGATCGCGTGTAAAGATGCATAATCGCGTGTTACGTGCTGGACGACTAAAAACGACTATAAATACCATACTTGACCTCATAAACTTCATTATACAAACCCTAGTCATCCCATAACCTGCCCCAACACACACACAACCTCTGGAACGCGATTTTTGATCAAAACACAAGGTTTCAAGCTTAATCCATCATTCTTTCACAAATCTAAGGTTTGGTTTCCATCCATGAATCTTTATAAACGTTTTCATTCAATCCCTAATGGTCCAGACCTGTTCTAAAACGGAAAAGCTTTCTGAAAATCGTTAATAAGTATTGATAATCGGATTCTAACTAGTATACATGTGTTATGTGTGTTTATGATTAGAAAGCTAGGGTTTTTATGATTCAAGATGAATGAATGACATGTTATTATGTTAGATCACAATAATAATGATATTATGTTTATATAAATCTGAGTAACTGATTATTAGGGTGATAGTTACGCATGTTAGTGTGATGTTGCATGCTATGTGAATGGTGTTTGGAATACGTGATTGCATGCAGGACTGATAATACGAGGCAAAACGAAGGATTTTGGGTTAAACATGTTTAGAATAGTTGTTGGGATGATATTGGGTGGTTACACACGTTCTGGATCTGATTTGGAGCGTTAAACGCGCGAAAAACTGGAACAGCAAGGTTACAGGCGATTAGCAATCCTAATCGCCTATATTAGAGGCGATTAGGAGGCCAATCACCAATGTTTCATGCGATCAGGCCCTGATTGCTAGTAGTTTCATGCGATCAGGCCCTAATCGCTAGTATTTACATGCAATCAGCCCTAAATGCTAGTTTTTACATGCAATCAGCCCTAAATGCTAGTTTTTACTTGCAATCAGCCCTAAATGCTAGTTTTTACATGCAATCAGCCCTAAATGCTAGTTTTTACATGCAATCAACCCTAAATGCTAGTTGACTTTTCCTAATCGCGAGTACTGCTGCTGTAGGTATAAATTAGCATTCCGAGACCCGATTTGACATGTAGGAACATGCTAGGAACCCCGTAACATATCTAATGACTTGGTAACATATGTTTGAATGTAATTCGGTGATACGTGAACTATGTGCTATAAATTGTTGTGCGTTAACGTATGTTAAGTGTGTTTACATGATTGCATGTTTGAGAGCGTAAACATAACACGGGGAGTCTCGGGTCACCAATGGGATGTCGAGTCTTGTACTTTGGGTCAGTTAAACAGTCACGGTGTTTTCAAACGAACTTGGTTATGGTCTGGACATCTAGGGACTAATTAACCTGCGGGTTATTAGTCTAAGTACTTGTAACTGTCATATGTTAGGTCGCCGCTTTACGGGACTAGCATAGCAGCTGAGTTTACTCGGGTTAAGGAGTAACGCAACTTAAGGTGAGTTTACGGCCCCTCTTTTAACTGGTTTCACTTTTCGGGGGAGAAAACATGTGTTAAAACTTATGTTTGGTAACTACTGTCATACTATGGGTTTCTATTGTTTACTATACGATCTTTGGATGTCCCGGGGGGAACCATGAATGTGCGGGTTTGCACAACGGGGAAATGTGAATAGCGCTATTGGGAGTGACCAACCCCGCTCGTCGGCTTGGAGGGCCGGGCGAGTGCATATTGTCTCAAACAGGAACAACAGGAACAACAGGGTTACTTTTCGGGCACAACAACTGGTATGCGTGTTAGTAATGGTTTTCCAATCGTGGTAGTAACAAAACATACGCCTAGCTAGCGTACACTGGTTTTCGATTTGTTATAGTATGGACAGGTTGACTTGGTACTTGGATACAAAACCTGTAAACTCACCAGCATTTTTGTGCTGACGTAAACTTTTACATGTTTTCTCAGGTCGCTAAGGTAGCACAATGGAACTAGGGCGCACGCGTCTGCACGGCGTCTAGCTAGAGTTGCATGATTTTACAAACGTTGAACATTAGTTTACTATTGAATAATTGTTTTGAATAAGCTTCCGCTGTAAACGGGGATTTTAAACATTGTTTTGAAATTGCATTATGTTCATGTTAGACTTGTTTATTGTGATCGTTAGTTTGGATCCTGGTTTGTCATGCGCCTCGCGGTAAAACTCCGCAAGTGGATTTTGAGGGTGTGACAGGTTGGTAAAGGAATACTCTATCGATAAACATTCGTGGGCTGGGTTGTGACGATAAGAAAGATTGGATTCGGAGTTTGAGGATTGCAAACTAAATAGGGGTATTGTTGGTGCAAGAAACTCAATTCGCTTCATTGGAAGGGGTGGATATTAGAAGGTTATGGGGTAATGGTGATTTTTCTTACGAGTGGGTAGACGCGGTGGGACGGTCCGGTGGGTTATTAACGTTGTGGGATCCTAAAAGGTTTGTTGTTACATCAGTTAAGAAGAGGAGATATTTCCTGAGTATTTTTGGTTCCTTTAAAGATAGTGGGAAACAAGGTTCGTAGTGAAAGGAGGATTTCGAAATTCTCTCCGTCCTTGGCTAGCGAGTTTAATGAGTTGTTGGAAAGGTTGGATCTTCATGAATATTGTTTGAAGGGGAGGAGATTTACGTATGTGTATGGTAACAAATGTAGCCGTATTGACCGGTTTTTTGTTTCTTGGAATTTCTTAAGCGATTGGGTAAATGCGGAATACCGGGCGTTTACGAGAGAATTGTCCGATCATAGTCCTCTTATGTTAAAAGTGGAGTATCGAAATTTTGGCACTAAGCCGTTTCACTTCTTTAATTCATGGCTTCAAAGGAAAGATTTTGAGGATTTAGTGGTCAAAGGTATGGATGGTTTTTCTGGTTCGGGCCGTGCGGATATAGTGGTGCTTCAAAAATTTCGTTTGTTGAGGAGTCACATTACAAGGTGGAAGACACAGATTACTATTGATGAAGTGGATGAGGAAAACAATTTAAAGCAAGATGTGAATGAGATTGATTTTATTGTAGAAGACCGTGATCTTACAGAGAGGTAGAACAATGGGTTTACGTGGAAGCCAAGAAGAGATTGAAAGAGTTGGAAGATTTTCGGGCTAAAGACCTTCGTCAAAAAGCTTGGGTACGGTGGGCCAAGGATGGGGATGAAAACTCTAGATTTTTCCACGACATTATCAATAAACGTAGAGTTTCGAATAATATTCCCGGTTTGTTGATTGATGGTGTTTGGAAATTTAAACCGTAAGAGGTAAAAATTGAAGTGCTTCATTTTTTCAAGACTAAATTTGTGGACGAGGTTAAAGCTCGGCCAAAATTGATATGTTATGGTTTGAAAAGATTAGAAGATGATGATTCTTTGGAATTGGTAAGGCCTTTCACCGAGAAAGAGATCAAAGAGGCGGTTTTCGATTGTGGTGTGGATATGGTGCCGGGACCAGATGGTTTTAATTTTAGATTTTTGAAGACTTTTTCGTTGGTCTTTGTGGCTGATTTTTTGAGCATTCTTCATGAGTTTTTTGAGGATGGGGTTATTAGTAGGGGGGTTGGTTCATCGTTTATTTCGTTGGTTCCTAAAAATAAAGATCCGGTGGCGCTTGGAGATTATAGACCCATTAATCTCATTGGGATAGTGAGTAAGGTTATTCCTAAGGTGTTAGCAAATAGATTGAAGAAGGTTATGGGGAAGATTACTCACGAAACCCAATCGGCGTTTCTAACGGGGAGATATATTTTGGACGGGCTGCTTATTATTAGTGAGATATTGAGTTGGTGTAGAAAGATGGGGAGAGATGTGTTTATGTTCAAAATCGACTTCGAAAAAGCTTATGACAACGTCAATTGGGATTTTTTATTGTCGGTTTTGCGTCAAATGAATTTTCTGGAAGTTTGGTGTAAATGGGTGCGTGGCATCTTGGTTTCGGCTCGCTCGTCAGTTTTGGTGAATGGAGCTCCCACGTTCCAATTCTCGTGTGAGAAAGGTATTAGACAAGGTGATCCGTTATCCCCTTTTTTATTTATTATTGTCATGGAGGCGTTTTCGGGCTTGGTTCGTAAAGCTTGTGATAGCGGGTGTTTTGATGGAGTTAGATTACCGAATGATGGTCCATTGGTATCTCATCTTCTTTATGCGGATGACGCTATGGTGACGGGGGATTGGTCTATTTTTAATTTTAATACTCTAAGGAGATTATTACCGATTTTTCTTCTTTGTTCGGGTCTAAAAATTAACATAAAAAATCACTTTTGTACGAGGTTGGCAAGACGCTTGGTGAGGTCGAAGACATGGCTAGAGGTTTGGAGTGTAAAGCGGGGGAAACTCCGTTTAAGTATTTGGGTATTCAGGTGGTGCAAATATGTGTCGGGTAAATAATTGGGAGTCGGTGGTAGAGGTTTTTAGGAACCGTTTGTCAACTGGGAAGGCGAAAGTTTTATCTATCGGGGGTAGGGTGGTTCTTATTAAATCGGTTCTAGAAAATCTTCCGACATATTATTTTTCTCTTTACAATGCTCCGGTAGCGATAGTGAATAAGTTGGAGTCTATTATCAAACGTTTCCTTTGGGGTGGAACGGATGAAGTTCACAAGGTTCATTGGGTGGTTTGGGAGGTTGTTACAAAACCAAAGAACGAAGGAGGCTTAGGTCTTAATAAATTAGAGGAGAGTAATAATGCGCTTTTATTGAAATGGCTTTGGAGATATAGGTTGGAGCGGTACGCTTTGTGGAAAAAGGTTATTGATGCTATACATGGATCGCCGAGAAGATGGGAGGTATATCCTTGCAATAAAGTGCTTTCGGGTATGTGGAAAAAACTTGTTTCTATTGGTATTCGACTGAAGGTACAATTGTTATTATTTGTGAATATGATTCGCGGGGTGGTAGGTGATGGTAAGTCTATTAAATTTTGGACCGACCCGTGGTTAGCTTGTGAACCGTTAAAGAATTTATACCCGTCATTATTTCGTCTTGAGAAGAACAAACATTGTTACATAGTGGATGGGATTGTGAACGGTGGAGGGGCTTGTTGTGTTTTCCCTGTTTTGCCTATATTATACTTGGATTAATGATGAACATGAGTATGCACAAATCTGATGTGCAGTGACTCGCATGAAAGGAACAGAGGGTGGAGGAATGAAAAGATAATATACACAATATTATTCCACACAAATGAATTTGATACATAGGAGGCTTTATATAGGCCTTTACATTGACGGTTATTTAACCGCTTAAACTAACCGACATATAACTAATATTAACCGACATAACGTTTCTGTTTCTTTGGCGCCTTTTTATGTGACGTTTGACTTTCTGAAGTCAACGCAATTTCTTGATTATAATTTCCAACAGGGTTGGTCCAATCATGTGGGAGTGGAAGAACTATCCGCATTCTGATATAGAGGTGCAAGAATTGATCGCATGCCACAGACTTATTTTGGAGGTCCAATTATATGCTAAGGACGATGTTTGGATTTGGGAATATGGAAACAACAAGGAGTACACAGTTAAGGAATCTAGAGGTTGGCTTGCTAGTGGTAATAGAGGTGCCCCAACCTATTGTTTTCGGTAGAGTAAATGGCTTCCGAGTAAATGCAACATCTTCATGTGGACGGCTTATATGGATAGGATCCCGACAAAAAGTGCGCTTCAAAGGAGGAACATTTTTCATGGGGATAGTATTTGTGTCTTTTGTGATGAAATGGAAGAGAATACCGATCATATTTTTACGGCTTGCAAAGTGGCGGATGGGGTTTGGAGTGGTATCGCCAGATGGTGTAAGTTATCTCCTCTTTTTGCGTTTTCAACTAAGGATTTATTACAAAGTGTCGATCACTTGGGAGTTAATAAAACGACGAAGGAGATTATCTATGGTATCTTCATATTGACGTGTTGGAGGATTTGGAAATCTAGGAATGAGAAGGTTTTTTCGGGCATCGACACCAGTGTTATCAAGATTATATCTGAAGTTAAATCCTTGGGATATCTTTGGTTTAGGAGTCGGTTTAAAAAGGGGGTTTTAGATTAGATTGGTTGTTGTAATTTCTATGTTGATATGATGTAACCGGCGGCTTCTCTCCGCCTTGAAGAGTTGTTTCGCGTGTTTTTAATGAAGTTTGCCTAAAAAAAAGTTAACTTCTCATATCATTTATTTCATTATATAATAACTGAAACATTTAAGATGTAGTATAAATACACACTTTTGTTAGTTTTGTTAACATTTCTTTATAAACTATCTGAAAAACAGAAGTTAAAATTGTACTTTTTTTAATACAAAATAGTTATGGTTATGGCCAAGAAACATATAAGCGTGAAGTTTGGTTATAGTTATGGTTAAGGAAATCTAATAACCGAAATTAGGGTTATGATTATGGTAAAAAGCGACTACATTTAGGTGGTTGACACTTGGGACTCACCTTTACATTGTAACCTTTTTTTTTTCCAATTAATTGAATTCCAATACAGTTTCGAAGGTTGGTTACATCACATCATAAGTGTGTTTTAGGGAATCACAAGATTAAAGGTCACGTAACCTAGTAAGTGTTACCATTTGAATTACGGATGTTACACCTTGTATGTTGCATATAAGATTGAGCCTCTATAGCTTTTTTGTCTGAATTCATAGATTTCATCATTGATCATCAGCTCACCGGTACGAAACTTACATTTCTTGCAGTTTTCATGTTGATTAATTAGCCACTAAATCCATTGAATTAGTTCAATATTTATATATTTTCAACCTTCAATATATGTTCATGCCATTAAAAATTCTTGTGGTTGCATACGTTCAAGTTTTCAGCTTTCATGTGAACTAAAATTTGCCTGAACGATAAAAGAAGCAAAAGTGACTGCCTGAACGATAAATAAAACTTGAGATTGTGATTGTTCGCAACCATAAAACCAGTTGCCCGTTCGCAATTAATTCAAGTTTTCAGCCCTACATATGGTTTTTTCGGGCAATATTTATTATTCACTCTCAATCGCTTTAAAAGAAAACTAGGTACTTGCTGCCGTAAACAACACTTTTGCGACCGAAATTCCAGTAACTAAAATCTCCTTAGGAAATCTTACTTTGTTACTAATTTGCAACAAAAAATCATGTTTATTTTGCGATTAAATTAGTGACCGTTTGTAAGGATTGGTGTTTTTATAGACATGACAGCTGATTAGATGCTTTTGGTTTTCTTATTGGAGATTCTCTAATGCTACACAAAATACATGCCACAAATTTTAGAAAAAAGTACTCCACAAGATTATACTCGGAAACGTCTCAGGATTGAGAAATCTAATATATCACATTAATTTTACATATGAAATAAATTGACGCGCTTTACAGTTACATGCAGAAAACTTCAAGTAGCACCTAACCTAAAACATTTAACAATGTATCTTCAATGTTAACGCCCAACCTTAAACAATGTATAATTCTACTGTTAACATCTAACCTAAAACAGTGTACAACTCTAATATTAATAACTAACCTAAAACAATGTACAACTCCAATGCTAACCTTTAACTTAAAACAATGTATAACTCCAATGTAACTCTAATATTAACACCTATTTTAGAGGCTAAAACAATGTACAACTCTAACATACTAATATTGATACCTTATATAGCACTATGGTACTTGTTAGAAACGTAATAAAATACTCGTTAATTTGGTGTAATTTTTTTCTTTAAAAAATCTTGTATATAAAAGATATTAACGTTTAAAAATTATGGCGGAAATATGAGAGAAACATCCAATTTTGATTTTTAATTTTTTCCCTAAAATCAATTTATGCTACATGGCATGCCGTATGAAACACTTAAAGGAGAGGATACCCTCTTTAAATGCCATATAAAATTTATTGTTTTCAATTATATAATAGATTAATTAATATATCCTCCATACCTTATATCCTTTATATCTATTTTGTAACAACGGTATTTATCATTTGTTTGCTTTTTTATAATTACTCCACTAATATATTTTATTCGCGGATTCACTTATAGGTCAATAACATGGGAAGTAAATTAGAAAAAATATCAATTTTCTTTCTCTTAACGACATTGCTTTCTGCTCCGATCTTTTCAACAACCAATGATGGGCTTATTAGAATCAACCTGAATAAAATGAAATTTGATGAAAACCTTGTTGATCAACAAGAGTCTAGCATCTTACCATTGAACAACTTTATGAATACCCAATACTTCGGTGAGATTGGTATTGGCACCCCACTTCAGAAGTTTAAAGTCATCTTTGATACCGGTAGTGCTAACTTGTGGATACCATCGTCTAAATGCACCTCTGTAAGTTAATCATACCTATATACACATACACAAACACACACATATATGAATCAATTTTAAATAGAAAACTGTGAGAATGTCATAGTTAGTACGTAATGCTTCAAAAATATGGCGTAGAGAGAAACATAAAGGCTCCGGATATTTGCACAAGTAGAAAATTTATTTAGACAACCCTATACGGGCCGTAGACCTCAGTTTTTGAACATTCTACGGGCCGTAGAGCCCTCTACGGCCCGTAAAAGAAGTCTTATTAATTTTTGGCAATGAAGAAGGAAGGGATGGATGTTTATGTTTTGCCTACGGCCCGTAGAGACCTCTACGGGTCGTAGACAAAAAAAAAAAAAAACGTTTGAGACGAGGTTCAATCTTGGGCACATTATCACACAAACACAGACAAACTCTCTTCAGACATGGTCTATATATTCAAAAACATCTGTAAAGATAGAACAAAGATATTTGTTAATGTGTGTATGCGTTTTAAACTAAATTAATAAAATATGTACCAGCTCGTTGGTCATGACATAGTCGTTTAGAGAATCAGTCTAACCAGAGCCTATAAAATGCCGGAGATGAAGATCTACATAGTCTCTTAAAAGATTTCACGAATATTTCCCAATCTGCATTTCCAAAGGCTTGTCTGGAGTGCTTCAATATATTTCGTTGAATGTGATACCTGAATGCATAACAATAATAATAAAAATAATAATAAAAATAATAAAAAATAATAATAAAAATAATAATAATAATAATAATAATAATAATAATAATAATAATAATAATAATAATAATATGTATACCTGCATAACAACTTCGAAGCTGCTTGAAATACAATGTCGCATGCATTCATCAAGGCTTTCTCACAATCAGTTACTATAGCACGGGGCTCCGTACTATCTTCTAGCAATTCTTTAAGCATTTGTAGCACCCACAGGTAGTTATCCTTTTTTTCACGGGAGATGAATGCATGGGCGACACAAAACGACTTGGATGCCATACCCACAACTTGAACAAACGGAAGTTTATACTCGTTCGTTTTATAGGTCGCATCAATCATCAGCACATGCGGGAACGCACGCCATAACCTGGGCGAGGTGGGATGGACAAACAAAATATCCTCGATCGCATTTGTCGAGGCATTCCTCCGGGTGAAGTAAACAAATTTTTTTTCCACCAATGTGGCTTCGAGTACCTGCATAGCAATAATAATAATTAAAAAATAATAATAAAGAAGTAATAATAATAATAATAATAATAATAATAATAATAATAATAATAATAATAAGAGATAATAATACCTGCATTTGAGTCCTGCTGCCGTATAACAAATGCTTAACCTTGGTTATTGTGTTATGTGTGTCTCTTAAGATGCAAGGACTATCCGGGTTTTGTTTTCTAACGGCCGAATGTATGTCTACTCACGTAACATTTTGAAAATAAAGTGTATCCACCAATTTTAACTCGCCCGGACCCAGCCTCCTAGCATACGCGTGACCCTCGATGTGTTGGAAAGGTTTGTGATTATGTGTTTGGTTCTGGACCTCCAAAATATAACCATCGTGGCCGGAGTGGTATCTCCCTATTACTTCAAACGGGCAATTACATTTTTTACTGCCCGTCTTTCGAAACGTGGCTACACTATGATGTACGCCACTACGGTCACATCGTATCCATGTCGTTATTACCCTCCTATTCGGCCCCATGCCTTGCGAAACAGTACGTGAGTATACGGTAATGTAACCATTTTTTTGCCCTTTGATAAACCCACTCTGTCAGGTCTTTAAGAGACCCGAATACCTGCAAAATTTATATACGAGTTCAAATAACAACTAATATATACGAGTTCAAATCTCACAAACCCTACGAGTTCAAATAACAACTAATATATACGAGTTCAAATCTCACAAACCCTACGAGTTCAAATAACAACTAATATATACAAGTTCAAATCTCACAAACCCAAAAACAAATTTAGGTACGGGACTAAATATACGAGTCTAAATATGTACACTACTAAATATACACGGGTCTAAATTATAAACAAGTGCAAATACATAAACACACCTGATTTGTTTCGTACGAAACATCCGGGACAGGTTCCTCGCCACCGTTATCACCTCCCTCGTGCAAATGATAAGTCCTGTATTCGTACTGTTCTTCTACGTACTCCTGGTTCAAATCGGGCAGCAGATTCAAATCGGGTAGTGCCTTCCCGTCACCACAGTGAACAACGGATATAACCTCCTCCTCACCACGTTCCACCATGGCTCCGAAAAGGCTTTCCGAGACGTGAGATATGCTAAACAAATGCTCCCATTCATCAGAAACATTACCGTAGTGGCCCGAAGACATCGCGGTAGCTTGGAATCGATCGGATTTCTTGTGCACCCGTTTTTTTGAAATGTGTCATATACTGAAGAAAGAAGACAAGGAAGAAGAATATATCTATACCTCTACGGCCTGTAGAGACCTCTACAGGCCGTAGAGGGTTTAATGCTCCCAACAACCAGCTTTTCTACGGGCCGTAGAGGTCTCTACGGCCCGTAGAAGAAGTGCTTTTTCAGACTGACACACTGAAAGTCAGTCTGTTCATTGAATGACCTCGTACCTCGTATTCCCTACGGGCCGTAGAGCCCTCTACGGGCCGTCTAGGGTTTAAATGCACTTGACCTACCCACCTCTACGGCCCGTAGAGGCCTCTACAGGTCGTAGAGGGTGTCCTCATTTATTACACTGACACCCTCTACGACCCGTAGAGGCTTCTACGGGCCGTAGAGGGCTGTGCAAACCTAATTTTTGTTATTGTGTAAATAACATGGCTCAACATAAATGGTTATATCTACGTCACAGTTAAGATGGTAATTTATCAACATTTATTAACGATGACCTCTGTATTTATACATATGCTAAATTAAACATCTAAGATATCAACGCAAGTCTAATGTGCTAGGATTATGCTAATCATGCAGGTGTCATGCGATATGCATGCAAAATACGAGTCAAATCAGTCAAGCACGTACATAGCAAATGGTTAGTGTTCTTGCTGTCAATGTCTCACTATGATCAGTTGAAAAATATTTACATAGGGATACTTTAATGTTACAAGATCATACTATTTAATTATTAGCGTGGCATGTAAATCGCCATGCGTGGGGCGTGGAAAGATGTGGAAACTAATAACCACTACACACTTTTTTTTTTCTTAAAACGAGATTGTTGATATGGACGCCACATGACGTAAAACACCCTTAGGGGTAGTGAAATACTAATTATGGCCTAAAAAGAAAGAGCATCACCAGGGACAGAATCTGACGGTAAAGGTTTGTACCAAGGAAATCTGTTGTAAAAAGGAGCGGTTGCATGCAACCTTTGCTGCTCGTACTCTTGCCAGTTAGTATCATCTTGAAAATAATTACAACATATTCACATTAGGTCTAAACAAACACACAAGTTCTACGACATACAAGTTTCACAATCCCAAATCATATATACGCACAAAAGTTTAACAATGCAACTATTGTTTACACACATGCACACCAGTACTAATTTGCACAATTAAATTTCCTAATACAAACAATTTAACCAAACATACAAAATTCAACAAACATACAAATTCAATAAACGTACAAGTATCACCGACCTTGCGGAAGGGAGATCAACCCTGCGACCAGCAGATCTAATTGTCTTTGGTTGGGAGAGGGGGAAACATGCTTGCGTGGACCTCATAGTGGTATCTCCTTTGGTTGGTTTAAGGGAAACAAGGCTTGTAGCTGGGTAAGTATCGAGAAAGGCGGAATCGAAGAAAGTAGATAAGCATGCTAAAGCTTGTGCAGAGAACCAATATGTCTTTATCCCTTTGGCCTTTGATACCTTTGGCTCCTTCGCAACAAAAGCTTTTCGTTTCTTGACCAGGGTTTAATAGGTCGTCCACAGCAGTAGTTCATCTCCAGGGGGGCAAGGATTTGTCTTTGGTACACCAGGGTTCGCAATTCAGAAAGGGTGGCCACGCAGCTTGTTGCCCGTCTACCTTCTATTGTGATGTAAATTTCGTATTTTGTTTTTAAAATTTTATGAAGTTATTCTTAAAAAAAAGTATCAATAACCATAAAACTTAAAAACTTCTAATTTGAGTTGAATTCAATAATTCTATATTCTAAATTCTAAATAACTAACAATTTCAATTGTGAACAGTGCAAATTTCCTTATTGGTCTAAAAATTGGACTGACTTTAGCCAAAACATTGTTTATTTTAAGTAATTTAATTTAATTTGCTTATTGTTATAAAAGAGTCAGGTACTAGAATATGTAAAATACAATATGTATTTATAGCTTTATTGTATACACGTTTTTTTAAACGGTCAACAAAACTCACCAAAAATTTTCTTCGGAGTCCACTCAGTCAAATCAGGACTCCTTCCACCTGGCATAGCTAGCCTTCTTCCTCATCAACCACCACCATAGCTTTCGGTTCACATGTAAGGGAGCTCCTGGTTTCATCAAGCCCACCAGTTCCGAGGAAAACCCGACTATCCATCCGCCCGAACAGTGTTCAGTGCCTATCACTACCGTTGGTTTTTAATCCAACGAGTCTTCTTCATTCTTTATTATTAAATCATTAAAATTGGTTTTTTTTTTTTCAAAGTATTCTCTTTCTTCTTTCTCCATAGTCACGTGCACCACAAACTTATGTTGAGATATGACTTGTATATTATTTTTATTTGATGAGTTGAATTTGGTGAATTTTTTTTTTGTGTATAGAAGAAGATAGATTGGTGATTGTGGGTTTAAATGGGTAAATTTGTGAGTAATATAGGTAAAAAATGTTTTTTTTTTTAAATTTGGTCAAAGTAGCCGTTGGCCAGCCAACGGATAGCCCACAACGGTTGTGATAGCTATCATGAATTTAATCATCGCGGCCATGATAGGTTAGGGGGTGGTGTTTCGTGGCCATCGCGGCATCACGGGGTGGCCATCACGAACCACCCCGGTTGCCCTAAGAGAGATGACGGGATTGATAGAGAGAGAAGAACTGGAGATTACATATTTACCCTTGTACACTCTCTCTCTTACTTTATGGACAATACTTTTCAATATAATAATACATAATTAATCTAGACCATTGGATTAATGGCTAGGATAGGGTTTTGGGGGTTTCCTCAATTTGATGAGGTTTCTTTTATAACCATCCCATCATCTACATCTACACTTCTACACTATATAATAAAAGAAAACACATGAGGGACACATGACACTCACTCATGAATTCTCTCATTTTATTATTTAATAATACATTAAACTCAAATTTAATTATAATAATTGATTTGCAAAACCATGATATAAGTTTATTAAATTAAATTTTAGTAATTATATTAATAATCATAGTTGTAACTTAAATCATTAATAAAAGAAAACACATGATTCTTTTTTATATAATATATTTATATTTATGTATTATTAACTTTGAATTTAAATCATGTAACTTAAATTAACCCATTTTAAAAAAAACTAGGGGGATTCAATCGTCGCGTTGCGGCGGGAGCGGGGTAGGGATTTTAATGGCAGACCATGTCTCTCTCTCTCTCTGGAAAACCCATATTGGTTACGATTGTACGCGCCAGAAAGCAAACGCACGGGGAAGAACAATAAAGACGTCATACCTGAAAGTTCGGCCAGCGACATTAACCTATTGCGTTGGATGGAAATCCTCAATTCGACATTTTCTTCTCGTCACCGTATCAACACCGTTCGTATATGAGGTTAATCTATGTGATAGGGATTGCTTCGTATTGAATACTGGATGCTGCGTGGCAGGTTTTAAAGGCCACCCCTATTTGCACCACCCCAAAACTTATTTGTAAAACCCTAAAATATCCGGTGTAAATAACATAACCCGTTTTAAAAGAATTGGAACATTGTAGATGCTGCGTGGCAAGTTTTAAAAGAAAGAGAACAAAACCCTATAACACGTGTCTTAATACTGCAAGCAATACATGTGTTAACTAACACCGTTATAACTGAGCTGTTATCTCCGTTAAATCACTATTCCTACAAATGTAATATTAATAGATAGGTAATAAGGATCTAAAATGAATCCATCAATTCATCATACTTCAGCACAATTACTTATTATTAAAATCAAAAGAAGATAAAATAAAATGGTTGTAGGGTTGTCATCTACTCATCTCCACTTCAAGAATTTGAGCAACAACATTTATTAAACTCATGGCGTCCTTGTTTTACTAATAATATATCGACACAGTTAATAGAGTACGTAAATGCTAAGTCAGGCTGTAAATGAATCGAACGAACGTGAATAAGGCTTTGTTTGTATTCGTTTGTTAAGAAAATTATGTGTTCACGAACTGTTCATGAACACTTACCGAACGAGATTTTCATGTTCATGTTCGTTTGTGTCTGTTTGTTAATTTTGTTCATAAACGCACACGAACACAAACAGTCATTAATGAACACAAATAATCAAGAAGAAGTGTTCATGGACGGAAACAAACACAAACGGACATATATTAACTTTTGAATAATAATCGAATTCACATACATTATGACATTAGCAAGATCCACCCGAAATATAACCTAATTGTCCAAACATACTTAGTATTGCGTTGGAGGTGTTGCTGGCAGAGGGCGTTGGAGGTGGAGGTATCAATGCTGGACCGTGGAAACATATAATGAGATTGGATACAAAAAGTTGGTTTATTGATCTCATATAGTCATATATTTACCTCACATATATTATTTATTGGGTAAAATGAATAAAAATAAAAGAATATAAAAAAGTATTAAAATTAAAAACCTTAGTGAAGGGATAGGGAGCCTAATCCGGGCGGACGCGGCCTCCCTATCCCCGCTTAACGGAAGATCCGTGGAAACGGGCGCGTAGCACAGTTTCGGTAGAAATTACTTGGGTCACAACCCTACACACCTGTGTAAAGCACGCGCGCGTCTACCAACGCGCGGGCTGTTTCACATCATAAACATTCTTAAGTATGAGGTACGGAAGATCAAGAGTCAGGAAGATCTACCTGCAGAGGATCACTGACGCCACCAACTGGATAAGGACACGTGTCCGCGGTTGCCCAACAACCGTACTCACCATCACCAATTACCACTGCCACAATGACCATCAGGACTGTCAAACCACCACCTTATGACCACCGTCTCACACTGCCATCATCAAGAAGCAGAGAGAAGCGAGTAAAAAAATGACTCGTGGAATCGGTTACCACTGTCACACAACCACCACACTCACCATCAACAGCGTAACTCATTGTCGTCTTCATCAACGTCACACCGTTACAGATCCGCTTAGATTTATTTTTTCGAACAGAGTAGGAGAAAGCGGTGGACAGGGGATGTGGTGGTGACGATGATGGTGGAGATCTATAACGCATATGTTTAGTGTTGTTGGTGGTGTGGGATGGTTGTTAGTGACATCTTGATTGTGGTGGTGACAATTCAGTTTGTTAACAGTAAAAATCACATGGCTTTCATTAATTGGATCATTATATTCTTTTTTAATTATTACACATATAGTTGTTTGAGCCTTTGATTTCACTATAATTTTTTTTTTCAATTTCACTATAATTTTTTTTACTATAATACGTCATTTTTACTATAATTTTTTTTCTTACTATGTATTATTGTTAAAATAAATTTAACTTACCAAGTCGAGCTAAAGCGGTATTGGTCGAATAACATTGGTTTGTTACAGATATTCGTTTTTTTGGTTAAAAGCGTGTTAATATATGTCCTCTTCGGTGTATTTCTTTCAATTGTTATTAAGTGTCGGTACCGTAACGAACCAAATCAATATGGATCGAACTCCCGCTGCGAAGCACGGGTAACTCACTAGTTAAGAAAAAACAACTTGCAGCATAAAATAGACATAATGGACATAAAAAAACATAATGCACAATAAAGAAAAACACAATATATAGTACAAAAAAAATACCATATTAAGATAAAAAAAACATGCAACAAAAAAGAACACAATTATCTAAATTGAAAAACACAATAAACGAGACAAAAAACATATTGGACATACTAAATAACACAACATACTATAAAAATATAATGCATAGAACAAAAAGTCATATGTAGCAAAAACATTCAATAAACATACCAAATAACACAATGGGTAGATCAAAAACCACTTAAAAATATCAATTCTTTTGTTTTCGATATAGCACTACGGTACTTGTTTAAAAGGAAAAAAAATGTTTATTAATATGGTGTAATTGTTTTTTTTTTAAAAAGTTGTATAAAAAGTTATTAACGTTTAAAGAAAGTGGAGGGAAGTAAATATGTCATGCACATAAGGAGTGAAAAACACAACTTTATTTATGCTATGTTTCCGAGTTCACTATAGAGAGGAAAAGAAAAGAATTCTTTTCTTTTCCTCTATTTTTCAATTGTGAACAGTGCAAATTTCCTTATCGGTCTGAAAATTGGACTGACTTTAGCCAAAACATTGTTTATTTTAAGTAATTTAATTTAATTTGCTTATTGTTATAAAAGAGTCAGGTGGTAAGCATACACATGAAACTAGAATATGTAAAATACAATATGTATTTATAGCTTTATTGTATACACGTTTTTTTAAACGGTCAACAAAACTCACCAAGAATTTTCTTCGGAGTCCACTCAGTCAAATCAGGACTCCTTCCACCTGGCATAGCTAGCCTTCTTCCTCATCAACCACCACCATAGCTTTCGGTTCACATGTAAGGGAGCTCCTGGTTTCATCAAGCCCACCAGTTCCGAGGAAAACCCGACTATCCATCCGCCCGAAAGCACGACAACAGAATAATCATTGTATACACATTTTAACTAAAGATAACTTATTAGTTTTAAAATAAAGTAAATGAAACTATTTAGTAACTATTTATAATATATATTCTATATAACAACAATTTCAATTATAAAGAGTATTTATTTGTTATTGTTCTGACTTTATCCATAATATTATTGTTCCTTTTCTATTAATTAATTGAATTTGCTTGTTCCATACACATATAGAGTTCCCTGTACATGCTCCTATGCACAAAATAAGATTTCAATATACAATTAAGTTTCATATAAAACTTCTAACACAAAAAAACTATAGTTCCTATACAACTTCCTAATAAAAAAAATTGTGTATTCAAGTTGCCGTAACAAATTGTATTTGTTGTGATCGTGATGTTTCCTAAACATATTGGTTCATTCCTCCAGGGAGTCCTACTGTTATCAATTATACGGATGGATCAATATCTGGGTACTTGAGTAAAGACATTGTAGAAGTCGGTGATTTGGTTGTCAATAATCAGGTGGATTCAATAACTTTGACCTCAGGTTTTGCCATTGGGCAAGAGTTTATTAAAAGATTGAAGTTGACAACTAATACGATTCGTATTCGAATCAGGAATTTATCGAGGTGACAAAAGAAACTGGTGTGACGTTTTTGGCGGGAAGGTTTGATGGTATATTTGGGCTCGGATTTAAGGAAATCTCTGTTGGCAATGCTGTCCCTGTGTGGTAAGTTATTTAGGTTGTTTTATATATATACTAGCTTGTTACTCTGGGAGGGTTCCGGGGTTGAAAAATCTAATTTTACGTCATAACCTATTGCAAATGGTTCAAGTTAACTAACCACAAAATCTCTCAATCATTGCATGTTCATAGTATTCTAATCAGTAATAACTCATATTCCCTAATCTAAAACCTAATCAGTAATCATGTAAAGAATCACCTATGTAAGCTGCAACTATTCAAAAACTCATCACATCTCTCTAATTTCTCACATTCTAATGACTCTTATAATTCCTAACCTAATCAACTAAACAAACACTTAAGTTGGAAGTTGTAACCATTGCATTTCATTATGCCACGTGGAATAATCAAGAGATGGTTGTGGCCACCATTGAACGCCACGACAACAACTATCAATTCTTCCTAGGAGCGTCCCGGGGTTGAAAAATATAACCATTCTAATAATACTAATACTAATAGTAATAATTAATACTCTTGTAATTAAATAAATAAAAAAATAACCTTGCTATAAGGTGACACCATGTGTTGCAGTGTTGCGTGATTTTTTCTCCTAGTTTCTCTTGATGAAGTATACCTAGTAAAATTCCAATGATAACATGGCGATTGGGCTGATTTTCAACATCGTAGTTAAGAACCTAGTTTAAAAGAAAAAAATATGATTAATGAATAACATGAACACTTTGTGTGTTTTTTTCCTGTATGAACGAAACCCCACAAAAAATAATCAATTTTTTCATCGTTCTTTATATAGCACTATGGTACTCGTTGGAAAGATAATAAAACGCTCGTTAATTTGGTGTAATTTTTTTCTTTAAAAAATCTCGTATATAAAAGATATAAACGTTTAAAAATTATGGGAGGAAACATGAGAGAGAAAATTTTAAATTTATTTTTAAATTCTTTTTTTTCTAAAATAACTCAATTTAATTAAAAAGGAAAATAATTCAAAAACACTAAAATATTTCAATTATGATGCCACGTGGCAGTTTCATGGAGAGATTGAAAGCACCATTGCACGCCACGTCAGCAATGTTCAATTCTTTTATATATATTAATTAATAGATGGGAGGGTTATCTTGAGAACGCTAAATATCGCGAGAACCGTGAGAACAAGTGAGAAAACTAATCAAAATCAATTTTTTTTAATACAAACCTAATTATAATCAAAATACAACATTAATAAATGAATTTTCTTTCTAAATGGTTCATCTTTTCTTGCAAAAACACTTTCAAATTAACTTTTTACACATGTGTAAATGAAACAGTTTACACATGTATAAACGGTAAATTTACACATGTGTAAAAACAAATTATTTGCGTATACGTTTGAATTTTTACGTGTAAATTGTGTTTTTGGGATTGTATTTTAGTAATAAAGACAAGTGTAAAAAGAAATTTTGAATTTGAATGGTTTTAGATGCCGTTCTCACGGTTCGCACGAAATATAGGTGTTCTCAAATTAACTTTCCCCTATATATATATATATATATATATATATATATATATATATATATATAGGGGAGGGTTATCTTGAGAACGCTAAATATTGTGAGAACCGTGAGAACAAGTAAAAAAATCAATCAAGGTCAATTTTTTTTAACACAAACCTCATTATAATCAAAATACAACATTAATAAATGAATTTTCTTTCCAAATAATACATCTTTTCTTGCAAAAACACTTTCAAATTAACTTTTTACACATGTGTAAATGAAACAGTTTACACATGTATAAACAGTAAATTTACACATGTGTAAAAACAATTTATTTTCGTATACGTTTGAATTGTTACGCGTAAATTGTGTTTTTGGGATTGTATTTTAGTAATAAAGATAAGTGTAAAAAGAAATTTTGAATTTGAATGGTTTTAGATGCCGTTCTCACGGTTCGCACGAAATATAGGTGTTCTCAAATTAACTTTCCCCTATATATATATATATATATATATATATATATATATATATATATATATATATATAGGGGGAGGATAAATTGAAAACCCACTCGAGTTAAGAAAACTAAGAAAACCCTTGTAAAAACCATCTAAAATTTTGTAATTTTTTTTGAAAAAATTACACAAGGTAACATACATGTTTTTAAGCATTTAGGGCCAAAAAAATAAAAAAAGCGCCGAACGAATATTTTTAAAAAAAATAAACAACGCAAACTTTGTAACAGCGCTGTTAACATATGTTTTTTGCTTTTTAACATATGTTACAGCGCTGTTAACATATGTTTTCTGCCTTTTAACATATGTTAACATCGCTGTTACAAAGTTTGCGTTGTTTATTTTTTTTAAAATATCCTATCGGCGCTTTTTTTATTTTTTTTGCCCAAAACGCTTTAATACATGTATGTTACCTTGTTTATTTTTTTCAAAAATAATTACAAAATTTTAGATGGTTTTTACAAGGGTTTTCTTAGTTTTCTTAACTCAAGTGGGTTTTCAGTTTATAATTTCCCTATATATATATATATATATATATATATATATATATATATATATATATCGTATTTCATGAAGCATAGAAACATGTTAAATATATAAATTTTGAGTTGGTCCATACATAAAGAAAGAAATTTGAGTTAATGTTTTATAGGGACAATATCGTCAATCAACATCTAGTTAAGGATCGCTTGTTTTCACTTTGGCTAAATCGACAATCTGAGAAAGGTGAAGGTGGTGAAATTGTGTTTGGTGGTCTTGATCCAAACCACTACAAAGGGAAGCACACTTACGTTCCAGTCAAACAAAAGGGTTATTGGCAGGTTTGATTCTCTAGTCTCTGTACATACATGCATAACATGGGTTGGCTAAATATTTAAAGACAATTGAAAGGTACCGTGCGTATTTTTCTATTGAAAACACACTAATTACATATTCATTAGTAACATGGATCTAACTATTTACTTAGCCCTCATTCTATACCTTATTTCTCATGGTTTGGTTCTAGTAACAACACTTTTTTTAGATTCAATAACTTTTGTATCCTTTTTCTTTATTTTTTAAACTTCTAACATGAAACCAAAAATTTTAATAAATCTATTTGTATAGTATTGTTATAGTCCATAAAAAATATTGGTTTTCCATAAATATCAGTATACTATGTATATAATTATATAATTGTACGTATACATATATGTATTTATGTAATTGTGGTGCGAATTTATATTGTCGCACACACTCTTGTCAAATGCCACGCATCTTATTCAGGTGACTTTGTACACTTGAACATTTAAAACACAATAATCTACACACTCAAAAAGTGGTTCAGAATGGTTCTTTCAGTTGGTTCCCTTAGGATCCATACACTCAAAAAGTATTATATTTTAGTTTTGACGAATAGTGTAATTATCAGTATCAATAAATGTACATTATAGTTCCTAAAGAATCACAAATAGTTACAGGTTCAACATATATAAATATATAATTAGTAAAATACACATATCTATTCTTATTGGTTTAATTCCTTGTAGTTTGATATGGACGATGTGCTTATTGGCGGAGAAGCCATAGGTATGCAATTGTGCGGTGTTAGAATCTATTAAGTTAAATCTTCGAACTAGAACTTGAATGATTTGCCGTGTTTTATTGTAGGGATTTGTAAGAGTGGATGTTCGGCGATCGCAGATTCTGGAACATCGTTCATAGCAGGCCCATCGGTTTGTATCAATCATTTCCTTTGTATTATTTTTACTATAAGAGTTATACATTGATTGTTTATCAATTTTTGATTGAAATGATAATGAAAGGTGAGAAGAATCCTTAATCTTCTCCTTGATTGTTATTCATTATATATAGAGAAGAGATTACACACTAATTCCAATCACATATTTTAGGGAGGAAATCATGGAGATATAAACAATAATTATTTCCTAATTATACATATTCTATTACACCATCGCAGTCAATACTGGATGTTCCTGTATGTTGAGACTTGACATGAAATCATTAAATAAAATGTGAGGCACACCCTAAGTAAAAATAACTGCAATTTGGTACCGAGATGGGACGTGAAGAACTATGACTTGTCCACATTGCACCTGCTCATGAGCAAAGTTGATACCAATTCAATGTGTTTGGTGCATTGTTGCTAAATGGGGTTCCCAGAAAGGTAAACAACACTCACATTATCACAATAAACAAGTGTGGCATGACATAAAGGGCAACATAACTCAAGCAAAAGATTACGTAACCATCAGATCTCAGCAACTAAGTTAGCAAGCCCACGAAATTCAGCTTCAGCACTGGAAGGGGAAATAGTTGGTTGTCATTTGGATGACCATGAGATGAGATTGCCGCCAAAATATACACAGTAACCACTAGTGGACAGTAGGGTCAGGAGATGAACTAGGAGTGAGACCTAGAGACGTGGTGCCTTTAATGTACCTTATAATGCGCTTGAGGGCATTCCAATGCTCGAGTTTAGGAGCATGCATTTGAATACATATATGCTAAACCGCATAACTAATGTCCGGTCGAGTGAATGTCAGATACTGAAGGGCACTAGCAAGGCTACGACAAAGGACATGGTCGTGAAAATCAGTGCCATTAGCACCAAGCTTGGCCTGAGTATCAACAGGGGTAGAGAGTCGGTTACATGATTTCATGTTGGCCCGTGTAACGATGTTCGTGGCGTATGATTGCCGGGACAAGAACATCGTGTTTTTGCGTCTGGAGACAACGATGCCCAAAAAGAAGCTGAGTGGGCCAAGGTCTTTCATGGTAAATTCATTTGAAAGATGTGCCATGAGTTGTTGATGAAAAGCAGCTGTAGAATTAACAAGAAGAATGTCATCCACGCACAAAAGTAAGTAGGCGACCCTAATTCCATAATGCAAAGAGAAGAGAGACGCATCACATTTACTCTGTTGGAAACCCAGAGTGAGAACATAATCTGTAAAGCATTGGTACCAAGAGCACGATGCTTGTTCCGACCATAAAGTGATTTCTTGAGGAAACAAACGTGGTTTGGATAACCCTTGTGTTTGAATCCCATAGGTTGGTACATATTGACTGTTTTAGGTTAGTACATATCGACTGTTTCCTGAATGTACCATGTAGGAATGCGTAGGTAACATCTAATTAGTGAACCTCCCAAGAGTGAGATAAAGCAATTGACAAAACAGTGCGTATGGTGGCCGTTTAACCAAATGACTAAAAGTATCACTACAATCGATTCCGACTGGTGGCAATCGACCATCACAAACCAACCTTGCTAAGTATCTTTTCAATGACGCATCTAATTTGAATTTATGTTTAAATAACCTCATGCTACGTATGAGATTAATATAGGGTTTACGCGGAACTAACTCCCAAGTCTCATTTTTAATAAGAGCATTGAACTCGTTGGTCATGGCAGTAAACCATTCCGGTGTGGACAGGGCATCGGTGGGTGCTTTTGGGATATGAACGATATGATATGTGTGGGTGGAAGTGTGTAAGTTGAGGTGGCATTTAGGTTTATGTATGTCATCCATGGCATGAGTTCTCATGGTTCGAGTAGTGTGTGCGATTGGTGCGTAGGTTTGAGTGGTTTGAGGCCGGTTTGGTGTCGGACTGGGGGGAGTGGGTGCGGGTGTGGTTGGGGTAGAAGGTTCGGTTGATATAGTAGTCTTGGTGGAGGGTTGGAGGTTTGTTGGACTTGGTGGGCCTGTCATAGGAGTACTGGGTGAGCCGGATTAAGCGAGGATTGTGTTGGGCCGATGTTGGCTGAGGCTGAAGCGGGACAGGTTGCGCAATTAAGCTGTGGGCCGGGTTAGTGTTAATATGGGGCCATAAAAGGGGAGATATGTGAGTGTCGAGAAAATTATAGGGTGGTGGAGGTTTGATGTGAGTATTGAACGGAAAGGTAGTTTTGTCAAAAGTCGCACGGCATGAAACAATGAGTTAATATGGGGCCATAGTTAGGTCTCTTGATACCCTAAAAGGTGAGAAGGATCCTTGATCCTCTCCTTTATTGTTATTCATTATATAGAGATTACACATTAATTACAATCCCGTATTTTAGGGAGGATATCATGGAGATATATATAATAATTATTTTCTAATTATACATATTCTATTAGTTAATAATCCATTAGTTTAGTATTCTTAATTCAAATTCATGAAAGTAGGTGGTAATCTTGTTACACTTGGTTAAATTTGCTCTTAATATTTTGTGTTCATTGTCTATAATTTCAGAGTTTGATCACATTAATAAATCTCGCCATTGGGGCAAATGGACATATCAATTTAAATTGCAGGAGTGTGATAGCATCAACTATTGACCACATGTTTCATCTGCTGTCCGTTGGGGTAAACGTGTTTCTATATTCGATGTTTTATGTAGCTATGGATTTTATTTTTTAATCTACTTACATCCTCTATTATTTTATATGAAAATAGGTTAGTCCAAGGACGATATGCCCCCTTTTTCTACTATGTCCTCCGAGGTTCGCTGATGAACTTGAAGTTAGGTAAGATTCATATCTCGTTCTTTCCTACTTTTTGGTTGACTAACTTCTGCATGATGACAATCTTTTCATTTTCATTATCTACTTCTTTTAGAGTATAACATACCTAACTTTTCACAAAATCATATACTATAGACACGCTTTCATTTGCCTAAAGTGCATCATGGGCCCTAAAGTATCCAATACCATTAGAACATCCATAATCAAGGTTTTTTCATCTCATAAGTCGCTAAAGTGTCCTCTAAGTTGCGATGGTAGATGAATTTGATTACCAGATCAATAGTCTATGGCATGGATCATTTCAATTAGAATGGAGAGAGGGAGGGGGAGGGAGGGATAGGGAGAGATTGGGAGAGAGAGAGAGAGAGAGAGGGGGGGGGGGGGGGGTTGTGAGCATTCTAGTTGTGGATGGTCTCGAATGCTCCCAACAATGACTACAAACACCTACATCCATCGTAATGACCACACATACCTACATCCATCGTATTTAACGTTCTAAAACATTTATCTATGCATACCATCCTTCTTTGGAAACACTTTTTAGATCATACAATACTTTTTACATTTATTTTCCTAATCAAACTATTTATATAAAGAAACTACTTATGATTCAACATAGTATCGTAAAAAGATATAAAACTTTGTTCAAATTTCTGAAGGTTTAAAGGCTATTATTAAATTTTGTTTTATGATAATTCACAAATATACGGGTATTTTTAATTTTATTATTTACTGTTTCGTATGTTTATTTATCTTTAAATACTAAACAAATTATACATACTTACATACACACACAAACATATATATATATATATATATGTATATATGTATACACACACATATATTGGTAGGGTTAGTCTACAAAGAATATTTATCCTCGAAAGTGTGAGAAATATATTTAGCCATTGTGTTTAAAATTTCAGGCATGATATCTTAGAATCTTTTTGAATAATAGTATAGTGAAAAACACCAAACGTAATAATTTAAAACAAAATCAAATGCATTTTTTCATGGTGTCACCTTGTCTGTCTCTCACTGGACAATCCCACATTGTGGATAGTCTAGAGTATTCAGAAAGTAATATTCATCCTCATGTATATAAATTAGCTAAAAATACACATTTATCTATAATTTTTGTTTCACTTTTTAAAAATCTCATACATTTGATTCTTTATAGATTTACGACCCATTAAATAATAACTTTTTTCCACTCATAGCCGCTTGAAAATATAAGATACAGATGAATAATATGTTTGTAAAATGCGTTAGACAAATGATATTAGTCAATATTTTTTTCCCTAGCGATTTTATCTTTGTTCCTGGACTTTATATACATATTTACCTCATGCATGTATTATTGTCAAAGTTCTGGCACTACAAGAGTTTTGCAATTTGTACATGTTAATTTCTTCCTTAGATTTTATGAAACTAGTGATTTTTTTTACATACAAATATTTGCATAATGTATATAACGAGTTAACATTACCCTGCGTGTTGCAGCGGGATGTTAATAATGAAAGTCTTTAATATGTTGATTATAAATAATGGATTTATATGATCGCACCAGACTGGATGTTAAACCGGTCTCCTTGCTGTTGACCGGATATAAAGACCAAACTATGTATATAACATAATTAAGTTAAAACTAATTAAATTCTTGTGCAATAAGATTAATAATCTGGAAAAAAGTTTAACTAAGCCTAGTATAATCCCTATAAACAAAAGCACTTGTCACACATGAGATTTATATGCAAAACCTGTGGTGAAAAGGAAAGTTTAGAGACTGTATGGTAACCTCATTAAAGCCAAGAGGTAGCATAGATTAGTGGTGGGTAACTACTCGTGTTTCACGACGGCTTGAAAACATTAATAAAAATAAGCAAGACACACAAAGATCATTATAAAAAAAATATAATTTAAAAAAACGTATCAATAAGGTTAATTAAAAAAAAAGCAACTTTATTTTAGAGTAAACCTCGATTTTCGTCTTCGTGGTTTGCTAATTTTAACATTCTCAATCCAATAGTTTAAAAATTGCATTTATAGTCCATTAGTTTGCTGATTCGTTTCGGTTTTTGTTTCAGTCCACACCACTAACGCTGTTAGTGTACTTCCGTTAAGTCATGATAAAAAGACTATAACGTTCTTAATATTCACATTTATTTTTTCTTTTAATATCTTTATTTTAATTCATCGCTATATATTTTAAAACCAAAGCAATTAAATATTTTGTGATGAATATTTCGTAGTCTAGGAAAATGATCTCAACATTTAAGTTGCACTATCTCAAAAAAAGAAAGATAAATAAATATATTATACGTGTCTGTTCATGTGGCAGAATTTAAAGGAATAAAGTAAATATAATAATATTTTTGTATAACTTGGTATGCATATAATACGGTGAGTTAGAAAATTATAATGTGTATATTCTCTAGATCTTCATTTATATCCATACTCAACCATCGAGAAAAAAAAAACAGTAAATCAAAATAACTGCCGTTCACAACACTAAAGATGGAGTAAAACAACAATGAAAGACAAATGGAGAGTTTTTCATTTTAGTACCCGAATTGATGTCGCTGACGACGAATTTGTGGGGTTTTAGTCGTTGGCGTGAACAACAGTGATATTCTTCCCATGTTTGTTTTAGATTGGAAACCCCTTGATTGCATTTTTTTTTGTTTCTTCTCTGTCTTTTTTTTTCGATTTAAAAGCCGGTTATACTTGCCGTGTTGTTTATGAGATTGCTCTGTCTGTTATAGATCGAATCAACAGTCCTTAGATGAAAAAACATTTCGAATTCGTTTTGTATTGTTCTTAGCAAAAACAGAGAGTGCATTCTCTGGGATGGGGTTTTAGATTTCTTCTGTTTTTCCTTCAACATATAATATTTTCGATCTCCTCTGTTTTGGTTTCTGGAGTTAGATTGTTCTTCTCTGCGACATCGTGAATCAATCTGTTGGAAGTAATTCCTTGTCTGATTATGTTTATGTTTAGTTCTTTGGTTACTTTCGATCAACGGTTTTTCCAGAAAAAACAGAGCATGTAGAATTTGAGCGTTGGTTTTGGTTTTGCGATGGGATTCTGATTATGTAAACATGGCCATGTCGGTTAAAGTTTCATGTGGAGCAAAATTATTTAAAAGGAAAGGACATGCCACATGGTAGGCATTGGTGACGGTTATTTGGTAAGCGGAAGAAAATGGTGATGATTAACGGTGGTAGTTATTATAACGGCAATGTTAACGGATCGTTAAGTTGCTAATTGTAGTAATATATAATTATAAGTTTGAATAAATATACAAAGTAAGTTTGCGGTTGTACACATGAACGCACATAACTTTTTTGAAGAATATATATGGCTTATACCGACCGATTTGTGACAGAAAACCCATCTATAAATAGAACATTTCTTTTCATATCAACTTTAAAATTATGATGGAAATAAGATAACCAAATGTCTTATTTTAAATGGCTTATCACCGGCGGATTTCGGTGGATACAGGCCATTAAAGACACATTGGGCTATCTGTGATAGTTCCTTGTTTTGTGATAACAAATTCAGTCTCGCAAAAAGAAACATCTAATACAATATCTTAAGAGTTTTCCGTGTTTTAAGTGTCAACAAAAAGATTTAATATTACTCTTTATCCTTGGGTAAAAACATGATGTGTAATTATGTGGATCTTGTGTGTGCGATATTTAGTATTGGCACTACGAGTGTTGTAGATTGGACTGATGATGGATCCGTTGCACTAGAAGCTATCCCTGAACTTCCATTATGCACTATCTGTACCCAGATTCTTGGATTTATTCATAATGCAGTGGCAAAAGACCACTACCAATGGACGGCTACAAGATTTGCAACAAGCGTGATTATCCCTACTTATTATTTTTAATACAATTTGCTCATAAAATTCTGTTGCTTATTATATGAGGAATCCAACTTTGCAGATATGTAACTTGATACCATTTCAAGAACCGGCAGTTGACTGTGCAAGAGTTCCATCAATGCCTACTATTTCGTTCATCATTGGTGGCAAAAAGTTTGAACTTTCTCCTGATGATGTATGTTCTACCTTTATTTTTTATGTCAAAGTTGGTATGTTCACCGTCTGGTTTTGATAGTTTTCGATTAAAGCTGTAAGCCAAACAATTAGTAAACCCCTTTCACCGCTGTAAACAAAACCCCTTAAAACTAAAACCGAACCAAAATAATTTAAGGATGCAGTAATATAGAAAAAGTTAAGTAGTAAAAAATAGTAGGGCTCATGGATCGATTTTTTCTGACTTGTTTTGAGGATAAATCATAAACAAAACCGTTTGGTACGGCTTGAAAATTCTTTGAACTGACTATAAAACAAAACTCATAACTATTTTGAACAATTCCATCACTTCAAATCAATCCATCAAATCTCGCATCTCTCACAAGAACTGGATAGAAGACATATGTATATGATGTTTTGACTATTAGTAAAACTTAAACATTATCCCAATTATTTTGTAGTACATACTTAAGACCGGAAAGGGTGATGATGTACAATGCTTTAGCGGTTTTGTTCCAATGGATGTTCCTCCACCCCACGGGCCACTTTGGTATGTCTACCCCTTATCTGTGCTTCTAAGCCGTCCATCTGAAAAATCCTGCTTCGTCTTTTAATATTCAAAAACTTCTCAAACATAAGTTTAACGTATTTTTCTTGATGCAGGAAATTAGGTGATGTGTTTATGCGCCGTTATCACAGTGTATTTGATTATGACAATGTCAGAGTTGGATTTGCAGAAGCTGCATAAATGAGAAGTTTATATCTAAGACAAATAGCATTAGTTTGTGTGAACCACTCTTCTTTGTTCGTACTATATATATATATAACAGATTGACATATTTATAATTGTGTGCTTAAAAGAACTAAGGCGGGGAACTCATGCTTGATTTCCTCCAATCTTGCACTGCCACCACATTCCACTAATTCACTACCCTAAAACATCAATATGGTGGGAGCACATCCCTAAACCACTACCCTAGAATGTTTTTTTTTCCTAGATAGAATAAGCATATCAATTAAAATAAAATCATACATTCAATTAAATAAAATAAAATTTACATTATTTTAGAGTTAAAAAAAATAAATAAAGAAACATAAATTAAAAATAAAACATGGAAATAAAACTAAAATAATTGTTGTCTTCATCTTCCTCATTTTCCTAATACCAAACCATGTTTTGCCACTATTTGACGTCTTCGTTGTAAACTCAATTCCAATGCTTTACTCTTTAGGTTGTTGTGTGGTTTCGGAAACATGTTCTACTGATGTTCATATTTCCTTTGCCTCACCACTTCGCGTTGTTTAGTTTTGTTATCCTTCTTGAGTTTGTATTTCTACCAACTTGCTGAACTTATCTTCCTTCATCAACCGGTGGCCCGAACTTCGTTAACTAAGGAGGTTTTGCTTGAAAACTTGGCAGGTTTCTTATTTTTCTAATTTTGGCTTGTTGGTGCATTATCTTTTGTGAGTTGATGCATCTTACTAGTGTGGGTGTCATCTGGTGTACTAGATGCATGATAGCTGCAACCTTCCGATGATTTTCGTCTCTTGTCAGAATGACTATCGGACGGTTCTTCACCCATTATTAGTTAGTTGAGGCATTTTTCACGTGTTAACGTAATTTTCCATGATCGAACAATATTAAAACTAGTCAGATGTTCTTTTTTCTAATCACACATCACCCTATTCAGCACATTAAAGTCGCTATATCCACTAACTCGTAAACGATCCTATATACAGTAAATGTAAGCATAAAATTAAACAAATTTTGACAAACATGTTTTTACTTAAAAAATAATTGAAGTATAAAATAATACTGTTTGAATCTACAATCTATTGAATTCATTCGGTTCCTTAGTACTTTCTACCTTTTTCGGAGTAATAAAACCAAGCATTTGCCAAAGTAACATCTTGCTCGTTTAACCATGATGTATCCTTCGCTCGTTCGTTGAATTTTTTTCCTTGGTTTTATTTAGTTGGTTGAATTGCATCTTCTTAATCTTCATCTTCAGCTTCTACAACTTGCATTTCTAGAATATCATCGCACAAAGTATATCCTTCATCATGGACCTCATATTGTGTCTCTGGCACAGGTTCGTCAACTACATCTTCTTTGCGGAAGGGTTCGTTCAATCTCCTCACGTAATTAACCATGATTTGAGTGCCTCGTTGCTAACCCGTCGGGAACATCCATATAGCATAGCACTTTAGGAGGTGGTTGTGCAAAGTACTTTATTTGTGGCAAAAATACGTATTGTTGTTATAGATATTGTGGTTGTGAAAATATTGTGGTTGTGGGAGTGCTGGTGTTTGTGTTTGTGGTGGAAAATTCATCTATACACCTCTTCCGCACTCAAACTCGCGTTGCTAACCCTTAAACTCGATTCTCTACCACAAAACCCACTTTTCTATTTCTTGAACCCACTTCTTTATATTTAGAGAAGTTTTTGTTTGCAAACACTTTTAATTTTGGGATGAAAGAATTGAATTGGTTGAGTTCAAGTGTTTGAAATGGATGAGATAATGTCTTTGAATTGGGTTATGTATTGTATTTATATTTTAATTTGAGAAAAAAAGTTTCTTTTTTTTTTAATATTCAAACAGTCAAAAAATGAGTCGTTGAAATGCTTTTGGTTTGATGTCTACAACATGTAGGAACTACTTGGAACCCTATACCTGGACACTAGTGGTAGTGTTCCTGTGTGGGTAATGGGGAACCCGAGGCTTCACCAGTGGTGTCCCTATAACAATCAGCAAAATTAAGGTAATTCCTTACAATATTAATATGTGTGAATAGCTAAAATAAGTGCATTTTTAAATTAAGTGGATTAGTTTAGTCTTTATAGAATAGCAAATTCCCCACATGATGCATAGTGATGCATTTGTTTAATTAAAAGCACGACGCAATTGTGTGCAAATAAACTTGTTTGATACCAACGTTGGTGATTACCCGATAACAATTAAATAACCAAATATGATCTCGGATTCCTAGGAAGTGAATAAATGGCATTACTACAAAATATAAAATGTTTTGGAAGTCTAAAACCCTAAATAGTTACTCAAAACCTAAATCTCCCGGTAATGAATAAAGTTCGTGTATTGGGTATAACTTATAATTTCACAAATTAAATCCAAAATAACTTACCAACACTTAAACTAGCCTATGCTTATGTTGGGGATTGATCGATTCATCCAAGTCAAAACTTGACCCAGATCTATTTGTTCACTTTGTTATAAAATCTCTATTATATATATATATATGGTAGGGTTCCTGTAGGAAAATGGTTTTGTGTAGGAAGTGTTTTGAACCATTAGATTTATAGATGGATGGTGGAGATTAAAAGATAAGATGGTGTTTAAAATCTAATTAATATATTAAAGAAATTAGGGTAGGATTGTCAATATGTGTTTTAAATGAGGGTATCAAGGTCATTATCTATCAAGTTTTTTAGAAACTGTTTAAATGCTTCCTACATTTATGGTACCTCTCTCCCTCTCTCCTAATTATTGTTTTCAATAATATCATTCAAAGTCAAACATTCATGTTCACAAAACAAAAACAACCATGCACTTTATTTAGAGAAAACCAATTTCTCTCTCCTATTAGTTTTGAAACCATTCCCATAATTCCTTAATTAATGCACACTAGTTCCTCTCTCATATCAGTTTTAAAACACTTTTACTGTTTTAAAACACTTCTACTGTGTTTAGTTCCAATATAAAACACTATTGATGTTATTATAAAACACTCTCCATGATATTATAAAACACTCCTTATTAATGCATACTAGTTTCACTTTCATTATAAAACACTCATGACGTTATTATAAAACACTCCTGATGCTAACCTTCTTCCATGACTTGAATAATCGAACAAGTGATAGAGATGAGTTATATGTTTGAAGAATCGAACAAGTTTTTGGGTATTGATCAACTTATTTGATATGAATATCTTATGATTCTTATGAAAAATAATGAATAATTAGTTAATTTAGGATGATTAATCTTCATAAATATCTAGAGGTTAGTTGCTAATTTAGTGGGTTTGTAATAAATAAAAGATGGATAAAAAGTCTATAATGTCGTTCATCTAATGATTTAATCAGATTTGATCTAATGGTTGAAAATACTTCCTACACTTTCTACACAAAACAATTTTCCTACCGGATCCTCTACCTATATCCGGTAGGAAAATTGTTTTGTGTAGGAAGTGTAGGAAGTATTTTCAACCATTAGATCAAATCTGATTAAATCTTTAGATGAAGGGCATTATAGACTTTTTATCCATCTTTTATTTATTACAAACCCACTAAATTAGCAACTAACAACTAGATATTTATGAAGATTAATCATCCTAAATTAACTAATTATTCATTATTTTTCATAAGAATCATAAGATATTCATATCAAATAAGTTGAACAATACCCAAAAACTTGTTCGATTCTTCAAACATATAACCCATGTCTATCACTTTTTCGATTAATCTAGTCATGGCATAAGGTTAACATCAGGAGTGTTTTACAACAACGTCAGGGGTGTTTTATAATAAAAGAGAAACTAGTATGCATTAATAAGGAGTGTTTATAATATCATCGAAAGTGCTTTATAACAGTATAACATCAAAAGTGTTTTATAACTGGAGGTGTTTTATAACAAACAAAATACCGTTGAAATGTTTTAATCCACATCAACAACTACACCTAATATACATAAACATTTTATAAAACACTTCATATGTTTATCCATATAGAATAATCAACTAACAAAAGTCATATATATAACACTTCTGATGTTACGATTTTATAACAAATAAAAACACTGTTACGTGTTTCTTACACATAAGATGAAGATAAATGTTGAAGATGGGTGCACAATTGATTTTGTTTTATGAAAATAAATGTTTGAGTCTTGAATGATATTAATGAAAATAATAATTAGGAGAGAGAGAGGGGGGAGATACCATAAATGTAGAAAGCGTTCAAACAGTTTCTAAAAATATTGATATAAAATGACCTTGACACCCTCATTTAAAACACATATTGACGATCATACCCTTATATTCTTTAATATATTAATTAGATTTTAAACACCATCCATCTTTTAATCTCAATCATCTATCTTTAAATCTAATGTTTGAAAACACTTCCTACACTTCCTACACAAATCTATTTTCTTACAGGAACCCTACCCTATATATATATATATATATAGTTTTACACATGTATTATATATAACCATTATTAATTAGACCGAAACATGATAATAAAACAATACATATTTATTAACAGAAACGACATCCCACCAGGATTGGCAACGCAACCCAGATTTTTTGATCATGTATACAGGGAGCGCGAGTGATTGAAATCAAAACTATAAACTTTGGTAAACTCAAAAGGGGAGAACCTATGTATGCTCACCAACTATTTATAGCTGCCCCCCTCCCCAAATTTTTTTTCCAACATAAACATGTTTGAGGGATTATTGTTGCTTGATGTTTTACAAGCTTTGGATCCCTTAGGAGCTTTGGACCTAGATTAGCTTTAATCTAAATAGTATAGTTGAATTGATCAATTTTCTTCTTGTTTGAAATATTCAAGTAAATGAAATATTAAACTTTATGAGTGCCATGAGCTATCAAACAATTGTCACTATGTGGCACCTCAATGTTTCCACCATCGGTTGGGGTATTACAATGTGACATACAAAGCAGATGATGTTTACTTTGTTAATCAATCATGCTTTATCTATAATTGGACTCACCAATACAGAGTTATATATGTGCCAAATGGATTTGGAATGCTTATATGACTAGATGATAATGACAAATAACTAAATTCTACTCCTCGCTATAATCTCCCATTCTCTTTTCTCTTAACAACCGCAACCACCATCGGTTATGTTACACGTGACCCCTCTTACCACCTAAGGAAAATCCGACATCGGCCATCCAAAGGAGGGATCCTTGGTTCATAAGTAATCCAATGCCTCTTAAATCACCAATGCGTTTTGGGCTTGTTAGGCTGTGGAGCACATGAAAACTCCATAGTTAAGTGTGCTAAAATCGGAGAATTACTAGGACGGTTGACCTCTTGGGAAGTCTTCACAAGTGCAACTAAAAAAAATATGTGAATTCTTGTATGGGTAACCTATCAGGGGTTGTAGGACCAGAAATCAATCAATTAACATTTAATCAACATGATATATGAACCGTCAGGTGCGGAAACCCTAATGATCGAGCAAAATGATGAAAACTGATGTCAAAACACACAAGAAATAATTTTCATTGTTTATTGTTAGTACACGATGTCCCTAGCCTAGTATAGGTGATGCTTGGATTGTATTACGGGTGCTTGGGTGTGTTTTTAAGTCGATTATGGGATAAATTGGTTGACAGGCGAGTAGGACTGTATAGGAGCGATTGAGAATCAAGACAAGTAGGCTTGTGCTTGCCCCTGGTACTCGCGTGTTAGGTTGCTACTCGCCCCTAGAGCTCTGGACGAGTAGGACAGGTCTAAAAGCCTCCAATCATTGCCCTAATGATCAGGCAGTTACATCACACATTCCCCAAGCACCCTACCCTAGGTAAGAAGATCTGAGATTGTTTTGTAACACCTGTGCTCTCTTTAATCAATCAATACAACCTTCTAACCGATTATTTATGTGTGTTGATACCTCGTTTATCATTGTTTCACATTGTATTGTTGTCCGAACAACATTTAGTGGAATCCGCACACTAAACGTTAAAGCTCGTGATTGTCGGGTTGTCCGCAAACGATCCTACAATTGGTATCAGAGCTTTGGCTCTTATCACGATTGTTTTGATAGCAAAACGAATTCAAAACAGTGGGTTTTCAGATCAAAAGTTTGCATTTTTGTCCAAAAACTTGTTTTGAAAGTTTGAAACTTTGTGTTTTTGATAAAAACAATGTTTTTCAAAATCTAAGGGTGTTTTAACAGATAAAAATAAGTGTTTTTTATTAGGATTTGTTCCAAAAGTGTTTTTACATCTTTCCTAATCATTTGGGGATCAAACAATGTGTTTTTGTTAGCTTTTGAAGCAAAAATGATGGTTTTCATGCAAAACAAGTTCTCAGACCCGCAATAGGCGATTAGGAAAACTTCAAGTGATTAGTAAGACTACTCGTATCCTTTTCCACACGAATAGAGTCATACTCGTGCCTTAAAACACATGATTAGCCTCTAGTCGCTTGGGTAACCCTAATTGCCTGAAAACTCCTACTCGCGTCACTGTTCATGTGTGTAGCTTTGTAATCGCTTGAAAATCACACAATTAGTCTCCTAATCTTGTGTTTCACTCTTGTGCTCAATCCTACTCATGTGCTGCAGTGTTGAAACCAGAAATCGCCTGTTTGTTCCTAATCGTGTCTGTTAAACCCTAGTCCATTAAAATGTCAAATCCGTGGGCTCATCTCAATAAACAACCAATTCAACAACAGGTTTACGGATACAATCCGTGGGCGCATTCAGAGAAGAAATCAATGTCAGACACTAGTCAAAGTCAACCGAATCAAATCAGACAACTTAACCAGTTTCAAACTGTGACACCCGGCAAATTCTGGTTAACAACGTTGTCTAGATGAAAGTCTACCTTAGCGAGTCACGCGTATATTGTACTTAACTGGGTTAGTTAAGTCGGGTTATGGTTCGGGAACTATCGGTTTAGTCTAGAGGATCATTGGATGTTGGTCTAGAGGTTCATTAGATGTCGGTCCTTAACCAAGTGTACAAACGGTGACGATTTGTAGGATCGTCAGGGCATACGGAACATACGAGTCTCGAGTCCCGGGAATTGGTGAACGAGGTTGAATATGTGTATTTACATGTGTTATGTGTTTACAATCATTATGTGACTTGTCGGTATGTGAATATGTGTTAACATATGTTAAAACGGGGTTTAACGCACAAAACGCAAGAAACCAGCCCCTATAGGCGATTAGGCAAGCCTAATCGCCCATAAGGGAGGCGAGTAGGCATCATGTGGGATTAGGATTGCTAATCGCCAGTTTTTCATGCGATTAGGCCCTAATCGCATGAACTTATATGCAATCAGCCCTAATCGCATGAACTTATATGCAATCAGCCCTAATCGCATGAACTTATATGCAATCAGCCCTGATTGCTAGTTTTTATATGCAATCAGCCCTGATTGCTAGTTTTTATATGCAATCAGTCCTAAATGCTAGTTTACTTTTCCTAATCGCGTGTACTGCTGCTGTAAGTGTAAATTAGCATTCCGAGACCCGATTTGACATGTAGTAACATGCTAGGAACCTCGTAACATGTCTAATAATTTGGTAACATATGTTTGGATGTAATACGGTGATACGTGAACTATGTGCTATAACTTGTTGTGCGTTAACGTATGTTAAGTGTGATTGCGTTATTGTATGTTTTAGAGCGTAAACATAACACGGGGAGTCTCGGGTCACCAATGGGATGTCGAGTCTTGTACTTTGGGTCAGTTAAACAGTCACGGTGTTTTCAAACGAACTTGGTTATGGTCTGGACATTTAGGGACTAATTAACCTGCGGGTTATTAGTCTAAGTACTTGTAACTGTCATATGTTAGGTCGCCGCTTTACGGGACTAGCATAGCAGCTGAGTTTACTCGGGTTAAGGAGTAACGCAACTTAAGGTGAGTTTACGGCCCCTCTTTTAAACTGGTTTCATACTTTCGGGGGAGAAAACATGTGTTAAAACGATTATTTGGTAACTACTGTCATACTATGGGTTTCTATTGTGTACTACACGATCTTTGGAAGTCCCGGGGGGAACCATGAATGTGCGGGTTTGCACAACGGGGAAATGTGAATAGCGCTATTGGGAGTGACCAACCCCGCTCGTCGGCTTGGAGGGCCGGGCGAGTGCATATTGTCTCAAACAGGAACAACAGGAACAACTGGTTTACTTTTCGGGCACAACATCTGGTATTCGAGTTAGTAATGGTTTTCCAATCGTGGTAGTAACAAAACGTACGCCTAGCTAGCGTATACTGGTTTTCGATTTGTTATAGTATGGACAGGTTGACTTGGTACTTGGATACAAAACCTGTAAACTCACCAGCATTTTTGTGCTGACGTAAACTTTTACATGTTTTCTCAGGTCGCTAAGGTAGCACGACTGGACTAGGGCGCACGCGTCTGCACGGCGTCTAACTAGGGTTGCATGGTCTTATAAACGTTGAACTATTGTTTCATTTTTGAGATACTGTTTTGAATAAGCTTCCGCTGTAAACGGGGATTTTAAACTATGTTTTGAAATTGCATTTATATTCATTTAGACTTGTTTATTGTGATCGTTGGTTTGGATCCTGGTTTGTCATGCGCCTCGCGGTAAAACTCCGCAAGTGGATTTTGAGGGTGTGACAGATTGGTATCAGAGCCAATGGTTATAGTGAACTAGGACTGCATGTAGAGTCTAGTCTATAGCCGAGTCGCACACACTAGACTATCACATGGTACTAAACGTTATAGTGGTTTACGTATGGTCTTGTCGGGGTGTCTCTAAATCGTTGGTCTTCCTACGTTACATCATCCGTTCTATCTTAGGTTGAGTTACTTGTTTTCTAGGCAGTGTAGTCTATTGGAGTAACTCGTGTGCTCTTGAGATTTGTCCAAGGCTCGGACATCTCCCTTTCGTACTCCAATAGAAACACTTGCCATAAACTACCGTAGTATTACGGTGTGTAGCTAAGAGTCTATGTTCGGTGATTTGAACTTTGAACTAGGAGAACACTTGGAGGACCATGTAGAGCGGTTTATCATTTTGGGTGCACACAAAATCATAAACCGAAATGCATGGAAGCCCTAGTGAGCTCTGGGTTTGAGGGGATAGTCCTGGATTGGATCTAGCTTTGATCTTGTGAACATTAGTGGTTATCTTTAACTGCGAAACTAAATTTTCTCATTCTTTCTGCTAGAATCATGTCTGGAGTACGAGGAGGACGTGGAGGTGGTCGCAATGGTGGACGTGGTGGTGATCGCGGTGGTGCTGGTGGTCGTGGTGGAGGTATTAACCTATCGCAGGCTGATCTGAACAACTTGCTCCAAGCTGCCTTTCAGTTAGGGCACAACGGTGGTGGTAAGTTGATTTATCCATTTTCTTTGCCTCATTGGTGAACCTTGTTTACATTATTCGTGGTTTCTCATACGTTTCATTTCAGGTGGTCCTGTTGACCCACCCCCACCCATGTGCACCTACAAGATGTTCCGGGACTGTAAGCCCCAGGAATTCTCTGGCACTGAGGGTGCGGTGAGCTTGCTTAGGTGGCTGGAGAAAGTGGAGTCAGTATTTCTGATGTGTAACTGTCTCCCAGAAGATCGGGTTAAGTATGCTGCTGCGTTATTCCAGGATGTGGCATTGACTTGGTGGAATGGCATCACCCAGAATATGGGTATTGGGGAGGCATATGCTATGCCATGGGAGAATTTTGTGCAGTTGCTGAAGCGTGAGTATTGTCCGAGGGAAGAGGTACAGAAGCTGGAGCATGAGGTGTGGAACCTCAAGATGACTGGGTCGGAAATTGAGAAGTATACTGTGAGGCGGAATGAGTTGGCAGTGTTGTGTCCCGATCTGCATGTGCCAGAATACCGTAGGATTGAACACTATGTCTCGGGGTTAGTACCGGAAATTGCAGGATTAGTGGCTGCGGGAAATCATCCTACATACGCAGAGGTGGTTCGATCGGCTCATAGGATGACCAACTTAAAGGTAAATGAGGGTATTTTGCCTGCGAAGGGTTCAACTGTTAAGGCCCCAGAGAACAACAAGCGCAAGTGGGAAAATGACGGGAAAGGATCTGGGCCAACACAGCAGGGTAAGAGGTTCGACAATGGGGGTTCTTCTTCTTCTTCGGGTAACAAGCAGGGTGGTTATGCGGGGAAACTGCCCAAATGCAACAAGTGTGGACGCCATCATCAAGGGAACTGCGACAGTAACCGTTGTCACCGCTGCCAGCGAATTGGGCATTATGCTAAAGATTGTCGGGTTACACTTCCATCGACTCAGGCTCCGACTAACAGCTCAGCTCCGACTACTCAAGGGACTACAGGAAGACAAGGATGCTACAACTGTGGTGACACTGGGCATTACAAGAAGGATTGCCCAAAATTGAAGCAAGGTGGAAACAACGGTAATGGGAACAACGGGGGCGGCGACAGAAATGCACGTGCCTTCGTCATTGGAGCCGCTGAGGCTAGGCAGGACCCTGACACAGTCACCGGTACGTTTCTTCTCAATAATCGTTCTGTTAGTGTGTTATTTGATTCTGGTGCCGACAAGAGTTTTGTATCCATGGATGTTAGTCGACTGCTAGATGTAGTATCCGTACCATTAGAGACCAAGTATATTATTGAGTTGGCTGACGGGAAAATGATTGAAGCTACTAGTGTCCTTCGGGAGTGTCAATTAGAATTGTCGGGTTTATCGTTCCCCATCGACCTTATGCCGGTACCTTTGGGTAGTTTTGACGTTGTGGTAGGAATGGATTGGTTGTCTTTGTATCGCGCGGAGATTGTTTGTTACGACAAGGTTATTCGGATTCCTCTCCCTGATGGAGAATTCCTTTCTGTGTACGGTATCAAGGGTGGTGTTCCGCTAAACATCATCTCTAGAATGAAAGCCCTTAAGTGTCTTCGAAAGGGTTATCCAGCCGTTTTGGCGCTTTTATCTGTTTCCTCTGGTGATGAGAAGAAGATTGACGATATTCCAGTTGTACGCGAGTTTCCTGATGTTTTTCCCGATGACTTATCTGGTCTTCCTCCTCATCGTCAAGTCGAGTTCAGTATTGATCTTGTACCAGGGGCTGCTCCTATTGCTCGGGCCCCCTACCGTCTTGCACCTCCCGAGATGCAGGAATTGTCTAGCCAGTTACAGGAACTCTTGGACAAGGGCTTCATCAGACCAAGTTCTTCCCCTTGGGGAGCCCCGATTCTATTCGTCAAGAAGAAGGATGGAAGTTTCCGATTGTGTGTAGACTACAGGGAATTGAACAAATTGACCGTTAAGAACCGTTATCCTCTTCCACGTATTGATGACCTATTCGACCAGCTCCAGGGTTCTAGTTATTATTCCAAGATTGACTTGAGGTCCGGTTATCACCAGTTGCGGGTAAGGGAAGCTGACGTTGCAAAGACTGCCTTTCGAACACGTTATGGCCATTTCGAATTCTTGGTCATGCCTTTCGGTCTTACGAACGCACCGGCGGTTTTCATGGATTTGATGAACCGCGTTTGCAAACCATATCTTGACAAGTTCGTCATTGTGTTTATTGATGACATTCTGATCTACTCTAAGAACAAGACCGAACACGAGGAACATCTGCGGTTAGTTTTGGAACTCTTGCGACGGGAACAACTTTACGCCAAGTTCTCAAAGTGTGACTTTTGGTTACGCGAAGTTCAATTCCTAGGACATGTGGTTAATGAACTAGGAATTCATGTCGATCCAGCTAAAATCGAAGCAATCAAGGACTGGGGAGCACCAAAGACGCCAACTGAGGTGCGGCAATTCCTAGGCCTTGCGGGCTACTATCGTCGTTTCATTCAGGGGTTCTCGAAGATCGCTCAACCCCTGACCACTCTCACTCAGAAGGATAGGAAATTCGACTGGGGTGAATCACAAGAGTCAGCGTTTGAAGAACTGAAGTCCAAACTGTGTTCTGCTCCTATTTTGTCCTTACCTGAAGGCCCTGATGATTTCGTTGTTTACTGTGATGCTTCTATTGTGTTGATGCAACGCGAGAAGGTGATTGCGTATGCTTCTCGTCAACTCAAGGTGCACGAGAAGAACTACACCACCCATGACTTGGAGTTGGGTGCCGTGGTATTCGCGTTGAAAATTTGGAGACATTACTTGTACGGTACCAAATGCACCATCTACACCGATCACAAGAGTCTCCAACATATTTTCGACCAACAACACTTGAACATACGGCAGCGTCGTTGGATTGAACTCCTGAACGACTATGATTGTGCTATTAAGTACCATCCTGGAAAGGCGAATGTTGTAGCAGACGCCTTGAGCAGGAAGGAATCGACTAAACCTCGTCGCGTTCGGGCATTGCAGCTCACCATTCATTCATCCTTACCTGATCAACTTCGTTCTGCCCAGTTAGAAGCTTTGAAGGAGGAAAACCTTAAAGCTGAAACTATGCACGGTGCCGACAAGCACCTCGAGCGAAGGCCTGATGGCCTGCACTACTTCGCAGAACGCATATGGGTTCCTTTATTCGGGGGACTACGGGAGCTTGTCCTTGATGAGGCTCATAAGTCCCGGTATTCTATTCATCCTGGTTCGGATAAGATGTACCAAGATCTGAAGGTGCTTTACTGGTGGCCAAACATGAGGTCGGACATAGCCTCATACGTGAGCAAATGCTTGACCTGTGCTAAGGTCAAGGTGGAATACCAGAAACCGTCGGGTCTCTTGCAACAACCTGAAATTCCGGAATGGAAATGGGAACGAATTACTATGGATTTTGTCACACAACTTCCTAAATCACCAAGCGGGAATGACAAGATATGGGTGATTGTCGATCGGTTGACGAAATCAGCCCATTTTCTTGCTATTAAGGAGACCGACACCATGGATCGTTTGGCTCGTCTTTATTTGAAGGAAGTTGTTTCTAAGCACGGGGTGCCAGTTTCTATTATCTCGGATCGTGACTCCCATTTTACTTCTCACTTCTGGAAGTCTTTGCACAAGGCTTTGGGTACCCAACTAGACATGAGTACGGCTTATCATCCACAGACTGACGGTCAGAGTGAGCGCACAATTCAAACTTTAGAAGACATGATGCGGGCATGTGTGATCGATTTTGGCAAGGGTTGGGAAGCTCATCTACCGTTAGTAGAATTCTCGTACAACAACAGTTATCACACTAGCATCAAGGCGGCTCCGTTCGAAGCACTGTACGGACGGAAATGCCGTTCTCCTCTTTGTTGGGCTGAAGTGGGTGAGAGTCAACTCACTGGGCCTGAACTAGTGTACGAAACTTCGGAAAAGATCGTACAGATTCGTAACCGGTTGGCAGCGGCACGGGACCGGCAAAAGAGTTATGCCGATCAGCGTCGCAAACCATTGGAATTCCAAGTCAATGACAAAGTACTTCTAAAAGTCTCACCATGGAAGGGCGTCATACGCTTTGGGAAGCGTGGCAAACTCAATCCGCGGTATGTCGTCCCATTTATGATCCTGGAATGGATTGGACCGGTGGCATATCGTCTTGATTTACCGACGGAGCTCGGTAACGTACATAACGTCTTCCATGTGTCAAACTTGAAGAAGTGTTTGGCTGACGAGTCTCTCATCGTTCCACTAGAAGAGATCAAGGTTGATGATCGTCTTCGGATTGTGGAAGAACCTGTGGAGATCCTTGATTACAAGATTCGTAGCCTACGTCACAGCAAGATTCGTATCGTTAAGGTTCGGTGGAACTCGAACCGGGGACCAGAGTATACGTGGGAACGGGAGGATCAGATGAAGTCTAAATATCCTCACCTCTTTCCTAAGGAAGCGTTCGAGTCGAGATATGTCTCTTCTGCAGCTGAATGAATTTCGGGGCGAGATTCCTTTTAACGTGGGGATGATGTGACAACTCGGGTAAATCTCTCTCTTGGTTTCTATCTTTTGTTTATTCCCTTCGTTATTTACTTTGTTCTTTTGGTACTTGTGCAATTTTCGGGACGAAAATTCTTTTAACGTGGGGATGATGTGACACCCGGCAAATTCTGGTTAACAACGTTGTCTAGATGAAAGTCTACCTTAGCGAGTCACGCGTATATTGTACTTAACTGGGTTAGTTAAGTCGGGTTATGGTTCGGGAATTATCGGTTTAGTCTAGAGGATCATTGGATGTTGGTCTAGAGGTTCATTAGATGTCGGTCCTTAACCAAGTGTACAAACGGTGACGATTTGTAGGATCGTCAGGGCATACGGAACATACGAGTCTCGAGTCCCGGGAATTGGTGAACGAGGGTGAATATGTGTATTTACATGTGTTATGTGTTTACAATCATTATGTGACTTGTCGGTATGTGAATATGTGTTAACATATGTTAAAACGGGGTTTAACGCACAAAACGCAAGAAACCAGCCCCTATAGGCGATTAGGCAAGCCTAATCGCCCATAAGGGAGGCGAGTAGGCATCATGTGGGGCGATTAGGGGACTGATCGCATGACTGTTCATGCGATTAGGCCCCAATCGCATGAACTTACATGCGATTAGGCTTCCTGATCGCGTGTAAAGCTGCATAATCGCATGTTACGTGCTGGACAACTAAAAACGACTATAAATACCATACTTGACCTCATAAACTTCATTATACAAACCCTAGTCGTCCCATAACCTGCCCCAACACACACACAACCTCTGGAACGCGATTTTTGATCAAAACACAAGGATTCAAGCATAATCCTTCATTCTTTCACAATTCTAAGGTTTGGTTTCCATCCATGAATCTTTATAAACGTTTTTAATCAATCCCTAATGGTCCAGACCTGTTCTAAAACGAAAAAGCTTTCTGATAATTGTTAATAAGGGTTGTTAATCGGATTCTAACTAGTATACATGTGTTATGGGTGTTTATGGTTAGAAAGCTAGGGTTTTTATGATTCATAATGATGGATTAACATGTTATTAGGTTAAATCAGAATAATATTAATGTTATGATGATAATATCTGAGTAATTGATTATTAGGGTTATTGTTATGCATGTTAGTATGATGATTGCATGCTATGTGAATGGTGTTTGGATTACGTGATTGCATGCAGGGCTGATAATACGAGGCAAAACGAAGGGTTTTGGTTGAAACATGTTTAGGATGGTGTTTGGGATGATATTGGGTAGTTACACACGTTCTGGATCTGATTTGGAGCGTTAAACGCGCGAAAAACCGGAACAGCAAGGTTACAGGCGATTAGGATTGCTAATCGCCAGTTTTTCATGCGATTAGACCCTAATCGCATGAACTTATATGCAATCAGCCCTAATCGCATGAACTTATATGCAATCAGCCCTAATCGCATGAACTTATATGCAATCAGCCCTGATTGCTAGTTTTTATATGCAATCAGCCCTGATTGCTAGTTTTTATATGCAATCAGCCCTGATTGCTAGTTTTTATATGCAATCAGCCCTGATTGCTAGTTTTTATATGCAATCAGTCCTAAATGCTAGTTTACTTTTCCTAATCGCGTGTACTGCTGCTGTAAGTGTAAATTAGCATTCCGAGACCCGATTTGACATGTAGTAACATGCTAGGAACCTCGTAACATGTCTAATAATTTGGTAACATATGTTTGGATGTAATACGGTGATACGTGAACTATGTGCTATAACTTGTTGTGCGTTAACGTATGTTAAGTGTGATTGCGTTATTGTATGTTTTAGAGCGTAAACATAACACGGGGAGTCTCGGGTCACCAATGGGATGTCGAGTCTTGTACTTTGGGTCAGTTAAACAGTCACGGTGTTTTCAAACGAACTTGGTTATGGTCTGGACATTTAGGGACTAATTAACCTGCGGGTTATTAGTCTAAGTACTTGTAACTGTCATATGTTAGGTCGCCGCTTTACGGGACTAGCATAGCAGCTGAGTTTACTCGGGTTAAGGAGTAACGCAACTTAAGGTGAGTTTACGGCCCCTCTTTTAAACTGGTTTCATACTTTCGGGGGAGAAAACATGTGTTAAAACGATTATTTGGTAACTACTGTCATACTATGGGTTTCTATTGTGTACTACACGATCTTTGGAAGTCCCGGGGGGAACCATGAATGTGCGGGTTTGCACAACGGGGAAATGTGAATAGCGCTATTGGGAGTGACCAACCCCGCTCGTCGGCTTGGAGGGCCGGGCGAGTGCATATTGTCTCAAACAGGAACAACAGGAACAACTGGTTTACTTTTCGGGCACAACATCTGGTATTCGAGTTAGTAATGGTTTTCCAATCGTGGTAGTAACAAAACGTACGCCTAGCTAGCGTATACTGGTTTTCGATTTGTTATAGTATGGACAGGTTGACTTGGTACTTGGATACAAAACCTGTAAACTCACCAGCATTTTTGTGCTGACGTAAACTTTTACATGTTTTCTCAGGTCGCTAAGGTAGCACGACGGGACTAGGGCGCACGCGTCTGCACGGCGTCTAACTAGGGTTGCATGGTCTTATAAACGTTGAACTATTGTTTCATTTTTGAGATACTGTTTTGAATAAGCTTCCGCTGTAAACGGGGATTTTAAACTATGTTTTGAAATTGCATTTATATTCATTTAGACTTGTTTATTGTGATCGTTGGTTTGGATCCTGGTTTGTCATGCGCCTCGCGGTAAAACTCCGCAAGTGGATTTTGAGGGTGTGACACAAACTAATCGAGAAACAGTTGTGGTTTTGGTTACTCCTGCAATTCACTCTGTCCCAACAAACATATATGTTGCGAGTGTATTTACTATGCATACTGAGAAAGGTTTTAACCAGAAGACAGAACTCATGGGAGGTGATAATGGGGAAATTGTGTGTTTTGCTCAACGAGTAGAGACTGTGGAATTGGGAGAAGCGTTAGAGAGTGCTCAAACCTCATAAGAGAGTACAGATGTAGATAGTGAGACATCATAAAGTGAACAAGACTATGAACGATGTTCTTAAGCAACCAACAGAGATGATTCAAATTGTTCATCTTCTGGAAGGAGTGAATCAGAAGTGGAAGATGCTGATGTTCAAAATAAACAAGTTGGAGTTCAAATCATGCACCGAACTGATTCTATTGCAAATTGATCTTCCAGGTTCGTCTGTTCTAACTGTGCCGAACTCCAAGGTAAGATTGAAAGAATTAGCGCAAGCAAGATATGATTATGAAAAAGCCATACATAAGCTAGATGGTTTCTAATTGGCAAAGTTTTTGTTAGGTAAAAATGATATTGATCGTAAGAACAAGTCTCGGCAAAAGGAAAATCAAGGACTTGGTTACAATACAGGTTCTGTAAATAGACAGAAAGGGAAATTGAAACCAAAGACCTTACCAGAGGTAGAGCTTGAGGATTTAGAAAAAGAATCCTAGGAAATTGAGAAGGCTCATTCAGGTTTACATAGCTCTATTGAAAATCACATTCTGTGTGAACCTGAGCCGGAAAAGAAACACTTTTAGTTTCCTGAAGGAACTGAAAGGCTATACATGCTGGTGGGATCTGAAAAAGTGTTTTCTGATAAAGATTTTCCATTAGAAATGTTGATCAATCCTTAATTAAACATGTTTTTTGAGGAAATACTAGTTATCGAAGCTCAAATAAAAAAAACTCGTTGATCAGAAGAAACAAGTTGAACACAAACCCACCAAACATATAAATCAAAAAGAATCAGTCTGGGAAAAATCAAAAGGGTCCCAAGATCAAAGAACTTAAGCCCATGAAATCGAAAGGTACTGATCAGATGAGACACTCTCTTCAAAATCATCAAAGAATTTTTTCACCAGGATCATCTGATTATGATTCATATCCGAGTACTTCTTGATTTAGAAGCTCACATGGGAGCTGTAGCCCTAGATTTTCTCAGGTTAGCTCGAGACAATCATGGTATTAACCTCGGTACTATGAGGAGTGGAGGTCATGCTATGAATGTAACTAGGTTGGACACTTGATTTCTAATTGTCCCTATCTGAGAAAATTAAAGGGAAAGGAATTTGAACCCCCAAAACTCAACAACAAAAGAATAAAAGATACAAGTCACCTTAACAACAAGCTTAAACATAATGTTCATGTCACACCAAAGAACGTGAAAAAGAAACAAAAGGTTTTTGTTGATGGTGCAAAGCCTAAAGTTGACCAGGCATCAAGCTCAAAGGCTCCACCTAGGGTTGCAAAACCCAAGGGAGGCCCAAAAGCAGGTCCAATGACTAACCAAAGGGCAAAGCCTCCGGCTGACCCAAAGGTGAGCCTCAAGTACTGATATACGTTAAATTACACATATAAAAGTCCCCGTTTAACTCCCATTTTCATACGTTTTTTTACCTTATACACAAGAATTGGTACTTATTTGGGTATCTTTACGATTTCAGGTCTTAAACGATGTCCCGGAAGCATAACTGAAGGAAAAACAGAGATTTCACGCGCAAACAGGACCTCAGGTCCTGTGAGCGGCCGCTCGCTCCTCCAGATCTTTTTGGAGACCTTCTGGAAGCTGTACGTCAAGTTTTTGGCACAGTTGCCGGGGTCGCGACGAGCTTTAGGAACGAACTGAGTCAACTTTTTACCAGTGTACATGCTTGTGAATACTTGTTTATACTTCGTTGATTCGTTATTTCATTCATTTATTTGCATATATGATTCTTTGATTGTTTATTTGATTTATCTGTCTGTTCATAGTTTGGATTGATTTTAGATTGGTTTATAGGTTTGCATATAGATTCGTTCATTTAGCTGCTTATAGGATTGATTAGATTTGATTATTCTTTCATTAGGATGTTGATAAGATTTAATTTATTTGAATATTGGATTAATTGGTTTGTCTATGAATTTGATTTGTTCGTTATTTGATTGATTAGATTTATTTGTTCGTATTTGGACTAATTATTAATTTCATTCTTTGTATAGTTTTAGGCTTAGTCTGTTTATCTCTGTTCATTCTATTGATTCTATTAGTTTTTATTTGATTTTCTCGAGTATATAGCTTTCCGTTATTTTCGTATGTATTTATGGATTGTATATTTTATTTCTTTATTTTTCTGTCTTATATCGCCTTTTGGGTTTATCATATATTCGCCTGTTGCAACTGTATCATTCTTATATGCAGGTTTATGTCCACGAACCCCGAGCCTTCTGGTGATCTTTCTGAGGAGGAGCGAGGGCGTGTCTTGAGGAGAAGCGAGAGGATTAGACTTCATAAATTTCGTCTTGTTTCTGATATTCTTATTTCTGCTCCTATAGTTGAGGTCCCAGTTGACGAGGCGAGGCACGATCTGGCCGACGACGAGGGGTCGGAAGCCTATAGTGACATTATCATGGCAGACGATGACATTCCGCTTAATGATAGTGGTCGTCCTGGAGGGGATGGACTGGCACCAAGTATTGTCCGACCGGCTATTTTGGCGGACCATTTCGAAGTTAAATCCATTATCGTTAATATGATACAGAATTCGGTGCAATTTGGTGGACTGGAGCACGATGATCCAGGCCGACATATTGTTGCTTTCTTAGAGGTTTTGGCCACCTTTAAGATGACGGGTATCTCTGATGATGCTATCCGTTTGAGACTCTTCCCAATCTCATTGTGGGATAATGCCCGGACTTGGCTTTTGTCACAACCCGCAGGGTCGATCATGACATGGGCAGAGTTATCGCAACAGTTCATACAACAATACTTCCCTCCGGGAAAGACTCAAAAGTTGAGGAACCGCATCATGACATTTCGTCAAGATGACGGGGAATCACTGTACACGGCTTGCGAGAGATTCAAAGACCTACTCTTGAGTGTCCCGCACCATGATATTTCAAAAAGACATTTGGTGCAAACGTTTTATCAGGGGCTCGAGTATGAGTCTCAAGAACGCCTTGATGTATATGCTGGGGGAGACATTAGAACAAAGTCCCCCAATGAAGCATGGAGCATTATTGAGAAGGCGTCCCTGAAATATAAATCACGAAAGAGCGACCGATCCAGGTCTTCATCTTCCCGGTCTGGTGTACATGCCATGGATAACTACATGGCCATTTCTGCACAGATTGAGGCTCTGGCTACGAGATTTGATAAATCTCAGCAACATGTAGCGCAGACCCAATGTCTGTGTGAACAGTGCGGGGTATCTCACGAGCCTGGCTCGTGTGCTCAGGGGGTTATGTATACTGGCCACAAGGAAGTGGACTACATGGGTAATCAAACGAGACCCCAAAATAACCCCTATAATAATACTTATAATCCGGGTTGGAGAAACCACCCAAACTTTGGGTGGAGATCTGGTTCCTCTAACCAGAACCCTCTCGGATTCCAGTAGCGAGCCGCCACACCACAACAATCCCACCAGTCCCAACAACAGCCTTACCATTCTCATAACCAATCTTACCAGTCTAGACCGAACCAGTACCAAAACCAGGGTGGTACGTCTAGGCTGGAAGAGATGATGTCTCAACTCCTCACCAACACCACAAACACCAATCAAATTGCCGAGCAGCGCTACCAGCAGCACGAGGAGCGTTTCTCCAATTATGAAGGTGATGAGGGGCCAAAATGCTTCTATGTAGGCCATTGAGAATCAAGTTGGCCAGATGGCTAAGATGATGTCTGAGAGACAGCAGGGTGGTGTCCTAGAAAACACTGAGCCGAATCCGAGGGCGAATGTAAATGCCATAATGACGAGGAGTGGTAAAACCACGGGACCTGACACATCGGGCTCACCACCGATCACTGAGACGATCTAGACTGAGTCTTCGGACGAGGTGCACGCTAGGAGAGTCCTAGCAAGTACACCACAGTTGCCGAAGCCAGTCACTTACTACACTCCTCCTGTTCCATACCCCGGCAGACTTAGAAAGCAAAAGGACGAGGCCTAGTACGGGAAGTTTCTTGAGCTGTTCAAACAACTGTACATAAACACCCCGTTTGTGGAAGCCTTGGCCCAGATGCCTAAGTATGCTAAGTTTCTGAAGGACATCCTCACAAACAAGCAAAAACTTAAGGACCTGTCCTGTGTGCTTTTGAACGAGAACTGCTCTGCCATTCTGCATAACAGACTGCCCATGAAGATGGGAGATCCAGGTAGTTTCACCATCCCTTGTCTGATAGGGAACAGGTCTGTCAGTAATGCACTTGCAGACTTGGGTGCGAGCATTAACCTTATGCCTTATAAGGTTTTCGAGAAGTTGGATCTGGGTGAGCCTTCACCTACCAGGATGAGTATTTGTCTTGTTGATCGTTCGATCAAATATCCTCGGGGATTTGTTGAGAATATGCTTGTCAAAATTGACAAATTTGTATTCCCGGTGGATTTTGTCATCCTTGATATGGATGAGGACTCTGAAGTGCCTCTGATCCTAGGACGTCCTTTCCTTAACACGGCTAGGACGATTGTTGATGTGGCTGCGGGCTAGATCACACTCCGGGTGAATGATGAGCATGTGACTTTTGATGTTCAAAGGTCGATGTGTCATCCCGAGAGTCAGGATGACACACTATACTATCTTGATATAGTAGACCAGTGTGTCAGTTCTCACTTTCGAGGCACGATAGAGGAGGATGTTTCGGGCACAGATCTATTGTGTGGGGACTTAGATGGCATTGTGAAGGAGGGCCATAGAGATGACCAGCGGTCTATCAGATCGGTGATGATAGTTCCCAGAGCCCAGGGCATTTTGTGGAGATTGAGCGTGAGGAGAGCGACAAATCTAAACCGTCTGTGGAAGATCCGCCGTCATTGGAGCTGAAAGAGCTCCCACCGCATCTCGAGTATGCATTTCTTGACGAGGAGGGTCGTCTGCATGTTATTATCTCATCTTCTTTGTCTTCAGTAGAAAAGAGCGAGTTGCTCAGAATACTGAAACTTCATAAAAAGGCAATCGTCTGGAAGATTATGGACATCAAGAGGATTAATCCCTCATTCTGTACTTACAAAATCTTGATGGAAGATGTCTATAAACCTTGTGCGTAGCACCAAAGACGTCTAAACCCGAACATGCAGGAGGTTGTGAAGTCTGAGGTCATTAAATTGCTCGATGCTGGATTGATATATCCGATCTCAGATTCTGTTTGGGTGAGTCCTGTACACATTGTGCCCAAAAAGGGTGGCATGACAGTGGTTAGAAATGATAGGAATGAGTTGATTCATACGAGAACTGTCACGGGGTGGAGAGTTTGCATTGACTATCGCAAACTCAATGACGCCACCCGAAAGGATCACTTCCCGCTTCCATTCATCGATCAGATGTTGGAACGACTGTCGGGGAAGTTGTACTATTGTTTCCTTGACGGTTTCTCTGGGTATTTCCAGATCCCTATTCCAGATCCCTATCGATCCTGTGGACCAGGATAAGACGACCTTCACATGCCCTTTTGGCACATTCGCCTACAGGCGTATGCCATTTGGGCTGTGCAATGCGCCAGCAACCTTCCAGCGTTGCATGGTGGCGATATTCCATGACATGATCGAGGACTCTATGGAGGTATTCAGGGATGATTTTTCAGTCTTCGGGAGTTCTTTTGATCATTGTCTGGGGAATATGGAGTGGATGCTTCAGAGGTGCGAGGAGACCAGTCTTGTGCTGAACTGGGAAAAATGCCACTTCATGGTGAAGGAAGGAATAGTCCTAGGGCATAAGGTCTCCCAAAATGGGTTGGAGGTTGATCCTGCCAAAGTTGATATCATTTCTAGGCTCCCACCGCCCACCTCTGTCAGATCGATCCGTAACTTCTTGGGTCATGCGCGTTTTTACAGGCGATTCATTAAAGACTTTTCTAAAATCGCCCATCCGATGAACCGTTTGTTGGAGAAGGATGCACCGTTTGTGTTTGGTGCAAATTTTTTGAAGGCCTTCGGGCTTTTAAAGTGTTTGCTTGTTGAGGCCCCTTATTGGTAGCACCCGACTCGGAGCTGCCATTCGAGATCATGTGCGACGTGAGTGATTTCGCGATAGGGGCGGTCTTGGGACAGCGGAAGGACAACCACTTCCACCCGATCTACTACCCTAGTAAGACTCTTCATGATGCGTATGAGCATTATACCACCACTGAGAAGGAGCTTCTAGCCGTAGTATTTGGATTCGACAAGTTCAGGTCATATTTAGTGCTGTCGAAGACCATAGTCTATACAGATCATGCAGCAATCAGGTATCTGTTTCGCAAACAGGACGCGAAACCGCACCTGATTAGATGGATCCTGTTGCTGCAGGAATTTGATATAGAGATTCAGGACAAGAAGGGTGCCCTGAATGTTGCTGCTGATCATCTTTCCAGACTCGAGCATAATGATGCCAAGAACTCCGCGTGGGAGACCATTAATGACAATTTTCCCCACGAGTTCTTGATTTGCGTCGGGTCAGTGGAAGATGTATCGCCTTGGTTTGCGGATTTTGCGAACTACCTCGCATGCGGTATCCTTATCAAAGGATTGTCGCACCAGCAAAAGAGGAAGTTCTTCGCAGACTTGAAGCATTACTTCTGGAACGACCCCTTTTTGTTCCGGTTCTAGGCGGATCAGTTGATTCGCCGGTGTGTGTTTAGGGTTGAGGCGGCACAGATATTGTGCGATTGTCACGAGGGGCCTACCGGAGGTCACCATGGAGCGAACTAAACTGCTAAAAAGTGTTAGACTCCGGGTTTTACTGGCCCACACTCTTTCGTGACGCTCAGATATTGGCCGGTGCATGTGATTCGTGCCAGAGGGCGACGAACATATCGGCACGCGACCAGATGCCGCAGAACCCGATCCAAGTCTGCGATGTCTTTGACATTTGGGGCATTGACTTCATGGGACCATTCCCCTCCTCACGAGGTAACCGATTTATACTCGTGGCGGTTGACTATGTGTCAAAGTGGGCCGAGGCGCAAGCCTTGCCCACAAATGATGCCCGAGTAGTTGTGAGGTTTGTTCGCAGCTTGTTCTCGCGGTTTGGTGCCCCAAAGGCACGTTTTAGTGATCGTGGTACGCATTTCTGCAATGCGCAGCTTGATTGCGCGTTAGCACGTTATGGTGTGCACCACAGGTTATCCACCCCATATCATCCGCAGACGAGCGGACATCTGGAGGTCACAAACCGGGGTTTAAAGAGAATCCTTGAGCGGTCGGTAAATCAAAACCGCAAGGATTGGGCTGACAAGCTGGATGACGCATTGTGGGCCTTCAGGACTGCATACAAGACGCCTGTTAGGACGACTCCCTTTAGGCTTGTCTATGGCAAGAACTGTCATCTTCCTGTCGAGCTAGAGCATAGGGCGTTCTAGGCTCCGAAGACAGCGAATCTGGATCTGAAGACTGGTGGTGAGACCCGTTTCTTGCAGATTTATGAGCTGGAGGAGCTTAGGCTGCAAGCCTATGAGAGCTCGATTCTTTACAAAGAGCGCACCAAGAGGTTGCATGACAGTCGCCTGAAGCATCAAAAAGATTTTCAGGTAGACGACTTGGTCCTGCTTTAAACTCTCGCCTGCGTCTCTTTCCAGGAAAGTTAAAGTCCCGTTGGACAGGTCCGTACACCGTTAAGGAAGTATATCCATACGGAACTGTCTCAATCGAGAATTCTGAGGGTTTGACTTTAAAAGTCAACGGTAATAGATTAAAAGTCTACGTTGACCGACCGGTTGACCAATCCGTGGAGGTAATCGATCTATACGCCCCACATGCTTAATAAGTGTGGGTTAGTGAGTCTAGCTAGCGACTCGTTAATAAATATAACGCGGCGTGTATGGGCGCGCCAAATTGTACAATTGTTCATAACTTAGTTTAATTTTTAGTTAAGTTGTTAGTTTTAACTTGTTTTGTAGTTTGATTTTAATCTTTTGCAGGTTTGATTCGCGCTTTGTGATTATGTAGATAGTCGCTTCAAAACCATGGAAATATACTAGGAAGCACCGCAAAACAGGTACGTTGGCTGTTTATGTCGAAACGGACAAGTGCAGGCGATTTTGGAGGCGAGACTGCAGCAAAATAAAACATCAGCTGCAGTGAGCGGCCGCTCGGAGGCACCGAGCGGCTGCCTGAAACGCCCAGCAAAAAAAACAAAAAATTGCGAGCGGCCGCGCGTAGGGGTCGAGCGGCCGCGCGACCGTTCTGATCAAATTATTAGAGGGGCAAATTAGGTATTTCACTTAAAAACTGAATATTATCTAACCCTAAATAATAAAGCTCGGCCGCTCCTAAGGATTTTGCCCCAAAACACTTGCAATTTGCTATCTCAAGAACACACACAAAAACCTTGCAATTCCACAATCAAAACCTCAAATACAAGGTATGAATCTCTTGTTTTCTTGCAATTTTTCTTGTTCTAGTATAATGTAGTCTAGATTTATGTAATCTTTTCATGATTCTTAGGTCTCTTCATACATGTTTAATAAACCCTAGAGTTGTTGGCTGGATTATTTGCTTTGATAGTGTAGATTAGTGATGATTATTATTCAAATCTTTAAGTTTTTGGGTTTTCTTCATAATATTTAAAATAAATCCAAAAATTTTCATGATTTATTTTAAGTTTGTAGCCTAATCTTTAGTGTAACTTAGTGTTAATGGAACTCGGTTAAATCTCCCACCTTCCAGCACTTCCGTCTGATCACCTTCCTCCCCTCACGGCACCGTTCCTCCACCTCTCACCCTTCACATCACCATCCCCCACCTTCCAGCACTTCCGTCTCATTCCCCTACCTTCCAGCACCTCACGCCACAGATCCTCACCCTCATACCCTCACGTTGCAGCCTTCAACATCCCCTCCGACTCCCCCACCTGTAAGTTTTAAACTCCCCCACCTCAACATCCTCTCCTCCGCCGCCCATCTCCACCTCGTCCCTATCCTCTCCGTTCCTACCATTCATCCTTGTTTTCCTTCCACCCTCCTAACGGTCCATTTTCAAATTTTGGTTCCCCTTCGACCCCTGTCCAATCTCATCCGCACCCTTTGTTTTTCCTTTCGCCCTCTATCAGATTATACAAGATCCCATTCGCCCCTGTTCTCTTTCATTCGCCCCTTTTTTTTCGTTCGACCCCTGTTCTCTTTCATTCGCCCCTGTCTAATCGGAATCTATCAGATTTAAAAATTATCATTTTTTTTCTTTCGTTCGACCCTTCTTGATATTTGTGCCTTTCTTTATTTATAATTGTGTATCTTTCTTTGGCCCACTCCTGCCATTTATTTCCCTCTGTCTTTCTTTCCTTTTGTTTATCTTTCCATCATGATATTATGTGTTAAAGTGTTGAATAATGGTTGACTAAAGTGGGGTGATTATTATAATTATAATAATAATAATAATAATAATAATAATAATAATAATAATAATAATAATAATAATAATAATAATAATAAACAGGGGGCCCCACCCATTTTTTCGAGTTTATTTCTTAACTTTAAAAACACCTTTATTACATATTTAAATATATATATATATATATATATAATTATTCCTTTAAAAATTATCATTCTTGCAAGGATGGTACGCCGGGATACAAGGGATACTCGCGGTTACTTATGCATTTCCAACGAGATCATTTTAATGGGAAAGAAAGGAGAGGTGAGTTAAAGGAGCATCTTGCTTCAAACTTTGACCTTTACAATGACGTTGTTGACACCTTGCGTGTGCTGAAGAATTGGCTATGTGGGGAGTGCATGACCCTGCATGCCTTGAATGGACGTTGTCGGCACGGCAAAGAAGTGATTAAATGCACCTCGCGTGCAGGAGGCCAGATCGATTTTATAACGGGGATTCCTCAACCTCGTGATCCGCTAGTGACGCATGTGAGTGATACGTCTGGGAAGATGGTGGTAGATGTCACTCTACTTGAGCGCATCCTCGCCCTGCCTGTTGCTACGGTCAAGAGTATCCCGCCTGCATGTCGCATGGCTTTTGCCCATGCTTTGTCAGGGGGTCTCCGTAAAGTGGTGGATGCCCCAGGGTCCATTGAGGCTTGGGTTAAACTTTTGTTGTTGCCTCGCTGCACCTTAAGGGTGGTCAAACCGGCCTCTAGGCAAGAACGAAGATCGGGTAACAGGAAATCGCTTCAATGTAGCTCTATTATGCGGGCATTGGCGGTTTGGAAAGATGGGGCAGGTTTAGAGGAATTGGTCCTGCCCCTCCTTGAACTCCCCGTGGCGTCGTTTTCGGGGAGGGTAGGGGACCAAGCTAAAGTAGATGGTGGGGGCAATATTAAGCAGTGCCTTCGGAAGGTAGCGGATGGCCATTATACTGCGGCCGTCAAGGTTCTGTGTTCATCTGGGGTTGCGCCTGCTGGGGAGGACACATTGAGAGCCCTGATAGATAAACACCCTGTTGTGGACCCCCCGACCATGCCCTCCGCCTTGCCTTTGGAGCCAGCCTTGCAGGTGGACGCTGAGTGCGTGTTGGAATGTATTAAAACGTTCCCGAAAGGGACATCTTGTGGGAGGGATGGTCTGCGGGCGCAACATATTTTAGACGCTTTCTGTGGCCAGGGGTCTCCAACTGCCTCCGGGCTCCTTAAAGCCATCACCGATTTGTCAACTTGTGGCTAGGGGGGTTATGTCCTAAAGCTCTGGCGGAGTTCATTGCTTCAGCACCGTTGACCCCCCTATTAAAGCCTGACAACGGGATTAGGCCCATTGCGGTGGGGGCCATTTGGAGAAGATTGGTGTCTAAAGTCGCTATGCGTAAAGTGGGTAAAGAGATGGCAACCTATCTGGGGGATTTTCAATTTGGGGTTGGGGTCCCTAATGGGGCAGAAGCGGTGCTGCACAGTGCTAACAGGTTCCTGAGCGCGTTCCATTCTGACGGGTCCGTGGCTATGCTCACTGTTGATTTTTCTAACGCCTTTAACGAGGTGGACCGTACGACACTTCTCAGGGAAGTTAGTTGCAGATGCCCATCTATCTTCCCGTGGGTCCAATTTTTATATGCGCAGCCCGCCAGATTATATGTGGGGGATACCCATATTGGGGCTACCACAGGGGTGCAGCAAGGGGACCCTCTCGGCCCCCTTCTCTTTGCGCTGGTTCTTCATCCGCTGATCCTCCGTGTGCAGGGTGCCTGCTCATTGCCCTTCCATGCCTGGTACTTGGACGATGGCACTATCATTGGTAAGGCAGAGGAAGTTTCTAGGGCGTTGGACATTATCCGTTCAGAGGGGGCATCTGTTGGGCTTAGGCTTAATATTCGGAAAACGGAGATTTTTTGGCCGTCATGCAATGGTGCGAAGAAAGTGCCGGGTTTATTCCCTAGCGAGATTAGCAGGCCCGTAGGGGGGGTTAAACTCCTCGGGGGGGGGGGGGGGTTAGTCGGGATGCAAGGTTTATTCAGTCTTTGGCATCTAGACGAGCTCTTCGGGCGGTTGATCTTATGAAACGACTGTCGGACTTAAGGGACCCCCAAAGTGAGCTCCTTCTGTTGCGCTCGTGCATGGGGGTTGCTAAACTAGTGTTTGGGCTCCGGACTTGTCAACCAGAACATGTCAAAGAGGCTGTGTCTATCTTTGATGAAGGTCTGCGAGAGGCCGTTGAAGACATTGTTGTCAGCGGAGGACCGCATTTTGGGGACCTCCAGTGGAGGTTGGCTTCATTCCCTATGCGTTGCGGGGGCTTAGGGCTTATATCGGCGGAGGACGTCTCCGCATATGCTTTTGTAGCGTCCAGGGCCCATTCGTGGAAACTGCAGGACCACATCTTGCGAAGTGCTGGTGTTATGGGGGTGGATCCTGACTACTCCCTTGCGCTTGGTAATATTGGAACAACTCTCCCAGACCTTGATCTAGGCGGTTTTACTGATAAGGAGACCGCCCCCAAGAAACCTCAACAAACTTTGGCGAGTGCTCTTTATGGTAAACACGCACAGGATATGGAGGAGCGGTTCGATATGACCCCGCGTCAAAAGGCAGTTTTGGCTTGTCTCAAGGGGGCTCATGCCCAAAAGTTTTTGACTGTTGCGCCCATTGAAGGTCTTGGGCAACGGATGTCAGCAGTTGAATACAGAGCCATCCTTAAGTACCGGCTCATGATTCCCCTTTTCCCGCCAGACGACTCTTGCCCCATTTGTAAAAAAGCCTGTTTGGATAGATTTGGCGAGCATGCCCTTCACTGTAAGGAATTGCCGGGGTTCAAGTATCGTCATGACTGGGTTAGAGATGTTTTATGGGATGTGCTTAGGCGCGCTGGGATCTCAGCCAAGAAAGAAGCCCCTGTTAATTTTCTGACTGACCCACGAGAGGGAAGATCTACCCTGCGTCCTGCGGACGTCCTTGTGTTTGGCTGGGCGGGGGGTAAGCACGCGTGTGTTGACCTCACTGGGGTGTCCCCACTGGTAGGGCTGAGAGATAGTGGTTTCGTTCCGGGACAGGCGGTTTTGAAGGCGGAAGCTAGGAAGGTTGCTAAGCACGAGGCAGCATGTCTAGAGAATCAACATGTGTTCATTCTGTTTGCCTTCGATACTTTTGGATCCTTAGCCCCTGAGGCAGTTCGTTTTTTGGATCGGGTGCAGAAGGTGGTCCACAGTGATTCGCAAAGCCCGAGGAACCAAAAGTTTGTATTTAGTAGAATAGGCTTTGCGATTCAAAAGGGGATAGCGGCGCAGCTTGTTGCTCGCTTACCCATTATCCAGATGTAACTTGGTTTATTTCGTGGTTAATGAAAGTTGATTTATTAAAAAAAAAAAATGTTATGTTTGTATATTAGTGTTAATCCTAGTGTGATTTAGGTTTGTTGTTGAATTTTGGGGATCCTTCATAATTGTTCAAAAATCCCCAAATTCATCATGTTTTAGGTTGTATGATATTGTTTAGTTTTCTTAATTTTTGGGGATTCTTCATAATGGTTTAACAAATCCCCCAATTTTAAGGTTGTTAGTGTTTAGATTGTAGTTTAGAGGTGTGTTGTTCATGAACTTTGGTGCATTCTTCATAACTAAACAAACGCGCCCCAAGTTCTATGATTACTTCATAAATATTTGTTTTTTAAACACCTTGTGCTAGATAACTTGAATTTGAGATGATTTTGCAAAATAGCGCGTAGGTGTTCAAAATTCCAAATTCGTTTCAAAACTTCATAAGTATGAAATTTCGGCCATTCAATCGCCAAAGATAAATAATTTTTCAAAAACCAAGTGCTTGAATGGCCGCTTTTTGAGTGCATTTGGCTAAAACACTGAAAACCGGGCAAAAGCCAATGCACAAGAGTGAAAAAGGGGCTGCAAAACAATTTTTTGGGAGCGCTCGAAGGTTCTGATGTGGTTTTTAATTTTTTTGTTTGGCGCATTTTGGGTCCGGGTCCTATTCCTTCGATTATAACTAACTTATTTAAGCATTTTGATGCAGATGGTACACCGCTTTTTACGGTTCGATATGGTAAACACGCAAGAACGCGGGTGCATAGAAACCTTCGAAAAATTGTATGCACGAAGGGGATCTATTGCCACCCCGCGTAGGATATGTTTTGATACACTGGCGGACCTAAATCAAGAGGAGAGGTTTCGGGAGTGGATGGACCAACCCATGGAGAACTTGCTGTCAATCAATGAACCGGTCTTTGAGGAACTAACCATCGAGTTCTTCTCAACCTTACGCTACCATAGGCCGCGTAAGAATGAAAGACCGGATTTTCAGAAAAATGGGCACTGGGGATTATAGTTTCACTTGTGTGGGGAATGGCGCGACATTTCAGTCGGGATCTATTCTGAAGAAGAGATTTGGATGATAGCTTAAATGAAGCTATCTACAAGTTCCCAGATGACAACGTAGCAAGGAACGCTTTCTGGACCGAACTAACGGGATTACCGAACTATAACCCTCAAAATGCTAAAGCGTCCAAAATTATTGACCCATTGCTACGGTTGTTCAAAAAGGTCCTATGTGGGACCGCGACTGCAAAGAAGGAAGATTCCACCGGCTACGCTACCGCTGATTTACTATTTCTATACGCTCTCGTAAGTGATGAACCGGTTAATCTTGCTGCATTGATTGTATCTTTTCTCAGCTCAGCAGCAGGTAAAAAACGAGGGAGCATGATATATGGCGGGGAATATGTGACTGCATTAGCACGGGGAATGGGGGTCCTTAAAGCAGCGAGGAGGACACTTACCAGGGTTCCGGGTGGATCTAGAGTGCACATGGACGTGCTCAGACACATGAGGATCATCCATGAGTACGAGAGTGGGACATGCAGGCTAAAGGGCCATGACAGAGCGATCTGGAACCCATTTCCAGCACAGCAGCCACCGCAGCAGCAGCCACCCAAGCAGCAGCCCGAGCAGCATCCTCAACAGCAGCACTACTAGTACCAGCATCCTCAGGCCTTTTATGATGACTTCGCCGCGTTTAGAAATGAAACACGCAATACTTTGTACCATTATGGAGAGTCACTGCAGCATCAGGGGGAGACCCTCGACTACCTCATCACTGAGCTTCACGCTTGCTTCCCGAAAAACTTTGGAAATCCCCCACAAAGGGGACATCCGGGGGACAAGTGTAGGCGAGGTGGCGATGTGGCGGGATCATCAGGGACTCATCATGATGATGATTACTGAGGAGTGACTGGTATGCTGGTAGTATTTTTTATCTTATGTTTTGTTTGATACTATTATCTGGGTGCGTGCACCCAAGACATCTTTTGTTGGTTCTGTACTCGTACTATTTACTTTTTGGGATTTTACATTTCAGTACTGTTTGGTTTATTTGAATAATTGTGTTGATGAATGGTTAGCTTTGATGTGTTTATGCTTTTGTCAAGAATGGTGGTAGTGCAGGAACAGGCGAGCACCGATATGGATGCTCCATGCTGTCTACATGCTTTTCGGGTTATCACCAACATGGGAGTATTATTCTCCTTTTTTGCAAAAATAGTTAGCTATTTCATAAACGCTATCTATTTTTCACATTGGGGACAATGTGACGTCTAAGTGTGGGGAGGGATTATATCTTGTTCTTCTTGTCCTCTCGTATATATATATATATGTGTGTGTGTGTGTGTGTGTGTGTGTGTGTTAAAAAAACCTTTATAACTACATATATGTATATATTTATAATAAACATCAAGCCTAACTAATTTTTGATAAAAATAACTTGAGGCGCGACAAACAGACGAGATACTAGCATGTTTAATTCGTACACTTGCACCCATTTCCTTCCGGTTATGTGAGCGTTTGAGCCTTAGAATAGATTACATTTCTTTGACATGCTTGCGAGTGAGCCGGATGTTTTGTGTAATTTAGAACTTGTCATTAGTATACTTGTTTAGATCAGAAACGTGTGACACTGTACGAATATGATTGAGGCATTTAGGATACCCTTTTGATTTAGCCTTTTCTTTTCTTGTCATCTGTTTCCCGCACCCAAATGTTATCCACTAGTTAACCATGTTGAACCTAATCCCATGTTTTTCTTATTTACCACACCATTTCACCACTAAACCAAATAGCCTTTTTCTTTTTAAACCCTTTGTGTTAAAACTCGGTTTAGGTTATTGTTTTACTAGTATTTATATTGTAAATAGTTCGTTTTCGGGTATATCTATTTAGAACCCGTATGTTGATTATATCAGTCGTAGTTCAATTATATATATCATAGATATATATATATATGTTAAAAAAATTTAGAAAAATAGAACACCATAAAATAGGGTAAATTAGTAGTGTTCGAGCAGTTTTTAGGGCTTTAAAGTTAAAAGTTATATGTTTAGCTCGATTTAAAATAAAAATCGCCTATATTCGTGTTTGTGTTGTACAATTGTAGTAGTTGCTATTATTTAGACATAACCGTCGGGTTTTAGCCGATTTGTCACTGTAAATATCCATTCCACACCCTTACCTTTGCCTAACATTACAACCCTTATAAGACCTCTTGATTTATGCTTTTTCACACGTTAGTTGGTGAAGACTAGATCTTTTGACAAGCTTATGATATTGCACGATTCATTGTCTTGGCAATGGAGCGATTTACACATACACATTACACGTACGTATCATAAATAACACCGAGTGTGTGTGAACATTGTGAGTCGTGTACGGGTTTGCGTGCTTGTAGATCGGAAGTGAGTCGTTGCTATTTATTTATCTTATCACCTGTTTATATATCTTTGTTGGCTTGTCTATTATCATCTGTACAAGCTATATTTTGTCTTTGTTGCGACTTGGCGATTTTTTCGTTTATTTTCTGTTTAAGTGTTTGCTTGAGGACAAGCAAAGTTCAAGTGTGGGGAGGTTTGATATACGTTAAATTACACATATAAAAGTCCCCGTTTAACTCCCATTTTCATACGTTTTTGACCTTATACACAGGAATTGATACTTATTTGGGTATCTTTACGATTTTAGGTCTTAAACGATGTCCCGGAAGCATAACAGAAGGAAAAATGGAGATTTCGCGCGTAAACAGGACCTCAGGTCCTGTGAGCGGCCGCTCACTCCCTGTGAGAGGCCACTCGCTTCTCCAGTTCTTTTTGGAGACCTTCTGGAAGCTGTACGTCATGCCAGAGCAACTTGTCCACCTTTTTGAAAAGTGAGCGGCCGCTCACAGGCCCTGTTCTGCTATAAAAGTCCCATTCAGCTCACTGATCAAATGTTGGATCTTTGGGGAGCGTTTTCTGGCGATTTTCTGAGCTTTTGAAGTGCTTCATAGGCGTGGAACAAGCTCGGGAAGCCATCTGATCCATCCTTCATCATCCAATCCATCTCTTTGGCATTCTTATGGTTTGATCCTTTAAACTATTTATGATCCAAATCCGATTTTGTATGCTTATTTTGATGTTGTTTTAGTTAATCGTACGCCTACGGGCAAGAACATTAGTATGTAGTATGTTAAACAATCATTTGTATAGTTAATCATGTCTTGTATAAATTAGGCGTTTTTCATGACTTAATCTTGATGATCATAATGCAACCTTGTTTCATTGTTATTGGATTTGTGATTGTGTTTGAATGACTTTGCTGATTGTCGAATGTGTTAGGCGGATAAATGTTGAAAAACCGTCTGTTTAATCATCCGATAGTAGACTACTTATCTTGTTAATAAGTTTACGCCATGAAACTGTAACCGGGTATTGGTTTGGTTAAAGTCAGTCGAATAACGGTTAACAATGCTTACTGACACGTAAAAGGGTTTTAAAAGCTTAATGGTGCTGTTACTGATCTTTGACACGGTTAATGATCTTTGGTAGTTATTTTGGTAAAAATAGCGATCTTAGTAGATCTGTGTTCAAAGTTGGTAAAATGGAATAGGTTGTGAAATGCTCTACTTTATGCTAGTCTAGGTGGCTGTATTGTGTATTCGGTATCGCTTTCCTGAATTAGTGAGGTTAGAAAACTCTTAACAGATGACTAACTTATCTTTAGAAGATTTGCATGAGATCATATCAGCTGCTCCCTAATAAACGACTTGAAGTGGTTAACGTGTGTATTCGTGTTAGCTTTCTGTATAGTTGTCATGTTAGGATGCCGAAAGGGACACTAACTGTCGGAAAATGGGAATGTTGATCACAAGCCTTTATTTTATATGATATGTAGATGACATGCTAGGGTTGATATATTATAGTTTATATAGTTATATTTTCTATTTGGAGTCTTACTTGTGTTATTTATATGTTTAAGAATTAGTTTAGTAATAAACAAACTTCAAACTATCTTTTCCTACTGGTAAATCGGGGATAGAGTTTTAGTACCATTGCTCCGCGCGCGTCCATGGATCGATATCTGGTTCTTATCTGTACATTACTACATATATGACAAGGTACACTTGCCCTATTGTGTGTGTTTTAATATTAAGGTCTAAACCATTTTTATAAATATTAAAGCAGAAACGTGTGTTATTTCATCGCTAAATTATGCGTACTAGCAGACACGTCAAGTACCACCCAAATTTGTCAAGCAAAAACTTGTAAAGGCTAAGCATGACCAGATTTGGAAGCCAAAAGCAGCTGAAGCACCATCTGTGAGTTTATCTGCTTCATTAGCACCATCTACATCAACTGCTGTTGATGAGAAAACACCTACCCCTTATAATAGATGGATGGAGCTACCTATGATTGATGACTTAGGCTGATGAAACTAATCTTTGAACGAGTGTGAATGGTGTTCCAGGAGGAACTATCAGCAGTCATTTGATTGTCGGCAGTGGGGCATCTTAGCACAAAATAGGTGTCATATCGCTCCGGTAAATTGATCAGAATACCTCTGGAGGATATGTGACCTTAGACAATCAAAGGAGGGGATCCGTTATCAAAGAAGAAGAAAGAAGAGAAAATGTTCGATGAGTTTAATTCAAGACCCAGTATTTTTACTTAACAACGGATGTTAGCAATGAATAAGAGTGGACTGGGTGTTTGCTGCAGAACGGTTCCTTCATTATCTAAAGGGTTACCGACCAAAGGTCCATAGTACCCTAATGGCGATAAGCTAGATCTCGTTAACTTTAGTGAATGTATCAATGGTGGTTACAATATTGAAGTTGGATCCGCAACGTATGGATATCAGTTCTTGGGAGGTCGTCATATGTGTTTCCTTCATCCTGCGAAGCCGGATCAGGTAGCTGCATCGAGCTGCTGTTTCCAGGTTTGTCTTTGGATACATCAACACACATGCTTGACTACGGTTTGCATTTTCTTATCACCTCCATCTTCTTATTGATAGTGTAACTTCCATAACAATCACTAAGAATCCGGTGATTATTTATGTCCACACTGACTACCGAATTGCCAAAAATTTTACCAAATCATTTGACAAATTTAAATTTGACTATCTCTGAAAGGTTAAAGGCATTTTGGGAAAAATATGAGTAAACCACATTAGAAAATCAGTTTTTGTAAATATTTTTCTTCAAAAAAAATAAATAAATAAAGAAAATTAAATAAAAAAATATTGTCTTTTCGCAAATTTTTAGATTTCTAGGGGGGGGGGGGGGGAGAAATTAGAAAAATACAAAAACATCTGAAAAAGCCAAAAATCAAGTTTCCTTTGGTGAAAAAGGGAAGATGACATGCACTCATCGTTGGACTATCTGAATCCTCTAAAATTCTAGTACACGCATTGGAACTAAAAAGTAGCCTCTACAATGTTGTGTCAATAGGCTGTAAATCATTTCTAAGTTTGGCAAGGTGATAGAAACCTAAATTAAATAAAACATGTGTGGATCAACGTGCGTTGGCATATGATCTTGGTACTGGAATCTCGTTTGATAGAATCCAAAATCCGAGGTTTCTTGGTCTTTAAAAGGTTGGTACATCCGGGGTGAACTGGAAGTCTCTCAAAATAAAAGGAGTGGCACATGTGTCGTACGTTGGGTTCGGAGCCTACAATTGAGGCACCTTTATGTCGTTCCTAAGAAAAAGAAAAAAGAAAAACAAAAAATAGATTAAATTCTGATTAGGAGACGTTTGGGAATCCTAAAAGAGCAAAAAGATTTGAAATGCCAAAAACCTAATTCTCATTGAGAATTCGCTCTAAGGTATCAAATCATATACCTAAAGCATCGTACCGATAAATCAATTAACGGTATTTGACTTGAACCCTGGTCTAGATCTCACTGGTCTCTTTGCTGCAGCGTTCATGCAGACCTGATCACCACTGAGTCAATTCCTTGTAAATACGGATGACAACATCTTATTCACCGGTTACGAGGAAGCTTTGTGCATGCCTTGATACGGGAATGTGTCACGTGGTGGGGAACACCATGTACATCAGTACTAATATTACCTTAACGTATCTAAAGTGGCTAACGATAAAATTTGATTTTGAGTTTAGGTGGACAACGATATTGGCAGTTGTTGTAGGATTCTTATTGGTAAAAAGAGAAATGTACTGAGAAAAACAAGGGTTCCAGTTTAGTCCGAGCACTGATATGATTCTGTTGGATCAGTATTTAAGCTGCTCTTATATTTGAACTTGCTAGTAGACACTTAAGTGTTTAGCAAGTTCTTTGTGAGTTTTTGCACAGCGGAATGTTTATAAGTTTATAGCTACACTTTGTCAACAGGAGTTATTACTCCCCCTGGAATCAAGAACTAATAAATGAGAAGTGTTTATTGAGAATCTAAGTATTGAATGAGAATGAAATACTTTGAGAGATTCTCAGTAAACACGAAATGGAAATAACAATAATAAGTGTTGAAGGATTTCTTGTATTAAAATCAATGTCTAAAACAGAAGGATGAATCCTTCTATTTATAGACTTTACAAATACATGAACCTTGCCAAAAAGCAAGTTCAGAAACAAGTTGCAACAAGTTGCAGTCTTGGAACTTGTACATAAAGCAAAAGAAATACTATAATACTAAACTACTGATATACAAGGGCGGTGGAAAAGATCTTCTTTAAGTACTGATGAATGACAAACTACTGATGAGTAGTTTTTCTTCAGCAGTTCTTCAGTTGAAGTGTCTGGTTTGAACTTCAGAACTTCTGATGACTTCTTCTTCAGTACTTCTGATTCTCTTCTTCAGCAGTTTGATTCCTTGTCTTCAGCAGTTCCATACTTAGAGTATTTTGACAGAAAGTGAATTAGACTAAGGTTTGCAAAAGTGGTTTCACCAATCCTTTTTGTCCTAACAATCTCCCCCTGGATTGATGAAGCCAAAACCTTACTAATTCCTTATTGTTCCTTTCTGTCCTTCACAATTTTCCATATTCCTTTGAACATGGAATTCTTGAGTTGGTTGAGTTGAGCATCAGTAAGAGACCCTTGTCTTGGTTCCAAGTGTTGGATTGTAAGCAGGTCTTTGGTTGATAGTTTCTTCAGTTCTTTCATCAACCTATATTCCCTGCTTGTTTGATCTCTTCTTGTCACAAGTACTGAGTTGTTATCAGTAAAGGACCATCTGATGACTGGTACTTTAGACTTGTCAAAGTCTGCAGTGTAGGGAACCATGGTGGTACCCTGGGTTTCTCTTGAGTGTTGAATGTTTTCAACTTCAGTGACTCTTAGGTGGGATTCACCTCCTTGCTGTTGTTCCATCACATTAGGTATCTGAAATGTAGGCAAATGATGTTTAGTTGTTACCTTAGTATGCATTTTGTCTGTGATGGTCCTTTGGATTTGATATGCAAAGGTGGAAGGATCCCTGAATTGTGTGAGCAGAGGCTTCTCTTCTATGTCAAAATCAGAATGTACTACTGTACTACCTTCTAGTAGTACCATTCTGAAATCAGTCTTTACATTTTCCTATGTCTTCTTTCTTCTTTGGGTAGCTGGTCTTCTTTGAACACCAAAAGTTCTAACTACTGAAGTTGAAGGTTCAGTAGTTTGAAACTTCTCTGGATTAGCAGCCCTTGCAGACTTGTATTTTCTGTATGTGTCCACCAATCTTTCTTCTTTCCACTTGGACACTGAGGCTTTTGAACCATAACCATTGGCTACCAGTTCTTCTATCATCTGAGCTCTCTTGGCCTTTGTGTCTTTACCTGTTGCCAGTTTATTTGCAACAAGTTGAGCTCTTCTTGTCAGCTCTTCCACTGAGAGTCTCTTCAATGTATGGGCTTTGACTTTGTTGTTCTTCATAATGTAAGACATCAGTTGATGTCTTTTGTCTTGTTCAGCAATCTCATCAAGGCTAGCCTGCCTTTGTAGTTCAGCTTCATAAGCCTGAAGTTTTTCTTCCTGGCTCAGGTCTAAGTCATCCCTTTCTTCCAGATTTTTCCAGATCAGATCTTCTCTGGCCTTCTTCTGGGCTGCAACTAAACTCTTCTCTAGTAATTCAGCTGATTGAGAGATTGGAGAAGGGTTTAGCACAGTCATTGTTGTAACTGTTGTAGTAGGCCTGATAGGAGCAGATGTTGGTTGAATGGGAGCAGTTGTTCTGGAAGGATCAGCAGTTTGAGTCTTGGAAGTGTTAACATCTGATGGGTTGACAACTACTGAAGGTTTGTCAACTACTGAAGGATTGTCTTCAGTACTTTCTGATTCTTCATCAGAACTTTGGCCATCAGAGGTTTCTTCATTATGCCCTTGGGTTTCATCAGCCTTTTCAGCATATTCTATTTCTTGAATAGAGACACCAAACTGTTGTGCCAGTTTCTCTTTTCTGGCCTGATCTTGTTGACCTCTAGCTAGGATAGCCACTCTTGCCTTTCTTCTGGCTTCAAGTGTATCCATAGGTACCTTGATTTTCTCCCCCTTTTTGGCTTTATCACCTTTGGAAGTTGAAGCTTGGGAGAAATGACCTTGAAGATGAGCTACATAGTTGGTTCAGGTCTATGCTAGGTTGCCCAGGGAATTGGGTAGGCATTTGTAGTGAGGGGTGTGTTTTTGTTTGATCTCCTTGTTGTACAGGAGATGCCACTCTAGGGGAATCATGGATTGAGTGGGCTTTAACCTGAGATGGTGTGACTAGCTTCTTGAGCTTAGAGACACCAGGTGCAGGACCTTCACTTACAGCCGTCAATTCAGTAGTTTTGAGTGTTGAAACATCATCCAAATTAATGGAATCATCTGAATCCCTGATTACATCCTCAATGAGGACTGTATCAGTTACATCATGAGCTGAGCCCAACTCAGTTATCTCATGTACCTCTTGTTCTTGGTACAGAGGATTTCCTACCTCAGGCATTAAGCCTTCATCAGTAGTTGCCACAGTTGAGGTCTTAGCTGTTTTACTTCTGTCCTCAGGTCCACCACTGGGTGGTAAATGAGTAGTAGCAGCCTCAAAAGTACCAAAGGTTTCTAAGGTTGGGCTTAGAGACCCTGGTTCATCCTCATCTCTTTGGTTGGGGCTATGAGTGTCCACATCCATGTCACTGTCTGAGTCTATGTCCCCTGTTTGACGTGGTTGATGGGGACTGACATGTGTTGATGGGACTTTCTCTTTTAGCCCGGAGAGAAGTTTGGCAATTTCTATGTCTGGTTCAGAAATTTGGGGTGCTGGTTCAGTAGTTTGGGCAGTGGGTTCAGCAGTTTCAAAAGAAGAGTCTATTGGAATAGTTTTTCTAAGTCTTTTTCTTTTGAAAAGGATAGTTATTGGTGCTCTTGGTGGGGTTTGAGATGGATGAGACTGAGAGGATGTTTCAGTCACATCTTTTAGAAGTGCAGATTGCACAGTAGTCTGTTCAGGCATCTCAACCTCCTGAACAGCTTTTCTTTTGGGTTTGGTGGGTTTTTGTTTTGTTATCTTGGGTTTCTTGGCCTTTGGTGGAGTAGGTTTGGAAGATGAGGGTTCCATGGGGACTGGTGCTGGTTCCCCTTGGTCATCTTCTGGCCAGGCAGCCTGTTTGTTGTGCCTTGAGTATGCTTGTGAGGTTAAGGGTTTTAAAATTTCAATTTTACCCACAAGCACCTCATTACCCAGTTCAGATATTATGCACTGCATAATGAACCTTGGATATAACAAACTCATTAAAGAAAAGTTTTGATGCCCTGAAATTTGTTTCATTCACAATGGAATGAAATATTGGTTGAAAGGTTGAGGGCATCTGGTCATAAGACCCAGTTTTAGGACTCAAGCACATAATGATATAATGAAACAAAAGCTTATATTTTGGTTCAAAATACTTTTAAAGATTGTAGCTTGTGAGATAGTACCTTGATAACCACACTCAGTCATGGTTAGGTGGATAGCAGAGTTGTCAAACTTCTCAAGGGCATTCACATCATTCAACCCCAGTCTGTTTGAGAGTATGGCCTATGTTATGGCCATTTATCTCCCTTTTATTGTTGAGTTGAGGGAGATAACTTCATCATCCACCATCATTGTCTCAGCATTAGCCCAGAACTCATTTAGAGTTTCAGGATGAATTGGTGGGTCTATGGTGAGAGCGGTGAAATATTGGGATTTGACGACGAGATCAATGGTCTCATCGTATTGGGACCAGCCTTCTTGTTTTTCTAAGTAGGCTCTGAGATTGTGTCCCTGTTTGAGAACTAAAGCCATGTGGTTTGTGTGTGTTGATGAATCGAACAGTGATTTTGTGTTGCAGGTTCAGGGGTTTGAGAGCTTTCTTTAGAGAGAAGGAAGGAATTTTTGTGTTTGAAAGGATAAGTGTTGAAAAAAGATATTTATCAGAAGTTTTTAACCGCTTAGATCTTCTTTATTAGAAGTTTTTCAACCGCCTAGGTTAAAAATCTCTTTATCAGAAGTTTTAAACCGACTAGGTCAAACTTCTGATGATGGGAAAAGTCAGTTTTGCCCTTTTTGACTAAACTGCTGATGAAGGGGTATCTTCATCAGTAGTTCCCATTTCCTCTTCAGTAGTTTTAACAGCTGATGAGAAATGTTTTATAAATACTTTTATTCATAACTTCTGAAGGTTATTTTATCAGAAGTTATTCACTTTTCAGAAATTATCCCCATACTGATGTTTTGTTCATCAGTAGTTTCTCTCTTTTCAGAAGTTTTTCAAGTGTTTTGAAAACAGATGTAAGTGAAAAACATAAAATGTGTAGAAAAATAAATAGAAACACTTACAAATTTAGCATCCCTAGCATGGATACTAACTTCTGAAATGTTGATGTGTCAAGGGGTTTAGTGAAAATGTCAGCTATTTGATTAGCTGTTGCTACATGTTTCACCTCAATCTTGCCTTTTTCATAGCAATCTCTTATGAAATGATACCTGATCTCAATGTGTTTAGTTTTTGAAAACTGAACATGATTTTGAATGATGCTAATGGCAGATTTGCTGTCTACAAGCAATGGTGTCTTGGTCTCTTTGATTCCATAATTAAGAAGTTGATATTGGAGCCACTGTATCTGTGATGTACAACTTGCAGCTGCAATGTATTTAGCTTCAGCAGTTGAAGTTGCAACAGATGTTTGCTTCTTTGATTGCCAGGACACTAGACAGTTTCCCAAGAATTGACAACCACCAGATGTTGATTTTCTTGACATTTTACACCCTGCATAGTCACTATCTGAAAAAGCTGATAACTTGGTATTGCTTGAAGCAGGATACCAAATTCCAAGTGTTGGGGTTCCTTTCAGATATCTGAAAATTCTTTTGACTGCAATAAGGTGTGATTCCCTAGGAGCTGATTGATATCTAGCACAGACACATGTTGAAAACATAATATCTGGTCTAGAAGCAGTTAGATATAAAAGGGAACCTATCATACATCTGTACATGGTTTGATGAACCTGTTTTCCTTGATCATCTGGTTCAACTTGTGTTGTTGGTGTCATGGGGGTGGAACATGATTTACAGTCTTGTAAAGAAAATTTGTTTAATAATTCTTTAACATATTTTGATTGATGTATAAAAGTTCCATTTGTTTGTTGTTTAATCTGTAGTCCCAAAAAGTACTGCAGTTCCCCCATTGTACTCATCTCAAATTTTGATTGCATGAGTTTCTTAAATTCATCACACAATTTTGTGTTTGTTGAACCAAAAATGATGTCATCTACATATATTTGAACAAGTAAGATATGATTTCCAACATGTTTTATGAAAAGAGTTTTATCAATGGCACCTCTTGTGAAGTTATTTTTGAGTAAAAAGGTTGAAAGTGTATCATACCAGGCTCTTGGAGCCTGTTTGAGCCCATAAAGAGCTTTGTCTAGTTTGTACACCCACTCAGGATGAGAAGGATCCTCAAACCCAGGTGGCTGACAAACATACACTTCCTCTTTTATCTTTCCATACAAAAATGCACTTTTGACATCCATTTGATAAACTCTTATTTTGTTCGAAATGGCATAGGCCAGAAATAACCTGATGGCCTCAAGCCTTGCAACTGGAGCAAAGGTTTCATCATAGTCAATGCCTTCTTCTTGAGAATAACCTTGTACTACCAGTCTTGCCTTGTTCTTTATTATCATACCAGCTTCATCTTGTTTGTTCCTGAAAACCCATCTTGTGCCAATTGGTTGCTTGTTTGGAGGTAAGGGACAGATTTCCCATACCTGTTGCTTGTTGAATTGAAGCAATTCATCTTGCATTGCTTGCACCCAATTGTTGTCTTTGAGGGCTTCCTGGTACTTCTTTGGTTCCAACTGTGAAATAAATGCTGAGAATAGACAAAAGTTGGAAAGCTGGTTTCTTGTAAGAACACCTGATGCAATATCACCCATGATTTGATCAAGTGGATGATCTTTGTGTTCAATCAGTTGTTGTAAACCACTGACAGGTGTTGGTGGCTCATGTTCTTCAAACAAACTACTGAGGTCTATTATATCTGGTTCAGCAGTTTCAGTGTCTTCAGCAGTTGCAGGTGCTGAAGCAGATGTTTGAGTTTGGCCTTCAGTATTTGTTGAATCAGAAGTTTGTGAAACTTCTGATGGTTTTGAAGCTGACTTAATGACTGTTTGAGGAGTCCATGGTGCTGGATCCTCATCATCAAACATTTGATCACCATAATAAGTAGGTTTGGATGAAGTGACAGTCTTTTCAGGTTCAAAATGAAAGTTGTCAAGGTCAAAGAGTTCAGCAGGATGTGCTGGAATGAGAGTGTGTTTTGACTCATTGAACTTGACATTAAGTGTTTCTTCTACTATCCTGGTCTTTGAGTTAAAAACCTTGTAGGCTTTTCTAGTTGATGAATAACCAAGAAAGTAACCTGAGTCAACTTTGGCAGCAAACTTTGAAATAGATTCCTTGATGTTCAAGATGAAACATTGACATCCAAAAGCCCTGAAAAAGGAGATAAGGGGCTTCATGCCATGAAGAACTTCATAGGTAGTCTTTGAATGTCTCTTGACAACAAGAACTCTATTTTGAACATAACATGATGTGTTAACTGACTCTGCCCAGAAGTATAAAGGGAGGCCAGAATCAGCTAACATTGTTCTTGCTCCTTCTATTAAAGTTCTGTTCTTCCTTTCTACCACACCATTTTGTTCATGAGTTCTGGCAACACTGAATTGTCTAATAATCCCTTTAGGCAAACAAAAGTCATTCAGAGTTTTGTTCCTGAACTCTGTCCCATTATCACTTCTAATGGTTTTGACAGGTAGAGAGTATTGCTTCTCTACTTGTAGAATGAAGAACTTGATGATTTCAGCAACGTCATCCTTGGAGAATAAGAAGAATACCCATGTAAATCTTGAGTAGTCATCAATGATGACTAAGCAGTACTTCTTTTTACCAAGGCTCATGATTTTTACAGGCCCAAATAAGTCCATATGGAGTAGTTGAAGACATGCAGTTGTTTTTGATTCTTCAATAGACTTATAGGAGGACTTATTGTTGGGTCTGCTGACCTGGAGAAGAACAGATGATTAGAAAGCCAAAATATGCTAACAGTTGATCCTTTCAATAAACAGTCTTTACAACTTACTTCTCCCAAAAGACTGTTGACTCTAACAACTGTTCTATCCAAACAACTGCTATGACAACTGCTGATACAAAGGACTGCTGAATAAACAACTGATGAAGAACAACTGCTGACCAAAGGTCTGATGAAGAACAACTACTGATTCAAGTACTGATGACTAAAGCACTGCTGGAGCCAACAGCACTTAGGCTCCAGCAGAGGATACAAGACCATCAGAGTTTTCCTACAACAGCTGTTTACTATCAGTGCTTTCAATGTAACAGTAGTTTGTAATAGGCAGATGTTTTATGTTTGTTATTCTGTTAGAGGTCACTGTCTTAGGTGACGTCAGCTTAGGTCATCAGTGGTTTAGGTCTGTCTATAAATAGAACAGTGCTTGTACTGTTCTATTGCATCACACACACAAACATTCTCTCAGACAAACAATCACTGTGTGATCAGGCTGAGGGGGAGTATTTGTACGATTGTAATCTTTTAGATAAATGAAAGAATTCGATCTGAAAACATTTACTCTCTTGTTTTGATTAACAGTTTATTATTCCGCTGCACTTTCATTCTATATTCGTTTCACTTTTATCATATTTAGTTAAACATAATCAAAACAATCAAACTCAGATCCTGACAATTGGTATCAGATCATGGTCAATTAAATTCGATCTAACAAATCAATTTAATAATCAGCTCACAATTATTGATATCGTTTGTCTGTTGGATTGAAAACAGAGTAATAGTTTAATTTCGTTTCAACCGTTTTTAAACAGACTTTGTTTTTTGAAAAATCAGAGAATGGCTTCAATCAATCACGATCCACATAACACTGGCACGAACAACAAGCCACCGATGCTTGTCAGATCTGAATACAATATCTGGCAACGTCGGATGAGCCATGTTCTAGCTCAACAGAACACTGGGTGTTGGAAGTCGGTTATCTTCGGACCACATGTTCCGACTGTGCCGAGTACTGAAGATCCCAAGGTGTTTGAGCCAAAGAAACTTGAAAACTACTCCGACCAGGATTTTCAGAAAATTGAGTTAGATGCTAAGGCCTTCAGTATTGTGGCCATGGCTCTACCCAATGATATATATGCTGGGTTGTTACATTGTAACAGTGCAAAGGAGTTGTGGGATGCACTGAAAGAACAGTTTGGTGGGACTGAGGAGGTTATTGAAAACAATCGTGAAATACTTAACCAACAATATGAAACATTCAGTCATGTCAAAGGAGAGTCATTAACTCAACAGTTTGAGAGGTTTAATTGTTTAATTAGTGCACTAAAATTGGTTGGTCTTACTTACCCTCATTCAACCTTGAACCGTAGGTTTTTAAAATCACTACCAGACAAATGGGACACTATTGCTATTGTGATGAGAAACTCAATTGGATTTAAAGACCTATCACTGACCCAGATTCATGGTAAGCTCTTGACCTATGAGAGAGAGCTTAACCAGAAAAAGAAGCTTCAGGACTCTGGAAAAGTGTATGATGACTATGTATTTGGGAATACAGCACTTTTGGGTCATGATGAGGTGCCTGGAAGCACTAAGGATCAGAGTTATGATCATTTCATTAACATAACTTCAGGTTTTAACTCAGGTTTTAACTCTGATTCTTATTCACCAAACTATGCTTTCACAGCAAGTGGTGGTGATATCCAAGCATCTGACAATATATCCTTTGAGTATGATGACCTGAAATACTTTGACCCTGATGATTTGGAAGAAATGGACATTATGCACCAATTGGCCCTTCTCAGTGTAAGAACTAACAATTTTTACAAGAAAACTGGGAGAAGGTTTCCAGGGTTAACTGGCAGATCTAAGGTTGGGCTGGATAAATCAAAGATAAAGTGTTACAAATGTCATAGACTTGGTCATTTTGCTAGGGAATGTAGGGGTCAACATGGTACACCTATGATCACCTATCCAAATCAAAGATCACAGACCAACACTTATCAGAATTCCTATAATGCCCCTGGACCAAATGTGCAAAACACTGCTCATTTTGCACAGTCCTCAAACACTGTTCTTGTCCAGTATGTCCAAACCACTGTTCCTCAGATTCACTATGTGCAAACACCTGTTACTCAAGCACCTGTGCAAACGACTGTTGCTTCATCCTCTGCTCCTGCAGAGACCAGTCAACAGAGCTTCTTTACACAAGGCTTTGTTGATTGGAGCAGTCTACCTGATGAGTTAACAGATGAAAATTTTGCATTAGTTGCCAAAGCTGAAAATGAACCAGATTGTTTCATGGCTATGGTTGATGAGATTGAATCTGAGGAGGTGGTGACTAAATCTGATGTTGTGACTGATGATGTTGTTGATGAAGTTGTTACAGGTGAAAAACCTGAAGAAGAGGTTGTGAATCTCTCAGATCCCTGGGGTGCATCTGATGACTGTGAGTGCAAGTGTGATTGTGCATTGATGGCTGCTGCTAAGGTATCTCCTCAAATTCTTAAAGAGTTGTGTTCTGACAAATGTGTAATTGCATTTGCTAACATCAAAGAGGTGAATGAAAACCTTAGAAAGAAAATTTTGGATGATGAAGTTAAATTTGAAAAACTTTCAAAAGATTTAAAAACAAGTTTATCTGTAAAAGAGTCTGAAATAAGCAGCTTAAAACATGAAACAACCATAACCAAAGACCAGCTCCAAACTATGATAGAAAAATATCAAAGTTGTAAAAGTGAGCTTGAGTCCACCCAAGTTGAATGTGAGAAATGGGTGGAATCATGTAGAGGTTTCGAGATGCTACTCAACAAACAAACCAAAAGTCATGTGAAGTTTGGTTTTGGTTTTGAAACCACTGCTCCAGCTTTTGAAAACACTGAAAAAAAGAGTCAAAAGTCTGTTGAGGTAGTACCAACAAACCTGCAGGGTCAAGAGATTAAAATCACTGAACCAAATGGTAAGAATATTGTTCTTGAAAAACCAGAAGGTTCCTCATCTTTTACTGAACTTGAAAAGTATGAATTTAAACCTACCTGGTCTGATGAGTGTGATACTCTTGAGAATTTTAAACCTGTTGATTTTAAAACACCTGATGGGAAGACAGCTCCTCAGGCAAAATTCATTCCCCTGGCAAAAGTCATTCCCCTGAAAAATCTTCCAGCAGATGCTCAAACATCTGCTGAAAAGAAGGCTGAAAAGGGGAAGAAGAAAGAAAAGACTGTCAACTTGTTCTGTGATTTCTGTGAAAAGAAGAATCATGTCACTAAAAACTGTTTTCTTCTAAAAGCATATGACATTAACAAAGGAACAAGTGAATGTGATTCCAAAGCCACATGCTCAATATGTGGGAAAAAGAATCACAAGACCAAAGAGTGTTTGTATCTCAAACATTTTGATGTAAAAATACAAGAATACAAAGCTAAAACTCTTGCAAACCCTGTGGTTAGAACTTCAAAAGGAAAGGCCAAACAAACTTTCACCCCTGTCCAAACACCTGTTACTGAAAGGCTTGAAACATCTGCTTCTAGAGATGTCCAAGTAACAAATGCTCCACCCACAAGCAAATACCCAAGAGGTTATGGTCAACCACTATGTCACAGTCTGCCACATGTTTATGAGGAGCCAAAAAGACCCTCTAAACCAAGAGTGAACAGAAATCCATATGGGTATTATCATCTGTCAGGAAGTGATCAAACAACTGCTGCCCCAAGTGTTGACATCCAAGCACTGGCAAATGGTCAACAGCAGTTGTTGAACTTAACTCAAAAACTAGTCCAAATCATTGATCACCTTCCAAAGCTTGAGTCTGAAAGGTATGAGGACCCATCCAAAGCCAAACTGGCTTTGGACACTCACCAAAACTAATCCATTACTGATGTGCAGGGAGCTTCTGCTTGTTTAGATAGTCTTTGGTATGTAGATAGTGGAGGCTCCAGGCACATGAGAGGATGTAGAGCCCTTCTTTTGGACTTCTTGGCTCATGGAGGGGGTGATATATCCTTTGGTAATGATTCAAAAGGTAAGGTGTTGGGGTCAGGGACTGTACAAGCTGGAAAACTCAAGTTTGAAAATGTCAATCTTATTGATAATCTCAAGTTTAATCTTCTGAGTGTTTCACAAATGAGTGACAAAGGTTATGGCTCATTTTTCACAAAGAAAACTTGTAAGATTATTGGGCCAGAAGTGGTGAAAAAGATTGATACCATCATTGCTGAGAGCAAAGCACAACTTGTTGCTCATAGAAGTGGCAATGTGTATGTTGTTGATATGTTAAAGGACAATCCTATGGCAAATGTCTGTCTATTTTCTGCTGCCTCCACTAAGGAGACAAAATTGTGGCATAGGAGATTGGGTCACACCAACCTCAACACTATTAACACACTCTCCAAACAAAGCCTTGTCAGAGGTTTACCATCAAAAGAATTTAAATGTGATGAGCATTGTGTTTCCTGTTTAAAAGGGAAACAACATAAAAGCTCTTACAAATCCATTGATGAGTCCAAAACCAGTCAGTGTCTACAATTGTTGCACATGGACTTGTTTGGCCCTGTTAAAATCATGAGTCTAAAAAGAAAGAGATTTTGTCTTGTCATAGTTGATGATTTTTCTAGGTTTACATGGACTTACTTTTTACATTCTAAGGATGAGACTGCAGGTATATTGAAGGACTTTGTCACCAAGGTTGAAAAACAATATGACTTGCCAGTAAAAGTCTTCAGGAGTGACAATGGAACAGAGTTTAAGAATAAGGAGTTGGATGACTTCCGTGTGTCAAAAGGGATTGTGAGGCAGTACAGCATCCCAAGAACACCAGAACAAAATGGGGTGGTTGAAAGGAAAAATAGAACTCTTATAGAAGCTGCAAGAACCATGCTAGCAGATTCTGGTTTGCCACTGTCCTTTTGGGCAGAAGCTGTAAACACTGCTTGCTATGTTCAAAACAGAGTTTTGATCAACCCCAGATATCAAAAAACTGCTTATGAAATTTTGTTAAAAATCAAACCATTAATTTCATTCTTCAAAATCTTTGGCTGCCCATGTTTCATTTTAAACCTCAAAGATTCCATTTCAAAATTTGCAGCCAAAGTAGACTGTGGTTATTTTCTGGGATATTCTTCTACTGCTAAGGCCTATAAAGTGTTTAACACAAGGACCAAGACAATAGAAGAAACTCTGAATGTAAAGTTCAATGAACTTTCATCTCTAAAAATCCCTACAAATCCTGCTGAACTATTTGATTTAGATAAATTCAAATTTGAAGATATCACTGTTAAAACTAACAATGCAGGTATTCCACAGTCTCCACAACATGATTACAGAACAGATGTTGTGATCCCCAGTCACTACAAAATCTATTCTGCCTCAGAGGAAGCAGCTGTTCAAAACAATTGTCAAAACTCTGCCACAGCTGTGTCAACCACTGTTGGCCAGTCTTATCCTCAAACCACTGCTTCACCCCTCACAACCACTGACCTATCATCTGTTGACAAAAGTCAATCATCTGTTGACAAAAGTCAGTCAAGTTTCACACCACTTGGACCCATTCCTCCATTACCATTCCAAACATCTGATGGCACTACAGAAGTACCAACAGATGTTACACCAATAGAGTCACCAAACCTCTGTCCATCACCTCAAAATGCCATCGTTCAATATCAGGGAGATCTTATTTACTTAAGAGTTCATCCACCAGACCAGATCATTGGCAACATCAGAGAGGGTGTGCTCACAAGAAGTCAATCCTCCAATATCTGTCTTTTTGCAGGTTTCCTATCCCTCATACAACCTGTCAAGTACCAAGAGGCACTAAAAGACAACAGTTGGGTAGAAGCCATGCAAGAAGAACTCCTTCAATTTAAAAGACAACAAGTATGGGAGCTTGTACCACTTCCTAAGGATGTTTGTCCTATAGGAACAAAGTGGGTCTTCAAAAACAAAACTGATGAAAGGGGTATTGTTGTCAAGAATAAAGCCAGGCTTGTGGTTCAAGGCTTCAGACAAGAAGAAGGAATAGATTATGATGAGACTTTTGCTCCTGTAGCAAGACTAGAAGCCATCAGACTCTTCTTAGCCTTTGCTGTCAACCACAACATAAAGGTGTATCAGATGGACATCAAATGTGCTTTCCTTTATGGCAGAATTCAGGAGGAGGTCTATGTATGTCAGCCACCTGGTTTTGAAGACACATTCCATCCAGATTATGTCTACAAGCTCAACAAAGCTTTGTATGGACTCAAACAAGCACCAAGGGCCTGGTATGAAACTCTTTCCACATTTCTCTTATCCATTGGCTTCACAAGAGGTAAAATAGACAAAACTTTATTTCTTAAATGGAAAGGGAAACACTTAATGATTGTTCAAATATATGTGGATGACATCATTTTTGGATCCACATGTAACCAAATGTGTGAAGAGTTCAGAAAACTCATGACAGCAGAGTTTGAGATGAGTGCCATGGGTGAGCTTCAGTGTTTCCTTGGTCTTCAAGTGAAACAACTGCAAAATGGCACATTCATTCACCAAAACAAATATGTAAAGAATTCATTAACCAGATTTGAGATGAATGATTGTAAGCCATATAGCACACCCATGAGTACAGTCAAGCTGCTCACTATTGATGACAAGGATGAACTGGTTGATCAAACACATTATAGATGCATGATTGGGTCTTTACTGTACTTAACTGCATCTAGGCCAAACATTATGTTTGCTACCTGTGTCTGTGCAAGATCCCAGGCTTCACCCAGAAAGTCAAACCTTATTGCTGTGAAAAGGATATCCAGATACCTCAAAGGTGCTCCCACACTTGGTATCTGGTATCCTGCTAATGGAAACATTGAGCTTTCAGGTTATTCAGATAGTGACTTTGCTGGCTGTCACACCACAAGAAAATCCACATCAGGAGGGTGCCAATTTCTAGGGAATGCCTTAGTCTCCTGGCAAAGCAAAAAGCAGGCAGCTGTTTCAACCTCAACAGCTGAAGCTGAATACATTGCTGCTGCAAGCTGTACAGCCCAACTCATGTGGCTTCAAAATCAACTACTGGATTTTGGGATAACTGCACTACAGACTCCACTCATGTTGGACAGTCAAGCTGCTGAAAATATCATCAAGAATCCAGTCTCTCATTCCACTACCAAACACATTGACATAAGACATCATTTTGTCAGAGACAGCTATGAAAAAGGTTTGATTTCTCCGCACCATGTTCCAACAGAGGATCAGTTGGCAGATGTGTTAACAAAAGCTTTAGACACATCTACCTCTACAAATCTGATTTCCAGAATTGGTATGTTAAACATGGATTAAACAAATAAATTTCTTTAATAAATCATAAAAAAATGTTTCAGAAAATCAAAATTTATTCAAATAGCTGTTTGGTTGAAAAATCTGTTTATAACATCTGATCAGATAAAACAACCACTGTTTCATTCATATCCACTGTTGGTTGAAAAATCTGTTTCAAAACATCTGATCAGATAAAACAACTGTTAGTTGAAAAGTCTGTTTCAGAACATCTGTTAAGATAAAACAACTGTTTCCTTATATATTTATACTATATCTATACAAAAAAAAAAGAACAGTTGGTTCCATCAGCTGTTTGTATCAGTTGTTTGCCAAAAACAGTTGTTCTCCACCAGATGTTTCATCCATCAGATGATTGCCACGTCTGCTCATATAAGCAGAGGTTTGGCCACATCAGCGGTTTCCTTGAGCCTATAAAAACCCTGTTTTACCACAATAGATGTTACACTGTCTCATTGTATTCAAAATACTGAAACCGCCTTCTTCATTCTCTAACCCTCAATCAAATTTCATTCATCCTCACCTTCGGAATCCATTACAATGGATCTTCAAGCCAAAGCCACCCACAATTGTCTCCCCTATCTGGTTAAAACAGATGACAACGTTTCATTCCATTCCACCATCGACATTCTTCTAAACTCCAAATACATACCCATCTTAACCTCTGACGCCCCCATTTATCTCGATACTCTCCAAGAGTTTTGGTTGAATGCTGAGTTTTTACTCCAAGACAAAAAGCCTACTTCCATTATTTCCAAAATTGGAGAAACTAGTATCGTAATTACCCCTGAAATCATATCCACAACCTTCTCACTGAATGACCTGGCAGGTAAGGACTCCTTCACTAAAACAGAGCTTCACACTGAGTTCCAAGAAAGAGGGTATGATGGTCAGATGACTGGATCAACTCTTTTCAAAAAGTTTTTCCCTCCAGTCATGAAATTTTTCTTCCATACCCTTCTTCTATGTGTCTCTGCTAAGTCCACATCCTTCAATGAAATCCCACTAAGGATGCAATATTTGGGTTATGCCATGTTGTCAAACTCTGACTTCAATCTTTCCCAAGGATTGTTCATGGACTTAGTATCAAATGTGAAAGCAATCAAGTCTGGGTCTAACAATGCTTTTCTTATCTACCCAAGAATTCTTAGTGTAATCTTACAAAAAGTCTTACCAGAAAAAGTTTTCAAAAAGGGTGAGGCAATGCAAATGAAAAGCTTAACTGATGAAACTTTCACTAGAATGCTGGGTGGAAGCACCCAAGAAAAAGTGTCTAAAGTGTCAAAAGTTTCTAAAACACAAACAAAGAGGACAAAGACAACAACTGTTGTCAAAACCTCTGTTGTTGAGCCCACTGCTCCTGGTGATCATGGCACTACATCCAGTGCTGTGAAACCCACACCAGCCACTTCCAAAAAGAAACATCCATCCACAAAAACCACCACTCAACCACAAATGAGACTTCTGGATGATGAGGTACCAGAAGAAACCTCTGTTGCACCACAAAAGCAACCTGAAACCACTGTTGTTACTTCCTCACAACAGTTGGACATACCTCCACCTGACCAAACTCCTTATGAATCCTCCCAAAAGGATCATGTTGTAAGCCAAGGGGACACACATCATGATACATTTGAGTCACTTGGCCAAATGTTCACAAGCCCCTCTCCCAAGGCTAATTCTCTTGTTACTCCTCCACCCTCACCATCACATCATGTTCCACAAACCATGCAACCTCTGTTTGAGGCAATTGAAAAATCTCAGGAAGATCCCAGTTCCTCTCTTCCACCTATCACTGAGAGCATACTCCCACAAGTGGCTGGTCCTGAGAACATTCAATCTGCTATCCAACAAACAGAAGAGTAGGTTACACCACCTGAGTTCAATGCAACTCTAGGTGAGTTTTCAAGTGGAGCAGCCACTACTGATGTAGGGACCACTGTCTCACATCATGACAGTGATTACATTGCTAAGACTCCCTTGAAGGCAACAACTGTTGAAGCCACTATAGTGTCTCCAAAAACAGTTGGAAGTCCCCAGTACCAAGAAAAAGGGGCATCTGATTCACCTATTAGGACTGAATCAGGTAGAACTACCACTGGTAGGGACTCAGATGATCCTATTAACTTAGGAGATGGGTCAAAATACCAAGAATTGACGGACAGAGTTTCTGCAATTGAAACCTCTGTAGCTGACATCAAATCTGATGTCAAGCTTATGCTGAGCTCCATAGCAGACCTTTCCAAGAGTCAACCATCTACAGCTGATATAGCTAGTGAGCTATGGAAATCCGTTTCCCCCATCATCATAGCTCACAGAAAACTGGCTGATCAAACACATGAGACATATATGGATGAGATCAGAAACATGGTGGATGCAAGGTACAAAGATACCCATGCAGATATTAAAGCCATCAAGGACCACCTGCTGAAGACTACTGGCTCTGCCCCTACCACCATTCTCAGGGATGAAGATGATGATGCTTTCACGGCTGATGATGCCAAAAAGGGGGAGAGTGGCAGAGATAGGCTACCAAAGCTAGATCCCTTTGGTTGTCCTCCTTCTCAAAAGGGCCAAGCCAAGTCTGCCAACAAACCAGAGTCTACTAAAACAGCTCCACAACAACAACACCAAGCAACACCAACAGCACCACAACAAACCACTGACAAGAACAAAGCAGTAGATGACTCTGCAAACATAGAAGCTGAAAAGGCTGCTCAAGACAAACAGAAAAGAGCTGACACCTTGGAAGTTAAAGCAGAGTCACTAGTAAGCCTCAAGAAGAAACAACAGCAGGAAACTGAAGATGTGGGATCCTATAAAAGGATGAAAAGGCCTGCTAAGCATGTCAGAAAATCACCATCCAAGTTAAACACCTCTGTTGACAAAACCACTGCTACTGAAACCACTGCCACCCAAAACACTGAAACCACCCAAAACACTGCTTCCCAAACCACTGTACCCAAACCAACAAACACACCTGAACATACAACCACCAAACCTACATCACCAGCCAAATCCCAAACATCTGCTGGACCTACTAAAAGGCCAACAGATGTTAATCCAACCACTGCTACCAAATCACCATCCCCTAAAATCATGTACACAAGGAAGAGAAAATCGACCTTTGTTGTACATGATGAAAACATACACACATCACCAAACACCACCTCAACTGCACAATCCACTCCTCCTATCACAGCTATTCCAATCTCATCATTCTCACCACACACATCCAAATTCAGATCCCATAGACCACCACCAACCATTACACCATTGGTTGTTCAGTATCCCCTTGAACAATCCTTCTACAATACTGAACAGCCATCAGACAGATCCTTCCCATCTCTCCCAAACTTCCCTGTTCCCCTCAACATTGATACATATCTGAAATACAAGGGTGAACAGGTGGATGCCATCATTAAGGAGAAATGCAAAGGGAAGGATGACAGGACTGCTCAGGGCATCCATTCAGCAGAGCTTAGCAAACTCAGAAGGATTGAGGATTTTGCTAAGACCCTGAGCAACTCCATGTCCTCCATGCCTCTCAGTGGGGACTTGGAAAAGGAGGTAAGGGATTCTCTTCTGGAACAGATCTTGGCAACCAAGCCTTACAAAGCAACCAAGAAGCAGTTTAATGGTTGGACCACACATGCATTAAGAGAAGAACTTCTCAGAATAGAAGAAATCGCCAAAGACCCCAAGGCTAAAGTATCTACTCCTAATTTTGGCAAAGGCAGAGACCCAGTCAGAGCCTTGAAGTTTAAAAGGATGAGGCAAGAGATAGTAGCTGCCAACTATGGGGAAATGAGGTCTGTCTCTAGATGGTCTGAGCTAAGGCTGGTTGAGACATACAGGAGTCTGGAAGAAAACAGAAAGAAGGATCCCAGCCTACCAAGAAAACCTGTTTACACTGATGAGCCAATGATGAAGAGACCCCAACAGACTTTTACCTTGGACAGCTTACTTGACACCTCTGATCTATCAACTGCTGCAAGAAGACAGTTCAAGAAACAGAAGGAAATGTCAGAAGAAGATCAGAGGAAGTTTGCTGATACATTCATCAAGGAAGGGCTCTTCAATCAAGTACACTTTTTCTCTGATCCTACAACAGAGAAACTCAGAGAACTCATTGGAAGACCTCCATCACCCAACTCATCCCGAATAAAAATTCATCTCAGCAAATCCACTGACTCAAAAATTCTAAAATGGAAAGTCAACAAAGACAACCATGAATTGACACTACTCAGGTCAGATGGAAGGGTTCAGAAGATTAGCATGGATGATGCTTACAGTCTATGTGTAGAAGATCATCAAACATTGCTGAATCTGGAACTTGAAAGAGATGAAGAAGACTTGTTTGCTCTGAACTTTGAACTACAATTCAAAGGTCAAATCAGAGAAAGTCTGATGAGGAATAAAGATCAATAAATAAAGCTGAGTTTTGGCATCATCTGTTCTAGGGGGAGATTGTTGGGTCTACTGACCTGGAGAAGAACAGATGATTAGAAAGCCAAAATATGCTAACAGTTGATCCTTTCAATAAACAGTCTTTACAACTTACTTCTCCCAAAAGACTGCTGACTCTAACAACTGTTCTATCCAAACAACTGCTATGACAACTGCTGATACAAAGGACTGCTGAATAAACAACTGATGAAGAACAACTGCTGACCAAAGGTCTGATGAAGAACAACTGCTGATTCAAGTACTGAAGACTAAAGCACTGCTGGAGCCAACAGCACTTAGGCTCCAGCAGAGGATACAAGACCATCAGAGTTTTCCTACAACAGCTGTTTACTATCAGTGCTTTCAATGTAACAGTAGTTTGTAATAGGCAGATGTTTTATGTTTGTTATTCTGTTAGAGGTCACTGTCTTAGGTGACGTCAGCTTAGGTCATCAGTGGTTTAGGTCTGTCTATAAATAGAACAGTGCTTGTACTGTTCTATTGCATCACACACACAAACATTCTCTCAAACAAACAATCACTGTGTGATCAGGCTGAGGGGGAGTATTTGTACGATTGTAATCTTTTAGATAAATGAAAGCATTCGATCTGAAAACATTTACTCTCTTGTTTTGATTAACAGTTTATTATTCCGCTGCACTTTCATTCTATATTCGTTTCACTTTTATCATATTTAGTTAAACATAATCAAAACAATCAAACTCAGATCCTAACACTTATGCTGTTTACCCTTTAAACAGGATACACAGTGTTCTTGACACTGGTATACTTTTAAGGGTAGACCTCTGACCAAGCCCATTTTTGTGACTTTATTTATGGTTTTGAAGTTCACATGGCCAAGTCTCCTGTGCCAGAGATTAGTTTCTGAAGTTGAAGCCCTTGAGAAGAAACAGGCAGTGTTGTTCAGTACTTTGTCTTTTTCAATGTCCACTGCATAGACATTGCCACATCTTTTGGCAATTAACAAAGTATGATCTTCAATGATCTTCTCTATCAACTTCTGGCCTTCTGGTGATATGATCTTGCATGCTGTCTTTGTGAAAAAGGAAGAATATCCTTTATCACACATTTGTGACACACTAAGCAAGTTGTACTCAAGGTTTTCAACCAGATTGACCTTGTCAAACTGTATTTTGCCAGAGGAGACATTGCCATGTCCTAGCACATATCCCTTAGCATTGTTCCCAAAGGACACAGATCCATCTCTTTGACTGATAAAATTGTTTATCAGGTATCTGCATCCTGTCATGTGCATTGAGCCTCCACTGTCTACATACCAAATGCTATTCAAGCCTCTGGAAACTCTCTGCACAACATAGCAAATTAGTTAGATTCAGGAACCCAAGCCAGTTTGGCTTTGGGTTTGCTCTTGAGAACATTTACAGTTTGTTCTTGACCAAGTTTAGAAATCCATGTCTTTTTGGCAATGGATTTTGCATTAAGCACAATGGTGGTATCCTTTTGAGGACCACCATCAACTTTGGTCATCAGTAGTTGTACCATGTTCATAAGATCTTTAATCTCAGCAGTTTGTGAAACTGCTGATGATTTAGGTCAAACTACTGAAAGAGAATTTTGAGAAAAAGACTTTTGTTGAGATTTTGTCTTTTTCTGAGAAAGGGTTTTTGCTGGTTGTTGTTTCTTGGGAGAAAAGGTTTTTGCATAATCATTTTTGATTTGTTCCCCCACAACCAGTTGTTGATTTTTCTTATTAAACTGAATGCCCTTTCTATATCTGCAAAATTCTGTTTTGTGGTTGAACAGACCACAAATTTCACATTCTTTTGTCTTTTCTTTCAAAGACAAATCTCTGACAGTTTTGATTGGTTTTAGGTCATCAGTAGTTTTCAGGTTCTCAACTCCTGATGTAGTTGAAACTGCTGATGACTTAAAGTCAGATTTAATCAATACTTCTGAAGAACTTTCTTTGTGTGATTTTAGAAAGTTTTCATGGAAAGATGTGCATTCTTCCTCTTCAGAAGTTTCACCTGAAACAATTTTTCTCCCATCTTCAGTAGTTTTGGGAGAGAAATCTGTTGGTGTTTCAGTGTGATTGTACCCTATGCCAAACCTAACATTTGAAGCACTTTGTTTGTTTAGCAATAGTTGGTACCCCTTACAAGATTCCACCCATTTTTCACATGTGACCTTGGTGTCAGCAAGCTCTTGTCTGACATTTCCTAGGTCATTAATCATTATTTTGATTTGTGCTTGGGTTTCAATAGCTGAGTTAGTCAATTTAGAAACTTCTTTTGTTTTTGCAGAAAGTTTTCTTTCTAAATCACATTTTATCTGAGTGAGTTTTCTCTCAGAATCATTAGCTTTTCCTTGTAAGTGCACATTTGTCTCTCTTATGAGAGCAAAAGATTCTTTGCATGAGTTTGAACATAATTTTGTCAAAGATTCTTTTGATACCTGAGACAAGGCAGATTTTGAGGAGCATCCCTCAAATGCCATTAAGGCAAAGTTCTTTCTACCATTGTCAGGCTCTCCCCAGTTGATGTCAAACATTTTGTTGTCTGCATCAGGATTGCACTCTGTGGTGTCAAAAGGAAGACTGCTCCAGTCAACATACCCTGAGGTAAATAGACTTTGTTGAGAGGGTTGTTGTTGCTGTGGAGGTTGTTGAGCAGCTGGAAAGGGAGGGATTGATTGTTGGCTTTGCATCTGTTGAGCAGGCATCTGTACATATTGTACTTGTGGCACATATTGGTGTTGTGGAGCTTGTGCCTGTACAAAATGTGCACTCCCTTGTGTTCCATTATTCCTGTTATAATTGGGGTTAAAATTGTTTCCAGACTGAGATTGGTTAAAGCCAGAGCTTCTACATTCTCTAGCAAAGTGTCCCAACTTCTGACACTTATGACATCTAAGTTTAGATTTGTCAAAACCAATTTTTGTAGAACTGTTAAGTCCTGGAAACTTCCTTCCTGACCTTTTGTAAAATTTATTTGTTTTTAAACTTAACATGGCCAGTTGATGCAAAATATCCATTTCTTCAAGGTCATCACTGCTGAAACTATTTAAGTCATCCATGATAAAACACATGTTATCAGCAGTTTGACCAAAGTCATTATTGTCATAGCCTGGGAATGATCTTTCAGATGAGATCCCAACAGTTATGTCAATGTGGTCAAAAGATCCAAAACTATTTGAACAAGTTGGTGAGTCTTGTCCCAATAGTGCTGTACTACCAGGTAGATAGTCATCAGCAGTTTTACCAGAGTTTTGTAACTTTTTCTTTTGATCAATTTCTCTCTCAAAAGTAAGTAATCTCCCATGAAGTTTTGTAAGAGTGAGGGAGCTAAAATCTGGTGAAGATCTTAAGACTATTGAGCATGTTTCCCATTTATCAGGTAAAGACCTTAAAAATCTATGAAGCATAGATATAGTTGTATAGGTCTGACCATTTAGTTTTAGCTCAGATATTAATGAGGAAAATCTTTCAAATTGCTGAGTTAAAGTTTCTCCATTAATGTGAGCAAAAGTTTCATATTGTTGAGCCAAGATTTCTCTGGTGTTGGCGATCACCTCTTCAGTTCCTCCAAACTGTTCTTTTAGGCAGTCCCAAAGCTCTTTGGCACTATCACAATGTAATAGGCCAGAATAGATTTCATTTGGGAGTGTCATTGCCAACATAGAGAAAGCTTTTGCATCAAGCTCAAGTTTTAGGAAATCATCATCAGTATAGTCTTTTGGTTCTTTTGGAATCTCTTCCTTAGTTTCAAGATTTATGTTTACTGGTTTATGAGGACCATATATCACAGATCTCCAACAACCAGTGTTGGTTTGTGACAAGGTATGTGCCATTCTCTTTTGCCATATGTTATATTCATTTCTTACAAGCATGGAAGGTTTAGTGGCAGAACCAGTATTATGAGGATCCATTTTAAAGAGTATTGATTTGTCAAATATCTCTTAAAGTGATGGATGTTGAAAAAAGTGAGCTTATAATCCTTTATTGAATATCAACAAGAGCATGTGTCTGATTCTCAATTTGTTAGATTGATATGTGATCAGATAAACCAGAGCTCTGATACCAATTGTTGGATCAGTATTTAAGCTGCTCTTATATTTGAACTTGCTAGTAGACACTTAAGTGTTTAGCAAGTTCTTTGTGAGTGTTAGCACAGCGGAATGTTTATAAGTTTATAGCTACACTTTGTCAACAGGAGTTATTACTCCCCCTGGAATCAAGAACTAATAAATGAGAAGTGTTTATTGAGAATCTAAGTATTGAATGAGAATGAAATACTTTGAGAGATTCTCAGTAAACACGAAATGGAAATAACAATAATAAGTGTTGAAGGATTTCTTGTATTAAGTTGCCAAAAAGCAAGTTCAGAAACAAGTTGCAACAAGTTGCAGTCTTGGAACTTGTACATAAAGCAAAAGAAATACTATAATACTAAACTACTGATATACAAGGGCGGTGGAAAAGATCTTCTTTAAGTACTGATGAATGACAAACTACTGATGAGTAGTTTGTCTTCAGCAGTTCTTCAGTTGAAGTGTCTGGTTTGAACTTCAGAACTTCTGATGACTTCTTCTTCAGTACTTCTGATTCTCTTCTTCAGCAGTTTGATTCCTTGTCTTCAACAGTTCCATACTTAGAGTATTTTGACAGAAAGTGAATTAGACTAAGGTTTGCAAAAGTGGTTTCACCAATCCTTTTTGTCCTAACAGATTCCCTACTCACAAAAATATGTTTGTGAATAGTTATTTCATTTCCTGCATTTTAATTTTTGTTTGATTATCTTAAAAAACCCAAAAGGAATTTTCTTTTGTCTTTATTTTTTGATTGACCGATGTTGGAATACAAGTATTCTTCAATTGGAATCTCATATCCGAGCCGAAACACAAATAAAATCTAAATTTTACAAAATTCAAGGGTCAAATATCACTTTCAGGGTCACAAATTGTCAATCGTGAGACTTTAGGGTGAAATTTGAAAAGATCTAAATGTTCAGGGGGAGAAAGATTCGTTTCTCCAATTGGTGGTCACAATGGACAAATCTTGAAAGTTCATCAAATGATAAACTTTAAGAATTTGATTGAGTTGGTTTGATTTGTCGTATCTAATACAAGTTGTAGTTTGTGTGCACTTTTTATTAATTTTTTCTGCAGGATCAAACCCAATTGGTGTGCGTATCATGATTCAAACGACAAGGCTTGAAGTTGAACAAGGCCAGAACATGAACAACAAAATAATCCTGAACAGCAAGAACCTGATATTTCATCTTCAGAGAAACCAGATTGTGGTAGAGCTCCGGAAATCGAAGCTGAAGAAGATGAGAATCCATAAATGAATGTGAAGATGATGTTGATCTTCGTCAAAGTAACAAAATCACCAATCATAAAAGCGGAGATTTCTTGATTACTCCCTATTTATCGAAGCTAAACGACGACCATGATGAGATCTTATGAAGCCTTGACTAACGCTCTAATCAGTTGATATATTCAAGTCTTCAGAGGTCATACACTACGGTGTTACCCTAAGTTGAAGAATGCTGGATATGAAGATTTGAAGACTCGAAGACCATATATCACCAGCTAGGTCCAAGGGGGAATCCGTAAATACACTTCGTGTGAGTCCTTAGCTAGGTGATAGGTTGAGTCTTTAATCATACTATCTATGTCCAAGGGGGAGTCTGTTAGTAACGATGTCCCTAGCCTAGTATAGGTGATGTTTGGATTGTATTATGGGTGCTTGGGTGTGTTTTTGAGTCGATTATGGGATAAATTGGTTGACAGGTGAGTAGGACTGTATAGGGGTGATTAGCTTTGCTAATCTCATGGGAATCAAGACGAGTAGGCTTGTACTTGCCCCTCGTACTCGCGTGTCAGGTTGCTACTCGCCCCTAGGGCCCTGGACGAGTAGGACTGGTATAAAAGCCTCCAATCATTGCTGTAACACCCCAACTGATGGCGGAAACATCGGGATGTCACGTATTGATGATTGTTTCAGTAGCACATGGTATAAATTGAATTTTAAATAATTTATTCAAAGCATAATAATCCAAAAACAAAATGATGTCTAGGAATTTAATACATAATATCAAATAACAAAACTTCAAATAGCTTCAATTAATAACTTCATGTATAATCCTCATGTAAACTCAAGCCTCAGCTTCATTGTTACCTGAAACATGTTAATTTTGAAAATATTTTTGGGTCAACAAAAGTTGGTGAGAATTACATAGGTTTTGATAATCGAATAAAAATGTTGTGCAATTCATGTGTCATGGCAAGTCTAGTCCATATGTGAAAACATACTAGAAGTAAATCGAGTGCATAATCAACCCTTGTGACTGTTATAATGTGGTACATCCCATACGCTCATGGTTCACTCGAATATGTTATGCGATAACAAACACCCACGCTACCTTTGTAGGAGGTACGTATCCGGGTGGGATTGTCAGTCCGATAGATCTATCAATGTGTACCGTCGGCTGAGCAATGTTAATGATTATGCTAGAATTGTGCTTACCCTAGTCATGTTCAAGACATAATGCAACATAGAAAAACACATAGACACATTGATGATTGAATTGCATAAATGATGTTGTAACATGTTTCACCCTAAAAATGGTGATAAATAGAAAAGGGGCTATGTAAAACTCACCTTAGCAAAATGTTATACTTCTTGAAAAATTGAATAGTGGTGTTGCCCAAACAATGCCAAATATCACCCTATAATAAGGTAATAAATATGTCTAAGTCTATCTAGTCTACAAATGTATATGTTCTAGGGCTTCGAATTGGGGATAAATACTCGTTTGATTAATAATAAAAATGTTTAATAATTGAGACGAATTTAGTAATTAAATAGACAAAAATCTTTTTATAAAATTTAAATTTAAGATGGTCACAATAATGAGTTTAAAGTATAAAAATATTTTTACAAAATTATTTTCTTTAAAATAGAATATTAATTCTATTTATAACAAATAATCAAAATTTAACTTTAATATTTAAAAATACTAAAATTAAAGAATTATTAGTTTAAAATTTATATTTCTGTTCTAAATAATCAGAAATAATTTGTATAAAATTTTGGTGCAAAAATATTAATAATTGGATTTATTATGATTTAATTATGATTAAACTAACAAAAATTGATTAAAAATATTAAATAAATGATTTTTCAGAAATAAAAATCATTTCAGAAAAGTTTATTGTTATAAAAACTTAGAATAATTTTTGTGGAAATTTATAAAATTGTTTTGATATTTTAATAGAATTTTATAAATATAATAGAATAAAATTGATTTATTTATTAAATATATTAAATAAATAAATTTTTGAAAACTAACAATTGTAAGTTAAACTTTTTCATTAGATTAACTTAAAATAATTTTTGTAGAATTATTAAAAGAGTTTTAATATTTTAAAACGAATTTATAAAATATAAGTAATATATATATAATTAATTTGATTGTTTTGATTTAAAAAGAAAACAATTGAAAAATGTTTGCCACAGCCGGGGATCGAACCCGCGTGGCTCAGATGGTGGGCACCAGACACAACCACTTGGTCCAGACTAGTGGTTGTGTTGGTTTCTGTTTAATTAAAATAAATAACATATGCGATTCGTGTTCTTCCGCAATATTAAGCATACGAGCCCTAATTTTGCAATTGATCAAATCACACAACATTAACCCAATTAATCATGGGGTTAATGTTGTGTATGTTCCGATTAATGAAACCCACAACAATAATCAAACTTACAAAGCTGAATTGTTTACGAACGAACAGTCAACCTTCGAAGTCAAACGCGAACAAAAATTTCATGAACAGAGATTATTTGAGAGAAATTAGAGATTGAGAAGAGAAGATTGGCGAGTTGTGAAGGTCCAGGAAGGTTCAATTTATAGTGTAATGGCTTTGGTGTTCGAATTGGCAATCGTTTGACTTAGTATTGAATGTTGATGCGTCGTTTGATCAAAATGGTAAGAATTAATTGTCAATTGCCGTGTGTATGAGTCACCATAGGCCGGTAATCGCGTTGTGATGCCAATTACAGATCAATTACGAGTTATGGTGGTGATTAAGGTAAGTCGCGTCTCACAGTTGACTTTCCAAGTCAACTGTGAGGGTTTTTAAACTAGTGTTATATTTATAACGATCCGGGTTTAAAACAAGAATGATGGCTAGATCAGTTGGTTTGTGTTGTGTGTATAATAACCCGGCTTGGGGCGCGGGTTCGAGTCCCGGCCCAAGCACATATTTTTTAACATTTTTCCACAAAATTTAAATATATATATATATAATTAATATAGTATTAGGGTTCCCAAAATGCCACAAAAATAATTAAATGCGGACAATAATACTGGAACTTGACGTTTTTATTAATAATGATACGTAACATACAAGTATAATTGCGTAATGTTACAGTCTCCCCTACTTTTAGGAACTTCGTCCCGAAGTTGGAGTTGGAGAGTCCGGTGGAAAAAGATGTGGGTACTTAGACTTCATCTGGTCTTTACATTCCCAAGTGAACTGTGGACCTCGTTTAGATTCCCAACGAACCTTAACGATCGGAATGCGACTGCGCTTGAGTTTCTTGACTCCAGTATCAACAATCTCGACGGGTTTCTCGATAATGTGCATAGTTTCGTCAATCTGCACATCTTCAAGAAGAACATGGAGGTTCTCATCTGCTAAGCATTTCTTGAGATTCGAAACATGGAAGGTCGGGTGAACATTGCTTAGCTCAGGTGGAAGATCAAGTTTGTAAGCCACTTTTCCAACTCTGTCAAGAATTTTGAATGGGCCTACGTATCGAGGAGCTAGTTTTCCCTTTCTACCGAAACAAATTACTCCTTTCCAAGGGGATACCTTAAGTAGTACAAGGTCCCCAACTTGAAATTCCAAGGGCTTACGACGTTTATCAGCATAACTCTTCTGACGACTTCTAGCCTTGAGAAGATTATCCTGAATGAGCTGGATTTTGTCTATGGTTTCCTGGATGAGTTCAGGTCCAGTGATACGGGCTTCACCAACCTTGGTCCAATAGACAGGTGAACGACATTTACGACCATAGAGTGCTTCGAAAGGAGCCATGTTAATGCTGGCATGATAACTGTTGTTGTATGAAAACTCAACCAAAGGGAGATGAGAATCCCATGCGCCACCAAAATCGATGACACATGCCCTGAGCATATCCTCAAGTGTTTGGATGGTCCGTTCAGTCTGACCATCTGTTTGAGGGTGATAAGCAGTACTCAGGTTCAACTTGGTACCTAAAGCATCTTGTAGAGAATCCCAAAAGTGAGAGGTGAAACGACCATGACGACATACGATTTCACTTACGTACATCTTTGCCAACCTTTCCATAGAATACTTCTCACAAATAGGTAAGAAGTGGACTGACTTGGTCAAACGATCGACGATTACCCAAATACTGTCAAAACCTTTGGGTGTACGAGGGAGTTTGGTGATGAAGTCCATAGCTATGCTCTCCCATTTCCATACAGGAATTTCTGGTTGTTCGAGCATACCAGATGGTCGTTGATGTTCAGCCTTGACCTTTGAATAAGTGAGGCATTTTGCAACGAAAAGAGCAATATCTTTCTTCATACCAGGCCACCAATAAGAATAACGAAGATCTTGGTACATCTTGTCAGCTCCAGGAAGAATAGAATAACGAGACTTATGAGCCTCGTTCATGAGAAAGGTACGAAGATCATCACGGTCGGGAATCCAAAGTCGGTTAAGAAAATAGAGAAGACCATCGGGTTTGGTTTCAAGTTGAGTCTCAGCACCACAAGACATTTCGTCGTACATGTTACCTTGGGTGACTGATGTATGTTGAGCCTGGAGAATGCGATCCTGAAGATCAGTACGAACTCTCGCACAATAAAGTTTGATACACTCTTTACGACTAAGTGCGTCAGCCACAACATTCGCCTTGCCAGGATGGTAGCGAATTTCGCAATCATAGTCGTTTAGTAACTCAACCCAACGTCGTTGCCTCATGTTAAGATTTTTCTGGTCGAAGACATGTTGGAGACTCTTGTGGTCTGTGAACACCACACATTTGGTCCCATAAAGATAATGTCTCTAAATCTTAAGAGCAAAGACAACAGCGCCCAATTCAAGATCATGGGTGGTATAATTCTTTTCGTGAGTCTTGAGCTGTCTAGACGTATAAGCAATAACCTTCCCTCGTTGCATGAAAACACAACCAAGACCTTGGTTCGATGCATCACAATAGACCACGAAATCATCATTACCATCAGGTAGAGACAGGATAGGAGCTTCACAGAGTTTCAGCTTGAGAGTTTCAAATGCTTCCTCTTGCTTTGGTTCCCACTCATAGGGTTTACCCTTGTGAGTTAAGGCAGTGAGAGGAACAGCGATCTTGGAGAAGTTGGCAATGAATCGACGATAATAACCAGCCAAACCAAGGAAAGAACGGACTTCAGTTGGAGTTTTAGGAACACTCCAATTCTTCACAGCTTCGATTTTTGCGGGATCAACATGAATTCCGTTCATATCAATGACATGTCCCAAAAATTGAACTTCCTTAAGCCAAAATTCACATTTCGAGAACTTAGCATACAGTTGTTCTTTCTTTAGGATACCCAAGATGGAGTGAAGATGTTGTTCGTGATCGGATTTTGATTTAGAGTAAATCAAAATATCATCGATGAAGACGATCACGAATTTGTCGAGGTAGGGTCTACAAACCCGATTCATCAAATCCATAAACACTGCGGGAGCGTTGGTCAATCCAAAAGGCATGACCATGAATTCATAGTGACCATAGCGTGTGCGGAAAGCTGTCTTGGGAATGTCTTCATCGTGGACTCTAAGATGATGATAACCAGAACGAAGATCAATCTTCGAGAAGTGGGTTGCTCCTTGAAGTTGATCGAAGAGATCGTCAATCCTAGGCAATGGATAACGATTCTTGATGGTGAGTTTGTTGAGTTCACGATAGTCGATACACATTCTAAGAGATCCATCTTTCTTCTTAACGAACAAGACTGGGGCTCCCCAGGGAGAAGAACTGGGGCGAATGAAACCTTTATCAGAAAGTTCCTGTAGTTGACTGGCAAGTTCTTGCATCTCAGAGGGTGCAAGACGATAAGGAGCTTTAGCGACAGGATTAGCACCAGGAACAAGATCAATTCTAAATTCCACTTGTCGAGCAGGAGGCAAACCAGGTAAATCCTCTGGGAAGACTTCAGGATAGTTCCGAATGATTGGAATGTCTTTGATACTTTTGCCTTTGTCCTTCTTCTCTATCACGTTAGCTAAGAAGGCTGTATACCCCTTTCGTAAGTACTTTTGGGCAGTAGTACAAGACATGAGCTTAAGCTCGCCACAGGGCTTCTCACCATAGATCTTCAAAATCTCACCAGATTCGAGAGGAATGCGTATGACTTTCTCAAAACACAGAATTTCAGCACGATGGGTTGACAACCAGTCCATGCCTACTATGACATCAAAACTTCCCAGATGCATAGGAATGAGATCGATAGAGAAGGTATGATCGTCGAGGTTCAACATACAGTTACGAATAATAGAGTCGATCGAAATAGACTTCCCATTAGCTACCTCTACCACTAAAGGTTCCTCTAGATTAGTTTGGGGTGAGTTAAGTAAAGGTTCAAACTTCAGTGATACAAATGACTTATCAGCTCCCGAATCAAATAATATGGATGCATAGTGGTTATTAATGAGGAACGTACCATTCACCACTTCGTTGTTGTCACGAGCCTGGGTAGCATTGAGATTGTAGGCGCGACCTCGAGCACCTTGGTTCTGGTTGCGGTTCTGATTTTGGTTGCGGTTTTGGTTCTGGTTTTGGTTTTGGTTACGATTGGGGCAATTATTGATATAGTGATCAGGGCTGCCACACTCGTAGCACTGACCACGAGCAGGCTGGTTGTTTTGTTGGTTGGGAGCTGGGGCATTGTTGTTTTGGGCAGCAGGAGGGGCTCGGCAGATGTTCACAAGGTGACCATACCTTTGACACTTAGTACAAAAGCGACATGGTACCTGTGCTGGATGGTGGTACTTGCAATTATTGCACAAGGGGTGAGGTCCGGTGTATGGTTTCTTGGCTAGGTTTTGTGCTGCAGGTGGGGTGGTAGCAACCATGTAGTTCCTAGCCTTACGCTTCTTGTTGCTTGAGGTCTCAGGCTTGACCTTAATAGCGGGCTGAGGAGTGTCTTTGGCAACCGTCTTCTTAGAGCCCTTGCGGAAAAGAGTACCGTTCTTCACATGATTATCAGTAAGAGTAGCCGCCAGACGTTTGGCTTCTTCCAAAGTGGCAGGATTTCTTCTCCAAACGTTGTCCTGGATTTGCATGGGCAGACCACCGATATACTTCTCGATGGCTACCGGCAGGGGAGTGACTTTGTGGGGTAACAATAAGCTAAGCTCGTGAAAGCGGGTGTTGTAGGCAAGGTTTTCCCCACTATCTTGAGCTAGGGTGTGGAACTCATCTTCTAGCTTCTTAACCTCATTGCTAGGACAAAACTCCTCCTTCATAACTTCCTTGACTTGGTCCCATGTCATAACAAGAGCAACTTCGGCCCCACGGGTGCGCTTCTCCTCATTCCACCAAGTGAGTGCTCGTTTGTGGAGAACACTCATGGCGTAACGAACCTTGAAGTTGTCGGGGCATTCACTGTTGATGAAGGTATTCTCAATACCCTCAAACCATTGTAGGAGTCCTGTAGCTCCTTCTTCACCACTAAACTTTGGGGGATTACAATAATTAAAGTGCTTAAGGGTACAGGCTGGGAGACCATTCCTGTTTCCGTTGTGGTTTCCATTTCCATTACCATTGCTGTTACCGTTCCTGTTGCCGTTACCATTCCCGTTGCCGTTCATTTGGATGACTTGAGCTAGTAAATTGGGAACCAGAGTCGCGATTTGCTGCGCCATTTGTTGAGAAATGATCGCAGCCAGTTGGGCATCGACACCATTGTTGTTGTGGTTAGGACCGTGGTTATGGTTATGGTTGTCACCACCTTCATCGTGGTTCTCACCATTGCTATTGCGAGTGCTGCGACGTGGAGGCATGATCTGTAATAGACACAATGAAATGAATGAGATTATATAAGGAATGTAATCATTTATTCATTAATTAAAACGAATAAACGAAAACGTTGACTTATCAAAGATTCTAAATTTTAATAACATATGAAGACATGCTTTAGCCTATAAGTGAACACTCATCCCGAGAATTCCCAGGTAGGCATCCGGGTCCCTCGTCTGATTGGGATATATACGCAATGCCAGCCTAGACAGAAGACTCAGAATACAAGCGTTCACCCTTCCAGATTGCACGTGTTCGTTATTAAAATCTAGAACTTCGACGAGATCTCAAGGGGGTTCAGGTTAAACCTGAGGATTTTGTCCTATTAATCTAATGGTGGACCAGGATTGCAGCAGACGAATAAGAGTAGGTCACATGTAGGCTTAGGGTTACATAGGATAGGGATAAGATTAAGGGAGCAATTAGGATTTCAAGTAAGAGGAGCAAGTACTGTTTAAGTCCCTAAGGTTATAGTCTAGATTATTATCTAATAACCTAATTCCCTATAACCAAGGCTCTGATACCAATCTGTAACACCCCAACCGATGGCGGAAACATCGGGATGTCACGTATTGATGATTGTTTCAGTAGCATATGGTATAAATTGAATTTTAAATAATTTATTCAAATCATAATAATCCAAAAACAAAATGATGTCTAGGAATTTAATACATAATATCAAATAACAAAACTTCAAATAGCTTCAATTAATAACTTCATGTATAATCCTCATGTAAACTCAAGCCTCAGCTTCATTGTTACCTGAAACATATTAATTTTGTAAATATTTTTGGGTCAACAAAAGTTGGTGAGAATTACATAGGTTTTGATAATCGAATAAAAATGTTGTGCAATTCATGTGTCATGGCAAGTCTAGTCCATATGTGAAAACATACTAGAAGTAAATCGAGTGCATAATCAACCCTTGTGACTGTTATAATGTGGTACATCCCATACGCTCATGGTTCACTCGAATATGTTATGCGATAACAAACACCCACGCTACCTTTGTAGGAGGTACGTATCCGGGTGGGATTGTCAGTCCGATAGATCTTTCACTGTATACCGTCGGCTGATCAATGTTAATGATTATGCTAGAATTGTGCTTACCCTAGTCATGTTCAAGACATAATGCAACATAGAAAAACACATAGACACATTGATGATTGAATTGCATAAATGATGTTGTTACATGTTTCACCCCAAAAATGGTGATAAATAGAAAAGGGGCTATGTAAAACTCACCTTAGCAAAATGTTATACTTCTTGAAAAATTGAATAGTGGTGTTGCCCAAACAATGCCAAATATCACCCTATAATAAGGTAATAAATATGTCTAAGTCTATCTAGTCTACAAATGTATATGTTCTAGGGCTTCGAATTGGGGATAAATACTCGTTTGATTAATAATAAAAATGTTTAATAATTGAGAGAAATTTAGTAATTAAATAGACAAAAATCTTTTTATAAAATTTAAATTTAAGATGGTCACAATAATGAGTTTAAAGTATAAAAATAATTTTTACAAAATTATTTTCTTTAAAATAGAATATTAATTCTATTTATAACAAATAATCAAAATTTAACTTTAATATTTAAAAATAATAAAATTAAAGAATGATTAGTTTAAAATTTATATTTCTGTTCTAAATTATCAGAAATAATTTGTATAAAATTTTGGTGCAAAAATATTAAAAATTGGATTTATTATGATTTAATTATGATTAAACTAACAAAAATTAATTAAAAATATTAAATAAATGATTTTTCAGAAATAAAAATCATTTCAGAAAAGTTTATTGTTATAAAAACTTAGAATAATTTTTGTGGAAATTTATAAAATTGTTTTGATATTTTAATAGAATTTTATAAATATAATAGAATAAAATTGATTTATTTATTAAATATATTAAATAAATAAATTTTTGAAAACTAACAATTGTAAGTTAAACTTTTTCATTAGATTAACTTAAAATAATTTTTGTAGAATTATTAAAAGAGTTTTAATATTTTAAAACGAATTTATAAAATATAAGTAATATATATATAATTAATTTGATTGTTTTGATTTAAAAACAAAACAATTGAAAAATGTTTGCCACAGCCGGGGATCGAACCCGCGTGGCTCAGATGGTGGGCACCAGACACAACCACTTGGTCGAGACCAGTGGTTATGTTGGTTTCTGTTTAATTAAAATAAATAACATATGCGATTCGTGTTCTTCCCCAATATTAAGCATACGAGCCCTAATTTTGCAATTGATCAAATCACACAACATTAACCCAATTAATCATGGGGTTAATGTTGTGTATGTTCCGATTAATGAAATCCACAACAATAATCAAACTTACAAAGCTGAATTGTTTACGAACGAACAGTCAACCTTCGAAGTCAAACGCGAACAAAAATTTCAAGAACAGCGATTATTTGAGAGAAATTAGAGATTGAGAAGAGAAGATTGGCGAGTTGTGAAGGTCCATGAAGGTTCAATTTATAGTGTAATGGCTTAGGTGTTCGAATTGGCAATCGTTTGACTTAGTATTGAATGTTGACGCGTCGTTTGATCAAAATGGTAAGAATTAATTGTCAATTGCCATGTGTATGAGTCACCATAGGCCGGTAATCGCGTTGTGATGCCAATTACAGATCAATTACGAGTTATGGTGGTGATTAAGGTAAGTCGCGTCTCACAGTTGACTTTCCAAGTCAACTGTGAAGGTTTTTAAACTAGTGTTATATTTATAACGATCCGGGTTTAAAACAAGAATGATGGCTAGATCAGTTGGTTTGTGTTGTGTGTATAATAACCCGGCTTGGGGCGCGGGTTCGAGTCCCGGCCCAAGCACATTTTTTTAACATTTTTCCACAACATTTATATATATATATATATATATATATATATATATATAATTAATATAGTATTAGGGTTCCCAAAATGCCACAAAAATAATTAAATGCGGACAATAATACTAGAACTTGACGTTTTTATTAATGATGATACGTAACGTACAAGTATAATTGCGTAATGTTACAATTGCCCTAATGATCAGGCAGTCACATCACACATTCCCAAGCACCTTGCCTTCGGTTAGAAGGTCTGAGATTGTTTTGTCACACCTGTGCTCTGTTTAATCCATCAATAGAACCTTTTAACCGAATATTTGTGTGTGTTGATACATCATTAATCATTGTTTCACATCGTTTTGTTTTCCGAACAACGTTTGGTGGATTCCGCACACTAAACGTTGAAGCTCATGATTGCCGGGTTGTCCAAAAACAATCCTACATTCATGTCAATCATTAACTTCAAATAAATGTTACAGACTCGATTAACAATAAACTCTCTAATCTAGGGTTTTCTGGACAGAGTGTTGGCACTAATGAACATAAAACAAACTGACAATAACTAACTATCACCGCTGCGCAACTACACTATATATAAGCAAGACTAATTCGACCTTTACAGGGTTCGAATGGACTCATTCGACCTTGCATTGATACGAATGAAAACATTCTGTTTTGATCATTCGTCCTTTCGACAATCCGAACCAAAACTACAAATCTAAACATAAACTTTACAAACGACAATTAACGACCTAGATTACCCGAAAGCTATAGACAAATATATGAAATATGCATCTACAAAATCCCCCTTGTCTGTAGCTCAGGTTCTTCACTTTTTTCACGCATAACACCCTTGTATTTAGTTTGGCGTTCTTTCTCTTTCCAGCGTCCATCTTTGTATCTCTATGCTTTTTTGCTTGCTTCCTAAACTTCATCTAATACTTCCCCATCAATGTTTTGTAATCACAATTAGAATGAATCTCTAATGCAAAGCAAACCTTGATCACAACTTGAAATTTCCACGCTTGCTCGATATCCAATGCATCAAAGTGAGTAGGATTGAACTACAACGTTTCAATATCATTCCTCAAGCAATTGATTAACCACATCGGATCAAATGTTCTGGTCTTCTTGCACAACTTTGATTTCTCTTCCTTATCCATAACGATCATAGCTTCTCCCGCTCCCCAATCATAATACCAAAAAGTAAAATTCTTGCTGATATCATGTTCAATTGGCATTAACGGGATCTTCTTCATACAAATAGGTGGCTTGTAGTTCAACGTCACATATGGAATATTGTTCAAGGGATTGATATTTTTGTGAACAATTCGGTGAGGATATTGTGCCTTGAAAACATCCCACCTCGTTAAGCTTTCTCTCATCATCTTATCTTCCAATCACTCTACTAAACCATAAGCTCTAATCAATTTGTGTCTGCATACATCACGTACAACCCAATATGGAAGAGTCGTGATATCATGAAATTAAATGAAATATTAGATTCCTCTCACCTATTTGATACTGACACATCTAAGATGAGGAAATAATTTCCAACATATCGCTCTACCATTAAAAAGCTGGTTATGATAGCGATATAATTCTCCCTGAATCGGCGGAAGTGGACGTTTATCAGATTCTTCTCGCAACCTTCTAAGATTATTCTTCAAAGCATCTGATTGCTTGTTCACGTCTTCTTTTTCAGCTACTGTAAAGATTTCCACAATCACATCTTTACCCTATTTGTCAGCCACTTTCTTAGCTTCTTTCAGGATCTTCGCATCAGCAAATGGAACACTTGTGCTGTCTTTGATGTTGTAATATTCAGGATATTCTTCATGAGTAATATCTTCAATCTCTATCTCATCAAAATCATTCACATTTGCATCATCTGAATGACTTCCTGGATTAACAACTGGTATGTTTGGAATCTCTTTCTTCTTGACAAAATCTTCTAAGGTCATACCAGCTTGTTGAGAAACACCTTCTAAAATCTCTTTAGTCATTGCTACGCTAACTTCACCATTTTCAAGCTCAGGATCTTGATACTCCAAATAGTATCTCATATCATCACTTACAAAAATATCCCTGAACCTTGAAATGAATCAAGCCGAGACATATCCCTTCTTCATCATTTTCTTTAATCTTTCTTTATCAGCATCAGACATTTTTCCCAAATCACCTTGACTTGTACTTGCTGATTTACTTCCTTCCTTCCTTCCTTCCTTCTCATAAGAATAATTTTCAATATCGTCATCAACATCATCAGAATCTATCGATCATTCACCATCTTATTATCATGATCATCATCATTATCAGATCCACCATCATTTTTTGATTTTTCTTCCTCTTTATCTTCATAATCATCCTTATCATCTTCTTCGGACTCTTCACCAGATTCTTCTTCAGTCAGATTTGTACCTTTCAGCTTAGGAACTTTCTGGTACAGTTTGTCAATGATTTGCTTCAACTTCTCATTCTCTTTGTCCACTGCAATGATACAATTTCATTGTTAACATTCGACAATTGCAACTTTAAATGTTCTAGCTTCAAATCAGTAACTTCATTCTCTTACTGATCTTGTTTTTCCTTTGATTTTGCAATAATCTTCAACATGTCTTGTTCATTCTCTTTTAGCTGTTTAATCTCATCTTGATTCTTCAAAGTAACAGCTTTTTGAACATCAAAGCATTTCATCAACCGAGTAATCTGCTGTTGCATTAGATTCAATGCATCTTGAGAAACAGAAACAATAGCTTGAGAACTTGATTCTTGATGTGGAGTTGATGATGACTTGTTAAATCTAGATAACATCTACTTCAACGATTTAAATACATCTGATGGATTTTGCTGGATCAAAGTCAGGATCTTTATAAAATCCTCTTTATAACTAAGTCGCAACTAATTCATCCATGAGATTAGGAGTCATAGAATCACCAGAGGCCTTGGGATACTTCCATTTCATTTTCAGTCTTTTCATCCTTAGAATCAACATTGTCTTCTTACCTCTCTTCTTTGACATTGCTGAGCTTTCAATCTCTTTTCCTTTCCTCTTTGATTCTTTCTTTGATTTATTCTTTGTTTGTCTTTTTGCTCTCTCATTACCCATCACTAGAACTAATGGAGTATCAGTATCAGAATTACTTCCATCATGCCTCCATTCATCTTTAAAAGGTGCTACAAATCCAGGATTCACTAAGTGACCAAACAATCTTCTCATTGGTGGCTTTTATGATTTCCCTCTTTCGACCTGTGTTTCTCCCTAGGGTTCTAGTTGAGTCTGAATTGTTATTATTTCATTGTAAACAAGGTTTTGTAAGCTTAATCAATTGTGTTTATGAATGAAATGGAGTTTAAAAGGTAATTTGCGTGTTTTGTTCATATTATTATCATTTCGTAACTGATTTAGAGATTTCGCACCTAAATTGGTAGACTTGTTTGATCAAACTATTTGTTTTTGAGAAAACGATCCTCCACAAAGTGGTATCAGAGCCTTTAAGGATCAAACAACTACGAATAGATAGTATTTGAGCTGATTTGGACCCAAATTTGATCAAAATTTTTCTGTTTACAATGAACAATGGTTTTTGATGAAAATTGATTGATTCAGACTAGTTTTCATGGATAAAATCTAGAATTCTCTTTATTAAACTTGTTCCAAATCAATTCCAAAGCAAAACCTGCAAAACATCATCAAAATTCATCAACTTTTGAAAAATTGGGATCAAAATAACTGATTTTCAAAGAATAACCGTTTTTCAAATGAATAGGGTCGAACCTAGGAGAGAATGGTTGAACGTGTGTGTTTTAGGTCAAATCTGCGATTTTTAGGTCGAACGTGGTTATTTTTAGGGTCAAACCTTGAAGTGGTGAGTGTGTTGTTGTACATTCGACCATACTTGGTACATTTGACCCTACGAGATGTCGAAAGTGGGATAATTATGGTCGAAAGTGAGATTGTGTGTTATATTCTACATTCGGGTCATCAAGAAGGGTCGAACCTGGAACATTTCCACATTCGAACCCACGCTTATTGACAAAGGGTCGAACGTAGAATCTGATCAAAAAAATTTTCTAAGTGTTTCGTGTTCCGGACTTCGTAGACGATATGTGGAACTTTCCAACAACACTAAGGCCTAATACTACACAACAATAGCACGTTACTATGGATCCTTGGACTGTAGCTGGACAGAAGACGACTAGTCAACCATCTCAGCCGATCAATTACCTCGCAATGACTAGTTCGATGCCACAGACAGTTGCTCAACCACCACAATAACCCATGAATGATTATTGGGGAGTTGCAGCAGCCGTGGTACACTCTCAAACTACCAATGCTATTTCTAATCTAATTCATGATTTATCTTCAGGTAGCGGGAGTCGTCCACTAAAACTGATGGAGATGGTGGATTACAATCAATGGAAGACCAAGTTCAAGATTAATTTGGAGGGAATGGGAATGGAAGGCACCGAGGCATGGCAAATGATAGCTAAGGGTTATGTAGCACCGGTTTTGGAGAACACAAGTGAACCAATTCCGTTGGAAAGCTTAGCTGAGGATGAAAAAAAAGAAGTTTGTAGTAGAGAAGAAGGCGTTCTCCCAACTATCTCAAGCTATCAACACTGATCTTCTACATCAGTTTGGATCTTGCACAACTTCAAAGCAGCTTTGGGATTTATTGAGGAATCTTCATGATGGGAATGAGAAAACTAGAAAGTTGAGGATGGAAGAGTTAAGAAAGGAATTTGAGAATTTTAGTTACATGGGGAATGAGACTTTGAAGGAGTTGATTCCTAGATATTGCCATCTGTTGACTGAATTGTCAAGTTATGAGATTAATATTCCTATGTCTGAATTGGTGGATAAGTTTGCTGATGCATTACCACCATACTGGAATCAATACATTGAGGTCCTAAAGGAGAAAGATTCTTATCAATATTGGACCATCAATGAGTTTATTCAAAAGTTGGAGAACAAAGACATGGAAGAGAAGGGGAAAACAAAGAGAGCCCAAGTTCCTCAAAATCCGGAGTTATATCATGGTAGTACCTCTTCTACTTTGACTAGTTCAAGTAGTAGTAGTAATGTTGCTCCACACATTGCTTGTGTTTCAAGTGTTTTAGAACCACCCAAAACACCGATAAACTATCTTGCTCAAACTTCATCTTACACACCACCATCATACCCTACTACTTGCATTCCACCTATTTCACCTATGCAACAAGCTGCATGTTATTCAGCAAGTATGAGTCAACCTCAACAACAACCATACATTCCTCAAATGAACCCAAGTCAACCAAGTCAAAGCCCAATAGTGTTGGAGACATCTAACTTGAACAACGTCACAGTTGAAGTTGCTCAGCAACATGTTGCACTGGTATCTGCTATGGTAGCCTCTTACAATGGTCATATTAATGGGGAAACTTTAACTCAACAATTCGAAAGATTCTCCTCATTAATATCTGAGCTAAAATTAAATGGTCAGACCTACACAACTGTATCTATGCTTCATAGATTTTTAAGGTCTTTACCTGAAAAATGGGAAACATACTCTATTGTCCTCAGATCCTCACCAGACTTTAGCTCCCTAACTCTTACAAAATTGCATGGGAGATTACTAACTTTTGAAAGAGAAATCGATCAAAAGAAAAAGTTGCAAAGTTCTAGTAAAACTGCTGATGACTATCTACCAGGTAGTACAACACTATTGGGACAAGATTCACCTACTTGTTCAAATAGTTTTGGATCTTTTGACCACATTGACATAACTGCTGGTATCTCATCAGAAAGATCATTCCCAGGTTATGACAATTATGAATATAGTCAAACTGCTGATAACATGTGTTTTATCATGGATGATTTAAAAAAATTCAGCAATGATGACTTAGAAGAAATGGACATCTTACACCAACTGGCCATGTTAAGTATTAAAACAAACAAATTTTACAAAAGGTCAGGAAGGAAATTGCCAGGACTAAACAGTTCTACAAAAATTGGTTTTGACAAATCTAAACTTAGATGTCACAAGTGTCAGAAGTTGGGACACTTTGCTAGAGAGTGTAGAAGCTCTAGCTACAACCAATCTCAGTCTGGAAATCAGTTTAACCCTAGTTATAATAGGAATAATGGAACACAAGGGAGTGCACATTTTGTATAGGCACAAGCTCCACAAATCCAATATGTGCCACAACTACAATATGTACAGATGCCTGCTCAACAGATGCATAGCCAACAATCAATCCCTCCCATTCCAGCTGCTCAACAACCTCCACAGACTCAGCAACCCTCACAACAAAGCTTGTTCACCTCAGGGTATGTTGACTGGAGCAGTCTTCCTTTTGACACCACTGAGTGCAATCTTGATGCAGACAACAAAATGTTTGACATCAACTGGGGAGAACCTGACAATGGCAGAAAGAATTTTGCCTTAATGGCATTTGAGGGCTGCACCTCAAAATCTGCCCTGTCTCAGGTATCAAAAGAATCTTTAACAAAACTTTCTACAACTTCATGTAAAGAATCTTTTGCTCTCATAAAAGAGACTAATGTGCACTTACAAGGGAAAGCAAATGACCATGAGAGAAAATTCACTCAGATGAAATGTGATTTGAAAGAAAACTTGCTGCAAAAGCAAAAGAAAATTCTAAATTAACTAACAATGCTATTGAAACCTAAGCACAACTTAAAATTATGAAGGATGACCTAGGAAATGTCAGAAACGAGCTTGCTGACACCAAGGTTACTTGTGAAAAATGGGTAGAATCTTGTAAAGGGTACCAACTGCTGCTAAACAAACAAAGTGCTTCAAATGTTAGGTTTGGCATAGGGTACAATCACACTGAAACACCAACAAATTTTTCCCCTAAAAGTACTGAAAATGGGAGGAAAATTGTTTCAGGTGAAACTTCTGAAGAGAAAGAATGCACATCTTTTCATGAAAACTTTCTAAAAACTCACAAAGAAAGTTCTTCAGAAATACTGATAAAATCTGACTTTAAGCCATCAGTAGTTTCATCTACATCAGGAGTTGAGAACCTGAAAACTACTGATGACGTAAAACCAATCAAGACAGTCAGGAATTTGCCTTTAAATGAAAAAGAAAAGGCAAAAGAATGTGAAATCTGTGGTCTGTTTAACCACAAGACAGAATTTTGCAGTTATAGAAAAGGAATTCAGTACAACAAGAAAATTTCACAACTGGTTGTGGGAAAACAAATCAAAAATGATTTTAAAGAAACTTTTTCTCCCAGGAAACAACAACCAGCAAACACCTTTTCTCAGAAAAAGATGAAATCTCAACAAAAAATCTTTTTCTCAAAATTCTCTTTCAGTAGTTAGACCTACATCATCAGCAGTTTCACAAACTGCTGAGATAAAAGATCTCATGAACATGGTACAACTACTGATGACCAAGGTTGATGGTGGTCCTCAAAAGGATACCACCATTGCTCTTAATGAAAAATCCATTGCCAAAAAGACATGGATTTCTCAACCTGGTCAAGAACAAACTATTAATGTTCTCAAGAGCAAACCCAAAGGCAAATTGGCTTGGGTTCCTAAATCTAACTAATTTGCTACTTTGTGCAGAGGGTTTCCAGAGGCTTAAATAACATTTGTTTTGTGGACAGTGGAGGCTCAATGCACATGACAGGATGCAGATACCTGATAAACAACTTTATCAGTCAAAGAGAAGGATCTATATCCTTTGGGAACAATGCCAAGGGATATGTGCTGGGACATGGAAATGTCTCCGCTGGCAAAATACAATTTAACAAGTTCAATCTGGTTGAAAACCTTGAGTACAACTTGCTAAGTGTGTCTCAAATGTGTGATAAAGGATATTCTTCCTTTTTCATAAAGACAGCATGCAAGATCATATCACCAGAAGGCCAGAAGTTGATAGAGAGGATCATTGAAGATCATACTTTGTTGATAGCCAAAAGATGTGGCAATGTCTATGCAGTGGACATTGAAAAGGATAAAGTACTGAACAACACTGCCTTTTTCTTCTCAAAGGCATCAACTTCAGAGACTGATCTCTGGCACAGGAGACTTGGCCATGTGAACTTTAAAACCATAAATAAAGTCACAAAAATAGGCTTGGTCAGAGGTCTACCTTTGAAAGTATACCAGTGTCAAGAACACTGTGTATCCTGTTTAAAGGGAAAGCAGCATAAGTCCTCCTATAAGTCTATTGAAGAATAAAAAACAACTGCATTTCTTCAACTACTCCATATGGACTTATTTGGGCCTGTAAAAATCATGAGCCTTGGTAAGAAGAAGTAGTGCTTGGTCCTCATTGATAACTATTCAAGATTCACATGGGTATTCTTCTTATTTTCCAAGGATGGGGCAGTTGAAATCATCTAGTTCTTCATTCTACAAGTAGAGAAACAATATTCTCTCTCTGTCAAAGCCATTAGAAGTGATAATGGGACAAAGTTCAGGAACAAAACTCTGGATGAATTCTGTTAGTCTAAAGGGATTATTAGACAATTTAGTGTTCCCAGAACTCCTGAAGAAAATGGTGTAGCAGAAAGGAAGAACAGGACATTAATTGAAGCAGTAAGAACTATGTTAGCTGATTCAGGCCTACCATTGTATTTCTGGGCTGAAGCAGTTAACACTGCATGTTATGTTCAAAATAGAGTCCTTGTCAACAAGAGACACTCCAAGACTGCCTATGAAGTTCTTCATGGCATGAAGCCCCTTATCTCCTTTTTCAGGGCTTTTGGATGTCAATGTTTCATTCTAAACATTAAAGACTCTACTTCAAAGTTTGCTGCTAAAGTTGACTCAGGTTACTTTCTTGGTCATTCTTCCACTAGAAAAGCCTACAAGGTTTTTAATTCAAGAACCAAGATAGTAGAAGAAACACTGAATGTCAAGTTCAATGAGTCAAAACACACTCTTATTCCAGCACATCCTGCTGAACTCTTTGACCTTGACAACTTCCACTTTGGACCTGAAAAGACTGTTACTTCATCTAAACCTACTTATTATGGTGATCAAAGGTTTGATGATGAGGATCCAGCACCATGGACTCCTCAAACAGTCATTAAGTCAACTTTCAAACCTTCAGAAGTTTCACGAACTTCTGATTCAACAACTGTTGATGTACAAACTCAAACATCTGCTTCAGCACCTACAACTACTGAAGACATTCAAACAGCTGAACCAGACATTATAAACCTCAGTGGTTTGTTTGATGAAGTACAAGAGCCACCTACTTCTGTCAGTGGTTTACAACAACTGATTGAATAGAAAGATCTTCCTTTGGAACAAATCATGGGTGATATTGCTTCAGGTGTTCTCACAAGAAACCAGCTTTCCAACTTTTGCTTCTTCTCAGCACTCATTTCTCAGTTGGAACCTAAGAAGTACCAAGAAGCCCTCAAAGACAACAATTGGGTGGAAGCTATGCAAGATGAGCTGCTTCAATTCAAGAAGCAACCGGTTTGGGAAATCTGTCCCTTACCACCAAACAAGCTACCAATTGGCACAAGATTGGTTTTTAGGAACAAACAAGATGAAGCTGGTATAATCATTAAGAACATGGCAAGACTGGTGGTACAAGGTTACTCTCAAGTAGAGGGGATTGATTATGATGAGACCTTTTCTCCAGTTGCAAGGCTTGAGGCCATCAGGTTATTTCTGGCCTATACCATTTCCAACAAAATAAAAGTTTTTCAAATGGATGTTAAGAGTGCATTTTTGTATGGAAAGATCAAAGAGGAAGTGTATGTTTGTCAGCCACCTGGGTTTGAGGATCCTTCAAATCCTGAGTGGGTGTACAAACTTGACAAAGCTCTTTATGGGCTAAAACAGGGTCCAAGAGTCTGGTATGAAACACTTTCCAACTTTTTGCTCAAAAATAACTTTACAAGAGGCTCCATTGATAAAACTCTTTTTATTAAAAATGTTGGAAATCATGTCTTAATTTTTCAAATTTATGTTGATGATATCATATTTGGTTCAATAAACACAAAATTGTGTGATGAATTCAAGAAACTCATGCAATCAAAGATTGAGATGAGTACAATGGGAGAACTGCAGTACTTTTTAGGACTGCAGATTAAACAACAAACTAATGGAACTTTTATACATCAATAAAAATATGTTAAAGAATTATTGAACAAAATTTCTTTACAAGACTGTAAATCATGTTCCACTCCCATGACACCTACCACACAAATTGAACCAGATGATCAAGGAAAACAGGTTGATCAAACCATGTATAGATGTATGATAGGTTCCCTTTTATATCTAACTGCTTCTAGACCAGATATTATCTTTTCAACATGTGTCTGTGCTAGATATCAATCAGCTCCTAGGGAATCACACTTCATTGCAGTCAAAAGAATTTTTAGATATCTGAAAGGAACTCCTACACTTGGAATTTGGTATCCTGCTTCAAGCAATACCAAGTTATCAGCTTTTTCAGATAGTGACTATGCAGGGTGCAAAATGTCAAGAAAATCAACATCCGGTGGTTGTCAAGTCTTGGGAAACTGTCTAGTGTCCTAGCAATCAAAGAAACAAACATCTGTTGCAACTTCAACTACTAAAGCTGAATACATTGCAGCTGCAAGTTGTACATCACCGATACTATGGCTCCAATATCAACTTCTTGATTATGGAATCGAAGAGACCAAGACACCATTGCTTGTAGACAGCAAATCTGCCATTAGCATCATTCAAAATCCTGTTCAGTTCTCAAAAACTAAACATATTAAAATCAGGTATCATTTCATTAGGGATTGCTATAAAAAAGGCAAGATTGAAGTGAAGCATGTGACAACAGCTAATCAGATAGCTGACATATTCACTAAACCCCTTGACACATCAACATTTCAGAAGTTAGTATCCATGCTTGGGATGCTAAATTTGTAAGTGTTCTTTTACTTTTCCTGCACATATTTTATTTTTCACTTACATCTGTTTTTATTTCAAAACTTCTGAAAAACAAAAAGAGAGAAACTACTGATGAACAAAAACATCAGTATGGGAATATTTTCTGAAAAATGAGTAACTTCTGATAAAATAATCTTTAGAAGTTATGAATAAAGTGTTTATAAACATTCTCATCAGTTGTTAACAAACTACTGAAGAGAAAATGGGAACTACTGATGACAATTGTTCTTCATCAGCAGTTTTGTCATTAAGGGCAAATCAGACATTTCCCACTTCAGAAGTTTGACCTAGGGCGGTTACAATCTTCTGCTAAACACCTTTTCCAACACTTATCCATTCAAAAAGCAAAATTCCCTCCTTCTCTCTCAAAAACACTCTCAAACCCTTAACCTGCAAAAACACTGTTCGATCCACACACACACAAACCACATGGCTCTAATACTGAAACAGGGACACAATCAAAGAGGCTACTTTGAGAAACATGAAGCCTGGTCCCAATACGACGAAATCATTGATTTAGTCATTAAATCCAAATACTTCACTGCCCTCACCATTGATCCTCCAATCCACACTGAAACTCTAAATGAGATCTGGTGTCTTTCATCACAAAGAACAACAAAACAAAAGACTATTCACTCAAAGGGCTCTCAATGGATGAGCTAACCAGAAGAGCTCAAATTGTTGCTGACAAACTTGCAACAGACAAAGCCAAGAGAGCTGAGATGATTGAAGAACTGGTAGCAAATGACTATGGTTCAAAAGCCTCTATGTCAAGATGCAGAGAAGACAAACTACTGGACACATACAAGAAGTACAAGGCTGGCAAGGCTGCTAATCCAGAGAAGTTCAAAACTTTTGAAGTATCAACTTCAGTAGTTAGAACTTCTGGTGTTAAAAGACCAGCTACCAAGAAAAAATCAGAGGACAATACAAAGACTGACTTCAAGATGGTGTTGCTAGAAGGCAACACAGTTGTACATGGAGACTTTGATATTGAAGAGAAGCCTTTGATAACTCAATTTAGGGACCCTTCAACATTTGCTTACCAAATTCAGAAGACTATCACTGACAGACTGCACACAAAGGTAGTTACTGAACATCATTTACCAACTTTCAAATTACCTGAAGTAGTGCAAAAAGAAGACAGAAGTGAATCCCACCTGAGAGTCATAGAAATAGAAAATATCCAACACTCAGGAACATCCCAGGGATCCAGCATGGTTCCCTATACTTCAGACTTTGACAAGTCTAAAGTGCTGATCATCAGATGGTCCTTTACTGATGACAACTCAGTATTGGTGACAAAAAGAGATCTTACAAGCAAGGCCTACAAGTCCATGAATGAACTGAAGAACCTATCAACTCAGGACTTGCTTACAATTCAACATCTGGAACCACAAAGGGGATCTCTCACTGATGAACAGCTAAATCAACTGAAGAATTCCATGTTCAAGGAGATATGGAAGATTGTGAATGACAGAAGAAGACAATAAGGAATTAGTAAAGGTTTTGGCTTCATCAATCTAGGGGGAGATTGTTAGGACAAAAAGGATTGAGGAAACCACTTTTGTAAACCTTAGTCTAATTCACTTCTGCAAATATCCTAAGTATAGAACTACTGAAGAAAGAAGACTAAAGTACTGAAGAAGGATTCAACAAGTACTGAAGAAGAAGTATCAGAAGTTCTGAAGTCTAACCAGACAGTTCACTGAAGAACTACTGAAGACAAACTACTCATCAGTAGTTTGTCATTCATCAGCACTTGAACAAGAATCTTTCCACCGCCTTATGTTTCAGTAGTTTATTAGTTTAGTATTACTTTATCTTTTTGTGCAAGTTCCAAGAATGCAACTTGTTGCAACTTGTTTCTCGCTTGCTTTTTGGCAAGGTTCATGTATATGTAAAGTCTATCAATAGATGGGTTCATCCCTCTATTTTAGACATTGATTTTTATTGAAACAGAAATCCTTCAAAGCTTATTATTGTTCTGTCCTTTTCATTTATTGAGAATTTGTTTGAGTATTTATTATCATTCACATTCAATACTTAGATTCTAATTAAACTTGTCTTTAGATTTCAAACATCCAGGGGGATTAATAACTCATGTTGATAGTGTAACTTCACTTACTCATTTCGCTGTGCAAATCTAATTGAACTTGCTAAATACATAACTGTTCACTAGCAAGCAATACATCAAGAGCATTTCTAATCCAATGAGTAGACTGGTAGAACTGATCTTTCTACATCACCTAACACCACTTATGGCTTCAACAAAGACAAAGTCACATGTTTTAACTGTGGTGGTAAATGTCATTTCAAAACGGAGTGCACACAGCCAGCTCAACAAGGAAACATGAATCTATTCAACACCAATTACTAGAACCGTCAATCTCGGAATCAGGTATCTTATCAAAGCCAAAACAACAACAACTATCAATCACAAAATCATTACCAAAACCGATAGAACACCTCACCAAACAATTCTGTTAGACAAACCACTACACTAAACCAGACCCAAAATCAAACACCACATAATCCAACCAGAACTATCATTCCTATTTCCACACCAAATAGCCAAACACAAACAGATAACCAAAACCAGGCTTTGGTGATTAAAAAGGATAAAGGATTTGACTGGACTGGGATGCAACTGGGTGTTGAAGAGACTACAACGGGTAATGTGGCGTGTGTTGCTCAGAAGATTGATTTGGAGGAGCCGGTGTTAGTTGAAGAAGTTTTGGAGAATGAGAAGAGGTCTGATGTGAAGATTGAGGAAATGGTAGAAGAAGCTGATATTCCTGTTGAGAATGACTCCAGGATTGATTTTTATTCAGTCACTGATATTACTGAAGAGCGTGACTCAGTATATTCTGATTCGGAGAGCGAGCCAGATTCTGAAGCTAGTGTTAACTCACTAGATGATGACATTGATCAACTTTTGGCCGAAGCTGATTTTCTTATGACTCGCAAGTCATGCATAGTGGATGACGCTTTCACCAGAATTGATTACTCCAAATTTTTTGCTGGAAAGGAAGCACACTTTGCTTTGATGGCGATGACCGAGCCTCCGAAACAGGTAAGTTCTGACTCAACTATAGATATGAATAGTGACAAATATTGTGGAACTTGTGATAGATTGACAGAAGAGAATAAGCAACTCAGGGTACAACTCGAGAGTGCTAGAATCAACAGTTAATCGTATCGCAAAGAAGCACATGAATTCAATAAAGTGCTTGATGGTTACAAAAAGGATATTTCCGATTTGAAGAAAACACTTTCTTTGAAACAATTGGCCATAAATAGTTATATCAATGTGTTGGAAGAAACTAAATTTGAAATGGCAACCATCAAGTGCTTTGCTGAAAAGGTCAACAAAAAGCTAGAAAGTTACAAACATATTGCTTACGTTGTTGACCATATCATTGAAGAACCCTCACAACCGAGTAGTGCAAACTATAAGGCTGTTCCATCTCCAGTGTTATTTGAGAATCACACTTTACATTCAATAACACCGGAGAGTTCAATCAAATCTGATTCTACATCGGATGATGAATCTAACACTTCTAGTGTTGGGGATCCTCATTTTGATGTTAGACCAATTTTAGGATTGAATAATGAGGGAGTAACTGCTATAACTGATGATTCTGACTCAGATGATGACACATCTGAGAATGTGAGTGATATACCCATTGAAAATCACATTATTACCAATGAACCGGTATCACCTTCTCAGATTTCACATCTGATGGCAAATGATCATCGAGTGAATCAGTCAGTGAAGAGAGTTGAGAAAAATGAACCGAAAGACAAACCCGTCAAAGTATTTTATCGGATGGAAGGATCCGATAAGATTATTTCTGATGAGGAATATTTGATAAAGTTTGCCAATTACTCAAAGATCGAGAAAATCTGGCAGGAGAGTACTATTTGGTTCCCCAAACACGAGAGAACCAATGATGTACCTCCAGGGATCTTAAAGAAAATTTATCTGGATGTTCCTAAAGAACCCAAGGTTCATGTCACTGAGTTTATCAAGCCAAGGGAAAAGGCTAACAGTTTTCTTGAGCCGACTTACTCAAAGGACCCAGCTCCTGAGAGTTTAAGACGAAGGTGTGTGGATGACCAATATCCTATCACTTCTTATGCAAAGTCGAACGCCAATAACTTGTTTGAAGAATACCGTGCATGTTTCAAGTGCGGGGAGAGAGGGCATTTACTTGCTCACCGCCCATACATGAGGCATAAGAGGCACGAGGTTGAAGTGAAGAAGAAATATCAAAGTCCAGTCGACAATCATTGTTATCCACAACGACGTTTTGTCCCTCAACCAGCACCATTTTATAATCAAAGCCACTATTTTCAAAAGAGGGGTAACCGTCAGATTGCATATGATTGTCGTAACCGAATAGCTATGGAAAAACCACTAAAGAAACCAGTGGTGAACACAACTGTTGATAGACAAAAGGTTCCACCAAAACCTGTGGTTAAATCATCGGTTGGACCTGTCTCTGTTAAATCAGAGAAGGTAACTAAGAAAGTTTCCTTTAAGGACGAAGTAAAGAAACCGACTGAGACCCCAAAATCTCAGATAAGAATCTTGAAACGTTTGGAACAATTTTGGTCACCGGTGGGTTCTCAAGGTGCTTCAACTTCAAAAGCAAATGTAAAATCTGATAGTGAGAAGAATTTGGTTGATCAGAAAAAGGCCAATTCAAATTCAGATGTTTGTGTTAAACAATCTTTGAAATTGAATGTTCAAAGACCCAAGACCAAACAGGCTTGGGTCCCGCAAAAGAACTAATGTTTTTACTTGATATGTGCAGGGAGCTTTAGTTGGCCCTGTTAGTAGTCTTTGGATTGTTGACAGTGGAGCTTCTGGTCACATGACAAGGGATTTGTCGCTGCTGTTCGACATCAGAAACATCAATGGCGGTTATGTAGCATTTGCTGGGAATAAAGGAGGTTACATCACAATGGAGGGAAGTGTGAGTAACGGAATTGTGAGTTTTGAGAAGATCTCGTATGTGAAACAAATCGATTCTAATCTGCTTAGTGTCAACCAAATCTACGACAAACAGTTTTCTATACACTTCGATGACAAATCTTGCTACATACTCAAACCCGGCTTTGTTATTCCAAAAGAGTCGATTATGTTAGAAGCACCGAGAGTGAATAATCTTTACATTCTCGACATGTCAAAGGCGATGACAACTCAAGGCCAAGTTAAGTGTTCCTCTCCAAGGCTATAGAAAAAGAATCTATTATGTGGCATAGGAGGATGGGACACATTCACCTCAGAAAAATGAACCATCTGGTGAAGAATGGGCTTGTCGAAGGCATTAATGTCAAACATTTTCATCTAAATGACAAGTGTGTGAGTTGCAAGAAGGGAAAGCAGCACAAACAGTCCCACAAACCAAAGAAAGTAAACTCTGTTGAAATGCCACTTGAGCGTTTGCACATGGACCTATTCGGACTTGTCAAGCGTAAAAGTCATTGCGGAGAGCTTTACTGTCTTGTGGTTACGGACGATTTTTCTAGATTTTCGTGGGTAATGTGCTTGCAGTATTAAAGCAACACTTTTAACAATCTGAAAGTTCTGTTCACGCGATTAGAGAATGTCTATGGTCTAAAACTAAAAAGAATTTGGAGTGATAATGGGACGGAGTTCAAAAATGCACAGATGGATGCTCTTTGTGAAGATAAAGGAATTCATCATGAATACAGTGCTCCGTATACCCCTCAACAGAGCGATGTCGCAGAAAGGAAAAACAGGACTCTGATAGAGGCGGCGAGAACAATACTTGGGGATTCTAACCTTCCGGTAATGTTCTGGAATGAAGCCATTTACGCAGCATGTTATACACTGAATCGCGTGTTAACAGTGAAGAAGTTTGGCAAAACTTCTTATGAACTGTTGAACAGACGAAAGCCGAACTTGGAGTATCTAGAACCATTTGGAGCACCGTGTACTATGCTTAATCCGTCTGAGAAGTTTGCACCAAAAGCTGAAGAGGGATTCTTTGTTGGATATGCAACCCCGCTCAAACGGGTATTCAACAAACGAACTCGTCAGGTAGAGGAGTTGGCTAACGTTGAAGTTCAACGGTATACTCAGAATGTATAGGGTAACGGTCGAGATTGGATGTTTGATTACAAAGACTTCTTTGAATCATTCAATCTAGATAACTTGGTTGAAGAGGCTGTATTAAGACTCTATTACGAGTGTGAAAACGCAGTAACATCACCGTTGGTGCGTCCGATCACCGTATCTCCTCAAACAGCTTCTAATGATGCCAATGTTCCTACAGCAGAAGAAGAAGTTTTCCAGGAAGCTTCCACAACTCTTAATTCATCAGAATCGGAAGATGATGATGAAGTCACAAGTGAAGCTATTCTAGAATAGGCAACAGAGACACCTCCAGTGAACCAAAATCTAGATGTTTCTTCATCATCCAACTTGGGTAATGATCTGGATTCAACAGAGAATTTGACTACTCAAACGGGGGTTCAAGTACCTGATCATCCGGAATATCGAATTCATCGTACTCACCCGCTCGAGCAGATTATTGGTGATCCTGGAAGCTCTGTTATGACTAGAGGACAACTTCAGAGTGCAACATCACCAGAAAATCTTGGCACTTTAGCTTTATATGCACAAATTCAAAAATCTTGTTGTGAGAATGACTAGTCCTATGCTTGTTAGGTTTCGCAGGTTGAGCCGCGGACTTACAACAATGTTCTTTTGGATGACGCTTGGGTAGAGGCGATGCAAGAGGAGTTATTGCAGTTTCAGAAACTGGGAGTGTGGACACTAACGGATTTACCTCCAGGGAGAAAGAAAATTGGAACTAAATGGGTTTTCAAGTGTAAAAAGGATGACCGAGGCGTAATCGTGAGGAGCAAAGCTCGACTGGTAGTTCAAGGTTATCATCAAGTGGAAGGAATTGACTATAACGAGATTTATGCACATGTGGCACGTTTAGAAGATATTCGTATGTTTCTAGCGTTTGCCTCATATAAGAAATTCAAGGTGTATCAAATGGCCGTTAAGAGTGTGTTTCTTTATGGTGTGGTCAAGGAAGAGGTTTACGTCGGTCAACCTCCAGGATTTGAAGATCCTATTCACCGGGATAAGGTCTATGTTCTCAACAAAGCATTATACGGGTTGCACCAAGCTCCACGCCAATGGTATGAGGAGCTGAGCACGCACCTTCTATCCAAAGGATTCAAACGCGGTTTGGTAGACTACACTCTATTCACTAAAAGAACAGGGGATGACTTGCTTCTCGTCCAGATTTATGTTGATGACATTATTTTTGGATCTACTAATGAACTTTTGTGTAGAGAATTCGAAAAAGTGATGCAAGAAAAGTTCGAGATGAGTGCGATGGGAGAAATGAAGTTTTTCCTCGGCCTACAGGAGGAACAAAGACCAAATGGGATCTTTATTCACCAGACAAAATACATTTCTGAAGTCTTGAGCCGATTCCAGATGAAAGATTCGAAGTCGATGGATACCCCGATCCAACCTAATCACGGGATTGGTATTGACGCTAAGGGGGAGTTGACAGATCCTTTTACATACAGAGCAATCGTCAGATCTCTGATGTATCTCACCGCATCCAGACCAGACATAATGTTCGCTACATGTCTCTGCGCACGATATCAGTCGAAGCCGAAACAAAGTCATCTTGCAGCTGTTAAACGGATCCTACGATATCTGAAGGGTTGTCCGTCGAGAGGACTATGGTACCCTAATGATGATAATTTTTACCTAATCAACAACGGCTAGATGTCAATTCTTGGGGAGCAGGCTCGTGACCTGGCAGTGCAAAAAGCAGACGGCAGTCACACTATCTACATGTGAAGCAGAATATGTGGCAATTTCTTAAAACCCCTATTTACTATGACAACGAAGCCGCAATTGCATTAACTAAACACACGGTCAATCACTCAAAAGCTAAACATATTCGGATTAAGTATCACTTTATCCATGATTATTATGCCAAAGAGATGATTGATATGGTCAAAATCCACACTTATTACCAACGTGCAGATCTTTTTACCAAAGCTTTCGATAGATCTCGATTCGAATTTTTATTAAAAGCTAACAGTATAAAAGAGAAACAAGACTGATCATCACCTCAGGTTATCACTTTTAGTTTTTAGTTTATAGTTTTACCGTTTTTCAAAAATCCAAAAACCCAAAAATATGTTTTACATTTTAGGGGGAGTTTTAGATTTTCAGAAAACCCAAAAACATAGAAAAATCCAATAAGCCATAAAAATTGGAAAAACCCAAAAAGATTTTCCTTGAATAAAGAGGAAATGATAGTACATCAGTGGGGATCTGACACATGCTAAAGATTTGAAATGTTATATAAACCTTGTGTTGAGTCTATGTGATGTGTTGGTAGGCTTCGTAGACCTATTACTGCGTGTTAGATACATACATATCAAACGAATTGTTATGTGGATGAACTCCTCATTGGCATATGGTCATAGTACCGTAGTTTTGTTTGATAGGATATTTGTACAAAACTCAGAGGGTTCGGGTCGTTATGTTACTAGTTATCTAGGGATAGCCTTTCTAATCTTCTGTCGTAAGGTTTTACGGACCTAGATCAGACATGGTATCTTGCGAAAGGAGCTTTAATGCCAAAACCTAAAGTTACCGAATTGAGGAACTTTCCATGTATGACGATAAACAAAGATTATCTAATGCATCGTATCCAATCATTTATGAAATTCATGATTGATATTTGTCCTCAACCTGGTAGAGTGCATACGTTACTTTGCAGCATTGATTTGCTGGCCTGTACATCTCTGTGCCTCAATACCTTGTAAAGTTACAGATAACGAAAGCATAATCACGCGTTACAATGAGTCTTTGTGCAAATTATTCCTTGATACGGGAGTATGTCGTGTGCGTGGGAACCACAGACAATTTTGTTTATACTATAGATTAACGTATAAAACACTGCATAAAAGTCTGCATGAAAGCTTATGTGGATAACAATATCAGCAATTGTTGGATCACACATTGACTTTAATGATAATAAATACTAAAGATCAACGGTGTGATCAGATTTCTCAAAAACTGATATGATCATCATACCGGAAATCACAAAACATTTACTGTTTTATGTTTACATTTCTTCATTTTACATTTGTTCAAAATTTACAAAAACTCAAAAAGATTTTAGGTGTGTTTTAGCATAAATTTCAGAAAAACCAAAAAGATTTTACATTTCTGTGTTATTTTTGATAAACAGATGGTGATTGATGGTCGTTTTCTGATACTTGATGAACCATTTGATTTTTGTGACTTTTAAATGTGAAATGATGAATGTTGGATGCTTAAAAGATGAGAAATAGATTGAACGGGATTCGATTTTGAGATTTGGTAAAATCTTCAAAAATTCCAATCTCCATTCGCCCCTTCGATGGGTCGAATGTGGAATTTTTCCTACATTCGAGCTTTTGAAAACGGTCGAATGTGAGTGTTCTAGTGTATTTTGTAAATTCGAACCCTGTTTCTACTTTCGAGCCTTTTAGTAGGGTCGAATGTGGAAATAGTTTCACTTTCGCCCTTATAAAACGGTCAAATGTGGAGTCTATATATACCAGTCTGCACGTTCAATCCCTCATTCAAAATTTTTTTAAAATTTCTGAGATAACACAACCTTGTTGCTCGATATTTCTAGACCTTCGATTATTATTCCTTGATTGATTCTAATCATTTTCATCTAACAATCACAGGTAATGGATAAGTATCGAAGTGAGATGCATTGAAATTATGTTCGAATGCTAGAACTGAATCGTTTGGACTTTTAGAGACTGTTATTGATATAATTCTTGTTTAGGATTTAGTCATTGAATGTTTTAGGGGGAGAATACAACATAATCAGAGTTTAAAACACATTTGATTGTCCAATTGATTGTTTAAAAACTGTGTAACCCTAGAATTTGGTAAAAACAGTCAATAACTAAATAATTGGTACAATTGATGGTTGAATTTGCTTAGTCGGTCATGTTTGTAGACAAACAAATGAAAATTACATGTTTAGATGGTCAAAATTGGATTCTGGACAATTGGTCATATGAACAGTCAGGTTCGACCACTTTAGAAATGTTGAATGTAGCTTTTCCGGTCGAAGGTGACTTGTTCATAGGGTCGAATGTGAAATAAAGGTCGAATGTACATTTTTTAATCATATTTTTCACATTCGAACCTTGTTTTCCACTTTCGAGCCTTAGATTTTCCACATTCGAACCACCGAAGGGTCGAATGTGGAATTCCAATAAAAACCAAATTTCAATTTTGCAAATTTTGTCCGTTTTTAATGAATTTTCATTATTCGTTTTTGAAGTATTTCAAATGGCAGAACCTCAAAAGACAGATATTCCTGCTGGATCATCTGATAAAGCTGCTGGAAAGAAGCCGGAAGAAGAGTTGCTGATGACCGTCTGTCGTCACGGGTCATACAAAACCTAAATAACCAAGGTAGCTAGGGTAAGTAGGGTATCAAATCTACGGAGCATGTGGTTAGCGTCACACCAGTTGTTTGTTTGTCTAAGCTAGTTACAAATAAATATAAAAATATAATTATGAAGTTTTTTTGTTTGTTTTATAAAAAATGTTGAAATGATAACAAAATAATCTAAATAAATAATAAAGATAAATGTAGCTTCCACCCGGGATCCTATTTGTTTAATCTTGCAACCTATTCGACTTAACTACAAGAACACCACATAGACATGGCCTTGGCTATCTTGTCACAATAACTATTCAGATTGAAATAATAACTAAGGACAGTTTACTCAATGGTAATCAATTTAGTTATCCTGTCACAATACTAAAGATGATCTTTGATAGTAACCGAACAATCTAGTTATCATGTCACAATAACTAAAGCCGATTTCTCACACCAACCGTGCAAACTAATTATCCCTATACAAATATCAACCAAGATCCCTATGATGCCAGAAATGACAGTTAATAGATAAATTGACTCAAATATAAGCAAGGTTTATTCAATCCAACACAAGTAAAAATACTAGTTCATACATAATCAAAACGAGTTCAGAATACAAAATCAATACAAAGATTCACCTGGGGGAAAGCTACAAAAGATTTAACTGTGCATCTTGTTCACGCGACTTCTTCTTTTCTGTGTGATCCTCCCTCTTGGTATGCGTGACCTAATCAGCAGCCAAGAAAGTTGCGCCTTCTGTTTCTCTCGTGCCCTCCGATTAATAATATTGTCTTCTCTCATGCTTCCCTCAGAAGAAAATAAATAATTGTTAGGATCTGAGTTTGATTGTTTTGATATGTATAAAAGAAGATGAGAATTAAATGATGTAAGTATATATGGAAAGTGCAGCGGAATGATAAACAATAATCAAAACAATAGGAATAAATGTTTTCTTTAATCGAAAGCTTTCATTAATTGAAAGATTACAATCAACACAAATACTCCCCCTCAGCCTGATCACACTGTGATTGTTTGTCTGAGAGAATGTTTGTGTGTGATGCAATAGAACAGTACAAGCACTGTTCTATTTATAGACCAATCTAAACCACTGGTGACCTGTGCTGACGTCACCTAAGATAGTGACCTCTAACAGAATAACAACATAAAACATCTGCCCTATACAAACTACTGTTGTATTACAAAACACTGTAAGGTAAACTACTGTTGATGGAAAACTCTGATGGTCTTGCAATATCTGTTGGAGTCTAAGTGTTGTTGACTCTAACAGACCTTTAGTCTTTAGTACTTGATCAGCAGTTGTTTCTTCATCAGACCTTTGGTCAGCAGTTGTTCTCTATCAGTTGTTCTCTAGCAGTCCTTTGTATCAGCAGCTGTCATAGCAGTTGTTTGGATGGAACAGTTGTTAGGGTCAGCAGTCTTTTGTGAACAGTATGTTGTAAAGACTGTTTATTTGTGTGGATCAACTGTTAGTATATTTTGGCTTTTCAATCATCTGTTCTTCTTCAGGCCAGCAGACCCAACAATCTCCTCCTAGAACAGATGATGCCAAAACTAAGCTTTATTCTTGATCTTTATTTCTCATCAAACTTTCTCTGATTTGTCCTTTGAATTGTAGTTCAAAGTCCAAGGCAACTAGGTCTTCTGCATCTCTTTCAAGCTCAAGGTTCAACAGTGTTTGGAGGTCATCTTCACACAGGCTATATGCATCATCCATGCTTAGCTTTTGAGCTCTTCCATCTGACCTGAGCAAAGTCAATTCATGGGTGTCTTTATTGACCTTCATTTTAGAATTTTTGAGTCAGAGGATTTGCTGAGGTGCACTTTTATTCTTGATGAGTTTGGTGATGGAGGTCTCCCAATGAGTTCTCTGAGCTTATCAGTAGTGGGATCTGAGAAAAAGTGTACTTGATTGAATAGGCCCTCCTTTATAAAAGTATCAACAAACTTCTTCTGATCTTCTTCAGACATTTCTTTTTGTTTCTTGAATTATCTTCTAGCAGCAGCTGATAGATCAGAAGTATCCAGTAAGCTGTCTAATGTAAAAGCCTGTTGAGGTCTCTTCATCAGTGGTTCATCAGAGTAGACAGGTTTTCTGGGTAAGCTAGGATCTTTCTTCCTGTTTTCTTCCAGTCTCTTGTATGTTTCAACCAACCTCAACTCATACCATCTTGCAACTGACCTCATCTCCCCATAGTCAGTAGCCATAATTTCTTGTATCATTCTCTTAAACTTCAAGGCTCTGGCTGGATCTCTGCCTTTACTAAAATCAGGAGCAGAGACTTTAGCTGTGGGATTCTTGGCCAACTCTTCAATTCTCAAGAGTTCTTCTCTAAGTGCATGAGTGGTCCAGCCTGCAAACTATTTCTTGTTTGCTTTATAAGGCATGGTTGCCAAGATCTGTTCAAGAAGTGATTCCCTAACCTCCTTTTCCATGTCACTGCTGAGAGGCATGGCTGACATGGAGTTGCTCAGGGTCTTAGCAAAATCTTCAATCCTTCTCAATTTGCTAAGCTCTGCTGAATGGATGCCCTGAGCAGTCCTGTCATCTTTCCCTTTGCATTTCTCTTTAATGATGGCATCTGCTTGTTCAGCCTTGTATTTTAGATATGTGTCTATGTTTAGGGGAACAGAAAAATGTGGAAGAGAAGGGAAAGATCTTTCAAATGGTTATTCAGTATTATAGAAGGATTGCATTCCCCCTTGAGTAGATCAAGTTCAAGGGGATACTGAACAGCCAATGGTGTAATGGTTGGTGGTGGTCTATGGGATTTGAATTGTGATGTGTGTGGTGAAAATGATGAAAGTGGAATGGCTAATATAGGTGTGGATTGTGTGGTTGAAGTGGTGAGTGGTGATGTATGTATGTTTTCATCCTATACAACAAAGGTTGATTTCCTCTTCCTTTTGTACAAGATTTTTGGTGATGGTGGTGTAGAAGCAGTGGTGGTGTTAACATCTGTTGGCACTTTAGTAGGACCAGCAGATGTTTGGGATTTAGTTGGTGATGTGGTTGTAGGTTCAGATGTAGGTTTGGTGATAGTGATGACAGGTTCAGATGTTGTGGTTTTATCAGTGGTTTGGGTAGCAGCAGTGGTTTTGTCAGTAGTGGTTTTATCAGCAGTGGTTTTAACAGCCAGTTTGGATGGTGGTTGTCTGACATGTTTGGCATGCATTTTCTTCCTTTTAGAGGAACCCACATCTTCAACTTCTTGCTGTTGTTCCCTTTTCTATTTTAGCAACAACTCTGCCTTGACTTCCAAAGTGTCAGCCCTCTTTTGCTTATCTTCAGCAGCTTTTTCAGCTTCTTCATTGGCAGAGTTGTCCACTTCTTTAGCTTTGCTGGTTTGTTGTTGTTGTTGTGGTGCTATTTGAGTAGACCCTGGTTTGTTGGCAGACTTTGATTTACCTTTTTGTAAAGGTGGACAACCAAAGGGATCTAGCTTTGGCAATCTATCTCTGCCACTCTCCCCCTTTTTGGCATCATCAGTTGTGAATTCATCATCATCTTCATCTCTGAGAATGGTGGTAGGGGCAGAGCCAGTGGTCTTCAGCAGATGGTCTTTAATGGCCTGAATATCTGCATGGGTATCTTTGTACCTTGCATCTACCATGTTTCTGATTTCAGCCATGTATGTTTCATGAGTCTGATCTGCTAGTTTTCTGTGAGCTATGATGATGGGAGAAACAGATTTCCATAGCTCACTAGCAATATCAGCTGTGGATGGTTGAATCTTGGAGAGAGTAGCCCAGGATTCCAATATTAACTTGACATCAAATTTGATATCAGCAACATAGGTTTCAATGGTTTGGACTCTGGCCGTCAATTCTTGGTATTTTAACTCATCACCTAAGTTAATAGGATCATCTAAATTCCTACCAGTGGTAGTTTTAACTGATTCAGTCCTAGGAGGTGAATCCAAAGGATGAGAACTAGATGCCCCTTTTTCTTGGTTCTGGGGACTTCCAACTGATTTTGGGGACACTATAGTGGCCTCATCAGTTGTTGCCTTCAAGGGAGTCTTAGTTATGTAACCACTGTCCTGGTGTGAGACAATGGTCTCTACATTAGTAGTGGCTGCTCCACTTGAAAACTCACCTAGAGTTGCATTGAACTCTAGGGGTGTAACCTCCTCTTCTGCTTGTGGGATGGCTGATTGAATTTCCTTAGTCCCAGTCACTTGTGGATGTATACTCTCATTGATAGGTGAAAGAGAGGAACTGGGATTTTCCTGAGTTTTATCAATAGCCTCAAACAGAGGTTGCATGGTCTGTTGAACATGTGATGGTGAAGGTGGAGGAGTAAAAAGAGAATTAGCCCTGGGAGAGGGGCTTGTGAACATATGGCCAAGTGACTCAAATGTATCATGATGTGGTTCCCCTTGGTTTACAACATGATCCTTTTGTGAGGATGCATGAGGAGTTTGGACAGGTTGAGATATTTCCAACTGTTGTGAGGAAGTAACAACAGTGGTTTCTAGTTGCTTTTGTGTTGCAACAGAGTTATCTTCTGGTATCTCATCTTCCAGAAGTCTCTTTTGTGGTTGAGTGGTTGTTTTGTGGATGGACGTTTTCTTTTGGAAATGGCTGGTGTGGGTTTCACAGCACTGGATGTAGTGCCATGATCACCAGGAGCAGTGGGCTCAACAATAGAGGTTTGGACAACAGTTGTTGTCTTAGTCCTCTTTGTTTGTGTTTTTGAAACTTTTGACACTTTTGATACTTTTTCTTGGGTGTTTGACACCAGCATTCTTGTGAAAGTTTCATCAGTTAGACTCTTCATTTGCATAGACTCACCCTTTTTAAAAACTTTTTCTGATAAAACCTTTTAAAGGATTACACTTAAAATTCTTGGGTAAATTATAAAGCATTATTAGACCCAGACTTTATGGCTTTCACATTTGACACTAAGTCCATAAACAGTCCCTGGGATAGATTGAAGTCAGAATCTGACAACATAGCATAGCCCAAGTACTGAATCCTCAATAGGATTTCATTAAAGGAAGTGGACTTAGCGGAGACACAGAGAAGGAGGGTATGGAAGAAAAATTTCATGACTGGTGGGAAAAACGTTTTGAAAAGTGTTGACCCAGTCATCTGAGCATCATACCCCCTTTCCTGAAACTCTGTGTGAAGCTCTGCCTTAGGGAAAGAGTCTTTACCTGACAGGTCATTAAGTGAGAAGGTTGTGGATATGAGTTGAGGGGTAATGACAATACTTGTCTCACCAATTTTTGAGATAATGGAAGTAGGCTTTTTGTCTTGAAGTAAAAACTCAGCATTCAACCAGAATTCTTGGAGAGTATCAAGATAGATAGGGGCGTCAGCGGTTAGGATTGTCAGGTATTTGGATTTTAAGATGATGTCGATGGTAGAATGGAATGGGGTATTTTCATCTGTTTTCACCAGATATGGGAGATAATTGTGGGTGGCTTTAGCTTGAAGATCCATTGTAATGGATTCCGAAAGTGAGAGTGAGTGGAATTTGATTAAGGGTTTGAGGATGAAGAAGGCGGTTTCAGTATTTTGAATACAATGAGACAGTGTAACGACTGTTGTGATAAAACAGGGGTTTTTATAGGCTCTGGTGAAACCGCTGATGTGGCCAAAACTCTTCTTGTAGGAGAAGACGTGGCAAACATCTGATGGATAAACATCTGGTGGAGGACAGCTGTTTTGGCAAACAGCTGATGCAAACGACTGATGCAAACATGATGCAAAAAGCTGTTTTTTTTATTATCATTATTATATATATATATATATATATAGATATGGATAATAAAACAGTTGTTTTATCTGATCAGAGATTTGAAACAGATTTTTCAACCTAACAGTGGATAAAATGGATGAAACAGTGGTTGTGTTAATTTTAACAGATTTTTCAACTAAAAAGCTATTTTTTAAGGATGAATTTTGATTTTCTGAAACATTTTAATGCTTTTATTAAAAACATTTGTGTTGTTTAATCCATGTTTAGCATACCAATTCTAGAAATCAGATTCGTAAAGGTAGATGTGTCTAAAGCATTTGTCAACACATCTGCCAACTGATCCTCTGTTGGAACATGGTGCAGAGAAATCAAACCTTTTTCATAGCTATCTCTGACAAAATGATGTCTGATGTCAATGTGTTTGGTAGTGGAGTGAGAGACTGGATTTTTGATGATATTTTTAGCAGCTTCACTATCCAACATGAGTAGAGTCTGTAATGCAGTTATCCCAAAATCCAGCAGTTGATTTTGAAGCCACATGAGTTGGGCTGTACAGCTTGCAGCAGCAATGTATTCAGCCACAGCTGTTGAGGTGGAAACAGCTGCCTGCTTTTTGCTTTGCCAAGAGACTAAGGCATTCCCTAGAAACTGGCACCCTCATGATGTAGACTTTCTTGTGGTGTGACAGCCAGCAAAATCACTATCTGAATAACCTGAAAGCTCAATGTTTCCATTAGCAGGATACCAGATACCAAGTGTGGGAGCACCTTTTAGGTATCTGAATATCCTTTTCACAGCAATAAGGTTTGACTTTTTAGGTGAAGCTTGGAATCTTGCACAAACACAAGTGGCAAACATAATGTCTAGCCTAGATGCAGGTAAGTACAATAAAGACCCAATCATGCATCTGTAATGTGTTTGGTCAACCAGTTTATCCTTGTCATCAATAGTGAGTAGCTTGACTGTACTCATGGGTGTACTACATGGCTTACAGTCATTCATCTCAAATCTAGTTAACAAATTCTTTACATATTTATTTTGATGAATGAATGTGCCATTTTGCAGTTGTTTCACTTGGAGACCAAGGAAACACTAAAGTTCACCCATAGCACTCATTTCAAACTCTGCTGTCATGAATTCCCTAAACTCTTCACACATTTTGTTACATGTGGATCCAAAAATGATGTCATCCACATATATTTGAACAATCATTAAGTGTTTCCTTCTCCATTTCAAAAATAAGGTTTTATCAATTTTACCTCTTGTGAAACCAATGGATAAAAGAAAAGTGGAAAGAGTTTCATACCAGGCCCTTGGTGCTTGCTTGAGTCCATACAAAGCTTTATTAAGCTTGTAGACATGATCAGGATGGAATGTGTCTTCAAAACCAGGTGGTTGACATACATAGACCTCCTCCTGAATTTTGCCATATAGAAAGGCACATTTGATATCCATCTGATACACCTTGATGTTGTGGTTGACAGCAAAGGCTAGAAAGAGTCGAATAGCTTCTAATCTTGCTACAGGAGCAAAGGTTTCATCATAGTCTATTCCTTCTTCTTGTCTGAAGCCTTGAACCACAAGCCTGGCTTTATTCTTGACAACAATACCCCTTTCATCAGTTTTGTTTTTGAAGACCCACTTTGTACCTATTGGACAAACATCCTTAGGTAGTGGTACAAGTTCCCATACTTGTTGTCTTTTGAACTGAAAGAGCTCTTCTTGCATAGCTTCCACCCAACTATTGTCTTTTAGTGCCTCTTGGTACTTGACAGGTTGTGTGAGAGATAGAAACCCTACAAAAAGATAGATATTGGAGGATTGACTTCTTGTTAGCCCACCCTCTCTGATGTTGCCAATGATCTGGTCTGGTGGATGAGCACTTAGGTAGATTAGATCTCCCTATTATGGTATGATGGCATTTTGAGGTGAAGGACAGAGGTTTGGTGACTCTGTTGTTGTAACATCTGTTTGCACTTCTGTAGTGCCATCAGATGTTTGAAATGGAAGTGGGGGAATGGCTCCAAGTGGTGTAAAACTGGACTGACTTTTGTCAACAGATGATTGTACAGTGGTTGTGAGAGGTGAAGCAGTGGTTTGAGGGTAAGACCGGCCAACAGTGGTTGACTCAGCTGTGATAGAGTTTTGACAGTTGTTTTGAATAGCTGCTTCTTCTGATGCAGAATAGATTTTATAGTGACTGGGGATCACAACATCTGTTCTGTAATCTTGTTGTGGAGACTGTGGACTACCTGCATTGTTAGTTTTAACAGTGATATCTTCAAATTTGAATTTATCTAAATCAAACAATTCAACAGGATTTGCTAGGATTTTTAGGGATGAAAGTTCATTGAACTTTACATTCATAGTTTCTTCTATTGTCTTGGTCTTTGTGTTAAACACTTTATAGGCCTTGGCAGTAGAAGAATATCCCAGAAAATAACCACAATCTACTTTGGCTGCAAATTTTGAAATGGAATTTTTGAGATTTAAGATGAAACATGGGCAGCCAAAGATTTTGAAAAATGAAATTAATGGTTTGATTTTGAACAAAATTTCATAAGCAGTTTTTTGATGTCTTGGGTTGATCAAAACTCTGTTTTGAACATAGCAAGCAGTGTTTACAGCTTCTGCCCAGAAGGACAGTGGCAAACCAGAATCTGCTAGCATGGTTCTTGCAGCTTCTATAAGAGTTCTATTTTTCCTCTCAACCACCCCATTTTGCTCTGGTGTTCTTGGGATGCTATACTGCCTCACAATCCCTTTTGACACACAGAAGTCATCCAACTCCTTATTTTTAAACTCTGTTCCATTGTCACTTCTGAAGACTTTTACTGGCAAGTCATATTGTTTTTCAACTTTGGTGACAAAGTCCTTCAAAATACCTGCAGTCTCATCCTTAGAATGTAAAAAGTAAGTCCATGGAAACCTAGAAAAATCATCAACTATGACAAGACAAAATCTTTTTCTTCTTAGACTCATGATTTTAACAGGGCCACACAAGTCCATGTGCAACAATAGTAGACATTGACTGGTTTTGGACTCATCAATGGATTTGTAAGAGCTTTTATGTTGTTTTCCTTTTAAACAAGAAACACAATGCTCATCACATTTAAATTCTTTTGATGGTAAGCCTCTGACAAGACTTTGTTTGGAGAGTGTGTTGATAGTTTGAAGGTTGGTATGACCCAGTCTCCTATGCCACAATTCTGTCTCCTTTGTGGAGTCAGCAGAAAACAAACAGACATTTGCCATAGGATTGTCCTTTAACATATCAACAACATACACATTGCCACTTCTATGAGCAACAAGTTGTGCTTTGCTCTCAGCAATGATGGTATCAATCTTTTTCACCACTTCTGGCCCAATAATCTTACAAGTTTTCTTAGTGAAGAATGAGCCATAACCTTTGTCACTCATTTGTGAAACACTAAGGAGATTGAACTTGAGATTATCAATAAGATTGACATTTTCAAACTTGAGTTCCCCAGCCTAAACAGTCCCTGAACCCAACACCTTACCTTTTGAATCATTACCAAAGGATATATCACCCCCTCCATGAGCTAAGAAGTCCAGAAGAAGGGCTCTACATCCTGTCATGTGCCTGGAGCCTCCACTATCTACATACCAAAGACTATCTAAACAAGCAGAAGCTCCCTGCACAGCAGTAATGAATTAGTTTTGGTGAGTGTCCAAAGCCAGGTTGGCTTTGGATGGGTCTTCAGACTTTTTAGACTCAAGCTTTGGAGGATAATCAGTGGTTTGAACTAGTTTTTGAATCAAGTTCAACAACTGTTGCTGACCATTTGCAAGTGCTTGAATGTCAACACTTGGGGCAATAGTTGTTTGATCACTTCCAGACAGATGATAATACCCATAGGGATATTTGTTCACTCTTGGTTTAGAAGGTCTTTTTGGCTCCTCATAAACATGTGACAGATTATGACATGGTGGTTGTCCATATCCTCTTGGGTACTTGTTTGTGGGTGGAGCATCTGTTACTTGGACATCCCTGGGAGCAGATGTTTTGTGATACCCCGCAAATTCAGGTTCTCACTTTAACTAAACTCTAGTTACGTTCCTTGCATTATACTTAACTAGGGTTAGCTAGATAGGACACACCTTGCATTGTTGTGAGTTAATAACTGAATACATGATTAGTGAACCTCGGACGTTGGTGAATATTGAACTAATTTGGATTGATTGCGATTATGTGTCTCTGTGATATTCGATGAACTTATGTGAAAACCATACGTGATTGTGTGAACCTAAACCGAATACGTTAATAAAATCACTAAAGGTGGATCATTAGGCTGGTTAGGGTCTTAACGCATGGGGTTGCATTTGTTACGGTCCGAAATAACGAAAACGCCAAAGGAAAACACGTTGGGTGACGAAACGGGCCACTCACGCGGGCCGAAGGCCTGCGAGCGGCCGCGCGAGCAGCCCGAGCGGCCGCGCGAGCGTCACTGACGGGTCTAAACCGCCTCACATCCCTATTTAAACACTCTTAAGCCCCATGCAACCTCTAAACTCAACCCTAATCCCCCTCTACTGCCCCCTTACGAATTATTAACCCCTAACAACCTGCAAAGGCTCAAGATCATCGATTGGGAAGCTCCTAAGGCGTTCGGTTGATTGTATCGAAGAGCTAGGGGTATAATCTTTACTCCTTTACGCTTTAATCTTATTTTTATGTTATAAAAATCATATAACAAGGTTTGTCCAGGTCTGAAAGCTTTTGATAATCATTAAAACTTGAGGTTTTTGAAGATTAAACGAATTAAACATGATGATAGGCGATTAGTAATATCATAGGTTACTTGTTGCGCAAGTTGTTGAAGTTTTGATCATTAAAGTTGTAATCTTTGCATGAATGATGATAGAATCTGATCAAAATAGGTATTAAGAATGTTTGGTAATGGTTATTGATGATTGTTGGTTGTTTGTATGCACACGGTAGTCGTTTAAAGAAAGATTTAGGCGTGACTAAAATCGGGACAGAATGATTAGATGAACTTGTAGGGGCTGTAACACGACTTTAACATGATGATTGTGGTATTTTCTTGGATGGTTAAATCACACCTGGTCTTAGCTTTTCATAATGAGTAAAATCAAGTGATTTAGACGTCAGTTGAGTCGTTTTTGGAATTTTCTTTGAAAATAGGTCATATCAGAATTTCGGGTTAAGAAACTGAGCCGACTTTGAGTCATCATAACTTGAGTTTTGTAAAGAGTTGGGTTATGAAATTTTTACAGAAGGTTAAAATTGAAGTAATTTGAGTTTTCCAAGTGGATTCATCCCGTTTGGATGCATACACAATTTTTGGGAATTTTTATACCAAACTGGTCTGTTATGAAAGTTTTCTGAACATAGCTGTGTTGAACGAATTTTAATTATTTTTGTGTTTGGATTTAGGACAAAGAAAAAATAGGGGTTGTTAAGTGAATCCCAAAGAATATTCAATGAAAATTTGGGAGATTAACTCACTGATTAACTATTTTAAACAATTTAGTTTTGATGACGCACAATCTGTCCTAAAAACACAGATTGTGTATTATGTGCTTATGTGATTAATTGAAGTCATAGGTGTTATGTAATTGATATGTAACTGAACAGGCACTTGTATGAGACGCTTCTGGAATGTGAAAACTAATTATAACCAACATATTCACCAACGAGTTCGTAGGGTTTACTATTGCATGTAGAGTCACTAGGTGTCACCTACACACTTTTGAACGTTTAAACGCCTTGGACAAACGAGTTATATGGTGTAATGATATTACGCCTATACTTACTTAGTGACACTTATATTAGGGTGTCGGTAGCATACTTTACTTGCGGTTCGGAATTCTTTTGCTTGCACACTAAGGTGAGTTTCACTACTCTTTTTCTCAAAAGCATGCGTCTCGGGTCAGAGACAACTTTGGTAAACATTTTCTAGTCCGGTTTGGGACGACTCAGGTATTGACTCCTTGTGTGGGTCGGTTTTACGATTCCTTGTGTGGATCGGGTTTTTGATCAGTTTAAAACTTATTGGTCCTTTGTAAACTAAACACTCTATCATTGGAAAGTCCTTGCATATTATTGGGTTAATCGTTGGAGGCGAGCGGGGTATTAGTTGATAGCGCTATTAGGTTGTGCAGCAACCACATGTCTGAGGTGCTTGAGGCACGGGTATGAACTTCTGACCACATTTGAGAATTGGTGTTGATAGACACCAGTTATTGAGGCAAATGACTATTTACTGAAGGTGTCCCAATAATCCTGTTTAGTTACATTGAGTGGGCTAGCTACCCCTGACACACTTAAGCTGATAACTCTTAAACATTTTTGGGTCTGGAGGACCTACGTTATTAATTGGTTACGTGGTTTTGGAAACCAGCACATTTTTATACATGCTTGCTTTACTTTGTGAACTCATCAGCTTTATGTTGACACACGATAGCATGCTTTTGCAGGTAACTAGGAAAGGAGCACAGTTAGGGCATGCATCATATCATGGGTCTCAAACATTAAACTATTTTAAAACGTTTAACTATTTTCTTTTGGTTTTGGGCGCGGTGTTTGCGCAGATTTTATTTAACTGTTTTTCGTTCGCTTCCGCTATACTTATATTTGGTTTGGTTAAACATTAAACTTGGTTTGCAATAACGAACTAAATGGCTGGGCATTTAGAGTCATTCATGTGACTTATGGCTATGGGATCCTGGTTTGTCATGCGCCTCGCGGTATAAACCCCACAGTGGAAATTTGAGGGTGTGACATGTTTCAAGAATTTTAGTAACAGATGTTTGGACAGGAGTGAAGGTCTGTTTGGGCTTTCCTTTTGAAGTACTCACCACCTGACTTGCAAGAGTTTTAGCTTTGTACTCTTGTAATTTTACATCAAAATTTTTGAGATACAAGCACTCTTTGGTGTTGTGATTCTTTTTCCCACATATTGAACATGTGGCTTTGGAATCACATACACTTGTTCCTTTGTTAATGTCATAGGCTTTTAGAAGAAAACAATTTTTAGTGACATGATTCTTCTTTTCCCAGAAATCACAGAACAAGTGGACAGTCTTTTCTTTCTTCTTCCCTTTTTCAGCCTTCTTTTCAGCAGATGCTTGAGCATCTGCTGGAAGGTTTTTCAAGGGAATGATATTTGCCTGAGGTGCTGTCTTTCCTTCAGGAGTTTTGAAATTAACAGGTTTAAAGTTCTCAAGAGTACCACACTCATCAGACCAAGTAGGTTTAAATTCATAATTTTCAAGTTCAGTGAATGATGAGGAACCTTCTGGTTTTTCTAGAACAATTTTCTTACCATTGGGTTCAGTGATTTTAATCTCTTGACCTTTCAAATTTGTTGGTACTATCTCAACTAACTTTTGATCCCTTTTGTCAGTGTTTTCAAAAGCTGGAACAGTGGTTTCAAAACCAAAACCAAACTTCACATGACTTTTGGTTTGTTTGTTGAGTAGCATCTCAAAACCTCTACATGATTCCACCCATTTCTGACATTCAACTTGGGTGGACTCAAGCTCACTTTTACAACTCTGATATTTTGTTATCATAGTTTGGAGCTGGTCTTTGGTTATGGTTGCTTCATGTTTTAAGCTGCTTATTTCAGATTCTTTTTCAGTTAAACTTGTTTTTAATTCTTTTGAAAGTTTCTCAAATTTAACTTCATCATCTAAAATTTTCTTTCTAAGGTTTTTATTCACCTCTTTGATGTTAGCAAATGCTATCACACATCTGTCAGAACATAAATCCTTAAGAATTTGAGGAGATACCTTAGCAGCAGCCATCAATGCACAATCACACTTGCACTCACAATCATCAGATGCACCCCAGGGATCTGAGAGATTCACAACCTCTTCTTCAGGTTTTTCACCTGCAACTACTTCATCAACAACATCATCAGTCACAACTTTAGATTCAGTCACCACCTCCTCAGATTTAACTTCTTCTACCATAGCCATGAAAGAAAAAATTTCTGGTTCATTTTCAGCTTTGGCAACTAGTGCAAAATTTTCATCTGTTAACTCATCTGGTAGACTGCTCCAATCAACAAAGCCTTGTGTGAAGAAGCTCTGTTAACTAGTCTCTGCAGGAGCAGAGGATGGAGCAGCAGTCATTTGCACAGGTGCCTGAGCAACAGATGTTTGCACATAGTGGATCTGAGGAACAGTGGTGTGGACATACTGGACAGGAACAGTGTTTGAGGACTGTGCAAAATGATAAGTGTTTTCCACATTTGGTCCAGGGGGTATTATAGGAATTTTGATAAGTGTTGGTTTGAGGTCTTTGATTTGGATAGGTGATTATAGGTGTACCATGTTGACTCCTACATTCCCTAGCAAAATGACCAAGTCTATGACATTTATATTACTTCATCTTTGATTTATCCAACCCAACCTTTGATCTGCCAGTTAACCCTGGAAACCTTCTCTTAGTTTTCTTGTAAAAATTGTTAGTTCTTACACTGAGAAAGGCCAATTGGTGCATAATGTCCATTTCTTCCAAATCATCAGGGTCAAAGTATTTCAGGTCATCATACTCAAAGGATATGTTATCAGATGCCTGGATATCACCACCACTTGCTGTGAAAGCATAGTTTGGTGAATAAGAATCAGAGTTAAAACCTGAGTTAAAACCTGAAGTTATGTCAATGAAGTGATCATAACTCTGGTCCATAGTATTTCCAGGCACCTCATCATGACCCAAAAGTGTTGTATTACCAAATACATAATCATCAGACACTTTTCCAGAGTCCTGGAGCTTCTTTTTCTGGTTAAGCTCTCTCTCATAGGTCAAGAGCTTACCATGAAGTTGGGTCAGTGATAGGTCCTTAAATCCAATTGAGTTTCTCATAACTATAGCAATAGTGTCCCATTTGTCTGGTAATGATCTTAAAAACCTATGGTTCAAAGTTGAATGAGGGTAAGTTAGACCAACCAGTTTTAGTTCACTAATGAGACAGTTAAACCTCTCAAATTGTTGAGTTAATGACTCTCCCTTAACATGACTGAATGCTTCATATTGTTGGTTAAGTATTTCACGGTTGTTTTCAATAACCTCTTCAGTCCCACCAAATTGTTCTTTCAGTGCAGCCCACAACTCCTTTGCACTGTTACAGTGTAACAGCCCAGCATACATATCATTGGGTAGAGCCATGGCCACAATACTGAAGGCCTTAGGATTTGAGTTTGATTGTTTTGATATGTAAAGAAGAAGATGAGAATTAAATGATGTAAGTATATATGGAAAGTGCAGCGGAATGATAAACAATAATCAAAACAATAGGAATAAATGTTTTCTTTAATTTAAAGCTTTCATTAATTGAAAGATTACAATCAATACAAATACTCCCCCTCAGCCTGATCACACAATGATTGTTTGTCTGAGAGAATGTTTGTGTGTGATGCAATAGAACAGTACAAGCACTGTTCTATTTATAGACAAATCTAAACCACTGGTGACCTGTGCTGATGTCACCTAAGATAGTGACCTCTAACAGAATAACAACATAAAACATCTGCCCTATACAAACTACTGTTGTATTACAAAACACTGTAAGGTAAACTACTGTTGAGGGAAAACTCTGATGGTCTTGCAACATCTGTTGGAGTCTAAGTGTTGTTGACTCCAACAGACCTTTAGTCTTTAGTACTTGATCAGCAGTTGTTTCTTCATCAGACCTTTGGTCAGCAGTTGTTCTCTAGCAGTCCTATGTATCAGCAGTTGTCATAGCAGTTGTTTGGATGGAACAGTTGTTAGGGTCAACAGTCTTTTGGGAAGAGTATGTTCTAAAGTCTTTTTATTTGTGTGGATCAACTGTTAGTATATTTTGGCTTTTCAATCATCTGTTTTTCTTCAGGTCAGCAGACACAACAATAATCCTCAAAGCCCTTGAATAATTATTTCCTAAATTTTCTCCTCATCCCTTTGACTGTGTCTCTTTTCTTTTAATTTAGTCACTCTTCTTTTGAAACCCCAATTTTCTATTAATTATGGGTTTTGACTTTTGGGCCGTGAGATAAGTTACGGTTCTTTTGTTTTATTATTTTTTATTTATTAATATTATTATATTATTATTATTATTATTATTATTATTATTATTAATAGTAGAAGATTCCATGCATGTTCCTTGGTGCTCGGGACTCGAATATATTTCTAATTTTTCCGCCCTGCTACACACGAGCACCTACCAAAATTATAAAATAAATAAATTAATAGTAAAAACAACCAAAAAGTAATAAAATATATACAATCTATCTATATAATAAATGAAAACACTAGGGTTGAATCCTAGATTTTGAGAGGGTCTTTAAGGATCCAAATCCTAAATGGGGCTCCATAAAAAGTATTATATAAACCTCTTTTTTGTTTTTTTTTTTTTGTCAACATCCGTTTGTATGTTACAACATCTTCCTCCTTCCTATCCTAATAATTCCTTTCTCATTCCTCATTCCTCTCTCATTGTTCTTTTTGCAAGGTATGTTGTTCATCAATCTTACATGAATCTCGAAATGTTTTTGATAATTTTTCTGCATTTTGATTAGATTGATACATAATGTTTGCAATCATCTTACATAAAAGATAAACACAATCGGTTTCTATCATTATTTTTCTACAAAGATAAATCACAATCGTATAGCTATCAACCTTCTACAAAATATGTAATTATCAACACGTTTTCTTATTAAAATAACTATCTAATCTGTTTTCGATTATGTTTCTGACACTGTATGAAATCCATACATAGCGGTTTACTAACATATTAAACCAAACAGAAATACAATCGTTTTATTTCGGATTTATTTGTAATGATCAGAATCTTTTTTTTATTAGCACCATTTGATAATCTGTTTAGGATCAAGTCTCTGCTTTGGATGAAATCGACACACAAGTAATTCTGATCAGGTTTAATCATTGATGATATGATTGTGGTTTTAATAACAGATTGCAATTGAAATCAGTTTCGAGTATGTGTGAATATAAAAAAAGATTATAAAAAAACAAAATACAGGATTTCATAAAAAAAGATAATTGAAATCAGTTTCGAGTATTAGTGACTTTATGGATACTTTAACAAAAGTTTGTTTTGCAGACGAAGAACAGGATTTCATTAGGACAAATAACTTCATTATGGCTTATCACAAGGGTGACAAATTCTTCAAGGTTATTCATGACCCTTCCGCACGAGTTTTGGTATGACGTTTCTAATTTTTTTTAAGTAAAAAAAGCTTATTCGTTATTATAATGTTGTTTTTTACGTGTTTGTCCAGACATTGCCGAAATCCATGAACAGGTTTTTGTTATCTAAAAACTTACGAAACAACAACATTAAAGTTTCGACATACCATGGTCAATCTTGGTTTGTTTTGTTAGAATTTATAGATGATGAATTCTGCTTAACAAATGGATGGTCAAAAGTTGTACATGATTTATGCTTCTCTATGTTTTACGTCATATTCGACTTTATTGCTCCGAATACTTTCATGATGGAGCATTACAATCATTCTCCATCCATGCAATTGGATGTGTCATTCTGCCAAATGATTGAACATGAATTGACGACACCTATGGTAAGTGTCATTAAGTTCGATACTTTATATTACATGTTTTTAGTATCTTAATTTGTCCATATTATTTGATCACAAATTTTGCTTTCAGGTTATACCTTACTCCTTTATTAATAAGCATTATCCCGATGGTGTCCCTAATGTTCCAATCACAATGTATGTAGATGATTTACATCAATGGAACGTTGCAATATAAAGGATTGGTCGTGATTATTGTTTTTGTAATGGTTGGCTGAATTTCATAAGTGATCTTCGTCTCCAGGTTGGTGAACTACTTTGTTTAGAAAAAAAGAAATTGGCGTGTTTAATGTTACAACTTTCAACAAGAATGGTCGCCAAATGAAATTATTCAAAGTTTTGACTAGGTATAATGCTTGACATGCGGCATTTATGGTTTCAATGCTTGACTTTGACTAAATTCAATCAATACATAATGTTATAACAATAATAACAATGCTAATTCGGATGCTAATTACCCACCACTCTTTCATCCATTTCTTATTATTGAATACCTATATAATGCTTGACATAACATATAAAGAACATTTAGTTAAATAACATTGAATAGATAAAAAAAATCAAAACTAACTATAATGCTTGACATGAGGCAGTTATGGTTTGAATGCTTGACTTTGACTAAATTCAATCAATACATAATGTTATAACAATAATAACAATGCTAATTCGGATGCTAATTACCCTCCACTCTTTCATCCATTTGTTATTATTGAATTGATTGAATACCTATATGAATATATGAATACCTATATAATGCTTGACATACGCCAGTTAATCAAGGAATGCTTGACGTTGACTAAATTCAATCAATACATAATGATATAACAATAATAACAATGCTAATTCGAATGCTAATTAACCTCCACTATTTCATCCATTTCTTATTATTGAATTGATTGAATACCTATATAATGCTTGACATAACATATAAAGAACATTTAGTTAAATAACATTGAATAGATCAAAAAAAATCACAACTAACTATAATGCTTGGCATGCGGCAGTTATGGTTTGAATGCTTGACTTTGACTAAATTCAATCAATACATAATGTTATAACAATAATAACAATGCTAATTCGGATGCTAATTACCCTCCACTCTTTCATCCATTTGTTATTATTGAATTGATTGAATACCTATATCAATATATGAATACCTATATAATGCTTGACATACGCCAGTTAATCAAGGAATGCTTGACGTTGACTAAATTCAATCAATACATAATGTTATAACAATAATAACAATGCTAATTCGAATGCTAATTAACCTCCACTATTTCATCCATTTCTTATTATTGAATTGATTGAATACCTATATAATGCTTGACATAACATATAAAGAACATTTAGTTAAATAACATTGAATAGATCAAAAAAAATCACAACTAACTATAATGCTTGACATGCGGTAGTTATGGGTTGAATGCTTGACTTTGACTAAATTCAATCAATACATAATGTTATAACAATAATAACAATGCTAATTCGGATGCTAATTACCCTCCACTCTTTCATCCATTTGTTATTATTGAATTGATTGAATACCTATATCAATATATGAATACCTATATAATGCTTGACATACGCCAGTTAATCAAGGAATGCTTGACGTTGACTAAATTCAATCAATACATAATGTTATAACAATAATAACAATGCTAATTCGAATGCTAATTAACCTCAACTATTTCATCCATTTCTTATTATTGAATTGATTGTATACCTATATAATGCTTGACATAACATATAAAGAACATTTAGTTAAATAACATTGAATAGATCAAAAAAAATCACAACTAACTATAATGCTTGACATGCGGCAGTTATGGTTTGAATGCTTGACTTTGACTAAATTCAATCAATACATAATGTTATAACAATAATAACAATGCTAATTCGGATGCTAATTACCCTCCACTCTTTCATCCATTTGTTATTATTGAATTGATTGAATACCTATATCAATATATGAATAACTATATAATGCTTGACATACGCCAGTTAATCAAGGAATGCTTGACGTTGACTAAATTCAATCAATACATAATGTTATAACAATAATAACAATGCTAATTCGAATGCTAATTAACCACCACTATTTCATCCATTTCTTATTATTGAATTGATTGAATAACTATATAAACAAGTCAAACCAATTCACATACGATTGTAATAAGACACGTTGAATGCACTTTGAGTAATCGCAAAGATATATTATTAGGTTAATTTCTGTTTCTCATCTTTAAATACATAAACATTATTTAGTCAAATTTTGATTTGTTGTGTTATTGAAGTCATCTATTGGTTTTTACATTATTTTTTTCCAGTTAACAAGATCAATGGCTGCTGTAGATGCAAATGAGTTTACAATGGTTAACCCAATTCATGTAAACCGAAACGGTGTGGCGTTAAAGCTAATGATTATTCGGGTTTGGCGTCTACCCGATCGTCGCAATCCTAATGATGTGTACTCAATTGAAATGATCCTATGTGATGAAAATGTAAATCTCAACAACACGTTTTTTTTATATCCTATTATTTTTAAATTTCATAACTTTTTTTTAGTTGTGATGTTTTTAATTTTAATGTATATGAATTTTCTTATTTGCGTACGTTAAAATACATCAATTACGTAGATACATATTTATAGTGTTTTCTTATTTTTTTTTAATAATTAACAGGATGACAGGATTCAAGCGAATGTATTTAAGCGGTTGTTTTTTAGATTTGAGAGGTTTCTGACTGAAAATTCTTCTCTTATTATAAGAAATCCAGGAGTTGGGGTCAATTCCTCTAAATACAAGTATGCTCCAAACCCAAACAAACTCTGCTTGAATATGAATACTCAAGTTTCCGAATATGATGGTTTCCAAGGTCCAGATTTTGGTTTCTCTTTTGTGCCCTTTCAAAGAATTTTGGATAGGGAGGTTGATGAATATGTTACAATAGGTATATTTCGTTCTAATAGTCTTTTTTTTTTCATCACAACCAAACCATAATAATAGTTTTATAAGTTATGTTTCATTAATGTTTAATTTATACTTGATCTTAGATGTTATAGGACATGTTAGCAAGTTCTTCAACAATGATGATAAAGATAAAAAGGTTGTCGCTGATAAAAAGAGGTTAACAATGGAAATTCAAGATATCGAGTATGTATTCTTTATTTATTTATTTATTTTTTTGTTTGCATTTTATATACAAAAAAATTACGTAGCTTTATAAATTGTGTATTTATTTTTTACTAAAATAATTTGTACTTTTTTGAAGGGGCTTGCGCATCTATTTAACGTTGTGGGATAGTTATGCCATGGAGATGTCTAAATATGTTGCAACTCATCAAACAGAGAAAGAATTTATAATAATAATGCAGTTTGGCCGTTTGAAGTTTTATAATGGTTGTATAATGTTAATAAATATATATAGTTATATTTATATTTATAGCTACATTATATTTTGCATTATAAATTAAGTTCTAACTTCTAAATTTTCTTATTATTAAATATTTCAAACTCGGAATTATAAATTGAATCATTAAAACACAAGCCCACTAACTTCTCTGTATGCTATGTATCTATTTCTAAAACATGTTGCTAACTTGCAGCTCAAAAAGCAACATATGTGCCATGAAAAGTATTTCCAAATCTCAAAATTTAAATCTACAAATTAAAAAAACAGAGATTATACTCAAGACAACATAGATTTCAATTAGACATTTAGGTATTTAGAATAATGCAGAATTAGTTATTTTCAATACTTATAAAACAGCAACCAAAGTCTGTATTTGTGCAAAATGATTCGGATTTGTCGCTAACAAAGTTATAAAATCCAACACGATTTCAAACATAAACACAGCATCGAAGTTTCTGTTATTTAATGGAAATAATAACAATCGAACGGTTTAATAATTACCTAACAGAGTCGTTGTCGTCCGATTCTTCATGCTCGTGTCATTATTTATGTTCCTCTCTCAGTCTTTGTCATGTTTATAATTTGGTGCGGCTGGTTTTCTCAATATAACTAACCCTAGATCTGAAAAGAAAATAAGAAGCAACTTTGTTATCTATTTTTCAGGTGGATCCATAATTAGAATCGGTGTATGTTAATACAAACCATAAGTCCATCAACATTCAGCCCAATTCCATATGCAATAACTGAAAAAATGCAGGCCCTATAAAACTTACGGCCCAAAACTCTAACACATATTATAAACATACAAAATCCTAACAAACCAATAGTTTCTTAATGTTTAAATAAAAGTTGTTAAAAGGCCATTTGCACACAAAGTATATCTTCCGTTAGTAACATTTTTTTTTAGTTTAACATCCATCATTTAAACGGATGACTGTAAGAGCCCGTCGGTTGATTATATTAAAATTTAAAAAAAAAACCCAAATCACAAATTGAAAGCACATTTCTTTTATAAACCAGGGGCAGTAGAAAGTTTCCTTATTTTTCAATAATTTTAATATATTTTTCTTTAATTTTTCAGGTATATACTTATTGTATTCAAGAAAAACATATATTTTACAATGTCCGATCCCCCAAAGTATGCTTTTTGTTTACCGAAATCTAAAGTTGGTGTCCTGAGGCGTAAATCTAACGGTAATGATTAATCTTTGTTTTTTTCTTTTACATTTGGTTACATTGTTAGCTTTTTTTTTATTTTTTTACACTAACAAATATTATAAACATGTTTGGAGATATCAATACCGCAACACCGTTATCCGACATATCAAATGGTACGTAATTTATTATGTTTCATCTTATACCTTTAATTCTTAATTTTTGATTAAGAAATAATAGTTTTTATTGTAATTTATTGTTTAGTGAGTCTTAATATCTCTGAAAGACGTAAACGGATGAATGCATATTTGGATAGTATAAGTTCAAATGTCGGTTGTTCACTCTCTAATGTTGAAAACATAGAAACCTCTACAAACTCTTTCACACCGCCATTAGTAACAATACAAGGTAAATGTTTTTTCTACATTTCAAATATGTGTTATGCTTACTACTTTCCATTGTCTTTTTTTTTTGTTAACTTATTTGTCTTTAATTTATAGATAACACGCAGAGAACGCCTTTGTCAGGCATCTCTAATGAACGTTGTGAATCTACAAAGAGAAAAAAAATCTAATTTTGCTTCGACACAAACAAATAATCCTTTAGGAATCGAAGGTAAAATTTATTTTATACATTGCCCAAATATCTTATTTCTTACTGATTTCCATTTTTGTTTTTTTACTTATTTCTTTTTATTTTATAGTTAACACGCAGAGAACACCTTTGTCAAACATCTCTAATGGTATTATTTATTTTATTTTTATGTCATCATTTGTTAGCGTATCTATTTATGTTAGTATATTATAGAATTGTGTTGTCCCGTTTTGTGTTTGTCTTCTTTTTCAAAGCATTCTATTTATTTATTTAATTTTTACGCAGTTTGTCACGAATCACAACATAGCAATCTATCTGAGTTTTATAAACAAAGGCGTACAGAAAGAAAGCGTATCTTGGATTCTAAGCGGACTAACAAAGGAAAACTAAATATAACACCTAACACTCAAACACACCCAGTTGACATTGTTGGTATGTTTAGTTTAGTCATGTTTACAAAGTATATTATAATAAATCAACATTTATTAAACTTATATTATTTTAATTTGTTAGGATCTTCAGGTGTAAGTTGGCCGCTTTTTAACGTATGCAACACGTCGTCAACATCGAATTTAAAACGAAAACACCCCAGTATTACTCCCATACCGATGGCTGACTTGGAAGAATGCTTAGAAAACCCGCATGGAGTAACGACAAACAATGTAATACAAGGCATATCTCTAGGTAGTCTTTTTTCGCTAATAACTACTAATAAAAAATATTTTTAATATTAATTCAACATTAGTTTAGAAATATGGTACATTTAATAAATTTGAATATCTTTTTTTAGCTTACTTGGACCATGGTGATCAAAATGTTACTTGTGAAGATTGTAATGTTAGACTGTGGAGATGTGAATCTACTAGAGGGCTTAATAGAAGTAATACTAAAAAAAAATTCTCTCTGTGTTGTGGTTATGGAAAAGGTATGCTTCCTCCTTTTAAGGAGGCCCCACACAGTTATAAAGAGTATTTTAATAGAGTTGATTCTAAAAGCAAATTCTTTTTAAAGAACATAAGACGATTCAACTCTATGTTTGCATTTACGTCCATGGGTGGAAAAATTGATAGGTCTATAAATCATGGTAATGCTCCATTCATCTATCGTATAAGTGGTGAGAACTACCATGCTTTGGGAAATCTTTTACCATCACGTGGACAAAATCCAGTATTCTCTCAGCTATACATATATGATACTGAAAATGAAGTTTCGAATAGAATCAATGTCGTTGGGTATGTTATTTTTTATTGTCTTTTGTAGACAACTTTAAGGATTTTTAAGTACTTTCAATTCTAATATATTCATTTTATTTATAGTGATGCAGATGAGGAATACTCATCAGAAAAGGCGCTTGAATTTCAAATTGTAAAGGAATTGAAAAAAATGTTGGATGCCAAAAACTCCTTGGTGAAATCTTATAGAATGGCGAGAGATTGTTTTTAGAAGAATCTTGATGCACAAGTCAAGCTTCGATTAAACGGAATGAGGAAAGAAGATGGTAGAACCTACAATCTACCCACGGTTTCTGAAGTTGCTGGATTGATAATTGGTGACCTTAATGAAGAAACAGATAAACGTGATATTATTGTGCATACCATTGATGGAAAGCTAAAAAGAGTTAGTGAGTTACATCCTTCGTATCTTGCTCTTCAGTATCCATTGTTGCTTCCTTATGGTGACGATGGATATAGAATTGACATCCTTCACAAAGATGTTCCCTTACCAAATGAAAGCTCGTCTTCAAGTTCAAAAAACAAAAAAGATGACCGTCAAAAAAATGTTTCCTTACCAGATGGGGGCTCATCTTCAAACACAAAAAACAAAAAACGTGAAAGTGTAACAATGAGGGAGTTTTTTGCTTATAGACTTCAAGATAGAAGTAATGAATACTCGCTAATTCTTAATGCACGAAGGCTTTTGCAGCAATTTATAGTTTATTCGTATACAATGATTGAGATGGAAAGACTAAATTACATTAGGGGTAAGCAAACCGTTCTTAGGAGTGAGAAGCATAATGTCCTAAGCAAACAAAGAGAAGAAGGACAAACAGAAACATCAACCATGGGTCAACGAGTTATTATTCCATCTTCCTTCACAGGTGGCGCTAGATATATGATGCAAAATTATCTAGACGCAATGGCAATATGTAAGTGGTACGGATACCCTGACTATTTTATTACAATCACTTGTAATCCTAAATGGCCAGAGATGAGAAGATATCTTCAAGATACCACTCTTAGACCCGAAGATAGGCCAGACATTTTATGCAGGTTGTTTAAGATTAAACTTGATTCCATCATTAAAGACCTGAAAGATAAACACTTATTTGGGACTGTTGA